>OX451735.1:748316489-748916489 GCA_948472305.1 Vicia faba | reverse complement strand
CTATAAATAATGTTCTATTAGTAGATGGATTAATGCATAATCTGTTATCCATAAGTCAATTAAGTGATAAGGGTTATGATATAATCTTTAATCAAAAATCATGTAAAGCTGTTAGTCAGAAAGATGGACTATCCTATTCAATGGAAAGAGGAAAAACAACATTTATAAAATCAAACTTTCTGAACTGAAAAGTCAGAATGTAAAATGTCTTCTGTTTGTCAACAACGAGCAATGGATCTGGCACAGAAGATTGGGGCATGTTAGTATGAGAAGAATATCTCAGATTAACAAACTCAATCTGGTCAGAGGACTTCCTAATCTGAAGTTCAATTCAGATGCTCTGTGTGAAGCATGTCAGAAAGGCAAGTTTGCAAAACCTGCTTTCAAATCTAAAAACGTTGTTTCCACCTCTAAGCCATTAGAACTTCTGCACATTGACCTATTTGGACCAGTTAAAACTGCTTCAGTCAGTGGCAAGAAGTACGGGTTAGTAATCGTAGATGACTATAGCAGATGGACATGGGTAAATTTCTTAAGACACAAGGACGAGTCACACTCTGTGTTTGTCACCTTCTGTAACCATGTTCAGAATGAAAAGGATCTTAGAATCGTTAAAGTCAGAAGTGATCATGGTGGAGAATTTGAAAACAAAGACTTTGAGTCATTCTTTAATAACAGAGGCATTCTGCATGACTTCTCTTGTCCTAGAACTCCCCAGCAAAATGGAGTTGTAGAACGAAAGAACAGAACATTGCAAGAAATGGCCAGAACCATGATCAATGATACAAACGTTGCTAAGATCTTCTGGGCAGAGGCAATAAACACAGCGTGCTACATTCAGAATAGAATCTCCATAAGACCTATTCTGGAAAAGAC
The DNA here is from genome assembly GCA_948472305.1 of Vicia faba. NCBI lineage: Eukaryota > Viridiplantae > Streptophyta > Magnoliopsida > Fabales > Fabaceae > Vicia > Vicia faba. The sequence goes on along the minus strand of OX451735.1, from coordinate 748,915,613 downwards.
TCCATATGAATTGTGGAAGAACAGAAAGCCCAACATTTCATATTTTCATCCATTTGGATGTACTTGTTTTATGTTAAATACAAAAAATTATTTGAACAAGTTTGACTCTAAAGCACAGAAGTGTATTATGTTAGGATACTCTGAATGCTCAAGAGGGTATAGAGTATACAATATAGAAACATAGATTGTGGAAGAATCAATCAGTGTTTGTTTTGATGATAAGCTTGACTCTGAAAAGTCAAAGCAGAATGAAGTCTTTGCAGGCATGGAAGTTGAATTCACAGGTTCTGAAGACAAGTCATCAGAAGCTCTCAACAAAGACACTCCTTCAACATCAGAAAGAAGCACTGCGAGAAATCCAGCAACATCTGTTGATCAACCTCAGAAAAGACTACCCAGAAGAAGCTTGGATCACCCAGAAGAAACAATCTTAGGAAGAAAGGAAGATCCAATCAGAACAAGAGCCAGCTTCAGAAACTCTGAAGAATCCCTCATGGGACTTGTTTCTCTGATTGAACCTTCTTCAATTGATGAAGCACTTCTGGACAACGACTGGATTCTGGCAATGCAAGAAGAGCTGAATCAATTCACCAGAAATGACGTGTGGGATCTAGTTCCCGGACCAAAAGGATTCAACATCATTGGAACAAAATGGGTGTTCAGAAACAAACTAAACGAACAAGGTGAAGTTATCAGAAACAAAGCACGACGGGTAGCACAAGGTTATAGTCAGCAAGAGGGGATAAACTAAACAGAAACTTTTGCTCCAGTCGCCAGGTTAGAATCTATCAGACTTTTGATTTATTTTGATGTTAATAAAGGCATCACTCTATATCAGATGGATGTCAAGAGTGCATTCTTAAATGGCTATATAGAAGAAGAGGTTTATGTGCACCAACCCCCTGGTTTTGAAAGTAAAAAAAATCCAGAATATGTCTTCAAACTAAAGAAGTCACTGTATGGTCTAAAACAAGCTCCCAGAGCTTGGTATGAAAGACTAAGTAACTTTTTGTTAGAAAAGGAATTCACCAGAGGGAATGTGGACACAACCTTATTCTGTAAGACAGTTAAGAATGACATCTTAGTGTGTCAGATTTATGTTGATATTATATTTGGATCTACTAATCCTTCTCTTGGAAGAAAATTTGCTAAGTGTATGCAGGCAGAATTTGAGATGAGCCTCATGGGGGAACTGAAGTTCTTTCTAGGAATTCAGATCAATCAAACTCTAGAGGGAACTTACATTCATCAGAGCAAATATGTCAGAGAACTTCTGAAGAAATTTGATCTCTCAGAATGTAAGCCATCAAAGATTCCAATGCATCCCACGTGCATTCTGGAAAGAGAAGAGGTAAGCAAACAAGTAGAACAGAAGGTCTACAGAGGTATGATTGGTTCTCTACTTTATCTGACGGCTTCAAGGCCTGATATTTTATTCAGTGTATGTATTTGTGCAAGATTCCAATCAGATCCTAGAGAATCTCACTTAACAGCTGTTAAGCGAATTTTCAAGTATCTGAAAGGTACTACTAATCTGGGTTTATTTTATAGAAAATCTAGTGATTACAACTTAGTAGGTTACTGTGATGCTGACTTTGCTGGAGACAGAGTAGAGCATAAAAGTACTTCTGGAAGCTGCCAGTTTCTGGGAGAAAATCTGATCTCTTGGTCCAGCAAAAGGCAATCCACAATTGCGCTATCAACAGCAGAAGCTGAATACATAGCAGCAGCAGGATGCAGCACACAAATGCTCTGGATGAAAAGTCAGCTTGAAGACTTCCAGATATTTGAGAGTAACATTCCTATACTCTGACAACACTTCTGCCATTTGCTTAAGTAAAAATCCAATTTTGCACTCTAGGGCTAAGCATATAGAAATAAAACATCATTTCATTAGGGACTATATTCAGAAAGGCATTTAAACTTAAAATTTATTGATACAGACCATCAATGGGCTGATATCTTCACAAAACCACTTTCTGAAGATAGATTCAACTTCATTCTGAAACATCTCAGCATGAAGCTCTGCCCAGAGTGAAAATGTTTTAATTTTATATATTAACCTTCAGAATTTGTTTATTTTACTATGAACTTCTGATCAATCTTCTTTCAGAAATATAGACATGCAGATTGTATCAGACTCTATCCATAAAGATCTGAGCGTCTCATTTCAAGGATAGATGTGTTGTTCACTAAATCAAACAAGTGTCATCCAGTCATCAGCCAATTCCTGAGGCAGAACACGCGTGCACGCTTCTGAGAAGGCAAAATGCTGATTGGATGCATTGAGACACATGTCATGGGTAACCGTTCCAATATCTTTCTAAATCCCCTAAAATCAGCCAACATTAAATGCAAGTAATCATGATTTATTTTTGAAACGTTTATGTTTATGTTTTCAAAACAATTTTTGAAACCTATTTAAATGCCTTAAACATCATTTATGCATTTTTACCGTCACTTACAATCTTCAAAACATCTTTGTGTTTTTTTCACTTCTTACTGTGTGAAACCCTTTTTCAAGCTTTTTCTCAAAAACCCTTGTGTGAACATGGCATCCTCTAGCACTCCTTCTACAGGTTCCCAACAAGATGCTTCCTCTGAACAATATCAGATTCCTTTCAGAACTCTCCTCACTCGGGTCAAGAACTTGGAAGTTCTGTCAGAATTGATAGTAGATTTCAACAGTTTGAAGGAAAATGGCTTTGATTTGTCTGAAGAAATTAAGGCACAAGGATGGGAAAGGTACTTTGATAGGTTGGTGGGTCCAACGTTCCCCATTTTGGTTAAAGAATTCTGGATACATGCGTCTTCCTCAACTCATCATGTTACTTCGTATATCATGGGAAAGAAGATTGTGATTACTGAAGATCACATTGCAAGGCTGATTGGATACACTGGTGGTGGTATCCGCTGTATTGACATGGCAGAAAGATGCTCAGATGCTGCTGTTATTGCAAGAGATATTTTCACTCATGGGGTTCCCTCCAGCAAAATAAGAGACTTGAAAGATCAGCACATAATTTGGGCAAAGATTATTCTGGGCTGCTTCAATCACAGGAAGCCCACAAGCTCTCCTGATTATATTAACATAGATCAGCAGTTTCTGATCTACTTTATTAATCATAAAGTAAAGATTAATCTAGCTCATCTTCTATTCAACCATATGAGGACCAACGTCAAGGATACTAGAGAAGAAGAAAGGACTAAAAGGGATTGGATACCCTTCGGCAGATTGATATCAAATATTCTAACGGAGAATAGGCTGATTGAACACCTGACAGAGGCACAGGAAATAAGCTCTCTAGAACCTTCTGTTGGAAAGCAGCTGAATGCCAAGAATCTGAAGAAGATGAAGCTGATAGAGAACATAAGGAAGGAGCCCAGCGTCACTCCTCATGCTGAAATCACCAGCAGAAGAGTACCTCTGGACGACTTTCCTATATTCTCTGAGATTGACTCTAAACCAGTCATTGTTCTCAGATACCTGGATGCTTGTAAGGATGATGGCACAGATCCCACTCTGAACATTAAAGATCTGCACCAGCAAACACCAGAAGTTACTTTGAAGAAGACTAAGAAGAGAAAGGTTGTATCAGAAGGATCGTCTCAGCAGACCCCAAAGAAGAGAGGTAATCTGTCTTCTGTTAATGTTTTAAATTCATCTGCTGTTCCAACATTTATTCCAACCCCAGCTTCATTTGAAATACCAATTTCCATTCCAACCATTGATGATACTGAACCTGAGTTTGACCCTTCTGAGTCATTAACCCTCAAAAGATCCCGCGCCAAACCTCATAATCCAAAACCTACAACCTCAACAGAACCAGAACTTGCAGAAGTTCTTTCTGAAATAAATCAACACTCTTCCGCTCCCCATACAGAAAATCCAAATCATCAACCAGAAACTCCCCATTCACCACAACTAGAAACTACACTCTCACCAATACCAGAAGAACCAGAAATTCCACAACCTCCATCTCCACAACCAGAACTTAATCCACCTTCACCTCAACACGAATCATCTCCACAACCTGAGTCTCAACACTCTGAGGCTCAAACCCCTGAACCTCAACCTGAGACACAAAACTCTGAGGCACAAACCCCTGAGTCTCCTGAACCATAACCCTTGGTCATTCAACTGCCTTGTGGTACAACCGTGAACATACCTCAACTACCATCCTCACCAGAAACAACTCATGCACACACTCCACATAGTCCAATAATCGTTTCTGATTCTCCTACTCCCTCACCCAAGCAAAATCCAGATGACCACAGCAAAACCTTCATTGATCTAACAGTCCTTGAACGCTTTGTTGCCATTATCAATAAAACTGCCATTCCCAAACCCAAACAACTAGATGTTGGTTCTAGCATCTTGAATTTTGAAACAGATATGCAGAAGTGGATTTCCTCTCTAAAGCAGGCTAGTTTGGAAGTAATTGATCCCGCTGTTTCAGACCACCTCTGGACACTCTTCAGAAGATGGGTATGCGCTGAAACCTTTAAGCTGCAGGACCAAAGCTATGGACAGGCTCAGCAGAACTTCAGCAAACTGCTGAAAGAAATGGAAGGTCCAGTTTTGAGTCAGCTGCTGAAGGATGAAGTTCTTCATCTGGACAATGAGCCTTGGTCTGAAAAGCGTCTAGCTTCAACAGTTCAACCAGCAGAAGAACAGACGATTCCAGCTGAAGATTTGAGTCAAGAAGAAGTTATTGCAGAAAGCTCTCAGAAGCATCCTGACTCTGACTCTTCTCAAGCTGCATTGGACATGCAAACTCTTGAAGAGCTGAAGCAAAATGATCTTAGAATGAAGGAAAAGATGGATGTTCAGGATAGTAAGATTGACTCAGTAGCCAGCATGGTGCATCGGCAGAAGGAAACCACTGATCAGATTAAGAACATGCTAGAAGCTCTGTTCACACACCTTCCACCCGCTCCTTAGATTTTGTTTCTTAATATTTTCATTGTTTTCTTTACATGTTATCTGTAATATTTTCTGAGCTCTGAACTGAATGAAATAGTTTTTCTGCACTGATCGTTTTTTTTAACTTCAAATTATTTGCACTTTTTGATTGCTGACAAAAAGGGGGAGAAAGAATGATATTTTTCAATAACGGATTACTGAGACAAAAGTCTCAAACATTCTAACACTCTGATATACTTGAATGTTTCCTTGTTCTGCATAAGCTTACAGGTACAAGAATCTGATGAACTCCAATACACTGAAGCTCTGCTCTGGCAAAGGAAAGATCTGATGCTCAAAGAAAGTTCAATAAAGATCTGATGCTAAAGGACTCATGGAACTAAAGGGAAGTAATAAACTCAGGGGGAGTTTTTCTAACCATAACTCTGTTACCTTTTTATTCCCTATCGTCTTATCCTTGATAACCTTCTGATTATCTCTGATACAATTTATTACTTGGTTATCTATGATTCTTTTTTCTTTAAATTTCAATTGAAAAAAATCTGGTTTTTGTCATCATCAAAAAGGGGGAGATTGTTAGAACAAAGTTTGAATCTACTACCCTAAGTTAAAGTTTTGATGATAACAAAATGCAAGATTAAATAAATTGTATAATTCATATGAGACATATATGCTACCTAAAAATTATATTGTGCATTTGCAGAAACTCTGATGAATATCAGCATAAGAATGTCAACATCAGCATCAGAATATGAAATATCATATGCCAGCGTCAGAAGATGAAATATCATATGCCAGCATCAGAAGATCAAAGCATGTGCTTATGCTGAAGCTTGATGATCAGATCTGCGCTTAATATACTCTAAACTCTGATCAAGACCAAAACAATATCATAATCACTTAGAAGCGTCAGAATAAGCCAAAGCCAAATAACGCGCTGAATTGACAACGGTACTGAGCATTCAAGACGCTTTATTACCAACGGCTGCATTCCAAGACAAATATCTTCTCAATATGGAAAGAACGTAATGGGCATTGAAATGGAATAATTGACTACAACGTATCTTTTCCAAGGCTATAAAAACAAGACAGTGAGAAATGTATTGGCTAATGCTCTACAACTCTTTACACGCTTGACGTAAATCATCATCATCCTCACTCATACAGTTTTCTATATCTCTAAAATTGCTTACTCTATAGTTATAGCATCCTAGTTTTCACATAAGCTTAATTTGTGTATTATCACAGTTGTGATATAAAGTTTTTGTAGAAAACATTCAACACATAGTTTCATTTTTTTGTAAGAAAGAACTTCCTTGAGAAACCAGTCTGTGGTTTAGACTCAAGAAGGCTTTAGCAGTTGTTAAAGCAGTTGTAATATTCAGTTGAATATAGTGGATTAAGACCTCGTTGGAGAGAGGCGAAATCACCTTGACGGGTGGACTGGAGTAGTTTGAGATCAAACGAACCAAGATAAAAATAACGTGTTGTCTGCATTTGATTTCAAGTTTTACAATTCAACCCCCCTTCTTGGGTTTTTCACTTCTTCAGACTATCTATATGACATATACTTTCTCCAGACCACTGTTGGTTAAGTTTAAGTCTCCCAACGTTTTATCCTGATTCGTTCCCGCAGACATCTTCTCTGGTTCAGATAAGTCACTCCAAGATTTATTCTGATTCTTCTCTAGACCACAGTTGGTTCAGTTTAAATCTCTCAACGATTTATCCTAATTCTTTCCCTCAGACATCTTCTCTGGTTCAGATTAGTCGCTCCAAGATTTATTCTGATTTTTCTCCAGACCACTGTTGGTTCAGTTTAAATATCCCAATGGTTTATCCTGATTCGTTCCCGCAGAAATCTTCTCTGGTTCAGATAAGTCACTCTAAGATTTATTCTAATTCTTCTCCAGACCACTACTAGTTCAGTTTAAATCTCTCAACGGTTTATCTTGATTCTTTCCCGTATACATCTTCTTTGGTTCAGATAAGTCACTCAAAGATTTATTCTGATTCTTCTCCAAACCATTGTTGGTTCAGTTTAAACCTCCCAGTGATTTATCCTTATTCATTCCCGCAGACATCTTCTCTGGTTCAGATAAGTCGCTCCAAGATTTATTCTGATTCTTCTCCAGACCACTGTTGGTTCAGTTTAAATCTCTCAACGGTTTATCCTGATTCTTTCCCGCAGACATCTTCTCTAGTTTAGATAAGTTACTCCAAGATTTATTGAGATTCTTATCCAGACCACTGTTGGTTTAGTTTAAATCTCCCAACGGTTAATCTTGATTCGTTCCCGCAGACATCTTCTCTGGTTCAGATAAGTCACTCCAAGATTTATTCTAATTCTTCTCCAGACCACTACTGGTTCAGTTTAAATCTCTCAACGGTTTATCCTGATTCTTTCCCGCAGACATCTTCTCTTGTTCAAATAAGTCACTCCGATATTTATTTTGATTCTTCTCCAGACAACTGTTGGTTCAGTTTAAATCTCCCAACGGTTTATCCTGATTCGTTCCCGCAGACATCTTCTCTGGTTCAGATAACTCGCTCCAAGATTTACTCTGATTCTTATCCAGACCACTTCTAGTTCATTTTAAATCTCTCAACAGTTTATCTTGATTCTTCCCTGCAGACATCTTTCCCTGGTTCAGATTAGTCACTCCAAGATTTATTCTGATTCTTCTCCAGACCACTGTTGGTTCAGTTTAAATATCCCAATGGTTTATCCTGATTCATTCCTGCAGACATCTTCTCTGGTTCAGATATGTCGCTCTAAGATTTATTCTAATTCTTCTCTAGACCACTACTGGTTCAGTTTAAATCTCTCAACGATTTATCCTGATTCTTTCCAGCAGACATCTTCTCTGGTTCAGATAAGTCGCTCAAAGATTTATTCTGATTCTTCTCAAACTATTGTTGGTTCAGTTTAAATCTCCCAATGATTTATCCTGATTCATTCCTGCAGACATCTTCTCTGGTTCATATAAGTCGCTCCAAAGATTTATTTTGATTCTTCTCCAGACCACTGTTGGTTCATTTTAAATCTCTCAACGGTTTATCCTGATTCTTTCCCGTAGACATCTTCTCTTGTTCAGATAAGTCACTCCAAGATTTATTCAGATTCTTCTCCAGACCACTGTTGGTTCAGTTTAAATCTCCCAACGGTTTATCCTGATTCGTTCCCGCAGATATCTTCTCTAGTTCAGATAAGTCGCTCCAAGATTTATTCTAATCCTTCTCCAGACCACTAATGGTTTAGTTTAAATCTATCAACGGTTTATCCTGATTCTTTCCCGCAGACATCTTCTCTTGTTCAAATAAGTCACTCTGAGATTTATTCTGATTCTTCTCCAGACAATTGTTGGTTCAGTTTAAATCTCCCAACGGTTTATCCTGATTCATTCCTGCAGACAACTTCTCTTGTTCAGATAAGTCGCTCACAGATTTACTCTGATTCTTCTCCAGACCACTTCTGGTTCAGTTTAAATATCTCAACGATTTATCTTGATTCATCCCCGTAGACATCTTTCCCTGGTTCATATTAGTCGCTCCAAGATTTATTATGATTCTTCTCCAGACCACTGTTGGTTTAGTTTAAATATCCCAATAGTTTATCCTGATTCGTTCCCGCAGACATCTTCTCTGGTTTAGATAAGTCGCTCCAAGATTTATTCTAATTCTTCTCTAGACCACTACTGGTTCAGTTTAAATCACTCAACGGTTTATCCTGATTATTTCCCGCAGCCATCTTCTCTGGTTCCGATAAGTCACTTCAAGATTTATTCATATTCTTCTCCAGACCACTGTTGGTTCAGTTTAAATCTCCCAACGGTTTATCCTGATTCGTTCCTGCAGACATCTTCTTTGGTTCAGATTAGTCGCTCCAAGATTTATTATAATTCTTCTCCAGACCACTACTGGTTCAGTTTAAATCTCTTAACGATTTATCGTGATTCTTTTCCGCAGACATCTTCTCTTGTTTAGATAAGTCACTCCAAGATTTATTCTGATTCTTCTCCAGACAACTGTTGGTTCAGTTTAAATCTCCCAACAGTTTATCCTGATTTGTTCCCGCAGACATCTTCTCTATTTCAGATAAGTCACTCCAAGATTTACTCTGATTCTTCTCCAGACCACTTCTGGTTCAGTTTAAATCTCTCAATGGTTTATCTTGATTCTTCCTCTCGGACATCTTTCCCTGGTTCAGATTAGTCGCTCCAAGATTTATTCTGATTCTTCTCCAGACCACTGTTGGTTCAGTTTAAATATCCCAATGGTTTATCACGATTCGTTCCCGCAGACATCTTCTCTGGTTCAGATAAGTCGCTCCAAGATTTATTCTAATTCTTCTCTAGACCACTACTGGTTCATTTTAAATCTCTCAACGGTTTATCCTGATTCTTTCCCGCAGACATCTTCTCTGGTTCAGATAAGTCACTTCGAGATTTATTCTGATTCTTCTCCAGACCACTGTTGGTTCAGTTTAAATCTCCTAATGGTTTATCCTGATTCATACCCACAGACATCTTCTCTGGTTCAGATAAGTTGCTCCAATATTTACTATGATTCTTCTCCAGACCATTGTTGGTTCAGTTTAAATCTCTCAATGGTTTATCCTGATTCTTCCCCGCATACATCTTTCCCTGGTTCAGATGAGTCGCTCCAAGATTTATTCTGATTCTTCTCCAGACCAATGTTGGTTCAGTTTAAATCTCTCAATGGTTTATCCTGGTTCTTTCTCGCAGACATCTTTCGCTGGTTCAGATAAGTCATTCCAAGATTTATTCTGATTCTTCTCCAGACCACTGCTGGTTTAATTTAAATCTCTCAACGGTTTATCCTGATTCTTTCCCGCAGACATCTTCTCTGGTTTAGATAATTTGTTCCAAGATTTTTTACTGATTCTTCTCTAGACCACTGCTGGTTCAATTTAAATATCTCAATGGTTTATCCTGATTTTTCTGGTAGACGTTTCTTTTGGTTCAGATAAGTCATTCTAAAATTTATTCTGATTCTTTTCCAGTTGAAATCAAGTTTAGACTTAGTCTAATTTCCATTACCAATCACCTTCATATTGCATCTGTTAAGCCCATTCCTTACATAATAAATCATGACATCATCAAGTGCAAATTTTTGGGCACTCCAGTGTTCAATCATCTTCCACCTTCAAGTCACGAATGGCAGGTTCGCCAATCTAACTCTTCAAGCATAAGAAGATTTAACAGGGGCAGCTGTTGTACCCCAAAAGTTTCCCTCTCATTTCTCAAAGGATCATCCTGGACCCTCAGGTTTGCTTCCATCCAATTCTAGGCCTTGAATCACAAATTTCCCAAGAAAGTCATTCACAAGGGAAAAATTGTCATTTACATACTGAAAAGTCAAACTTTGACTTTGGGATCAAAGTCAAGTTTCAAGAGTCATATTTCATCAAGATATGTTAAAATATGAGGTTTGTTTCATCAAGAAAATTCAAAAGTCAAAATTACTTTGGAAAATTCTAAATACTTAGAATTTTTCTAAGTGTTTAAGAAATATGACAAGCTCAGAACTTCTGGCCAGATTTCCACCATGATGCAAGCTGATTCTGGAAGAACTTCTAACACAAGAGTTTTAGATCTCAATGAGACCCAAAACATTGCAGAACATAACTTCTTCTAGAAGTGTTAGGATTTCAAGTTGTACGTCTTCAAAGACACGTCTGTGAAACTTAGGAACTTAGTAAATTCTGAGCATTTTCAAGTCAGAAGTTGTCTACAACTTCTGGGCCAGTTTTCATGTAGGTTCAGTCAGAAGTTGCAAGAGTAATTCAAAGAGGGCTTACAAAGAATGTCATAATCTTTCTGGAAAGTCTGAGAACTCGCTCAGAACATGCTGGAGCAAAGAGATTAAAGGATCAGAAGTTGGATGTTGGTTCTAAGTTGCGTTGATGCTGAACTTCTGACCTAGAATTAAGCTATGATGCATAATCTCACATTGCAAGATTTCTGGTTTGATAAATCTCATCATTGTTTAATGCTCATAACCACTTTTGAGTTTTTGTCCAAAGGATTTCCCCACGTGTGACATAGAAGTACATTGTTGTCCTTGAAAAAGCAAACTTTTGTAAAAGAGTATGTTGGGCCCATGCTTTGCTTTTTCTTTTGAGGGTACTTTTCCTTAATTCATGCTTACAAATCCAGTTTAGGCACGGCTAAAAGCTACTAACCACCATACTTGTTTATCTTGCTTCAAGAACAAGCCAGCACACTAGCATGATGTTGGTATTTTTGACATCTCCAAGCTACAAAGTTCTTGCCTATAAATTGAACTTCATTTGCAACTGTGAAGGGGCCGGTCGAAAAAACTGAAAAGAAAAAGCTTTGAAACCTTGCTAAAAATTCCAGGAATCCGAAACTGCAAAAACAAATACAAAATCTGGTAGTTTTTTAATCTTGCATTCAAACTCTAACTTCCCTTAAGTGTTTCTTGATCAAATCATTCATACAGCTTCTAAATTTTCCAGCCATTTGTAACCCAAGTTAAAGGTTATTCTATTCTGCTGAGCACGTGAGGAAACTGATCGGAACTAGGCTCCAGTTAACAGGACTTTCTCCAGCTGCAAGGTAAGCTTCTGCTGACTCTCATCATATCACTTAGGCATTGTTAAACTTGCATGTCCAAAATACAATGTAAATATCCTGATTCTAATGCCGCACATATTATATGGTTTCATGTATTTGTCTGCTTAAGTAGGGAGAACATCAGTTCAGAACTTCTTAAGGAAACTAGGATTAGCATATACATGTTTGTTTCTGATTTACAGTCTTGACATTTTTTATGTTTCTAAAACCATGATGGAAACCTGCCATAATTTCTACGTTTGTATTTTCTGTTCTGTTGAGAAATGACTAAGTTGTAGATGTTTTGATTAGCATGAAGAAAAAGATGGAATTTATCATCAGAATTTACTTTGTAATACATGTTTATGCTTTTACTTCTAATACCGAATGTACAGCCACCCCATTGGTAGAAAGCGTGCGCATAAGACATTAGTACTAAGGGTCCTGGGTTCTAACCCCAGAAGCATCTTTTTAGGTTCATTTATTGACATTTTTACCCATTCATCTGTCAGAAAATATTCCTAAATTAGAACTTCTAGACAATCTTACCCAACAACATTATCACCTCACTCTCTCAAATAGCCAGAACTTCTGATTTGCCAATGACATTAAAACTTCTAGGTTCCCAGCTACGATATAGCTTCTGAACCCTTTCAACAATCAGAACTTCTAGGTTTTCCTTTATTCCCAGTGGTTGTACCCCAAAATTTTCCATCACATTTCCCAAAGGATCATCCTGGACCCTCGGGTTTGCTTCTATTAAGTTTCGAGTTTTGAATTACTATTTTATAAGAAAATCATTCACAAGGGCAAAATGGTCAAAAGCACACTGAAAACTCAAACTTTGACTTTTAGATCAAAAATCAAGTTTCGACAATTGTACTTCATCAAGACATGAAATTGGGTCAGCAAAATCAGAAGTCGGAAATTACTTTGAAAAAAAACCCAAATTTCTAAACATTTAGAAATTTTTCTAAGTGTTAAGAGAATATGGTACTTCGGAACTTCTGGGCCAGCCCTCATGCAAGCGCAATCAAAATTTGCCAACACGATTCAGAACATGATGCTTCAATCAGAACATGTAGAAGCGATGCTCTTTGGTCAGAACATGATTCTTCAACATGTGAAGGCTATGTTCAACGCTTCCGTCAGAACATCACCCTTCGAATCTCATTCTGGTTTTCTATGATCAGAACATCACCAGACTCCAAAACCTCGTTTAAACAACCTACTGCACTGCTACAATACAGTACTATAACCACCAGCTAATCCAGTCCACGCCAGTATTTTCCCAAATCCCATATTTGCACCAAATACAAAAAGCTGTGATCAAAAAGCAATGGAACTGTGTGCCAAAAATGTTCAAATCCAATTTGTTTTCCCCCTAAAACCACAACAAACTCACCTATAAATAAGTTTCTCCATCACACTTGCAAAGGGCTGGCTTTTGGAGAGAGAGAATTGTCAAAAGAGAAAAGAAAACAGTGAAACCTTCACAAAAATCCAGAATTCCCAAACGGAAAACCAAACCTTTGTTCTTCCCTTTGAAAAAGAACATTATCTTTTCTTTTCCTTTTCTCTCGCTGACTCTAGAACATTTGAAGGCAGCAGCTCAAGTTCCAAGAGTACGCTTTAGATTCAAGGTAAGTCTTTCTGACTTTGCATATTTTCATTCAGAACATCCTTAAATATGTAAATATCATAGTATTGATGCTAGACATATCATTGCATAAGTAGAAGAAATTATGGATCAGAACTTCTTGGATAAAGCTAGGTTCAGAATTAGAATTAGAATTAGAACTTCTATAAACTGTTGTGCTTTTATCCTTCTGATATGCTGTTAAGGACTGAATAAATTGTTGATGTGCTGATTAGTATGAGGAAAGAGTTGAAATGTAACACAGAACTTCTAGTTTTCACTCACTATTCTAAGACTCAGAACTTCTGATGTTCACTCAATGTCTTAGCACATATCGAACTTCTGAGTTCTCCTCACTGTTTTAATAGACAGAAATTCTAAGACTTTCTCACTTTTCTAACACTCAAGTTTCAGCACGTGGCAACCCATAACTTCTGTGTTTTCCCTCTAACGTTTCTTGAAGGACCTCAGAGTGTATCAATCTAGAACTTCTGATTTCCTCTGACGTTTCTTTCTGAACCACAGGGCACCCGACATCAGAACTTCTGATCCCCTTTGTTTTGCTTTCAGCAACATGCTAATTCTATCTCTCATTATTTCCTTTTTTTTTATCATTTTTAATACTAATACCCTTTTTATTAATATAAAAAAGACATAAAAATATTCTCTCTTTATTAATTTATTTATTTAGTTTTCTTAATTCATTAAGACAAAAAATCATTTTCTAAATAAGTCCTTTTACTTCCTTGCATTGTACATTTCAATATGGTTGTAATAGTTAATTAGGATTTAAATTCTCGCAACCCCTCATTTGTAAATTTGTACCCCCATCCCTAAATAAGGTAATAGCGTAGGACCTTTACATTTCCGCAATTTATTGAGTTCAAACACAAATGCTAGTAATTAGGGTGTGTATGGCAAGACATAAAATCAACAAATAGATAACCCTAATCAAGACTAAATGCATGAAAATCAAACACACTTGCATATTATCACCCTTAGGGTAATCGCATTTTGTTTCCTATCGGAAAAATAGTCATGTCCCTCGAATATGGGCGTTTTAGCAAAGACCCTCGATAAAAGATCATAGTCCCTCGATGTCCCTCGATGTTGCCTTTGATAAACCGATCTAGTCCCTTATGATATTGCTAAAATGTCCCATAGGTTGCCTTCTATGAATATACAAACATCCTGCATCTGTCCCTTCACATCTAATAACGGGGCTTCTTGCCAAATCAATGGTAAGATAGAAACATTTAAAGGAGGAAGGAAAGAACATCTAAGACCTTTTGAGTAAGTAGATTCGCTCTTAGTTGCTCGCTTGCTCACAACAAAACATTTTTACACCAACACTTTCATCTTGAAACATTTTCAAAAGACAAAACACTTTGTACACATTCTTATAGAAACGAGAGCCATTAAAAAGAAGACACCTTTTCAAAATACTTTCAAAACGCACAAGCACATTCAAGCAAAAGTAAGTTATCTAGCAAGCAACTAAGAGCCCGTAGATAACTACGGATGAAAAGGGTGCTAATACCTTCACTTTTCATAATCTACTCCCCGAACTCAAGAAAATGTCTCTATAGGTCTTTCCTATTCTTTTTAGCCTTTCCTTTTGGATAAAAGAAAAGTCGGTGACGACTCTTTCTATCCGCACAATTGCGATTAAACACAAAACAACCAAGTCAAATCTCCCACCATGTTACACCAGCAACCTTAGAACTTGGTGTACCCAGGCCCAGAACTTATGACCCTCTAATTTCCTACTAACATTTTCTTACTTGCAGCGTATCAGAGTCAGAACTTCTGTTCCTTCTCGTTTCAGCAATGTGCTGATTCTGACTCCTTTTTATTTTATTTATCTCATTTTAGCTTTTAATAACCAAAAACACCAAAAATATTTCATATTAACATGTTTTATTTTATTTCTTTTAGAACAAAAAGATCAAAATATTTTCTTAAGTAAACTAACTTCTTTACTTAAACAAAACAAACCCTTTTTTTTTTTTACATTTCTTGTGTATTATTTCAATGTGGTTATAATAGATAATTAGGACTTTAATTTCTTGCAATCCCCATTTGTAAATTTGTACACCCTGTCCCCTTAATGATGTAATAGTTTAGGAGTTTACTTTTCTGAACTTTTATTGCTTTCATATATTGTTAGTAAATATGGTATGTATGGCAAGACATGAAAACAACAAATTGACAACCCAAAAATCAAAGAATAAATGCATGCAATCAAACACACTATCCACACACGCACCTTTAGGGTAATCTCACTCGTTGCCTCGGAAAAAATAGTCATGTCCCTCGAATTTGAGCGTTTTAGCAAAGACCCTCGATAAAAGATCGTAGTCCCTTATTGACCCTAGATGTTGCCTTCGGTAAACGACCTAGTCCCTAAACGACATTGCTAAAATGTCCCATAGGTTTCCTTCTATGACTATACAAACGTCCCGCGCCCGTCCCTTCACATACAAATATAAGGCTTCTTATCAATCAATGGTAAGATAGCCACATCTAAAGGAGGAAGAAAATATCGATTAAAGACCTTTTGAGTAGGTAGATCCTCTCATAGTTTCTAGCTTGCTCACAACGAAAACATTTTATAGACCAACACCTCTTTGAAACATTTTCAAAAGACAACACTTTGTACACGTTCTTATAGAAACGAGAGCCAATACAAAGAAGACATATTTTCAAAATCACTTTCAAAAACACATTCCACAAACACCTCTTTGAACTATTTTCGAAACAACACTTTGTACGCATTCTTATAGAAACGAGAACCATTGTAAAGACATTTTTAAAATACTTTCAAAACCCACACCACAAGCACACATTCAAACAAAAGCAAGTGATATAGAAATCAACTAAGAGCCCGTAGATAACTACGGATGAAAAGGGTGCTAATACCTTCCCTTTTCATAAACTACCCCTTAAACTCAAGAAATAATCTCAAAGGTCTTTACTGTTCTTTTCAGCCTTTCCTTTTGGATAAAAGAAAAGTCGGCGACGACTCTTGCTATCCGCAACATTTGCGATCAAACACAAAACACCTAAGTCAGTTCTCCCACGGTATCACAGAAGCCTTTTGGATAGACACAGGTTGCACCTTCGTCTGGATAGGCTCAATCAATATGTCTTTGCCCCGAGTCTTGGTCGACTCAGTGATAGGGGTGTCAACAGGGGTAATCACAAGAATTGTAGTATTAGTATCAGCAGGAATAAAAGTGGAAATGATCACCAGACCAATAACAACTTTCGGAGGAGAAATCGCAGGGCATAACACTCTTCCACTTTTGGTTATTTTGCTGGTTCCAACAATGTTACCAATGTCAGGATCAGCCTTCTCAAAAACCTGGCCCTCATCAGCCAGCCGATCTTGCTTGACATTGTGGTAGTAGACGTCATCCCCATAGTTCCAGGGAACAGTTTTGTCTGAGGAGTATGGGATTGGCTCTGGCATAGTAATTATTAGTGGAGTCACTTCGGAACAAATGCAATCCTGAAGGGTCTTTTGGTGGAGACCCTGGGAGGATTGGCGGAAATGGTTATTATTGAAATATCCTTGCACAGAATGGTTTGAATGGGATTTTTCTCAAACAAAATCTCTATATCATCCATCAGGCGCTGAACACATGCCTTCAACAAATGACAACCAGTAAGTAGAGATAAATATAAGTGGCAACCTTCGCCATAGCCCGGAAATAAACCGGTCTTCATAAAGTTCCACTTAACGATCATAAGAGGAGTAACAAGCTCTTCAACAGCAGTAACAAACATATCATCTTCAATCGTGTTAACACCACAATCGTGCTTGGGCATAGGAGCAGTGATAACATTTGGAATCTCAGGGGCATCAAATTCAATTTCCTTCGCCTCGAGAAGGTCTTGCACCTTGTCCTTCAAAGCCCAACAGTCGTTTGTATCATGACCTGGACTTTCTGAATGATAAGCATAATAGGAATTTGGATTGTAGCGGGGAGAGGCAGTGTTGGGATTCTTCGGAGCTTCCTTCGAAGTTACCCGATTAAACTTCAATAAATGTGGCAAGATTTGAGACAGAGTCATGTTTATCTGGGTAAACTGTCTTACCGGACTTTCTATTCTCGGCTGACTATTCCTTTGTTGAGTAGGTGCAGGCTTAGAGATCATGACAGTCGTTGGACGATGTTCAGT
This sequence comes from Vicia faba, assembly GCA_948472305.1. Taxonomy (NCBI): domain Eukaryota; kingdom Viridiplantae; phylum Streptophyta; class Magnoliopsida; order Fabales; family Fabaceae; genus Vicia; species Vicia faba. Next base: position 748,898,257 of record OX451735.1, on the reverse strand, counting down.
TCTGTCTTGATTCCTTTGATTGTACACAGCACTAACCTCTTTCTTCCCAGTAAATGGATTCCTTACTGCACTAGAGGATGCATCCTTTTGGATCTTACCGCTCATAATTCCAGCTTCCACCCTTTCTCTTGTCAAAATCAATTCAGTGAAGCCGGCTGAGGAGCTTCTAATCAGGTGATTGAAAAATGGACCAGACAGGGTACCCAGAAACATATCCACTAGCTCTCTATCAGACAGGGGAGGTTTAACTCTTCCTGCTAAGTCCCTCCACTTATGAGCATAGTCTTTAAATCCCTCACTCGACCCCATAGACATATTTTGGAGTTGTATATGGGTAGGAGTAAGGTCTGCATTGTACTGATACTGCTTGTAGAAAGCAGTAGCCAGGTCTTCCAAATTACGGATGTTGGCCCTTTCCAGCTGATAGAACCATTCTAGTTGAGTTCCGGACAGACTGTCCTAAAAGAAATGGACCCATAAGTCCTTGTCAGCAGTGTGAGGCTGAATCTTCCTCACATAAGATCGGAGGTGCATCTTTGGACATGAAACTCCATCATATTTGGCAAACACTGGAACCTTGAACTTTTATGGGATGACAACCCCAGAGACCAAACCCAGCTCTTCAAAGTCTAGAATCGGTACCTTCCGGACCTCCATTTCATTCAAACGATCCTCTAGCTGTTTGTATTTGACATCAGTGGGAGGATACTGCTCCTCATCATAGTCAGATTCATCATCAGATTCTTTTGGACTGGAGTCTTCCTCTCTATTTCCTCCTCTTGATTTCTTCCTTCCTTTGATGAAGTTATCAATTCAGAGGCTCGTTGCATTGGTCCTCTGATCCTTCTTCCCAGATTCACTAACCCAATTGGCTTCTTTGGCTTCTTCTTTTCGTTAATAAGCATGGCTTTTAGTTCTTCTTGCCCCTTGGTCAGAGCCATGATCATCTTTTGAAATTGGGCATTTTGAGTCTGTAGATCCTTCATTGTTTGTTCTAGAGCCATTGTTGAAATAAACAATGAAGAGGATGAGAAACCTGCTTTGAAACCTGCTTATGCAATGATATGTATGATATATGTATGCAATATTTTCAAGGATTTCTAAGACTCAAATTTTCATAAATATTAAAATAGAAAACGTTAATTGCATCAAGAAGTTTTATTGGTCACAACGATGCCTCTTAGGACTACAAAGGGAACAAAGCAATAATAAAATTTCCCAAGCAAAAGGAAGATTCAAGTTTCCCACGGGCTCATCCTCTTTGGTGCAATATGGGCATTTATATTCCTCTCCTCGTGAAGTAACTAGGTGAGCTCTAGAACCTTCTTCTCGTTGACGAAGAATTGGGCTTCGAAAGTATCCCGTTCTTCTTTAAGGTAGATCCAGGATTTCTGTAGCTCCTCAAAATTAGTTCGCATATCAGGATAAAGAACAATGTAATGAGTATTTCCTTCAGCAATTGGCTCCACAATCATAGTTAAGATGGAGGGGTAAGGCATCATAAGACATTAAGCACGAGCTCACACCCATTTGAGGTAAGGCTCAAGAGGGATGGAATTCTTGTGCCCCAGTGTCTTGCTATCAACTCTATTTATCATGCCCCAAGCTCGAATGAACCTATTACGATAACCTTAAACATCATTCTCATAGTAAAACGTCATCCCCTGAACGAGTGTGTCATGGGGACCATCCCTTCTAGCATAACCAAAATGTCGTAACACCAAACAAGGATTATAAGTGATTCCTCCCTTAATGCCTAAGAGAGGGACATTATGGAATTCCCCACAGTGATTAATGATGGTGACTTTCTTCGAGGACCGAGAACACCAATGAATATCTGAATGAGTAAGATACATCAACCTATGAGACCGTCTCATACCTTTCTCATTCTTCAAAATGGGTCGGGGTAGGTGTGAAGTAAACCACCTAGCCAATAGAGGGGTACAGCACAGAAGGGCCCCTCTTCTCTGTACAGTGTGAGTATGTAGAGAGTGTATAATATCCCCAAGTAAGGTAGGCACCAGATTATGTGACAAAAACCTTAACCGCATTGACATCTACGAGTTAGTCTGTGTTAGGGAATAGTACCATCCCAGACATGAGAAGGGCCAACACTTCTTCAAAAGCTTGTAAATCCAGGGTATCCCAAAAATAGTGGGCTTTGTCAAATAGAAACTTAGCTGGAAATCCTTGGACACCTTTTTTGGTTTCCTAGTTTTCCACTACATCAGACAGTTGTAAAGATATGGCTTGAGCAATCTCTTCAGGCTTTGGGTCTCTTTCCATACCAATGAATGGTGGCTGATTAAGGATAGGTACCCCCAATAACTTAGAAAACTCCTCCATAGTAGGCACTAACTAGTAATCAGGAAAAGTGAAGCAGTGGTGCAATGGGTAAAATAAGTGAAAGAGCGCCTTTAACATTTCTTCATCAGGGTTTGAAGTGACCAAGTTGAGAAGTCGACCATGTTTTTCAGTGAAGGGAGAGCTTTCGGGAATCCTTGAGGCTAACTCCTTGAGTTAAGGATGTACTTTCACAAGGTTGATTTGGATAGTGTTCCTGCGAGCAGATGTCATGTTCTACAAAACAAGACAAAGATAAGCCCTAGAAAATCCTTGAAATGGTTAGTATGATATGCCATGTTATGATATCATGATTATGCTAAGAAATCACATATATAGCAAGCACAAGAAAATCACACCAAGACCTTAGGTTTAAGGCTTGCATGGGTTTTAAGGTAATACCCTCTTGAAGTTGGATTGTTTCAACCTGTCCTATAAATAGTAACCGGGTTCTAAGGGATCTCAATATTATTGATCTTTCCCATAAGTTTCGTTCGATAGGAAATTGACTTGCAACCAAACAAAACTCGAGAGTCAAATCTCAATGAGTGTAGCATCGAGTATCTGCCGACTTTGGGAATACACCAAAGACGGTCATCTCACTACGTCATAATGGCCAAGTTGTTCAATTAAAGGTTCTAAGGTCAGTTGACGCTTCATGACACCATGCAGTGGCCCCATATTCTCCTTGATTAACTCAAGGTCTATCGGTACCAACCAAAGTGTCGCATCAACATAGCCATCGCTTCAACCGTGTCGGTATACCCCGCACAGTTTCCATGATCTATTGCTACTTACCTAAAAGGTTTCCCCAAATCCAGGTGTAGGATCTATAGTAACCTAAAAAATACCCTTAAAAGTAAAGAAATCAAGACAAAGAAAACAAATTATAAATGATCTAGACCCTAAGGTAAACCCCACTTTTATATTTCCCTAGCAGAGTCGCCAGTTTTGTGATAAGGTGGCAGAACCGACTGTTTAATACTGATTTGCATTTTTTGTTTGCAAATTTTGAGGTAAGCAAGAGTTTCCACCGACTTTTCTTTTATCTAACAAATTAAAGGATGAAAAGAACAGAAAAAATACTTTTTCCGAGATTTTCTAAGTAAGGGGGGTACTTGCTCATTTTGAAAACTGTTTGTGTGTTTGTGTGTTTGTGTGTTTTGAAAGTTTTTGTTTTCTTTATGGTAACTCTTGTATCAATCCTCAAGAGTGTGATAAAGCGTTTTTTGAAAGTAGTTTTTGAAAGTGTGTAAGTGTGAAAAAGTTGTTCTTGAGAAAGTACCTAACAATTATCTATCTACTCGAAAACGAATGTTCTTTTCCTCCTTTTCTTTAGACAGTGCTATCCTACTATTAGTGACTAGGTATCCCTATCGTTGGATGTTGAGGGACTATCGAAAGGGACGCTATGGTCATTGAAGGCAACATGTAAAGATATCTTAGCATTTCGAAGGGACTGTCATCATATAGGCAACATCGAGGGGACAAGATTATTTACTGAAAGGCAACTAGAGGGACGTTTAGGGACCATGATCTTTTATGATAACTTTTATACCGAGGGTCTTTGCTAAGATATGCCTATGTTCGAGGGACATGACCATTTCTAAGGCAACCGAGTGAGGAATATCCTAAGGATGCAAGTGTGAGAAGTGTGTTTTTTCAGTTATTTATCTTTTGCATTAAGGTTTGCTAATTTTTATTTTCAATCTTTCCATGCAATCCTAGTTACTAATAGTAATATTATACAGGAAATGTAAAATACAGAAAATAAAAGCAGAAACAGAAACCCTAAACTATTACAACGCTTTGGGACAGTTACATAAAAAAGAGGTGCAAGAAAATAAAGTACGAAATTTTAAATTTAAAACTATTACATCCATGATCAGTTACAATATTAAAAAAATGTGAAAACGATAAACCCGAGCGAGATAAAGATGAAAGTCTAAAAACCTAAGAAAATTCTAAGTAAACAAAAGAAAATCTTTTTTTGGTTTTTGTTTTTGATAAGAAAACCATTAAATAAAAATGAGGAAGATTAAGTTTCAATAATAATTAATTAAATCAATGCAAACAAAGATTAATCATAATATATATATATATATATATATATATATATATATATATATATATATATATATATATATATATATATATATATATATATATATATATATATATATATATATATATATATATATATATATATATATATATATATATATATATATATATATATATATATATATATATATATATATATATATATATATATATATATATATATTGTGATTTTGAAGAAAATATATAGATAAAAAGAATCTAAGTCTAATTAATTTTGAATTAATAAAAATAAGGTCCAAATAATTAATTAAGCTAATTTACAAAGTTAAAGTTAATTCAAGAAAAACCTAAGTCTATTTTATTTTATTAAAAAAAAAAAGTTAAAGTTTATTTAATTAATTGATTAAAGAAATTAATTATATTAAAATATCTAATCCTATTTTTTGTGATTTTTTTATTATTTATTTTTTATGATTTCTTAAAAATGAAAATATAAAATAAACAAAAATGCTTAAAGAAAAAAAAAAGAAAACATAATATATGGGCCTGGATGTGCAAAAAGCTGAATGGGGGGGGGGGGGGGGGGGTTAATTAAAAATGTTTGGCCCAATTGTGAGAAACCCAACTTGCATCTGGATTCAATGTGGATGTGCCTGGAGAGTGCACGGTGGTCTGTATATTGGAGGCACTAAATCTGGATCCAGTGGTGTTCTGATGGCTGAGATCTAGAGATGCATGGTAGACGTGTGGAGGTGCAAATCATTGGATCCTGCCAGAAATGTTACGAAAAATATAAAATTGTTAGACATGCGATCGAACCCAGGTCCCTTTCCTCACACGCTTGCACTCTTACCATCCAGCCATCCTGCTCATTCATGCATATAAACAGAAAGAAACAATATAATATGAAAACCAATCGAATGGCTGAGTTGTCATGCGCGCCCTTCAGTGGGCCCCTGTATTATTCAAATGGACCAATCGCGAGCGGAGAGAGGAATTTTCTATATGGATCTAACCAATGGGATCGTGAATAAAAGCCACGCCAACCCTTTGACTTAAAGTCGGCCAGTCCAACCACCGAAGCTGGTGGTTTCCACCGTCTTCCCGGTGGGCTCGCCTGAAAAATCAAACAAAACGAAAAACAATCAATGCAGTCTGCCTTAAAAAATCTCCTGATCACGATTATGGCCTTTAAAATTGTTAAATCTTCATGCATCATTGGGTTCGAGCTTGAAACCCTAACGACAGTCAACCATGGCATAAATTGATTCTTGGCCCTAACTTCTTATGTAATACGTTCAAACACGCAGAAATATTAGCAGCAACACATATATATGATCAATATGGATTTAAATCAAGTATTTTGGGAGTTTAAGATCAAGGAAATTTTACCAAATGGTGAGATTAAGATCTGATGATCTGTGATGCTACAAGCTTTGGGAACAATTGGATCTGGTCTCTAGGAACTTCAGGAGTAACGTGTGATTGCTAGTTTGAGTTGAAAGTCCCTACAAATCGTGTTTCAGTTTTGGCAACTTTAGTGGATTTTTGAAAATTTCGTGTGGCTTCGTTCAGGCTATCTGTGTACCCCTTTGGCTTGCTAACATGAGTTATATATAACATAGAATGAGGAGACAAGGTTGAATGGAAAGAATCATGGCCATAAACATTGTTTTTAATCCCTGATACATATTTGAAAAAATGCCATAATTTTTTATTTCATGCCATTTTATATGATGAGTGAATCTGGACACCATTTGCACGTTATTGTGGACCTCATATCAAGACAAAACACAAGCCCAAGGGTCAAGGCCCATTCCCAATTATTTTGTACCATTTATTTTATATTTATTTGAAATAAATCAAAATAAATATGTAAAAAATAGGTAAAAATTGTAAGGCCATGCAAAATGATATTAAGGGTTCTCTATAACCTTAGGAAGATATTGGAATCTTAAAAAGTTAGGTCATTGACCCAAAAATTCAAATTTGCTCAATGCACAATTCTTGAAATTTCCAAACTTTTCCCAACTTGGGCAAGTCATAACTTGCTCAATTTTTATCTCATGATGATGATCTTGTACTTTTTGGAAAGCCCAAGATTCCTACTTCAATCTCTCTTTTGATACATTTTGCTTTTTAAGAAGTTATCTTTATGTAAAAGGTCTTGGAAAAAAGCGGCTTTTGTTGACTTTCTAAAAATAACATGTAATGTATCAACTTGTATCTTTCAAATGGTGCATTTCTTGAACTTGAGAGCTTAAGAGAAGTTGTAGGGCATTGAATTCTATTCAAAATGATATTTGGTTGGAAATTTTTTGATAAAGTATGAGAATGTAATGCTTGGTCAAAGTTTGGTTGACTTTTCCTATAGAAACCCTAATTTGCCATTTTTTACTTTTGATGGGTTAAGAGCATTTCTTGAGGAATCATGATCAACCATTAATCAAATGATGGATAGCACTTCAAAATGTTGATGTTGACCAAAAATCTTGAAGTTTGATTGTACATGGGCCACAATTGACTTTTGACCTAGCATAATTGATTTTTCAATACTTGAGCAATTGACTGAGCAAACTTATTGAGCAATGCATGAAACTTGGCATGGATGACCTTGAGGGCATATTAGGACAATGGAGAACATTTTGGATCCTTGGAGCTCAACCATTTCGATGAAAATTGAAACCCTAGGTGGGGGTTCATTGCCTTAAGAGGAGAATTGTCTTGTCAATTCTTGGCCAACCTTTGACCAATTGAGAACCTCTAAGAGTATGTCTTGAGTGAAAATAGGAGTGAAAATTTTGGGGTACAACAATATTGTACAAAAGAAACTACAATATGGTTCAACTCAGGTGCCTGGAGAAACACGAAGCAGACACGGTCATGAAATAGGTCCATGAAGGAACCTTTAGGACCTATGCAAATGGGCATGCCATGGCTAGAAAGATTTTAAGAGAAGGTTACTATTGGTTGAAGATGGAAAATGACAGTTACCATTATATGAAGACATACCACAAGTGCCAAATCTATGCTGACAGTGTACATGTGCCACTTACTCTGCTGAACGTCCTAAGTTCAACATGGCCGTCTCGATTTGGGGAATTAATATGATAGGAATGATCAAACCAAAGGCTCCCAACGAACACCTATTCATATTGGTCACCATTGATTACTTCATCAAATGGGTAGAAGCCACTTATGAAAATGTGACGAAGTAAGTCGTCACCTGATTAATCAAATAAACATCATATGCAGATATGGAGTTCCTAGCAGAATCATCACAGATAATGGGTCCAATTTGAACAACAAAATTATGAAGGAATTATGCAATTATTTCAATATTGAGCATCATGATTCATCACCTTACCGACCTAAGATGAACGGGTTCGTTGAAGCTGCCAATAAAAACATCAAGAAGATCATCCAGAAAATGGTGAAGATATATAAAGATTGGCACGAAATGCTTCCCTTTGTGCTACATGGCTACCGTACCTTAGTGCGTACTTCAACCGGTGCAACTACTTTTTCCCTTATTTATGGTATGGAAGCAGTACTCCCGGTTGAGGTAGAGATTCCATCATTCTGAGTCCTCATGGAAACTAAGCTTGAAGAATCTGAAAGGGTCCAAACTCGACTTGATCAGCTCAACCTCATTGAAGAAAAAAGCTTAACAACTTTGTTCCATGATCAACTATATCAAAAGCGGATGAAGAAAGCATTTGATAAGAAGCTTTGTCCTCGAGTATTCTAAGAAGGAGATCTGGTCCTCAAAAAGATTCTGCTACCTTGACTAGATTCACGTGGGAAATGGACACCTAACTACAAAGGTCCATATGTGGTAAAAACAACTTTCTCTGAAGGAGCTCTTATCCTCACAACAATGGATGGGAAAGAACTACTGCACCCTCTAAATTCCGACGCAGTCAAAAAATACTATGTATAAGAAGCCCCTTAAGTCAAAAACCCGAAAGGACGACTTAAACAAAAATGAGTGTCCTGTTGGATTGAAATCCCTAAAGGGAAATCCAGACAAAAATTAGGGACATATACGCCAAATCATCATCCCGGTGGATTGAAAACTCGAAAGGGTGATCTCGATAAAAGTTAGGGATTTTATTCAAAAAAATGAACACATAGACTGCAATTCAAGGATTTATTTCATCTACGACTATGAAAGGGAGAAATTAATCCAATTATCTCTCTTAGAAGCAGGGGGATTGGAGTTATAAAGGACATTGAAGAAATAGCAGTATCGAATATCATTTTTCATTTCCATTTTCAGTTTTGTTTATCTTTCGTAATTACCTATTTTTAGGAATTGCATCTTGTATTCTCGCCAATTAAAAGGAATTCTCATTAATAAAATAATTTTTAAAAATCTTTTTTCAAATTGTGTTTTTCTTTTTCCAACTTGTTTGCAATATACGACGATTATTTCATGTAAATATTGCGTTGAAACTACTTTGGGGACATAAAAAAATAAAAAGCATTGATAAGTGTTGTACCCCAAAATTCGCCCTCTTCATTTTAACCATAATTGGCTTATAATTCATCATTATATGAATACATACATATCATAGGATCTATGCAAATGGAATCAAGGGTCTTCTCTGTGAAAAGAGTTGCAAAATTTGATTGTTCGGTTAAGCGGCACTGTGAGGCAGAACTCGGGTTTTTCCGTATTTTAATGCATGCCATACATGTTTCAAACTATTAAATCAACAAACAATCAAGTCATAATTATATCAAGCTCCCTAGAATTCCAACATGATTTGAATTGTGCGAGAAAGTCAAGCCTTTCAACCGATTTGAGATAATGCAGCCAAAAATTCAATATTGTGCATTGCAAGCTTAGAAATTCATAACTTGAGGCCAGAAAATGATGTGGGAATGGTTATTCATTCATTATAACCGTCTTGAGATCTTATTCAATTCATCTGTTCAGGTCGAAGGCTAATTTTGTATGGAACATTTTCAAATGCGCAAAATACCTGAAATGCGTTATATAGTGGATTTGCTGGTTTACTCGGTTTTGAATGCTTAAAAATTCATAACTTCTGAATATAAAATCATCTTTGACTGGTTCTTGGAGTATTTGAATCTTCTTTCTATTTCCTTCAATTTTCGTGTTCGGCTCGGAAGTCAATTCATTGAGGAAGATCTTCGAATGCGCGAGTACTCTGAAGCTATACAGTTAAAATAATATGTTGAACCGTTATTTTATGGATGTTCAAAAGTTTAAAACTTTCGCCCGGTTCAAAGTTTTTGGTTGGTTCTTTAGGATAAAAATTCATCTTGATTTTATCTCCGATTCGTATGTTCGGGTCAGAAGTTAATTCTTTGCAGGAGATCTCCGAAAGTGTGAATTACTAGAGAAAATTGCACTCTGAAATGGTTTTCTATTGTATCATTTCTTGATATCGTAATAATCGTAACTCTCTTGATTTTTATCATATCAAGACGATTCTTGAAGTGTGAGATCACAAATTTTATCAGCTACAACTCTTCTTCAGGTCCCGAGTTCAGATTGGCCTTCGAAAGCTTCGATATGTGGCTTGGCTCGTAAAGAGCGCATGAAAATAAGCTGAAATTTTCAAGACAGAAAAATAAGTCCACTATTTCTCGCCATTCAAAAAATCATAACTTTCTCGATTTTTATCGGATTATGGTGATCATTTCGGCACGATGTCACAAATTTCATCGTCTACGATTTTATTTCAGGTTGCATGTCAAGATACTGCATCGAACATCATGAGCTTGTGGTTTGTTCGCACACCGTACATAAAATAAGCTAAAAAAATATGCACTATGAATTTTAATATCGAGTTTCTCGCCCTTCATAGTATCGTAAATTGCTCGATTTTTATCGTATTGGAACGATTATTTTGGCGCCACATCACAAATTTCGTCATCAACATTTTTGTTTCAGGCAGCGCGTCAGGATTTCGCACCGAATGTCATGAGTTTATGGTTGGATCTTGCATTGTGCATGAAATAAGCGGAAAAATCAAATTTGTCAAGCCAAACAAGTCTTTGCATCCAATACTATATATTTTAAAATTCAAATTTCAAACGGAATAACACTCATTATTCCAAATCTCACACAAAACTCTCACTTCTCTCAACTTTCTCTCAATTTCTTCTCAAGAACACAAAGGAGACTTAAATCAAGATCTTCATCTTCAACCTTTCTTCTCCTCCTCCCAACCACCACCAACCGGACACATAATCTTTGGATGGTCATCCTCTTCCATGCACCGACCAAGCTCTGGCCAACACCACCCTTTCCGCGCTGTTCCACTGTCGGCGGACATACTCCCTTCATTTTCTCTGGCCACCATGCTAGCTTCCTCTGTTTTCGCGCAATTCTCATTGAATCTCCGTCCTCTTCATGTCTATTTGGTAATTGTTCTTGATCTTACTTGATTTAAATGCTTATTTGAGATGACTGATTTTGTGAATTGTGGATTTGCACTTAATATAGTTAATGAGTTGAATATTATGTGAATTCTTGAGATAAATGTTTAATTGATGAAATCTTGAATCGAATTGAGTTTTAATTTAATTAAATTGTGAATTAATTTGTTCAGGAGGTGATAATGATGAATAAGTGTGGAATTGGTTGAATGATGACTTAATCGGTATAGATCTTGGTTTTAATTGGTAAAATTGATGTTAATTTTTGAACACCGAATTTTGGATCTAAGTGTCTTTTATGAAATTGTGATGAGAATCAATTGTGTTTTCAAGAGTTAATGTAATTTTTGAATCGATTTGTTGATGAATTCGCTTTTTCGACATTGAAAACAACAAATCCTATAAATTGCATTACCACTTCAGCGTTGATTGTTTTCATTTGGAATCGACACTTTATTGTTGCATTAAGTGTTGGAAATTCGTTTGTGATTTACTAGCAACGTTACTTGAACCAATAAGTGTTTTTTGCATTCGTTTGTGATTTTTGAAATCGATTTTGATCGATATTGATTCAAGTATGTGTTGCTGCCCAGAAAATGCAAATGCATTGCAAATTTCTTTTCAAAAGTTGTTTGAGGCTTGTTTGAGCATGATTATGCGTTTATGGATCGTTGATGTTGAGTTTTACCATTTCTGACACGATTTTGAGTAATATTATGATACGGTGCAATGCTTCCTGGTTTTGGTAAGTTGAGCTTAAGCCATGTTTTAATTGATGGTTAACGCTCAAGGGTGTTTATTTTGGTACTTAGACGACATCTATATCAAGTTTCGATGATTTCGGATCGATATTTTATGTGATGTCATGTGTTGGCGCAATGCTGCCCAATTTGGTAAGTTGGTCCAAACATGCAATTTAATTGTTGTGTTGTGGATAAGTGAACTTTCCTTGGCTTTTGTTTGGGATTGACATTGCGTTTATGGGCTTTCGGATCCACATTTTCCGTGGTTCATGAGATAACGACAATGTTTCTCAGTTTTGGATGTTGATGTTCCAATGCTTATTTGGATTTATTTTCTTCACATTTTAATCTTGATTTAATTTTTTACATGGATATTTAATTCCGATTATGCCTCCTTGTTATTAATAACGTGTTTGTTGACTTGTGCAAGGAATTTCAAGAGATTTTTAAATCTATTAATTAAGTCTTGATTATTAGATTTGAAAAAAATTTATTCCACTTCTTTGTAGATTCGAGTTTGCTTCTGATGCGTTCGATTTTGTTTCTCATTCTATGAGATATATACATTGCTTGTATTTTTGTCGGGATGTGAATTTTTGTGCAAGTGTACTGTTTGTTATGCGGATGTGTCTGATGCATATTTCACATGTGATTTATTTTCACATTGTCGATCCTTTGGCTCTTTTGTACCCCAAAATATTACCTCCCATTTTATTCAAGGCATTTTCTCATGCTCATAGAATTCTCATTTTCTCAAGGTTCCTAAACAAATTCTCCTCCTAAGAAATTGACCTACAACTGGGGTTTCACTTTTCTCAAGGAATATTGGGTTTATAAGGCCTCAAGTGAATTCTATGGGTACTCATATGTCTCCAAGAATGCTCATGCCAAATTTCAAGCCTTGCATCACAAGTTTGCTCAATCAATTAATCAGATGATTAAAAATCAACTGTATTGGACAAAAAGTCAACTATGGTCAACATACAGTCAAACTTCAAGATTTTGGTCAACATCAACATTTTGAAATCATATTCATCATTTTATCAAGGTTTGATCATAACTCATCAAGAAAACTCTCAATTCATCAAAAGTCAAAAGTTTCCAAATTAAGGTTTTCTTTAGGAGAAGTCAACTAAACTTTTCCCAAACATAACTTTCACATGCTTCATCATATTTTCCTCAACCAAAGCTCATTTTGAAGGAAATTTAATTATCTACAACTTGGTCTCTCTAAGCTCAAGTCCAAAAAATGCTTCATTTGAGAGATATGGGCCTAGAATTATAGGTCATTTCAAAAGTCAACAAAAAGACACTTTTTGTCAAGGCAACTTACATCAAGATAAAGTCTTCAAATTCAAAAAAAGTAACAATAGAGATTGTATAAAGCTTTCTAAAATGTCCAAGATCACAAACAAAAATGTTTCAAAACACACAAACACAAACATTTTTCAAAAATGAGCAAGTACCTAAGAGCCTGTAGAAAAGTACAGATGGAAAGGGAAGGTGTTAGCACCCTTTCCATCCATACTTTTCTACGGGCTCTTAGGTACTTGCTCATTTTTGAAAAATGTTTGTGTTTGTGTTTTTTGAAAGATTTTTGTTTGTTTTATGGTAACTCTCGTATCAGTTCTCGAGAGTGTGATAAAGCGTTTTTGAAAAGATTTTTCTGAAAGTGTGTAAGTGCGAAAATTTTAGGTTTGACCAAGTACTTAAGATTCATCTACCTACTTGAAAAATGGTGTTCTTTTCCTCCTACCCTTCAGATAGTGTTATCCTACTATTAGTGAGTAGGTAGCCCTATCGTCATATGTTGAGGGACAATCGAAAGGGACGTTATGGTCATTGAAGGCAACTTGTAAGGATATCTTAATGTTCGAAGAGACCATCATCATATAGGCAACATTGAGGGACAAGATAATTTATCATAGGAAACTCGAGGGATGTTTAGGGACAATGATCTTTTATGATGACTTTTATTCTGAGGGTCTTTGCTAAGATACCCCTACGTTCGAGGGACATGACAATTATTTCTGAAGCAACCAAGTGAGGTATACCCTAAGGGTGCAAGTGTGCAACAATGTGTTTTTTCAGTTATGTTTATCTTGCAATTACTGATCTATTGATTTATTAGTTCTTGTCATACACGCCTAAGTTACTAACAGTTATATACCAGCATGTAAAGAAAAAGCAAGAAATAAAGTCCTACGCTATTTACAGGGCTTTGGTGTAGATACATAAATAATAAACGAAAAGTAAATATGCGGAGATAAAAACCCTAGTTAACTATTACAAACTAGGTGCAGTTACATAAGTGGTAAAAAAATAAATCGTACGAAAAATATAAGAGCGCGCAAAATTAAGACGGGACAATATTTTAAACCCTAAAAAACCTAACTGCTCAGTAAAAATATTTTTATGAAAAAATAGTTAAATTTTAACCTAATTTTCTAATTAATTTTAATTAATGAAATAAGGTTAAAATTTAATTAGATTAATTAATTTGAAAAAAAAATATTTTTATTAAAAAGAAACTCTAAATCCTAATTTTTGTGATTTTCTGATTTTTTATAATTTAATAAAAAAATGAATTTTCTAAAATAATTAAAAATAACAAAGAAATTAAATAAAAAATAATAAAAGAAAAAAGAAGAATGGGCATGAAGGGGGGTATGGATCCAAATTGGAGTGTGTCGTTTGAATTTTTGCCAAGCCCAAATCTACTTGGCCCATTACTAGTGCCTGACCCCATGTTGTTGTGATATGGAGGTCCGTGATGCGCCTGCAAGCACGGGGCGTAGATCCTAAACTATGCAGATTGGATGGCTGGATCTGAGACTGCATGATACGCGCTTGGAAGTGAGACCCACTGGATCAGAAAGCAACACATTAGAAAATATAAAATGCTGGACCTGGGACTAGAACCCAGGTCCTTCCCTTTGCCAAGCGCTTCCTTTACCATCACACCAACATGTTCATTCATTACATGATATAAACATAAAATAATATATATAAAATAAATGCCCATAATTCATTTTTATAAAAAATGCGTGCTGATTCAAATGATCCAATCAAATCATGCCACACCTTCATCTTCTTCAGCCATCCGTCGTTTTAACTTAAGGAGTTTTACCTACGGACTAAATCAGTCACTAAAAACCCTGCACATTTCAAAAATTCACAATAGGAAATATAAATTCAATTCAAACACATGAATCAATTAAGTTTGATCCCTGAGCATGATGGTATCCATTGCTAGGTCCAATTTCACCTGTACATGAAAACCCTAAAACGAACCTTGAAACCCTAACAATGGCAGATTATCATATATGCATCGAAACTGTAAATTAATCATTCAAACATGTTCTAAATGCTCATACAAACAAGAATTCATAATTAAAACCTATTTATAATGCGTGTATGATCAAAATCGATTTCAAGAAAATATGTGAAAACCGTGATGATGTATGGGATGATTCTGGACGCTTTGATGCGTGGGAATGATGTTGTTAGCTTCAGAATGTCCCAAGGAATGGATTGCAAGCGTAAAAACTTCTTGAATCTCTCTGCAAAGGTCAATCCGATTGCCACTTTTTTGTCAAAAAAACTGAACTTTGTGTGTATATTCTATGCGGCAAAACCTCCTTCTTGTGGTCTGGAAATGTTGTACATATATATTAGAATGAATTAGGTTAACAAAATTAGATAGAATCTTGAAGATTTGTGAAAAGAAGATTTGATTTGAAATTAGGAATTTTTGTTTCTAAACTTCGACAAAACATGCCTTTTTTCTTCCAATCTACCCTTGCACTAAATCTTGACTTGATCATCTAATTCTAGACCTATGATATGATCTTAAAACAAATCTTTGGATTTTATTTCATTGTTTCACTATTTTATTTGATTTATTTGGATTTAAATGAATAAAAATTGAAATAAATAAAAAACAAATCTCATAAAAATAAAATAATGGATTTAAATATCCTAAATAAGTTCATGGATATGCTTGAGATCCAAAACTCACGCCCATTTGTACAAAAGATCCAATTTGCGCACATTGACTTTTGTGCATTTTCCTAAAATTAGTAAACTTTAGCAATGCATATCTTTCTCAATTTTAATCCTATGAGGGTGTTTTTAGACTTTTCAGAGATCTTAGCAAGTCCTCTAAACAACCTTTTTTGTTTCATCTCAATTGGATCTTCCATGTTCATGTAAGGAGCTTTGAGCTAAAAGGTGTTTTTGTTGACTTTTTGAAAGGACCTATAATATATGATCTTGTATCTTTTGATTGAGACATTTCTTTGTCTTGAGGGATGAAGAGAAGTTGTAGGGAATTGGATTCTCTTCAAAATGATCCTTGGAGGAAAATTTTCTCGTAAAGTATGAGAAAGTTATGCATGGTCAAAGCTTGGTTGACTTTTCCTATAGAAACCCTAATTTGCCATTTTTGACTTTTGATGAGTTAGGAGCATTTCTTGAGGAATCATGATCAACCCTTGATCAAATGATGGATAAAACTTCAAAATATGGATGTTAACCAAAAATCTTGAAGTTTGACTGTATTTGGGCCACAATTGACTTTTGACCTAGCACAGTTGTTTTCTAGGTATTTGAGCAGTTGGTTGAGCAAACTTGTTGTTCAAGGCATGAAATTTGGCATGGATGATCTTGAAGACATATTAGGACAATGGAGAACATTTGGGATTGTTTGGGCTCATACGTCTTTCTTGAAATCGAAACCCTAGTTTGAGGTTTATTGCCTTGGGAGGAGAATTTGTCTGGTCAATTCTTGCTCATCCTTGAGCAATTGAAGACCTCTGGAGGCATGTCTTGAGTGAAAATGGGAGGGAAAATTTTTTAGTACAACAACTGCCCTTGTTTAATCTTCTTAAACCCGAGGATGTAGATTGGTCGGTCTGCCTTTCGTGATCTGAAGGTGGAAGATGATTGAACACTAGAGTGCTCTGAAATTTGCACTCGTCTGAAAGAATACTTGACTGTGTAGGTAATATCGGGAATGGGCTCACATATGCCATTTGGAGAAGGAGACGGGAGATCGTGAAAGATGGGCTTAATTATACCATCCAGAGAATATGACAGAGAGTTGTTGGAGATGGGCTTGAAAATGCCATCCGGAACAATGTTGATTTCCTGAGATGTTCCTTTATGGGAATTCCTATGCTTGTCGTTGAGGAGGACTCTGCTGAGGAATGTTGTTCTCTGTTTGGGAAATAGAGTTTAGGAGCTTCGGTTGTCCATTACTCTACTGGGGAGTCATCTCTTGATTGAAGAGACGGAAGTGAACTGCTATCTGCTCAGGATCCAAGCTTCATAGTGACTTGTTGAGGATAATAAGACTAACTGTTATCCGGTCCTATTCGCAGCGACTTACTGGGGGAATGAGATTAAACTGTTATTTCATCGTGCTCCAGGATTTGTAGTTTCTTTAACTGGAATAGAAATTAGAAGAGTTTTAGGGTCGATTCAACTGAACCAGAGAAAAGTCTTGGTATATCTTCAACTGGAATAGGAATCAGAGAGATCTTGGTGGCGATCTAACTGAACCAGAGAAGGTCTTTAATTAACTTTGACTGGAACGAAAATCAGAAGAATCTTAGGTCGATCCAACCGAACCAGAAAAAAGTCTTGGAATATCTTCAACTGGAATAGGAATCAGAGAGATCTTAGTGGTGATCTGACTGAACCAGATAAGGTCTTTACTAGACTTTGACTGGAACAGAAATCAGAAGAATCTTAGAATTGATTCAACTGAACTAGACAAAAGTCTTGGGTTAATCTTCAACTGGAATAGGAATCAGAGAGATCTTAGCAGCGATCTGACTGAACTAGAGAAGATCTTCTGAGAACGTAGTTCTAAGGAAGATGATGAAATAGCCTTTCATCAGGCGTAGCTTTTGAGAAAACTACCAGGTCACATAAGTAGCCGACGATGTGTATTTATTTGATCTTTTCCCTGAAAAAGGCAAAGAGTTAGTCATATGCAATGTCAGGATGTATGAAAGGCATTGGCGATGTTCTCAAAATAAATGAGATAATGTTGTATGCGATATGTATGTGTATTCCATAGTGTATGAAAATGGTTTACTATTGTGATGTTTCTTAGTCTGGGAAAGTAAATCCCGGAATGCTGCTGAAGAGTATAAGGAGGTTGAATCCTTTGTTTCTGCTGGGGATGATGAAAGGATATAATCTTCCAGGGATTTCCTCTTCCTGTTTGAGGATGTTCTGTCGGGGATTAACTCTTCTTTAGAATAAACTCTATGGATAGATATGCTTTATTGGAAGATTTTGCCGTTGTAGAGAAATAAACTTTGTCGAGGAATGAACTTCTGTAGTTAGAGAAGTAAAATATACTCGGGAGGAGATTTTCTAACTGTTTGAAATTATAAAATCGGCTCAGGGATACAGGTTGCAGCGGAGAAGGAATTTGGCTGGAGGAAATAATTCCTGCTTGGGGATGAAGAGATCAAAACTCTGGTTGTTTCTACTCTGTGGGGAACATAGATGTCACGGGGTCATATGTAATGGTGACTTC
This sequence comes from Vicia faba, assembly GCA_948472305.1. Classification (NCBI taxonomy): domain Eukaryota; kingdom Viridiplantae; phylum Streptophyta; class Magnoliopsida; order Fabales; family Fabaceae; genus Vicia; species Vicia faba. The sequence continues at coordinate 748,880,134 of OX451735.1, read as the reverse complement.
GTCTCAAAACTGTCTCTGCCCCTGTATATGTTGGAAGGAGTAACTATCGGGACTAAAAATTATTTTTTAGACTTTGCCTCATTCCTTAAAGTCATGAGAAATTGTATTTTTGTTTCTTATGCAAATATTTGTGAAGAGTAATCATATTCAAATGCATATGTCAAGAACAAGTCATTGGACGTTTTTGTAAAACAAAATAGAAAAAGAAAAACAAACAGTCTTGTACTTTCAAAGAAATGACTTGTATTGACTTTTTTTTGAAGTTTTCCTATAACAGGAATTTTGTATAAAGAGGTTGACGTTCTAGTAGGAGAACACCGCCGTGAGAGTTAAAACTATACAAAATAGTGTAAAAAGAGAAGAAAACAACTATGTGTAATAATCCCATTGAGTTTCAATTCTGCTATTGCCCTTATGTCTTCGAGCATCTCATCACTTTGCTACTCGTCTGAAGCCGACTGGATTGATCGGTACCATTTGAGCTTGATAGTTGATATTGAAGTTTGATCGCGAGGTGATCCAATGGGACATAGTGATATGCTTCAAATCCCTAACTTTTTCCTGGACCGCCCTTTCGGGTTTTTAGTCCACCGGGATACCCTTTTTTGCCCAAGCCACCTTTGCAGGTTTTCGACTTGCCGGGTGTACAAATTTTTTTATTTTCATCCCTAACTTTTGCTCGAACCCTTTTGGCTCACCAGGATGCCCTTATTTTTTTCCTAGGCTAGTCAACCTAGTGGGTCTTTATTTACGCGTAGTAACTTTTCACTATGTCCGCATTAACAGGGTGAGGAAGGTCGTCACCATCCATGGTGGTCAGAATCATGGCTCCACCGGAAAATATGCTTTTGATCACAAATGGCCATTCGTATGTGGGATTCCATTTCCCCTGGGATCACCTTGCGGCAGTATGATGCGCTTGATCACTATATCACCCACTTGATACACTTGACGTCTGACCTTTTTATTGAAGGCCTTGATCATCCGTTTTTGATACATTTGACCATGACAGACAGCAGTAAGTCTTTTTTTATCAATCAGATTCAGTTGATCAAGTCAAGTCTAGATCCAATCGTCTTCGTTCAAGCCCGCATCCTTTATGATCCTCAAATAAGGTATTTGGACCTCAATAGGTAGGACAACCTCCATATTATATACCAGAGAATAAGGTGTTGCCCCTGTTGACGTTCGTGCTGAGGTGCGAAAACCATGAAGAGCAAATGGTAACATATCATGCCGTTCTTTGTATGTCATCGTCATCTTCTATATGATTTTATTAATGTTCTTATTAGTAGCCTCCATAATGCCATTCATCTTTGGCCGGTAAGGGGAAGAATTATGATGTTGGATCTTGAATTGTTTACAGAGTTCGGTGATCATCGTATTATTGAGATTTGTACCATTATTAGTGATGATTCTTTTTGGCACACCATACTAACAAATTAGGTTATGCTTGATAAACAACGCCACAACATTCTTGGTAACAGTAGCAAAAGAAGCAGCCTCAACCCACTTCGTGAAGTAATCAATGGCCACTAGGATGAAGCGATTCCCATTAGAAGCGGTAGGTCTAATCTCTCTGATCATGTAAATTCCACACATTGAAAAGGGCCAAGGATCCGTTAGGAGATTCAAGGGATTTAGAGGTACATGTACTTTATCAGCATAAATCTGGAATTTGTGACAAATTCGGGAATGCTGATAACAATCTGCTTCTATAGTGGACCAATAGTATCCTGTCCGTAGGATCTTTTTAGCCATGGTGTGTCCACTAGAATGGGTGCCAAGGGTACCTTCATGCAAATATGCCATAATCCTATCTGCTTCTCTCTTGTCTACGCACCGAAGTAAAGTAGAGTAATGGTTGCGCTTGTAGAGGATTCCATTACTGAGGAAGAAATTTGCGGAGAACCTTCTCAGAAACTTCTTATCATTGACAGACGCCCCTTCAGGATATTCTTAAGCCTCGAGATACCTCTTCACTTCATGGACCAAGGTTTGTCTTCTACTTCTTCAGTGTCGATCTCATAACAGTATGTTGGTTCATCCAACCTCTCAATAGTGATCCGAGGAGTCTCGTTGTCCCACTTGACCTTGAACATAGATGACATGGTAGCTAGCGCATCCACTAATTGTTTCTCTTGTGGAAAATGTTCAAAGGTGACCTCCTCAAAGTGTGGAAGCAATGTCAGCACATGTTCTTTGTACGGGATGAGATTTGGGTGCTTCATATCCCACTCTCCTTTGATCTGACTTATTACCAAGTCTGAATCCCCGAAAATGCTCAAGAACTTGATCCTCAGGTCAATAGCAGCTTTGAGACCCATGATACATGCTTCATACTCCACCATATTGTTGGTACAGTTGAAACATAGTCTTGAGGTGAAAGGAGTATGAAAACCCTCGGGAGATATAATTACAGCACCAATGCCATTGCCGAGTGCGTTCGAGGCTCCGTCAAAAACCATAGTCCATCGAGATCCTTTTTCAGGTCCTTCATCTGGTCCAGGTTCTTCATAGTCAGTCACTAGCATAATATTCTCGTCCGGGAACTCAAAATTCATGGAATGGTAGTCATCCAGAGCCTGATGAGCCAAATGATCAGCTAGTACACTTTCCTTGATTACTTTCTGGGTCGTGTATTAGATATCGTATTCGGTCAAGATCATTTGCCATCTTGCTATTCTTCCGGAGAGAGCGGGCTTCTCGAAGATGTACTTTATCGGATCCATCTTAGATATCAACAATGTAGTGTGAGTCAACATATATTGTCTCAGTCGACGAGCGGCCCATGCTAAAGTGAATCAAGTTTTCTCGAGTAGTGAGTATCTTGTTTCACAGTTAGTAAACTTTTTGCTAAGGTAGTATATCACATTCTCTTTTCGACCAGATTTGTCATGCTGCCCCAACCCACACCCCATTGAATTATCTAACACTGTTAAGCACATTATCAAAGGTCTTACTTAAATCGGAGGCATCAAAGTTGGTGGTTCTTGAAGGTATTCCTTGATTCTTTTGAAGGTAGTCTGGCATTCGTCATTCCACTTTACCACTTGATATTTCTTCAGAAGTTTGAAGATTGGTTCACAAGTATCAATTAAATGGGAAATGAACATGGCAATGTAATTTAGTCGTCCCAAAAAGCCTCTGACCTCTTTCTCAGTGCGAGGAGCCTACATCTCTTGTATAGCCTTTACCTTTGCAGGGTCCACCTGAATACCCTTATCACTAACAACGAAACCCAGATGTTTACCAGACCTTACCCCGAAGGTGCACTTGTTCGGATTTAACCTCAGCTTGTACGTCTTCAACCTATCAAACAACTTTTGTAGATGATCAAGGTGTTCTTCCTCAGTTTGAGACCTGGCTATCATGTCATCAACGTAGACCTCTATCTCTTGGTGAATCATGTCATGAAACAAGGCTACCATGGCTCGTTGATAGGTTTCCCCAGCATTCTTTAATCCAAACGAAATCACTTTGTAGCAGGAAGTGCCTCATTGCATAACGAAGGTTGTCTTCTCCATGTCTTCGGGTGCCATCTTGATCTGATTGTAACTAGAGAAACCATCCATGAAGGAAAAGTTCTTGTTCTGCGCGGTGTTGTCAACCAGAACGTCAATGTGGGGGAGAGGAAAGTCATCCTTGGGGCTTGCCCTGTTCAAATCTCTGTAGTCCATACACATCTATACCTTGTAGTCCTTTTTAGGCATCGGGTCTACGTTAGCAACCCATTGGGGATAAGAAGTGACTGCTAGGAACCCAATGTTGAACTGTTTCATAACCTCTGCTTTGATCTTCTCTGACATTTCAGAGCGCATACGAAGGACCTTCTGCTTTATCGGACGACAATCTTCCTTAGTTGGCAAACGATGAACCACAATATCCGTGTCTAGTCCCAACATGTCTTCATAGGACCAGGCAAAGATCTCGACATAATCATGCAACATCTGTATCAACCGTTGTTTGACACTAAGCTCCAGATTTGCACCGATCTTGACTTCTTTTCTGTCTTCCTATGTGCCCAAGTTTATTGTCTCAACTGGCCATTCATTGGGTTGTATAGCCCTCTCTTCCTACTATAACAGCCTAGCAAGTTCTCCAGGTACTTCACAATCTTCCTCACCTTCGTCCTCGGCTTGGTTGATCGAATTTTCAAAGTCATAACTGGATATAGCAGAACTATTATCAATGGGATCCAGAGTGGATATGGATCTGTAGTTTGACATGTGAGTGTGTGTAAGAGCATATCTTTATAGAAAAAGTAAAAAATAGAAAAGAAAAACAAAGAGCACAAAATTTGTATGCATAAATGTCCAATGCTTTATTAATGCCATATGAAAATGAAACATGATAACCCTCACAAATAAACCAATCTGCCCCGGGTAAGACACGTGGCCATAAGTTATATTGTGTATTACATATCCAAAAAATAAGAAAGACAATTACTTCTAAACAAAAGTAATCGGTACAAACTCTTTTTTCGTCCAGCTACTGGGTCCACCGTTGGTAGTAGGGAAGATCCAGCTATCCATGTCATTGTCACTGTCACTGTCTTCTAGAGCGTTGACCCCATGATTGCTGATGCATAGGGGAGGTCTTCCAGCACGAGCATGTCGAACATCCCTTTGAGCCCCTGAACAGAAACCCAAACCAATTTTATCAGACTTGTATGGAATATCAGGGAGCTGACCCCAGATGGTAGACCTACCTTCTTCAATAACCGCTTTTGCATCCTTGAGAGAAGCCATCTTCAAGGGAGGTCTGGTGATCTTTGGCATATTGGTGACAGTTTCAGAGGCAGCCATAGTCTGAGGTACCTCTTCGAAAATCAGGCACGGAGTCTCGATGAACTCACCATCCATTTCTACATATCTGAAGGAATTCAGGTGATTGGCCATGTATTCTTCTTCACCGTGTACAGTGACAATTCTTCCTTTGACCGGGTATTTCATCATCTGATGCAGAGTGGACGTAACAGCTCCTGCCCCATGAATCTAAGGGCGACCCAATAAATAAGAATAGGATGGTCTTATATCCATAACATAGAAGGTAGAGTCGAAAGTATGAGAACCAACTTTCATGGGGATGTCCACCTCCCCGTGCACCATTCTCTTCGATCCATCGAAAGCCCTCACTACAATGTTGCTGGGTTTTAGGGTCAAACCTTCACAGTCTAACCTGTCCAGATCTTTCTTAGGCATCACGTTCAAAGATGAACCAGTATCTACTAGGACATGGACTAAAGTAGTGCCCCTGCATTCGACAGAGACATGCAATGCATCATTGTGTTTCCTCCCTCTATGTTTCATATCAGCATCAGAAAAACCCAAACCATTATCAGCCGTCAAACTGGCCACATAATCTTCAAATTGGTCAGTAGAGGTTTCCTGTGGCACATGGGAAACTTTAAGAAATTTCACTAGAGCCTTCGCATGAGCTTCAGAGCACAACAGTAAGGCTAGCATAGAAATATTTGAAGGGGTCTGCCCCAGCTGTTCGACTACATTGTAGTCACTTTTCTTTATAATTTTCAAAATTTCTTCCATCTCCTTCTTGGAAGCCTTTGGGATAGATACTGACTGCGCCTTTGTCTAAACAGGCTCAATCAATATGTCTTTGCCCCGAGTCTCAGTCGACTCGGTGATAGGGGTGTCAACAGGGGTAATCACAGGAATTGTAGTAGTAGTATCAGCAGGAACAAAAGTAGGAATGATCACAGGACCAGTAACAGGTTTTGGAGGAGAAATCTCAGGGGAGAACACTCTTCCATTTCTTGTTATTTTTCTGGTTCCAACAATGTTGTCAATGTCGGGATTAGCACTCTCAGAAACCTGGACTTCCACAGCCACCAGGTCTTGCTTGACGTTGTGCTAGTAGACATCACCCCCATAGTTCCAGGGAACAATTTTTTCCAAGGAGTACGGGATTGGCCATGGCATTGTAATTATTATTGGAGTCACCTTTGGAACAAATATAATCCTGACGAGTCTTTTGGTGGAGACCCTGGGAGGATTGGAGGAAATGGTTATTATTGAAATATCCTTGCAAGAAATGGTTGGAACGAGAGTCTTCTCAAACAAAATATCTCTATCATCCATCAGGCGCTTAACACCTGCCTTCAACAAATGACAACCAATCGGTTGAGATAAATAGAAGTGGCAACCTTCGCCACAGCTCGGAAATAAATCGGCCTTCAACAAGTTCCACTTAACAGTCATAAGAGGAGTAACAAGCTCTTCAACAGTAGTAACAAACACATCATCTTCAATAGCGTTAACACCACGGCTGTGCTTGGGCATAGGAGCAGTGATAACATTTGGAATCTCAGGGGCGTCAAATTTAATTTCCTTCGCCTCGAGAAGGTCTTGCACCTTGTTTTTCAAAGCCCAGTAGTCGTTTGTATCATGACTTGGACTTTCTGAATGGTAAGCACAGTGAGCATTTGGATTGTAGCGGGGAGAGACATTTTTGGGATTCTTTGGAGATTCCTTAAAAGTTACCATATTACACTTTAGTAAATGTGGAAAAACATGAGACAAAGTCATGTTTATTCGGGTATACTGTCTTGCCGTCCTTTCATTTCTAGGCTGATTGTTCCTTTATTGAATAGGTGCAGGTTTATAGATCATGACAACCCCTACCGCCGGACGGTGTTCAGTTCTGTCCCGATTCCTTTGATTGTACACATCACTAACCTTTTTTTTCCCAGCAAATGGCTTTCTTACTGCACTGGAGGAGGAATCCTTTTGAATCTTACCACTCCTAATTCCAGCTTCCACTATTTCCCCTGTAAGGATCAATTCAGTAAAGCCGGCTGAGGAGCTTCCAATCAGGTGATTGAAAAATGGACCAGACAGGGTACCCATAAACATATCAACTAGCTCTCTATTCTATAGGGGAGGATTGACTCTTCCTGCTAAGTCCCTCCATTTCTGAGCGTAGTCTTTAAAGCCCTCGCTCGAGTCCATAGCCATACTTTGGAGTTGAGTACGGGTGGGAGCAAGGTCTGTGTTGTACTGATACTATTTGTAAAAAGCAGCGGCCAGGTCTTCTCAATTACGGATGTTGGCCCTTTCCAGATGGTAGAACCATTCTAGTTGAGTTCCGGATAGACTATCCTGAAAGAAGTGGACCCATAAGTCCCTGTCAGCAGTGTGGGGATGTATCTTCTTCATATAAGATCGGAGGTGCATTTTGGGTCATGAAACCCCATCATATTTGGCAAAAACTGTGACCTTAAACTTTGGTGGGATGACAACCCCAGACACCAAACCCAACTCTTCAAAGTCCAGCCCAGACACTTTCTGGATTTCCATTTCACTCAGACGCTCTTCCAGTTGTTTGTACTTTTCGTCGGCCGGAGGATACTGCTCTTCATTGTAATCAGTCTCATTATTAGATTCCCTTGGACTAGGGTCTTCCTCTCTTGTCTCCCCCTCTTAATTATCTCCTTCTTTTGATGAAGATGCCAGCTCAACCTCTTGCCTTAGTGGTCCTTTGAATCTCCTTCCTAGATCTACCACACCAGCTGTCCTCCTTGGCTTCTTAGTCTTGTCTTTAACAATCAGGGCTTTCAGTTCCTCTTGCCCCTTGGCCAGAGCCATAATCATCTGTTGAAATTATGCATTCTGAGACTGTAAGTCCTTCACTGTTTTTTCTAGAGCCATTGCTGATATAAACAGCGAAGATGGTGAGAAACCTGCTTTGAAACCTGTTTATGAAATGATATGTATGATATATGTATGCAATGTTTTCAAGGATCTTGCGGGGTAAACAAGAAAATGTCAAAATTTGCAGCTTCGATTGAAGAACTTCGTATTAACGAGTGTCCTTCTACGAGAGTCAAGCTCACCATATCAAGTGGGTCAAAGGAAAATAAATCCCCTTTGCCCCTTGCTAGATGTCTGAATTACCATAACCTGAATCACAAACCCTTGAGATCCTTGAAATGGTTAGTATGATATTCCATGTTATGATGTCATGATTATGCTAAGAAATGACATATATGGCAAGCACAAGCAAATCACACAAAAACCTTAGGTTTAAGGCTTGCATGGGATTTAAGGTCATACCCTCTTGAAGTTGGATTGGTTTAACATGTCCAATAAATAGTAATCGGGTTCTAAGGAATCTCAATATCGCTGAACTTTCCCACAAGCTTCGTTTGATAGGAGACTGACTCGCAATCAAACAAAACTCAGGAGTCAAGTCTCAATGAGTGTAGCATCGAGTATCTGCCGACTTTGGGAATACACCAAAGACGGCCATCTCACTATGTCCTAATGGCCAAGTTGTTCATTTAAAGGTTCTAAGGTCAGTTGACGCTTCGTGACACCACACAATGGCCCCGTATTCTCCTTGATTAACTCAAGGGCTACCGATACCAACCAAAGTGTCGCATCAACGTAGCCACGGTTCAACCGTGTCGGTATACCCCACACAGTTTCCACGATCTATTTCTACTTACCTATAAGGTTTCCTTAGATCCGGGTGTAGGATCTATTATACCAGAACATATACCCTTAAAAGTAAAGCAAACAGAACAAGCAAACAAATTAGGAATGATCTAGACCCTAAGGTAAACCCCACTTTTTTTTATCCCCAACAGAGTCACTAGTTCTGTGATACGGTGGAAGAACCGACTGTTAATACTGGTTTGTGTTTTTTGTTTGCAAATGTCGCGGTAAGCAAGAGTCACCACCAAATTTTCTTTTATCCAACGAAGGAAAGGATGAAAAGAACAGAAAAATACCTTTTTCGAGATTTTCTGAGTAAGGGGGGCTTTCCATCTGTACTTTTCTACGGGCTCTTAGGTACTTGCTCATTTTTGAAAAATGTTTGTGTTTGTGTGTTTTGAAATATTTTTGTTTGCTTTATAGTAACTCTCATATCAGTCCTCGAGAGTGTGATAAAGCATTTTTGAAAAGATTTTTCTGAAAGTGTGTAAGTGCGAAAATTTTAGGTTTCAGCAAGTACTTAAGAGTAATCTACCTACTCGAAAAAGGGTGTTCTTTCCTCCTACCCTTCAGATAGTGTTATCCTACTATTAGTGAGTAGGTAGCCCCATCGTCAGATGTTGAGGGACTATCGAAAGGGACGCTATGGTCATTGAAGGCAATATGTAAGGATATCTTAGCGTTCGAAGGGACCGTCATCATATAGGCAACATCGAGGGACAAGATCATTTCTCGTAGGCAACTCGAGGGACGTTTAGGGACCATGATCTTTTATGATGACTTTTATACAGAGGGTCTTTGCTAAGATACCCCTACGTTCGAGGGATATGACCATTATTTCTGAGGCAACCAAGTGAGGTATACCCTAAGGGTGCAAGTGTGCAATAGTGTATTTTTTCAGTTATGTTTATCTTGCAATTAATGATCTATTGATTAATTGGTTCTTGTCATGCACGCCTAAGTTACTAACAATCATATACAAGCATGTAAAGAAAAAGCAAGAAATAAATTCTTACGCTACTTAAAGGGCTTTGGGGGTAGATACATAAATATGAACGAAAAGTAAATATGCGAAGAAAAAAACCCTAGTTAACTATTACAAACCAAGTGCAGTTACATAAGTGGTAAACAAATAAATCGTATGAAAAATATAATAGCGCACAAAATTAAAACGGGACAACGTTTTAAACCCTAAAAAACCTAATTGCTCATTAAAAATATTTTTTGTATTTTTATGAAAAAATAATTCAGTTTTAACCTAATTTTCTAATTAATTTTAATTAATGAAATAAGGTTAAATTTTAATTAGATTAATTAGTTTGCAAAAAAATAATTATTTTTATTAAAAAAACTCTAAATCCTAATTTTTGAGATTTTCTGATTTTTTCTGATTTAATAAAAAAATGATTTTTCTGAAATAATTAAAAATAACAAAGAAATTAAATTAAAAAAATAATAAAAGAGAAAAGAAGAACGGGCCTAAAGGGGGGTATGGACCCAAATTGGAGTGTGTTGTTTGAATTTTGGCCAAGCCAAAATCTGGTTGGCCCATTGCTAGCGCGTGATCCCATGTTGTGATATGGCGGTCCATGGTCCGCCGGCAAGCTAGGGGCGTCAAATCCAGAACCATGCATATTGGATGGCTGGATCTGAGAGTGCATGATGCGCGCTTGGGAGTGAGACCCACTGGATCTACAAGCAACACGTTAGAAAATATAAAATGTTGGACCTCGGACTCGAACACAGGTCCTTCCCTTTGCCAAGCGCTTCCTCTACCATCACACCAGCCTGTTCATTCATTACATGATATAAACATAAAATAATATATATCAAATAAATGCCCATAAATCATTTTTATGAAAAACGCGTGCTGATTCAAATGATCCAATCAAATCATGCCACACCTTTATCTTCTTCAGCCATCCATCGTTTTAGCTTAAGGAGTTTTACCTACGGACTAAATCTGTCACTAAAAACCCTACACATTTTAAAAATTCACAATAGGCAATATAAATTCAATTCAAACACATGAATCAATTAAGTTTGATCCCCTGAGTATGATGGTATCCATTGCTAGGTCCAATTTCACCTGTACATGAAAACCCTAAAATGAACCTTGAAACACTAACAATGGAAGGTTATCATATATGCGTCGAAACTGGAAATTAATCATTCAAACATGTTCTAAATGCTCATACAAATAAGAATGAATAATTAAAAGTTATTTATAATGTGTGTATGATCAAAATCAATTTCAAGAAAATATGTGCAAACCGTGATGATGTATGGGATGATTCTGGATGCTTTGATGCATGGGAATAATGTTGTTAGCTTCAGAATGTCCCCAGGAATGTATTGCAAGCGTCAAAACTTATTGAATCTCTCTGCAAAGGTCAATCCGGTTGCCACTTTTTTGTGAAAAAAACCGAACTTTGTGTGTGTATTCTATGCGGAAAAACCATCTTCTTGTGGTCTGGAAATGTTGTACATATATACATGAAAATGCATTAGGTTAACAAAATTAGATAGAATCTTGAAGATTTGTGAAAAGAAGATCTGATTTGCAATTTGGATTTTTTGTTTCTAAACTTGGCCAAAACATGCTTTTTTCTTCCAATCAACCCTGCACGAAATCTTGACTTAATCATCTGATTCTAGACCTATGATATGATCCTAAAACAAATCTTTGGATTTTATTTCATTATTTCGCTATTTTATTTTATTTATTTTGATTTAAATGAATAAAAATTCAAATAAATAAAACCAAATCTCATAAAAATAAATTAATGGATTTAAATATTCTAAATAAGTTCATGGATATGCTTGAGATCCAAAACCCACGCCCATTTTTCCTAAAGATCCAATTTGCTCACATTGACTTTTGTGCATTTTCCTAAAATTGGTCAACTTTAGCAATGCATATCTTTCTCAATTTTAACTCTACGAGGGTTCTCTTTGACTTTTTAGAGAGCTTAGGATGTACTCTAAACAACCCTTTTTGTTTCATCTCAATTGGATCTTTCATGTTAATGTAAGGAGCTTTGACCCAAAAGGTGTTTTGTTGACTTTTTGAAAGGACCTACAATGTATAAGCTTGTATCTTTTGATTGAGACATTTCTTGAAATTGAGGGATGAATAGAAGTTGTAGGGAATTGGATTCTCTTTAAAATGATCCTTGGAGGAAAAATTACTGATAAAGTATGGGAAAGTTATGTCTGGTCAAAGTTTGGTTGACTTTTCCTATAGAATCATGATCAACCCTTGATCAAATGATGGATACCACTTAAAAATATGGATGTTGACCAAAAATCTTGAAGTTTGACTGTATTTGGGCCACAATTGACTTTTGACCTAGCACAGTTTATTTTTAGGCATTTGAGCAGTTGGCTGAGCAAACTTGTTGTTCAAGGCATGAAATTTGGCATGGATGATCTTAAATACATATTAGGACAATGGAGAACATTTGGGATCCTTTAGGCTCATACATCTTACTTGAAATTGAAACCCTAGTTTGAGGTTTATTTCCTTGGGAGGAGAAATTGTCTGGTCAATTCATGGTCATCCTTGAGCAATTGAGGACCTCTAGAGGCATGTCTTGAGTGAAAATGGGAGGGTAAACTTTGGGGTACAACACGCGTTCGTTAAGGCATTACTACACCAAGGCGTGGATTCGATCCTTGCCTTTTGGTGTTTTGGGATTTTTTCCACTTATTTTCATATTTTGCAGGTTTTGTTACAAGCTGCGCTGGTTCTATTCTTCCAACACAAGAACATGTCTGTCCTAGTGGCAAAGCGTATGGTTGAGGAAGCTAAGGGCATGGGTTCAACACCCACCCCAAGCATTTTCATGTTTTTTTAGTTTCTAACCAATTTGTCTCATTTATTTTAACCCTAAATTCATTTAACAATAAACCATAAAACCTTTTCTTTTACAAACCATAAAATTAATTAGTATTTTTAGATTTTCTATCATTAAATTTTTTTTAATTAATTTCATTAATTTACCTTTTTTAATTAAAATTAATTAATATTTTTAGGTTTATTTAGTCATCATAAAAAAAACTTTTTCATAAAAAACATCAAAAAAAATTTATTTTTCCCTCAATTTTATTTTTATGTTATATTTTTAGATCGATTGTATAGGGTTTGCAAATGTAATAGCCTAGATATTATTTTCCACTTTCCTTTTTTCTTTATTATGTAATTGTTTATGGGTTGTAATAGTTTAGGGTTTTTATTTTCCGCTCTACTATTATGTAAGTGCCCCAAGGCCATGTAATAGCGTATGAATTTTATTTTCCGCATTTTTTTACATGCTATTATTTTACTATATTGTTGTTAGTAATTAGGGTTTTTATGAAAAAACTAAAATGAATTGATAAAAAACCCTAATCTCAAAGATAAAATAATTGAATACAAATCATTCGCACACTCTCACCTCTATGGTAACCTCCCTTGTTGCCTTCGGAAAACAGTCATGTCGCTCGAACGTGGGGATGCTTTAGCAAAGTCCCTCGATTAAAAATATTATTGTCCCTCGATGATCCTTCGGTGGTGCCTTTCGGTAAATGATCTAGTTCCTTATGAAAATTGCTTAAGTGTCCTTACCAATTACCTTTGATGACTGTATGATGACCCTCGCTTGTCCCTTCATATCCGACGATAAGGCTTCCTACTAACTAATGGTATGGATATGACTTGCAACCCTTCATATTGTTTGTCCCTTGAGTAGGGTAGAACTCCTAATCCCTTGCTCAAAAATATCTTCAAAATGAAAACATTTCTCACAATCACACTTTTCAATAAATATTTTCAAACAAATATATACGCATTCTCGAGGACCGATACGAGAATCATTACAAAGTTTTGCCTTACTTTGGAAAATTTTAAAAATATTTTCAAATACACAACACAAAGCAATTTTCAAAAAAAGCGAGCTAAGCGATTAAGAGCCCATAGATAACTACGGATGAAAAGGGTGCTAACACCTTCCCTTTTCATAACCTACCCCAAAACTCAAAATCTTTAAGGTCTTTCCTATTCTTTTCACCCTTTCCTTATTGAATTAAAGAAAATCCGGTGGCGACTCTTGCTATCCGCAACATTTGCGATAAAATGCAAAACCAAGTCGGTTCTCCCACTGTATTATAGAACTGACGACTCTGATGGGGAAATACTTAAAAAAGAGGAGTTACCTTAGAGTTAGATCACTTTTCATTTACTTATTTGATTTATATTTGAGGGTTTCCCGGGTTTAAATTACTTACAAAGATCCTACACCCGGATCTAGGGACCTTAGGTAAGTAGAAATAGATCATGGAAATTGTACGTCATACACCGATATGGTTGAAGTGATGGATACGTTAGTGTGACAATTTGGTTTTTACTGGTGTCCCTTGAGTCAATCGAGGAGAACACTAGGCTGATGTGTGGTGTCATAAGAACTAACTGACTTTTAGAACCTCAATTGACCTAACTTGGCCATTAGAAGGTAGTGAGATGGCCTAAATGGTGCAGAACAGAGTTGGTTGATAATCGATGCTGCACTCATTGAGATTCGACTCTCAGGATATTTTAGTGGCAAGTCAGTTGCTCTGCTGAAACAAAGCCTGTGAGAAAGATCAGTGATATGAGATTCCTAGAACCCGATTACTATTCTTAGGACAAGTTGAGCCAACTGAACTTCACAAGGGTACTTACCTACATACCTCATGCAAGCCTTAAACATAAGGTCCTTGTGTTTTCTACCTGTTCAAACATGACATCATAACATCAAGACATCATACCATGGCATTTTAATTAACCATTTCAAGGATCTCAAGGGCCTATGATGCAGGTTTATCATGAACTAAACGTCTAGCAAGGGGCAAGAGGATTTATTTTCCTCTAACCAGATGTCGTTAAAGACCGATGTACGTTCCTTTGTGTCAAATGCTAAGACCCACTCGACATGGTGTGCTTGATTCTCACAGAGGGACGTTCAAAGACACAAAGTTCTTCAGTCAAAACTGCTGTCAGACTCAACTTCTAACATTTCATTTTTTTATCCTGCGAAATCCTTGAAAACATCGCATATGCATTCTCATACCATACACATTATATCATAGCAACTATTTGCAAGACAAGTTTTCTCATATTCTTGCTATTTATTTTAGTAAAAGATGGCTCTCGAACAAACCGTGAAAGAACTTCAAGCTCAGAACACTCAATTTCAGCAAATGTTCCTGAACTTAGCCAAAGGGCGGGAAGACTTGAAATGACTCATCATCAAAGAGAGAAAGAAGAAGACTAAGAAGCCACCCGTATTTCTTAATATGGGTAGTAGATTAAAAGGTCCAGTCAGAAAGGCTCTAGATTTTGAGGTCCCATTAAATGAAGACGATAACTAAGAGGAAGATGATAAGAGTGTGAAAGCTGAGGAGAATAACAACTAGTGTTCTGATGAAGAAGAAGTAGACTATTCAGATGAACAATACCCTCCTGCTGATGATAAATACAAATAGATGGAAGATCATATGAATGCCATGGAAATCCAAAGAGTGTCTGGGTTGGATTTTGTGGAGTTGGGATTAGTCTCAAGGATGGTGATCCCTCACAAATTGAAGACCCCTACTTTTGCTAAGTATGACGGTGTTTCTTGTCCTAAGCTGCATTTGAGGTCTTATGTCCGGAAAATCCATCCCCATACCGCTGATAGGAAGTTATGGGTACACTTCTTTCAAGAGAGATTGTCGAGAACAAAATTAGAATGGTTCTATCAATTGAAAGGAACCAACATCCGTACTTGGGAAGACTTAGATGCTGCCTTTTACAAACAATTCCAATACAATGTTAATCTTGCACCAACCCGTGTGCAATTACAAAGTATGATTATGGGCTCGGGCAAAGGCTTTAAGGAATATGCCCAGAAATGGAGGGATCTGGATGGAAGAGTTCAACCTCCTTTGTCTAATAGGGAGCTGGTTGATATGTTTATCGGAAATTCGATAGGACCTTTCTTTAATCATCTGATCAGAAGATCTTCATCTAGTTTCATCGAGCTGATATTAACTGGGGAACATGTTGAAAGCATAATTAGAAGTGGAAATATTCAAGTGGTTACATCTTCATGTAATATAAATAAAACGTTTAATGGTAAGAAGGAAACACATGTTGTGCATGTCTAGAAGGGTCGTGCTAGAAATAAGCGCAAGCAGTATGTGGGAACTATGCTAATTTCTAATCATGTTCCTATGCAACAACAACAACAACAACAGGGAAATCAACATAGGCCAGGAACACCAAGAAGACAGTTTACCAAGATCAATATGTCATTGTCTCAGGCATTGCAACATCTTTTGAAGGCAGAGCTGATAATGTTAAAGGATCCTCTTCAGAATCCCAACACCTCCTCCCCTATGTACAATCTGAATGTAAGATGTGCTTATCATTCCAATAGTCCCGGACACGACACCAGTAGTTGTTGGGCTTTGAAGAACAAAATTCAAGACATGGTTGACAATAAAGAAATTGAGTTTGATCCTCCCGAGACCCCAATGTAATTACTTCGCCTATGTCTAAGCATGAAAAAGGCATTAATAAATTGATGATGTTCCATATGTTTCTACTATAAGTGAATTGAATACTCCTCTCCTAATTGTTAAGAAGAATCTATTGCAACCCAGTTTATTTCCGGGTTGTATTGAAATGTGTTAATACTGCGCAACCCAACCCAATGGATGCAAACTGCTGAAAGAAGGTATTCACCGTCTGATGGACAACAACATGATTCTAGTTAAGAAGATTCCCGCTGTTGAGAATTTTCTTCAATACTTTGAGCTTGAAGAGGTATCTGTAATTTATGTCACTCCTAACAGGATCACTTCCAAGGTTCTTGTAAAGATTACTGATAACCCAGAGTCGCTCCTATGATAATCACTGCACCCAGACCTATTCCATATTCTTCGGACAAAGATGTCCTCTAGAACTATGGAGTCGATGTCTACTACCATGGAATCAAGCAAGAGCCATTGGTTATTGAGAATGAAGGTACTGAAGTTACTGATCCCTCTATTGACAATATTGACGGGACCAGTAAAGTTACTAGGAGTGGAAGGGTTTTATCTCCCGAAATATCTCTGAAGACTGTCGCTACACCAGATCGTGTTACCACTACAGAGTCAATTACTGAGACTCAGGGTAAAGAGAAAATGATGGAGCTTTCCTAGACGAAGGAACCTAAGGAAGTTATAATTGAAGATACCTCCAAGTAGGAGTTGGAGGAGGTATTAAAGATCATCCAGAAAAGAAATTAAAAGATTGTTGAACAGCTGGGGAAGACTCCCTCAAAGATCTCCATGTTATCCCTCTTATTATGGTTTGAAGCCCATGCGCAAACTTTGATTAAGTTCTTGAAATCTACTAATGTTCCGCAAGAAATCTCTAATGATCAATTTGAAATCTATGTTGCTAACCTAATGACTGGTAATGGGCTAGGCTTTTTTGATGTCGACCTGACTCCCGAAGGAAGAAACCATAACAAGTCCCTGTATGTCTCTATTGAATGCAGGGGCACCAATTTAGCTCATGTGTTAGTTGATAGGGGTTCCTCGATGAATATTCTACCGAAGGGTGCTCTAGACAGACTTGACTGTGAAGGGGTTGTGCTGAAACCCAGTGATATTGTGGTGAGAGCCTTTGATGGTTCAAATAGGATGGTGCATAGAGTGGTGGATCTTCCTATCAAAGTAGGTTCGTAGGTCTTCAAATCTACCTTCTATGTGATGGAAATTTGTCCGGGCTATTCCTGTTTACTTGGACGCACTTGGATTCTTGGGGCAGGCACTGTTACCTCCCCTCTACATCAAAAGTTGAAGTATCCCGTGAATGGAAAGGTTATTACGGTTTATGGTGAAGGAGAGTATATGTTAAGTCACTTAAGCTCATTCAAGTATGTTGAGATGGACGACAAATTCATTGAAACTCCTTGCCAGACTTTTGAAGTGATTCCTCGAAAAACTACTATTACAGAAGACGTTTTTGCTATTCCCAAGGTTACCAGGGTTCCGCCCAGAATGGCTTCTTTGAAGGATGCTAGATGTGATACGGTGGGAGAACTGACTTGTGGTTTTGCGTTTGTGTTCGCAAATGTTTCGGTTTAGTAAGAGTCGCCACCGACTTTTTATTTTATCCAAAGGAAAGGTCAAAAAGCACAGGAAAGACCTTTGAGATATTTTCTTGGGTTCGGGGGGTAGATTATGAAAAGGGAAGGTGCAAGCACCCTTTTCATCCATGGTTATCCATGGTCTCTTAGTTACTTGTTTAGATCACTTGCTTTTGCTTTTCAATTGTTTGAAATGGTGCTTTGTGTGTGGTTTATTGAAAATGTTTTGAAAAGAGGCCTTGTCTAGGAAACCTTTGTAATGATTCTTGTTTGAATGTATACAAAGTTGTATTGTCTTTTGAAAAGATGTTTCAATGTTTGAAAGTTTGAAAGTTTATTTTGGGAAATGTTTTGAAATTGTGTTGTGAGGTGTGTTTGAAAATAGCAAGGATGTTTTTGCAAGTTTTGATCAAGTAACTAAGAGTTGTCTACCCTATCTACTCAAGAGTCTTTCCTACACATTTTTAACCCTTTTACATTGTTGTTTTACCATTTCATTTGGTAAACAACCTTGTATTTGGATGTTAAACGGGACAGGCATGGGCCATCGTATTGACCATGATAGCAATTGTGCCAATTATCTTAGCAAATTTTTGGAGGGACTAGATCATTTTGTATGGGCAACCAAGATAGCGTCATCGAGGGACTACGATCTTTTGTTTTGTTTTTGTTTTTCCAAGATACTCAACATGAATACCATGGCCATTTTAAAGGCAACAAGTGGGTGAAAACCCTAGGGGTGCATGTGTGCATTATGTTGTCATTTTCATGCATTTTTTGTCTTGTTTTAGGTCTAGCTATTGGTTTTGATTTTGGATATTGCATACAAACCCTAATCTCTATCATGGCATATTTGAAAGCATAAAGTGCGTAAAATAAACCTAAGCTATTACAACATTGATATGGGGAGGGGGATACAATTTTGAATGGGGAATATTTGCAAGAAAATAAAATCCTAAAATTAACTATTACATCCAAATTGAATTCTTTACCCAAATGATAAATAAACAATATTTAAATAGACAATTAAATAAATATGCAATATATTATAAATATGCAAAAAAATGTTTTTTTTTGTATTATTTTTATGCATGTAAAATTAACTATTTAATGTACAAAAATATTAAAAATAGTAATGGTTATTTTTTGGAAAGGGAAATAAACCCTAATTTTGTTTTAAGAAAGTATATATATATATATATATATATATATATATATATATATATATATATATATATATATATATATATATATATATATATATATATATATATATATATATATATATATATATATATATATATATATATATATATATATATATATATATATATATATATATATATATATATATATATATATATATATATATATATATATATATATATATATATATATATATATATATATATATATATATTAATTATATTATTTATGTACAATAAAATAATAAAATATCTTCAAATGTCAAAAAATAAGAATATATTAGAAAAACTATTATTTAAGTATGTAAATAATAAAAATAAAAATATATAATATTTTTATGTATTATTTTCAAGTTTTTTATTAAAGAAAATAAAAGTATATACTATTTAATAATTATTTCTATGTCTAAAAAATAATAAAAGTAATAAAATAAAATATGAAAATTTATGAAAATGTTTTTGATATTTTTTATGATTTAGAAAAAATAAAATAAAATCAGAAATGAAAAAGAAATAGAAAAATATAATATAAAACAATGGGCCAAGGGGGTGCAGTCAGCAAGCTGGGGGGTGCCAAAAGTGAGAAATAGCCAGGCCCAGCCCAGCTACTTCATCTTCAACCTCAGGTTCAAACAAAAACGTGTGTTTCCTGTACATATGTCGAACTCCTGCATACGTGCCCTAAAGCAAAATCTCACAACATGAAAGTTATAGCATTTTTCAACACGATTCCAACCATATAAAGAACTTAATCTAACTCTCAAAGACCAGAGAGAATTTCTCTGGCCCTAATTTCTAACCTAACTTTTTCAGAATGTTCATCAATCAAATTCTCTCAACACACTTAACTTAAATGAAATCTATGCATATGTACATCTTAAGTGCTATGAGTACTACATTTTTTATTCACAAACCTAAGCATACTGATTCCTAAATAGAGAGATAGAAAGTTGGAAAATACCTGTTTTAGTTGAACTCGTGTATGGTAATGTGGAGGTTTTTAGTGAGGCTTGAGATGTTTGTGAGCTTGCCTGAACTTCCTTTGACCTTCCCCAGTTCTTTGTTTGCTTTGAGCTTGCTTGAATAAGCCTGTAGAAGTCAACCTGCAAAAGCTGAAATCAGAAATGGTGAAGCTTGAAAATGGAGTTACAGTCAATGGCCAATGGTTGGGATAACTTAGGTAGGTTATATGGAAGGTATTGGAACTGATTTGGGACAAAACGCACGAGTGTTTTTTGTTCTGGAACTCAAAGTGCAGAAACTTCCCTGTTTTGCAAGAAGATGGTGTTTTGGTGTTTTAGGAGGTTTGAGGAGTGGATAGCTCGTGTTTCTGGCTCAAGGCAATGTGCAAAAGTTGTTTGGAATGGTCACCAAGCTTGGTTATAACAGATACTCAAGTTCTGTGGTTTTTGCAACGTTTCTTGGTTTTGAAGCAAGAATGAGAAGTGACTATGCAAAGGCTTGTAACATCTAGCTCAGGGCCTGTACAAAGTTGGTATGCGTTTCCCTCTTTGTGGACTTTGTTTGCTGTGAAAGAAAGGTCCAATGCTCAAGAGAAACAAAAATGCATAAAGTTGTGCTTTATGGAAATAACATAGTTGCCTTTTTTGCCAAAAATGGATTAAACCCTTGTGTAAACTTCCATTGATCAAAATAAAGCCTTAGACCATTGAGTTTGCATTCAATTTTTGAGCGTGGAAGGGTTTAGAGACCTGTGAGCAAGTACAAGTGAGGCTGGATAGAGTTTGCAATGTGTGTCAACATGAAACATGCCATGGTTAAATTTTGGGGTACAACAGCTGCCACTGTTCAATCTTCTTGAACCTAAAGAGTTAGATTGGCGAGTTTGCCTTTCGTGACTCGAAGTTAGAAGATGATTGGACACTAGAGTGCCCGTAAATTTGCACTCGTCAAAATGTAGGTTGAGGGAATGGGCTTACAGATGCCATTTGAAGATGATAGAATCTTGCTGGAGATGGGCTTAGAGATGCCATCCAAAAAGTTTGTTGAATATCAGGAGAATGAACACCAGAAGTGTATCCTTATTCGGAACGTATCTGAGTTGTATCTGGAGATTGAATCTATATGAGCAATGGAATAGCGTCAGTGTCTGGAGCGTATCCGCACTGTAACTGTATCTGATTTTTTGAATGAATAACAGAATTACTTCCGTATCTAGAATGCATATGTATTGTATCTCTGGGCTGGGGACAAATTCCGAATGAGTAACAGAATGGCAACCGTGTCTGGTGCGTATCTGGACTGTATCTGAAGTTGAGACCTGTATGAGAAATAGAATGGCTTCCGTGTCTAGAGCGCATCTGAAGTTAATAGTTGAATCTGAATGAGAAATAGAATGGCTTCTGTGTCTGGAGTGTATCTAGTCTTTATCTGATTGCTGAAGTCTGAATGAGTAGTAGAATGACCTCCGTGTCTGGGGTGTATCCGTACTGTATCTTGACTTGAAATTCTGAATGAGTAATAGAATGACCTCCGTGTCTGGGGTGTATCCATACTTTATCTGAATAAAAGATCCGAATGAGTAGCAGAATGACTTCCATGTCTTGGAGTGTATCCGTACTTTATCTGAAATCTTTGAATAATTGTTAAAGATAGCTTTTAATCTTATCCTGAAAAAGGTTAAATGTTAGCTGAAACACAAAGTTATGTTGCATGACATGTATGATGCAATAAAATATGTTCTATCAATGTTTATGATATATGAATGTAATGTATGCGCATGTAAGCTGATTAGCTGTCTTGTTGAGGAAAATAAATCCTTGATAGCTGGAGATAATGAAATCTTTGACTGCTGCCGGGGAAAATAAATCCTGGACCGATGCCGGGAATTCCACAACCTTTGATTGCTGAAAATGAGAAATCCTTGGACCACTGTTGGGGATAGAAAATCTTCGGCAACTTGTGGGGATTAACAAGAACTTTGATAACTTCTGTGGGAATGTGAGAATCCCTCACGACTTTCCTGGGGATATAGGGATCCTTTAAGTCCTTTGAAGTTGGGACATGATAGACATTCTGTGGTAAGAATAATGCCGAGTGCTGCTTGAGGAACCTGCTTGTGGAGTCCCGAGAAACTTGATGACTGTGGCTGGGGATTGAGAATCTTCAATCCGTTGGGAAATAACTCTGTGGGGAGAAAGTTTATTCCGTTGGAAAGTTTTCAAGAGCTTGGGTTGTATGCCAATCTACTGGGGAATTGGAGGAAACTAAATGGTCTTCCACCAGGGTTTTAAGGGTTGAAATTTCGGACTTCATTGGGGAAGAAATTTTCATCTTCGTTGAGGATCTGTAGTTCAAAGTTTTGGCTCCGCTGGGGATTGGGAGTTTGGAAACTTAGTTCTGGTGGGGATTTTGAAATTTAACTCCGTGGGGAACATGTACTTCAAGGTTTTGGCTCCACTGGGGACCTTGATGATGTACTGCACTGGATTTTCACTTGGAATAGCCTAAAGACGTTTTCCTATCCTTTCAACATACCCGTAATTATTCTTTCATATTTCGTTCATTTGTAACCGGTGATTATATTCAAATGCATATGCTCATTTAATAAACCATTGGACGTTTTCTAATAAAACACAAGTGTAAAAAAAAGAAAGAAAAAGGCAAATAATTTTCTGCACTTTGAAGTATCTTTGTATTAACTTTGTGTAAGTATTTTGTATAAAGGAGACAGACATCCTAGTAAGAGAATGTTGTCGTAAAAATTGAGAAAAATTTATACAAAGAAATATGGCTATGTGTAAAAATTCCACGGGGTTCCCATTCCGCTATAGTCGTCGTAACTCTGGATATCTTGTCCATTTGTTGCTTCGTCTACACACGATTGGATTGATCAGAAGTCTGGAGCTTTTTTGTGAAGAGATTATCCTTAAAGTGATCCGACGAGACTTAGGCATACGCTTTAATTCCCTAACTTTTTCCTGGACCGCCCTTTCGGGTTTTTAGTCCACCGGGAAACCCTTTTTTGCCCAAGTCGCCCTTTTGGGATTTCAAATTGCCGGGTGTACAGATTTTTTTGTTTATCCATAATTTTTGCCTGAACCTCCCTTTTGGGTTTTCGATTCACCGGGATGCCCATTTTTTCCCAAGTCGCCCTTTCGAGTTTTCAACTTGTCGGGTCGTTTATGCGTAGTATCTTTTGACTATGTCTGCGTTCGCAGGGTGCGACATGTCATCACCGTCCATGGTGGTCAGGATCATTGCCCCACCAGAAAAGATGTTTTTGATCACAAATGGTCCTTCATAGGTAGGATTCCACTTGCCCCTGGGATCACTTTGCGGCAAGATGATCCGCTTGATTACAAGGTCTCCAACTTGATATACTTGTCTTCTGACTTTCTTTTTGAAGGCCTTGATCATACGTTTCTGATACGCCTGACCATGGCAATTAACAGTAAGTTGCTTCTCGTCAATTAAGTTAAGTTGATCAAGCTGGGTCTGAATCCAATCATCTTCACTCAAACCAGCATCCTTCATAATTCTCAAGGAGGGAATTTGAACCTTGATAGGTAAAACAACTTCCATGTCGTATACCAAAGAATAGGGTGTTGCCCCAGTTGACGTTCGTGTCGTGGTATGATACCCGTGCAGAGCAAACGGTAACATCTCATGCCAGTCCTTGTAGGTGATTGTCATCTTTTGAATGATCTTCTTGATATTTTTGTTCGCAGCTTCGATATCACCGTTCATCTTTGGCCGATAGGGAGATGAATTGTGATGTTGAATCTTGAATTGCTCGCACAGAGTGGTGATCATGGTATTGTTCAAATTTGTACAGTTGTCAGTGATGATCCTGTTGGGGATACCATACCAGCAAATGAGGTTCTGTTTGATGAAGCGAGCAACAACATTCTTTGTAACGGAGGCGAAGGAAGCTGCTTCGACCCACTTGATAAGTAATCAATGGCCACCAGGATGAAAAGATGTCCATTGGATGCTGTAGGCTTGATCTCTCCAATCATGTTGATTCCCCACATCACGAATGGCCAAGGAGCTGTCAAGACATTGAGAGGAACTGGAGGTATATGTACCTTGTCTGCATAGATTTGGCATTTGTGACAAGTACGAGAATGTTGATGACAGTCAGCTTCCATGGTAGACCAGTAATAGCCTGCCCGTAGAATCTTCTTAGCCATTGTATGACCGCTCGAGTGAGTGCCAAAGGTGCCATCATGTAGTTCAGCCATAATCTGCTCAGCTTCAACCTTGTCCACACAACGGAGCAGCACACAATCAAGATTGCACTTGTATAGGATACCATTGCTCAGAAAGAACTTGGCCGCGAACCTCCTTAAGAACTTTTTGTCGTTGACTGAAGCTCCTTCAGGGTATTCTTGTGCTTGAGATACCTTTTGATGTCATGAAACCAAGGTCGGTCCACTACTTCTTTGGTATTAATCTCGTGTCAATGTGCAGGTTCGTCCATCCGCTCAATGGTGATTTGAGGAGCCTCATCATCCCAGTTAAGTTTAAACATGGATGACATTATAGCTAGCGCATCTGCTAGCTAATTATCTTCTCGCGGGAAGTGCTCGAAGGTGATCTTCTCGAAATGTGGTAACAAAGTCAGGACATGTTCTTTGTAAGGGATGAGGTTAGGGTGTTTGGTATCAACTCTCCTTTGATTTGACTGATAACCAAAGTTGAGTCCCCAAATACAATCAAAGATTTGATTCCCAAGTCAATAGCGGCCTTGAGACCAAAGATACAAGCTTCATACTCAGCCATGTTGTTTGTGCAGCTGAAGTAGAGTCTAGCAGTGAAAGGTGTATGGCAACCTTCTGGAGAAATAAGTACCGCGTCGATATCGTTTCCAAGTGCATTGGAGGCACCATCAAAGTACAGGGTCCATCGGGATCCTTGTTCAGGTCCGTCATACGATCTGTTCTCTTCAATGTTGCTCAAAGTCATGATATCCTCATCGGGAAAGTCGAACCTCATGGATTGGTAATCTTCGACAGCTTGATGGGAAAGATGATCGGCTAGGACACTCCCCTTTATAGCTTATTGGGTTGTGTACTGTATATCATATTCGGTGAGGATCATCTTCCATCTAGCGATTCTTCCGGATAGAGCAGGCTTCTCGAAGATGTACTTGATCGGATCCATTTTAGAGATCAGTAAAGTGGTATGTGTCAACATATACTGCCTTAGCCGGCGAGCAGCCCATACCAAAGCGCAACAAGTTTTCTCGAGCA
The DNA here is from genome assembly GCA_948472305.1 of Vicia faba. Taxonomy (NCBI): domain Eukaryota; kingdom Viridiplantae; phylum Streptophyta; class Magnoliopsida; order Fabales; family Fabaceae; genus Vicia; species Vicia faba. Next base: position 748,855,109 of record OX451735.1, on the reverse strand, counting down.
TTGAGTAGTGAGTCTCACAGTCGGTAAACTTTTTGCTAAGGTAATAAATGGCATGCTCTTTTCGGCCAGACTCGTCATGTTGGCCCAGTACGCACCCCATTGAATTATCCAAAACGATCAGGTACATGATTAACGGCCTTCCTTCGACGGGTGGCATCAAGATAGGAGGTTCCAGCAAATACTCCTTGATTTTGTCGAAAGAAACCTGACAGTCATCATTCCATTTAACCACCTGATCTTTCTTCAACAACTTGAAGATTGGTTCACAGGTAGATGTTAGGGGAGAAATGAACCTTGCAATGTAGTTTAGGCATCCCAAGAAACCTTTGACCTCCTTCTCAGTGCGAGGGGCAGGAATTTCTTGTATAGCTTTGACTTTGGTAGGATCAACCTCGATGCCTTTGTTACTGACGGTGAATCCCAAAAGTTTACGTGACCTGACTCCGAAAGTGCACTTGATAGGGTTCAGTATGAGCTTGTACTCTTTCAATCTGACAAACAGCTTTTGCAGATGGTCGAGGTGTTCTTCTTCAGTTTGCGAACGGGCTATCATGTCATCTACACAGACTTCAATCTCATGATGTATCTTGTCATGAAACAAAGCTACCATGGCTCGCTGATAGGTTTCCCCGACATTCTTCAGTCCGAATGGCATCACTTTATATCAGAAGGTACCCCATTGTGTAACAAAAGTAGTTTTCTCTATGTCTTCAGGGGCCATTTTGATCTGGTTGTACCCTGAAAATCCATCCATGAAAGAAAATACCTTATGTTGAGCTGTATTGTCAACCAAGATGTCAATGTGCGGTAGTGGAAATTCATCTTTAGGTCTAGCCCTGTTTAAGTCTCTATAATCCATGCGCATTCTCACTTTACTGTCCTTCTTAGGCACTGGCACAATGTTAGCAACCCATTGTGGATAGGAAGTAACAACAAAAAAGCCAGCATTGAACTGCTTCATCACTTCAGCTTTGATTTTTCCGGACATGTTGGGCCTCATCCGACGGACTTTCTGTTTAATTGGTGGGCAATCTTATCTTGTAGGGAGACGATGAACCACAATATCTGTATCCAGTCTCGGCATGTCTTCGTAGGACCAGGCGAAGATCTCAACATATTCATTCAACATCTGAACTAAATTCTCCTTGACATTTGGCTCTAGGTTGGCACCCACTTTAACTTCTTTTTTGTCTTCCTCTGTTCCTAAGTTGATAGTCTCTAACAACTCCTCGTAAGGTAGAATATCCCTTTATTCTTGTTGCAGAAGTCTAGCCAACTCTCCAGGCACTTCACAGTCTTCATCACCTTCGTATTCGGCATGATTGACCAGATCTTCAGAGTCACTGAAGGCCATAGCATAATTGTTACCCCTGGAATCCGGAGTGGATAGGTACCTGCATTTTGTGAGTGTGGGTGTGTGTAAGGGATAGCCACCTTTAAACAAATAAAATGTAAAAAGAAAAGACAATGAACACAAAAGTTTATATATGAAAACGTCCATGATTCATTAAAATGGCATATGAAGATGAAAAATCAAGCCCTTACAAATGGACCAATATGCCTCGGGTAAGGCATAAGGCAAAAAGAGTGTACAAATTGTTTAATAATTATTACAGACCAACATAAAATGTTCGAAAGATAAATTACTGATTAATGAAAGTAATGGAAACGAAGTCTTTCGCCTCCTAGTTGTTCAGCCCTCCCTCGATAGTTGGAAATATCCAGTCTTCAAAATTGCTTTCCTCTTCATCATTCTCCAAAGCATGAACTCCATGATGGGTGATCTTCACCGGTGGCCCTCCAGCTCGGGAGTGAAGCACAACCTTCTGACCAGCAGCCATGAAACCCAAGCCGAACTTATCTATCTTGTAAGGAAAATCTGGCAGTTATCCCCATAATGTGCTTCCTCCTTCCTCAATCACAGCCTTCGCATCTTTAAGGGATGACATCCAGGACACAGGTTTGGTAATGATGGGCACAAAAGTCATTGTCTTGGATACCGCAACTTCAGGAGAAACCTCTTCAAAGTGCTGAAAGGGGGTCTCGATGAATTCACCATCTAATTCAACATCGTGGACTGAATTCAGATGACTTATCATATACTCCTCCTCGCCACGAACTGTCACAATTTCCCCCTGGACAGGGTACTTAAGCTTCTGATGCAGAGTAGATGTAACAGCTCCAGCATGATGAATCCAAGGCCTTCCTAACAAAGCAAGAGTAGGAGGTACAGATGTCCATGACATAAAATGTGGAGTTGAAAGTTTCCGTTCCTACCTTAATCGGGATGTCCACCTCCCCGTGAACCATCCGTTTAGAACCATCGAAGGCTCTGACAATGATATTGCTGGGCTTCAGAGTTAAACCTTCACAATCCAATCTGTCAAGTGCTTTCTTAGGCAAGACATTTAAAGACGACCCAATATCAACCAGAACGTGAGCAAGAGTAGTCCCTTTGCATTCCACCGAGACATGCAGCGCGTCATTATGCTTTCTCCCCTTAGATGTTAAATTGGCGTCGGAGAAACCAAGACCGTTGTCAACTGTAAGGCTAGCTACACACTCCTGGAACTGGTCCGCGGAGGTTTCTTAAGGCACATGGGCCTTATTCAGGAATTTCATCAAGGATTTGGCATGAGCCTCAGAATAGAGTAATAGGGCCAGCATGGAGATTTTTGAAGGGGTTTGCCCCAGTTGTTCTACGACATCATAGTCTCTTTTCTTAATTATTTTTAAAATCTCCTCCATTTCCTTTTGAGTGGTCTCGGGGATGACAAAAGGCTGAGCCCTCATCCTGACGAACACTTCTTGGATCCCCTTACCTTTATCAGCAGCAATAGCAGAGGGTACAACTTCGGGAGTAACAATTTCTTCAATCACTGGAGTTTGCACAGAGATGTTGACCGCCACAGGAGTAACCTTGGGAGCATTTGAGGGTCTGAAGATTGCCCTTGGAGGAGCAATCTCCTAAGAGAAGATTCTTCCGTTGCGGGTGATCTTACTTGTCCCCGCAATATTTCCTACGTCATGAGTCTCTTCATCAGAACTTTCTTCTACTGATTCAATCTGCTTAACACCGTGGTAGAAGATCTCTCCTCCATAATTCCACGATATTGTCTTGTTGGACTTGTACGGGATAGGCCCCGGCATAGTTATCTTCAGAGGTACAAACTTTGGATCGGTGTAATCTTAACAGGTCTTTTGGAGACCTTGGAAAGACTGGCGGAAATGGTGATTATAGCAACATCTTTGATAGGAGTTGGAGTAACAGGAGTAACTGGAGTTTTCTCGAAGAGGATTTCTTGATTATTTATTAGGTGTTAGATGCCTAACTTCAATAACAGACAGTCGGATTGCAAGGACGACCAAAGGTAACAATCTTTTTCACAACCCTGGAAAATCCCGGCTTTCAATAGATTCATCTTGATCATTGACAATGGAGTCAATAAGTCATCAACAACAACAACATAAAGATCTTCTACAACAGCATGGACATTATGAACATGTTTCGGCATTGGAGAGGATATCACATTAGGTTTTTCAGGGGCGTCAAACTCCACCTCTTTGGCACCAATTAATCCTGGATCTTATTTTTGAGGGCCCAACAATTGATGGTGTCGTGCCCCACGCTATCTGAATGATAGGCACACTTTGCATTTGAATGGTAGTAGGGGGAAGAGGTATTCAGATTCTTTGGCGCTTCTTTCAAGTTTGTAAGGTTTAACTTCAACAGATGAGGTAGAACCTGAGCAGGTGTCATATTGATCCGGGGGAATTTCCGTGCAGGCCTTTCCACCCTTGCTTGGTTGGTTCTGGGTTGACTGTTTCGAGGTTGATCCACTGCAGAATTTTGAATCATTACAGCCCCCACCGCTGGCCGGCGCTTAAATCTTCTTTGACTTCTCTGGGAGTAAACAGCTGAGACTTCTTTCTTGGCTGGAAAGGTCTTCTTGATAGCAGCGGAAGCAGATGCATCTTTTTGAATTTTATCGCTCTTGATGCCAGCTTCAACTCTTTCACCAGTCAGAATTAACTCGGTGAACCCCGCAGACGAACTCCCAATCAAGTGATTAAAGAATATACCTGACAAGGTCCCGAAAAACATATCCACAAGCTCTCTCTCAGACAATGGTGGTTGCACCCTTCCATCCAAGTCCCTCCATTTCTGGGCATACTCCTTAAAGCCTTCATTAGAGACCATACCCATACTCTGTAATTGAGTACGAGTAGGTGCTAAATCTGCATTATATTGATATTGTATGTAGAAGGCAACAGCCAAATCCTCCCAATTGTGCACATCAGATCTTTCAAGCTGGTAGAACCAATCCAATTGCGTACCCGACAAACTATCTTGAAAAAAGTGGACCCACAGGTCCTTATCAGAAGAATGAGGTTAGATCTTTCTGACGTAAGACCGTAGGTGCATCTTCGGACAAGACAAACCGTCGTATTTAGCAAATGTAGGCACCTTGAATATTGGGGGAATCACAATTCCAGCAACCAACCCTAGCTCCTCGAAATCCAGCCCAAGCACTCTTTGTACCTCCATAGCTTCCAGACACTCTTCCAGATTCTTGTACTTATCGTCTGCAGGAGGGTACTTCTGCTCAGAGTAATTTTCATCCTCTTCTTATTCTTCTTCTTCCTCAGACTCGGAGGGCACTGCAACTCCCTTTCCTTTTCCAACCCCTTCATCAGTTGTTGAGGGGAAATCCAAGACCCTTCTAGCTTGGTTCTCAAATCTTCTTCCCAAAGTAGCTACACCAACTCTTTTCTTTTTATTCTTCTCTTTTTCTTTTTCCTTTTCCTTTTCCTTTTCCAGCAGTGCTTTAAGATCCTCCTGGCCTTTTGCCGGGGTCATGAGGAGTTGTTGAAACTATGAATTATGCGCTTGTAGATCTTTGACCGTCTGCTCTATATCCATCTTGCTAAAATAAACAATAGAGAGATAAGGAAACCTGGTGTGAAGACCTGTTTATGCATATGATGAATGATATGTATTCATGTAATGCATTCAAGGATTCAGAAATTCAAATTTGTTGCAAACAAACAAGAACGCACGTCATATTAATAAGATAGAATTGTTAGTACATAAATGCCCCATGGGCAAAATAAATACAAAATTCTAATGTAAAAAGACGTTGTGCATCCTCTTTGGTGCGATGTAGGTGTTGAGAGTCTTCTCTTCATGGAGTCGACGAGTAAGTTCCAAAACCTTCTTCTCACTGGCGTAGAAGTTGGCTTCAAAAGTGTTTCGTTCTTCCTTGAGCTATATCCAACTCTTTTGAAAATCTTCCAATGATGTTGGCATGTCATGATGTAGGAGGGTGTATGGAACCTCTCCTTCCATAACAGGCTCTTTGATTAAAGGCAGAATGTAGGGGTAAGGCATCATAAGACTCTAGGTACAAGTTCGTACCCACTTGAGGTAAGGCTCAAGGGGGATGGAATTCTTGTGTCCTAGTGTCTTATTGTCCACTTTGATGGGCATCCTCCAAGCTCGGATAAACCTTTGTTGAAGTCCTTGAGCGTCATTGTCGAAGTCAAAAACCAATTCTGGAATCAGCATGTCATGAAGGCCATCCCTTCGGGCATACCCAAATTGTCTCAGAGCCAAGTAGGGGTTGTAGGTAATGTCTCCCCTAATGCCAAGTAATGGGACATTAGGGAATTCTCCACAACGATCAATGATGATGACATTTTCTCTGGACCGAGAACACCAATGACCATCAGAATGTGTAAGAGTCATCAACCATTGTGACCACCTCAAGCCTTGTTCATTCTTCAAGACTGACTGAGGAAGGTGAGAAATAAACCACATTGCTAGAAGAGGAGTACAGCACATGAGAACACCTCTTTTCCTCATTGTTCGTGTGTGAAATGAGTGGAGGATATCCCCAAGCAATGTAGGCACATGATTCTGAGATATGAAATTCTTGATAGCATTCACATCTATAAGCTGATCAGGGTTTGGGAACAAGACCAACCCATAGATGAGAAGTGCTACAATCTCCTCAAAAGCTTACAGATCTAGAGAATTCCAGCAGTCTTGTGCCTTCTCAAACAGAAACTTTGCCAAGAAACCCTTGACACCACTTCTGGTTTCCCAATGACCTTTGATATCAGATGGTTACAAGTGTAAGGCTTGAGCAACATCTTCAGGCTTTGGTTCTCTTTCCGTACCGTTGTAGCGTAGTTGATGGAGAATAGGAATCCTCAGGAGTTGAGAAAATTCCTCCAAATTAGGCACTAGTTGGTAATCAGGGAATGTAAAGCAATGGTGTAAGGGGTCAAAGAACTGGAAGAGAACTTTCACCATGTCTTCTTCAACGTTGGAGTTGACCAAGCTGAGAAGTCTACCATGTCTTTCAGTGAAGGGAGAATTCTTTGGAATCTTGGAAGTAAGCTCCTTGAGTTGAGGAGGAATTCTCATAAGGTTGAACTGAATAGTTTTCCTGCGAAGTGATTCCATTACCTACAAAACATGAACAAAGGAGAAAATCCAAACCCTTGAAATGGTTAGTGGATGCATATGATGCTTCATGATGTTCATGATGTATGCACAAGTATATGTACAAGCAAATCACACAAGATCCTAGTTTCAGGCTTACATGGGGTTTCATAGGTAAGTACCCTCTTGAATTTAGTTGGCTCAACCTGTCCTATAAATAGTAACCGGGTTCTAAGGAGCTCAATATCACTGGATTATTTTCTGTGTTCATTGTTTCAGTTTAGCCACTTAACTGGCGACCAAAATATTGCAAGAAAATAACCCTCAATGAGTGTACTATCGAGTATCTACCAACTTCGAACTGCACCAAAGTCGGTCATCTCACTACCCCTAATAAGGCCAAGATGGTCAAGTAAAGGTTCTAAAAGTCCATTAGTGCTTCATGACATCTATCAGCGGCCCCGTATTCTCTTTGATTGACTCAAAGGCTACCGGTACCCACAAATATATCGCACTAATATAGCTATTGCTTTAACCATGTCAGTATACCCCGCATAGTTTCCACAACGTATTGCTATTTACCTATGAATGTTTCACAAATCCAGGTATAGGATTTCAAACCCAAACAATAGAACCAAGTGTAAAGAAATCAACGCAAACAAGGTAAGCATGTAAAGTTGATCTAAACCCTAAGGTAACCCCACTTTTATTATAGTCCCCAGAAGAGTCGCCAGTTCTGTGATACGGTGGGAGAATTAACTTGTGGTTTTGCGTTTATGTCCGCAAATGTTTCGGTTTAGCAAGAGTCGCCACCGACTTTTTATTTTATCCAAAGGAAAGGTCAAAAAGCACAGGAAAGACCTTTGAGTTATTTTATTGGGTTCGGGGGGGTAGATTATGAAAAGGGAAGGTGCAAGCACCCTTTTCATCCATGGTTATCCATGGGCTCTTAGTTACTTGTTTAAATCACTTTCTTTTGCTTTTCAATTGTTTGAAATGGTGCTTTGTGTGTGGTTTATTGAAAATGTTTTGAAAAGAGGCCTTGTCTAGGCAACCTTTGTAATTATTCTTGTTTGAATGTATACAAAGGTGTATTGTCTTTTGAAAAGATGTTTCAATGTTTGAAAGTTTGTTTTGGGAAATGTTTTGAAATTGTGTTGTGAGGTGTGTTTGAAAATAGAAAGGATGTTTTTGCAAGTTTTGATCAAGTAACTAAGAGTTGTCTACCCTATCTACTCAAGAGTCTTTCCTACACATTTTTAACCCATTTACATTGTTGTTTTACCATTGCATTTGGTAAACAACCTTGTATTTGGATGTTAAACGGGACAGGCGTGGGTCATCGTTTTGACCATGATAGCAATTGTGCCAAGTATCTTAGCAAATTTTTGGAGGGACTAGATCATTTTGTATGGGCAACCAAGATAGCGTCATCGAGGGACTATGATCTTTTGTTTTGTTTTTTTTTTGTCAAGATACTCAACATGCATACCATGGCCATTTTAAAGGCAACAAGTGGGTGAAAACCCTAGGGGTGCATGTGTGCATTATGTTGGCATTTTCATGCATTTTTTGTCTTGTTTTAGGTCTAGCTATTGGTTTTGATTTTGGATATTGCATACAAACCCTAATCTCTATCATGGCATATTTGAAAGCATAAAGTGCGTAAAATAAACTTAATCTATTACAACATTGATATGGGGAGGGGGATACAATTTTGAATGGGGAATATTTGCAAGAAAATAAAACCCTAAAATTAACTATTACATCCAAATTGAATTCTTTACCCAAATGATAAATAAGCAATATTTAAATAGACAATTAAATAAATATGCAATATATTATAAATATGCAAAAAAATGTTTTTTTTAATTATTTTTATGCATGTAAAAATAAACTATTTAATGTACAAAAATATTAAAAATAGTAATGGTTATTTTTTGGAAGGGGAAATAAACCCTAATTTTGTTTTAAGAAATTATATTATTTATGTACAATAAAATAATAAAATATATACAAATGTCAAAAAATAAGAATATATTAGAAGAACTATTATTTAAGTACGTAAATAATAAAAATAAAAAAATATAATATTTTTATGTATTATTTTCAAGTTTTTTATTAATGAAAATAAAAGTATATACTATTTAATAATTATTTCTATGTCTAACAAATAATAAAAATAATAAAATAAAATATGAAAATTTATGAAAATGTTTTTGATATTTTTTATGATTTAGAAAAAATAAAATAAAATCAGAAATGAAAAAGAAATAGAAAAATAGAAAAATATAAAACAATGGGCCAAGGGGGTGCAGTCAGCAAACTGGGGGTGCCAAAAGTGAGAAATAGCCAGGCCCAACCCAGCTACTTCATCTTTAACCTCAGGTTCAAACAAAAACGCGTGTTTCCTGTACAAATGTCCAACTCCTGCATACGTGCTCTAAAGCAAAAACTCACAACATGAAAGTTATAACATTTTTCAACACGGTTCCAACCATATAAAGAACTTAATCTAACTCTCAAAGACCAGAGAGAATTTCTCTGGCCCTAATTTCTAACCTAACTTTTTCCGAATGTTCATCAATCAAATTCTCTCAACACACTTAACTTAAATGAAATATATGCATATGTACATCTTAAGGGCTATGAGTACTACATTTTTTGTTCTCAAACCTAAGCATAATGATTCTTAAATAGAGAGATAGAAAGTTGGAAAATACCTGTTTCAGCTGAACTCGTGTATAGTAATGTGGAGGTTTTCAGTGAGGCCTGAGATGTTTGTGAGCTTGCCTGAACTTCCTCTGACCTTCCCCAATTCTTTGTTTGCTTTGAACTTGCTTGAATAAGCCTGTAGAAGTCAAACTGCAAAAGAATAAATCAGAAATGGTGAAGCTTGCAAATGGAGTTACAGTCAATGGCCAATGGTTGGGATAGCTTAGGTGGGTTATATGGAAGGTATTGGAACTGATTTGGGACAAAACGCACGAGTGTTTTTTGTTCTAGAACTCAAAGTGCAGAAACTGCCCTGTTTTGCAAGAAGATGGTATTTTGGTGTTTTAGGAGGTTTGAGGAGTGGATAGCTCGTGTTTCTAGCTCAAGGCAATGTGCAAAAGTTGTTTGGAATGGTCACCAAGCTTGGTTATAACAGATACTCAAGTTCTGTGGTTTTTGCAAGGTTTCTTGGTTTTGAAGCAAGAATGAGAAGTGACTATGCAAAGGCTTGTACCATCTAGCTCAGGGCCTGTACAAAGTTGGTATGCTTTTCCATATCTTTGTGGACTTTGTTTTCTGTGAAAGAAAGGTCCAATGCTCAAGAAAAACAAAAATGCATAAAGTTGTGCTTTATGGAAATAGCATAGTTGCCTTTTTGCCAAAAATGGATTAAACCCTTGTGTAAACTTCCATTGATCAGAATAAAGCCTTAGACCATTGAGTTTGCATTCAATTTTTGAGTGTGGAAGGGTTTAGAGACCTGTGAGAAAGTACAAGTGAGGCTGGATAGAGTTTGCAATTTGTGTCAACATGAAACATGCCATGGATCAAAGTGAGTTTTTGCCAAATTCGAACCTTCGATTCTCCCTAACCATAAATTATTTTGGAGAGTTCTTCGACATTTTAGAAAGCTTGTAAAATTCTCTACAATCCATATTTGAAATTAATTTTGAGATTCCAAGTGGAACTATGTGAAAAATGGCCATGAAGATAGGTGAAAATCCTGCCTAAACTAGAACAAAATTTCACTGAGTTAAAAGTTTCATGGACCCTTGTTCCAAAAATTATAACTTGATATCCAAGCTTATTTTGGGAAAACTTTGTGAATCAAAGTTGTAGATTTTGTGGAGGACTACAAATTTCATGTTAGAAGTTTTGTTTGAATCCAATTGCATCATGATGACAGTGTTGAGCAAAGTTGGGAAAAAAATAAGAATTTCATAACTTAGAAAAATTCTAAGTTATGAAAATTTTCAATCTTAAACCCTAATTTGCAAAATTAGGTTTCTTGATGAACAAGTTTCATGTTTTGACACATCTTTATGAAAAATGACCCTTGGAACTTGATTTTGACCAAAAATTCAAAGTTTGACTTTTCAGTGTACAGTTGATTTTGATCAGTTGACTGGAAAATTCATCTGTCAATCCAATGCTTTTGAGATATTTTGAACCTTGTGAGGTCAAGATGATGCCATTGAGTCCTTGAATCCATTCTTGAACCCAAATTGCCATTGGCTAGGTGAAAAATCAAAAATTTCCCTTATACAGTTGTTGCACCCCAAAATTTGCCCTCCTAATTTCTTTTATTTTGGCTTAGACTTTTGCATTCATCTACATCTATTCCATTAGGTCACTAACATGGCATACATTTCATTCAATATAGCTCTAAGGTTCAAAGTTCAGTGGTTGTGTGATATTAGGGTTTCGCAATGGTTAAGGCGTTCGTATCCAATAAAGACAGATTTCTTATTCAGGTAGTGAGCAGTGGAATTAGGGTTGTGACGTTGGTCATTGAGGATTTCTTTCTTCATCAAGACGCGAGGCTATCAGGGTTTATTTCACCATATGTGATCAAAGCCAGGATTTTGGCAATTGTGTTCCAATCGGGTTTTTCGTCAAAGATCATGAGATTAAGGTTTGTTCTGATCAAGGGACTTTCTCATAAAGCTTTATATTGTGCGTCAGGAATTATCATCTTCAAGGAAATTTCTTAAGGATTATAGCCTTACATTTTCAAGTAGACATGTTTGTGACTTGAATTACAAATGTTGAAGCACAATATAAGATATGACGTGGCAGAGTGCTAATTGAGTTAGACAAACATGAATAAAGGCTTCGATTTTGGGAAATTGCAATATGGAGAGGTTGTTGTCTGGACTGAGTTCATGCATGAATATTATTGATTCGATTGAATGTTATGACATGTCTTGAGTTCAGGACTAGTTCATTGAATATGCAAGTTGGTTGGAATTCGTTCACCGAGTCATGAAGTGAAGTGCTTAAAGGATAATCAAATGGTACTAAAGAAGTCTAAGCATTGGTTTATTTTCGAGAATTCAATTCAAGCGAGTTTGGAGACCTTAATCATAAGGGTTTCTTGGAATGAAAAAAGATGAGATACAAATGGCAAGGCATAGTCATTCATTATAATTCCATTCAAGTGGTTATTTTGATTCAAGTTGTTATTTCCAAGATTATTCCACATCATTGTTCATCCCAAGGGCTCATATGTGTTACGAATTCCATTGGCAAATAATCAATAAGCATAACTCAAAGTATCGGTTTATAACTCCCTTATGGCCGATTCAAGCATATATATTGAAAGCCCATTTATATGGATATGTTCTACTAGCAAGACATTCAAGTGGATCAATATTTTTGCAAGATTTATCCATAATGCAACATCTCATTCAAGAATCAGTCGAGGTAAACCAAGGAATTTTGAAATAAAAGGCTAAGAATTTTTTGGGCGCATTGATATGGCCATATTGCACAAAGTTTGTATTTGATGATTGAGTCAAGTCTACATCGCATTGTGTTTATCTTGGTTAAAGGTTCGAGTTTCGACTATTCAAAAAACCATTACAAAGGTTTCAATGGCCATTACAAGTTCTGTCCAAATATCCATTCAAGCTTCAAAGTCCACATTTAAAGTTCATATGCATGGCATACAAAGTACATAGCATCATTACAAGGAATTACACAAAACATTTTCATTCAAAAGTTACTTCATGCAAAACTCCAAATTCTAAACAGATCTAAGACAGAACTAGTGCAAGCTGCAGATTCATCTCAAAAACTACACACATTCATCATTTTTCTGTAACTGATTCTTCAACAGAGCAATATCAGCTTCATAAACCAGATCCCAAAACAGTTATGTTCGACAATAGAATCAGGCTACTACAGGAATCAGCCCTGCACTGGTTAAGTGAATCCGAGACTGAAGAAAAAGCCATAAAAAGGGTCCAAGTACAGATTGCGCTGCATAATGAAATTAGAAGAAAACATCAGAATAGAAAATCAGAAAATAATGGGAAAAGAGAAGTAAATCAGAATTGCCAGCTCATTGCAAGGCCACATAACTGAATTTAATTTCAGAAAAAATTCTCAACTGTAACTAACAGAAGGACCACTCTAACTGAATTCCAACTACCATAACAGCCCTCCACAATAACAAACTTCAAGCAGAATAACTAACTCTAACAGAATCCTAACAGAATACAAGAGAATAACCGAAAAGGAGAAAAAAAACTCAATTAAAAAAAAAGTTGAGAAAAATAACAGAGAGACTGACCTTTCAATCTCTTTGAGAGAAATCTGGATATCTCTCTCTACAACCTTCAAAACTTCTCTCTTCATTATTTTTCACGGATCCATCACCAGGAAACGCTCTCTACTTCTTTTCTCTTATTTCTCTCCATAACGATTGGGTATCTTCAATCTTCTGTGATTGGTTACCTTCACACATCTTCATCAGTCACTGCATCATCTTCATCACCATACACCTCCAACCTTCTACTTTTGAATCAATGTTACAACAACAGCTCCACACCGTGGAACCTTCGTTCATCATCAAAACCGAAAGACCTCCAATCTCTATTTGTTATCAATATCAAACCGCATCCTTGCAATTATCATCATCTTCATCTTTGTTCATCAGCAACGCTCAATCTGCAACAAAGTCAGCAACAACAATTTCTGAGCATTGCGTTTTTATCATCATCAGGCATATGCAAAACTGCAAGAACCATAAGAAGCATGTTTCGAATCATAGAAAAGAAGGAGCATCAGAAACGAAAGGCATACCTTAGCTTTTTTGAGATGTCGGTAACAGAGAAATCAAATCGAAACCGTGTTTTGCAGCTGAATCTGAATCAGAACCATATGAGAGGTAGAATCGCGGCGAACCTCAAAACCGAAGCACCGTGAGTACGCGGCTGAATGAGATAGAGGCTCGCGTCGAAGTTAGATCGAAGACGGAATCAAAGCCGGACTAAGAACGTTGAAGATGCGGTGGATATCGGTGAAGAGATGGCACAAATAAGATGATGAATTCGTCGTGTCGCGTTCAAAGAGAGAGACTGAGATGGATGGAACCGAGACTGAAGCAAGATGGATGTTGAGTCAAAGAAAGTTATCACGGGGATGTGAGGCGACGCCGGAGATCGTGAGGTGAGATGTTGGGTTGAAGGAGAATCACGATGGAGGAAATGGACGATCGAAGAATAAGATGAGAAGTTCCGGCGCCATTCGCATTCAGAAGTGAGAGAAGGAGTTCAAAAGTCCCAACAACTTTTAACCTAAAGTTGAGGCTGGACCGAAATTAATTCTTCTCAAGCCCATACTATAAGATTTTTGGAAGCTGCAACAAAAACAAAACAAAAAACAACTTATGGACTTTTAGAAGGGGCCTAGCGCCTCTTTACTACAACTCACCCCCTGGATTTCTGCCATGTACCCCCTTTGAGTCTTGGTTTTTGTTTTAGTTTCTTTTTTAGTCTTTTTATTTGATTTCTGGTTTCATTCCTCTTTTGAATTTTAATAATTGAAAATGATAAAAATAGTGGAGTATGATGAAATTTTTCTAGAATTTCTTTTTTTAGATTTGGATTAGAATTTTTTTTACTATGGTTTATGTTTAATAATCATTTTGTTTTCTTGAAATTTGTGATGCACCTTGGCTTGTTGAGATCTGGAATCCTATGCAGGTTTATCGTATGATATGCAAATGTGCTTGGGATTTCGATTATGATTTATTTTCACATCGATGATGCATCGACATTTATTCCGAGCATTTGATTTATGATTCTTTTCTTTGATTAGTGAAGCTTTTCGTGAAGATCGTCGGGTTTCTTTGTTTTGATGCGCTTTGCTATGGATTGATATCCGTTTGGTATTTTCTGTTGTTTATCTCATTTCAGCACTTTACTGCTTTCTAGATATCATGAGAAGTAGGAAATAAAGAGCGTGCGCTCGAAGTCGCTGTTTAAAGACCTGTAGCATGCATTCCGCACTTCATTTGCTATATGTGTTATGCTTGTGTTTGTTCACTTTCTTGTCGATCGATGAGTCACTCAATTTAGAAATTGATATCACGACTTCACTCTCAGTGCATGTTCCCTATAGGATTTCATTGCTTTCCTTTATTTCTTGTTGATCGATGAGTCACTCAATTTAGAAATTGAGATCACGACTTCGCTCTCATTGCATGCTCCCTATAGGATAGTTTTGTTAGACTTTCTTAGGTAATGGTAGCCTAGATAGGACCTCTCCTGAGTTAGATCTCTTGAGCTTATTAGCTTGTTTGTTTGATTTCATCTTTGTGTGCATGTTTTGAGATGATATATCCTCTACATGTTCCCTTAAGAGCTCTCAATTCGACTATAGATGATGATTCGAGATAGACATAGTTTTAGGTGATAGACCCTTGCTATGCTCCTTTAGGACTTCTTGATTCGTCTATAGATGATGAGTTGAGATAGACATTAGGATTGTTATCCAAGCATGTCAACTTAGGGTAGATATTTCCCTTCAAAACTCAATCTTAGGATCAATCATTGTATGATAACATTAGGGATAGATCTAGGTTAGTCGCCCTTAGATGTTTTTCTTTCTTTTGCATCCATGCATTAAAACAAAAATTTCCTTTTTCTTTGAAAAATATTAAAACATCTAACAACTTCCAAATCCTTATTCAAGGTAAAAAAAAAAACCAACCAATGCAAATTCTTTGGCGCCTTCAGGCTTTTTCTTTCAAACTCTTTTCAGAAAGAACATGTTAATTCACTTATGTGCTGACGCGTAAGTCTCCAAAGGTCGAGTTGCGGCAGAAGGCGAAATTGATATTATTCATTAAAAAATACAAACCAACAAAAACTTGTTAGCCGGACTACAACTGCTTTGATTCCTTAAAAGGGATACGTAGGCATTGGGGTAGGGCCCGAGCGAGCACAACTTTTCATTTTCCCTACATTCTTTTCTCATTCATTTTGCATGCATTTCCTGTACAGTTTAGATATAGATTAAACACACCCAAAAGATAGATTACAAGAGTGGATACCGTAGAGTACTACAGGCGTGTGGGGTGCTAATAACTTCCCCTCGTGTAACAGACTCCCTTACCCTTACCTCTTGGTCGTTCGACCTTGATTTCACCCTTCTCAGGTTTACTCGATGTTTACCTTTCCCCTCTTGTGGGATAAAAAACGTTCGATGGCGACTTCATTGATTTCATTATCAGTTGATTGTTCAGCTGGTTGTTTCAGCTGGCGACTTCACTGGGGAACGATTGACCTCTTGTTGGTCCATCCCGGAGTCAATCCTAGCTCTTCTTTTCTTTTCCTTGGGTGTTTATTTTTACGCTTTCATCTTATTCATTGGTACATGTTTATCGAAGCATATGTTTGCATTGCATTTTATCGCTTTCCATATATTGGTGATACTGTTGTGCTGGATCTATTTTCATGACTGGGTGGGTATTACAAGAGGTAAAAGGCCCAATACCCAGGCCAAGCGACAACTCTAGGAACCCTAGGAATAAAGTGGAACATGAACGGCTAGTTTACTTAGGTTTCACTATTGCCGCCTATTGTACCCCAAAATTTGCCCTCTCAATTCTCAAGGCCTTTCTTACAAGGATTTTCAAGGTTCAAGCTTGCACAAGTATTTTGGAATTTTCCAGTACCAAAATTAAAAGGAAACTGTCAAAAAGGGAGAAAACAGATAAAAATATTATTTTGACAAAAATTGGAGAAATACAAGTGTTCTTCATTTCAGCTCTTTCGATTGGCCTTTAGGCATCTTTCGATCAGCATCCTTCAATTGACTCTTGGCCTCCTTCGATTGCTCAAAATGGATGCTAGCGTGCCTCTTTCGCATGGGCATGTGACTTCTTGTTACAGGCTTCGTTTGTGACTTTTGCTGCCTATATTGCTTGCTTTAAAAACCATGTTTGCTGGCCACAAGTGCCCCCTGCAAGGCAAACCCTTTGATTCACCAAGCATGTTGCCTGCATGCTTGCTTTGAAAACCTATTTTAGCTGCCTGTAAGCCTGTTTCGATTTGGACAAGTTCACTGCCTACAAGCCTGCTTCGATTGGGCATATGCTGCTTGCAAGCCTGCTTCGATTAAGCAATATGCTTCCTTCGAGCATGAGCTTTCGATTTGGAAATATGTTTTCTTTGATACAATTTTCGTCTGGGCAATATGAATTCAAATAGGTCTCCTTCAATTCAGAAGGAAATGATCTCCATACAAGTTTCAATTGAGTTTTTGGTTCCCTTTGAAACAGTGTCCTTCGACTCAGGAATGTCCTTCGACTCAGGAATGCCCTTCGAATCAGGAAGTAAAGGCCTCCTTTTGGTTTTCTTCAATTCAAATAGTCAATAATGTTATGAAAGCTTCCTTCGATTCAGAAGTTAATAACCTTCTGAAAAGTGGGTGCCAACCTAGAACCGAGTGTCAAGGAACGCCTAGTGCAGTTGTTGAACGGGTATGTTGAAATCTTCGCCTGGTCTTATGAAGACATGCCAGGATTAGACACAGATATCGTGGTTCACCGTCTCCCTACAAGAGAAGACTATCCACCGATCAAACAAAAGGTCCACCGAATGAGGCCCGACATGTTTGAGAAGATCAAAGCTGAGGTAATGAAGCAATTCAACACTGGCTTTCTGGCTGTTACAACCTATCCATAATGGGTCGCAAACATTGTGCCCATACCCAAAAAGGATGGCAAAGTCATAATGTGTGTGGACTATCGGGATTTGAACAGGGCTAGCCCTAAAGATGATTTCCCTCTACCTCATATTGACTTCTTGGTTGATAACACTGCTCAACACAAGGTTTTTTCCTTCATGGATGGATTCTCGGGTTACAACCAGATTAAAATGGCCCCCGAGGACATGGAGAAAACAACCTTTGTTACACAATGGGGTACCTTCTGTTACAAGGTGATGTCGTTCGGACTAAGGAACGCAGGGGAAACTTATCAACGCACCATGGTAGATTTGTTTCATGATATGATACATCATGAGATCGAAGTTTACATAGACGATATGATAGCTCGATCACAAACAGAAGAAGAACACCTTGGACATTTGCAGAAGCTGTTTGCCAGGTTGAAGGAGTACAAACTCAGACTGAATCCAAGCAAGTGCACTTTTGGAGTTAGGTCTGGTAAGCTCTTAGGATTTATTGTCAGCAACAAAGGTATTGAGGTCAATCCTATTATAGTGAAGGCTATACAAGAAATGCCAGCCCCCCGTACTGAAAAGGAGGTTAGAGGATTCTTGGGACGCTTGAACTGTATTGCAAGGTTCATCTCTCACCTGACATCCACCTGTGAGCCGATTTTCAAACTGTTGAAGAAAGATCAGGTAGTTGAATGGAACAATGATTGTCAAGTTGCTTTTGATAATATCAAGGAGTATTTGCTAGAACCTCCTATCCTGATGCCACCCGTCGAAGGAAGGCTGTTGATCATGTATCTGACTGTTTTGGATAACTCAATGGGTTGCATACTGGGCCAACATGACGAGTCTGGTCGAAAAGAGCATGCCATTTATTACCTTAGAAAAAAGTTTACCGACTGTGAGACTCGCTACTCATTGCTCGAAAAAACTTGCTGCGCTTTGGTATGGGCTGCTCGCCGACTAAGGCAGTATATGTTGACTCATACCACTTTGCTGATTTCCAAGATGGACCCGATCAAATATATTTTTGAGAAGCCTACTTTATCAGGAAGAATCGCTAGATGGTAGATGATCCTGACTGAGTATGACATCCAGTATACTACCCAAAAAGCTATAAAAGGGGAGTGTACTAGCTGACCATCTAGTTCATCAAGCCATCGAAGATTATCAATCCATGAGATTCGACTTCCCGGACGAGGACATCATGACATTGGACAATATCGAAAGTAACGGACCGTATGACAGACTTGAACAAGGATCCCAATGGACCCTGTACTTTGATGGTGCTTAGAATGCACTTGGCAACGGTATCGGTGCGGTACTCATTTCCCCAGAAGGTTGTCATACACCTTTCACTGCATGACTTTGTTTCAGTTGTACCAACAACATGGCTGAGTATGAAGCTTGCATCTTTGGTCTCAAGGCTGCTATAGACTTGGGGATCAAATCTTTGATCGTATTTGGGGACTCGAATTTAGTTATCAGTCAAGTCAAAGGAGAGTGAGACACCAAACATCCTAATCTTATCCCATACAAGGAACATGTCCTGACTTTGTTGCCTCATTTCGAGCAGATTACTTTCGAGCATTTCCCGCGAGAAGAGAATCAGATAGCAGATGCTCTGGCTACAATGTCTTCCATGTTTAAACTCAACTGGGATAACGAGACTCCCCGAATTACCATCGAGCGAATGGATGAACCTGCACACTGTCA
Organism: Vicia faba; assembly: GCA_948472305.1. NCBI lineage: Eukaryota > Viridiplantae > Streptophyta > Magnoliopsida > Fabales > Fabaceae > Vicia > Vicia faba. Next base: position 748,836,254 of record OX451735.1, on the reverse strand, counting down.
TGAGATTAATACCGAAGAAGTAGTGGAACAACCCTGGTTTCATGAAATCAAAAGGTATCTCCAGACTCGAGAATATCCCGAAGGAGCTTCAGTTAATGACAAAAAGTTCTTAAGGAGATTTGCTGCCAAGTTCTTCCTAAGCAATGGCATCCTTTATAAACGCAACCATGATTGTGTTTTACTTCGATGTGTAGACAAAGCTGAAGCAGAGTTGATCATGACTGAAATACACAGTGGCACATTTGGCACCCACTTGAGCGGACATACGATGGCTAAGAAAATTCTAAGGGCAGGCTACTATTGGTCTACCATGGAAGCTGATTGCCACCAACATTCTCGCACGTGCCACAAATGCCAAGTCTACACCGACAAAGTACATATTCCCCCTGTTCCACTCAACATTCTGACAGCTCCTTGGCCATTCGCAATGTGGGGCATCAACATGATTGGAGAGATCAAGCCCACGGAATCCAATGGACATTGCTTCATCTTGGTCGCCATTGATTATTTTACCAAGTGGGTCGAAGCAGCTTCCTTTGCCTCTATTACAAATAATGTGGTTTCCCGTTTCATCAAGCAGAACCTCATATGCCGGTATGGTGTCCCCGACAGGATCATCACAGACAACGGTACAAATCTGAATAATACTATGATCACCGCTCTATGCGAGCAGTTCAAGATTTATCATCACAATTCATCTCCCAATCGGCCGAAGATGAATGGTGTTGTTGAAGCTGGAAACAAAAATATCAAGAAGATCATTCAAATGATGAAAGTCACCTACAAGGACTGTCACGAGATGTTACCATTTGCTCTGCATGGATATCGTACCACGATAGGTACTTCAACAGGGGCAACCCCATTTTCTTTGGTGTATGGCATGGAGGTTGTCCTACCCATGGAAGTTCAGATTCCTTCCTCAAGGATCATGAAATACGCTGGTTTGAGTGAAGACGATTGGATTCAGACTCGGCTTGATCAACTCAATTTGATTGACGAGAAGCGACTTACTGCTGTTTGTCATGGTCAGGCGTATCAAAAACGCATGATCAAGGCTTTCAACAAGAAAGTCAGGCGTCAGATATATCGAGTCGGAGATCTTGTAATCAAGCGGATCATCTTACCGCAAAATGATCCCAGGGGCAAGTGGACTCCTACTTACGAAGGACCATTTATGATCAAGAATATCTTTTCTGGTGGGCCAATGATTTTGACCACCATGGACGACGACGATTTGCCACACCCTGCGAATGTAGACATAGTCAAAAGATACTACACATAAAATAACCCGACAAGTCGAAAACCCGAAAGGGCGACTTGGGAAAAAATGGGCATCCCGGTGAACCGAAAACCTGAAAGGGCGGTTCAGGTAAAAGTTAGGGATAAAACAAAAAAAATCTGTACACCCGGCAAGTTGAAAACCCGAAAGGGCGACTTGGGCAAAAAAGGGTTTCCCGGTGGATCGAAAACCCGAAAGGGCGATTCAGGAAAAAGTTAGGGAATTAAAGCGTATGACTATGTCTCGTCGGATCACTTTAAGAAACAATCTCTTCACCAACAAGCTCTAAGCTTCTGATCAGTCCAGTCATCGGCGGACTAAGCAGCGAATGGACAAATATTCAGAGTTGTGAAGGCTATGGCAGAATGGGAATCCCATGGAATTGTTACACATAGCCATCTTTCTTTTGTATAAGATTTTTTCAATTCTTACGACAACATTCTCTTACTAGGATGTTTGTCTCCTTTGTACAAAGATACTCACAAATGTTAAATACAAATGTACTTCGAAGTGCAGAAATTTGTTTGCCTTTCTTTTCTTTTTACACTTATGTTTTATTTGAAACGTCCAATGTTTTGTTAAAAAGGAATATGCATTTGAATATAATCACTGCTTACAAATTGAAAAAAGGATAATTACTGATAGGTTGAAGGTGGAGGAAGATATCTTTGTGCCATTCCAGAAGAAATCCCCCACGACACATCATTTGGATCCTTGACAAAGCTAAGATTTGGAGCATATTTCCCCAGTAAAGTTAAGCTTCAAGATCCGCAACAGATCCGGTACAGTCTAAAGCTTGATTCCCCAGCTGAGTTAAATTTCAAATTTCCCATCAGAGTTAAGCTTCAAGATCCGCGGTGCAGCCTGAAGACTCTGAAATCCTGTCCACAGTGGAGCCAGAATAGTCGAAGCATTCTCCCCACAGAGTTATTTCCTAGAAGATTAAAGATTCTCAGTCTCATTTCTATAGAAGAAGTCTCCCAGGTCCTCAGCAGCGGCCAAAGATTTCTAATCCCCAGCAGTGGTCCTAAGAGTCCTCAACAATTGAAGATATTTAATCCGCAAGCAGTCAACAAGGATTTCTCATCTTCAACAATCAAAGATTTTTGGAATCCCCAAGCTTCGGTCAAAGATTTACTTTCCCCGTCAGCAGTCAGGGAATTCATTATCTCCAGCTATCAAGGATTCATTTTCCCCAGCAAGACGGCTACTCAGCCTGCATACATAACCATTACATTCATATATCATAAACATTGATGAAGTACAGTTCATTGCATCATACACATCATGCAACATAAATTTGTGTTTTAGCTAACATTTTACCCTTTTCAGGATACGATTAAAAGGCTATCGTTAACAATTATTCAGATACAGTGTGGATACACCCCAAACACGGCTGTCATTCTATTACTCATTCAAAATTTCAAGTAAGATACAGTACAGATACACCCCAGATACGGCGGTCATTCTACTACCCATTCAGACTTCAGCAATCCGATATAGACTAGATACGCTCCAGACACGGAGGCCATTCTATCTCTCATTCAAATTCAATTATCAACTTCAGATACAATCCAAATACGCTCCAGACACGGTTGCCATTATGTCACTTATTCAGATCCCAGTTACAGTTTCAGATACACTCCAGACACGGAATTCATTCTGCTACTCATACAGATCTCAAACTTCAGATACAGTCCAGATACGCTCCAGACACGGTTGCCATTCTGTCACTTATTCAGATCCCAGTTACAGTTTCAGATACACTCCAGACACGGAAGTCATTCTGCTACTCATACAGATCTCAAACTTCAGATACAGTCCAGATACGCTCCAGATACGGTTGCCATTCTGTCACTCATTCAGAATTTATCCTCAGCACACAATTGCTCCATACACAGATTTTTCTCTGTTACCCATTCAGAATACAGATACACTCCAGACACGGCAATCATTCTGATATTCATTCAAAATCCAAATACAGTTACAGCTCAAATATGCGCCAGACACGGACGCCATTCCTTTACTCATACAAACTCAGTCCCCAGATACAGTTCAATGGCATTCCAGACACGGATACCATTTTGATGCTCATTCTTCTGACCTACAACATTGCAATTCAACAAACATTCTTGGATGGCATCTTTAAGCCCATATCTAGCAAGATTCCACCATCTCCAAATGGCATCTTTAAGCCCGTTCCCTCAAACTACGCTTTGACGAGTGCAAATGTTTTGGGCACTCTAGTGTCCAATCATCTTTTACCTTCGAGTCGCGAACAACGAAACTGCCAATCTAACTCTTCAGGTTCAAGAAGATTGAACAGGGGCAGCTGTTGTACCCAAAAATTTGCCCTCTCAATTCTCAAGGCTTTTCTTACAAGGATTTTCAGAGTTCAAGCTTGCACAAGTGTTTTGGAATTTTCCAGTACCAAAATTAAAAGGAAACTATCAAAAAGGGAGAAAACAGATAAAAATATTATTTTGACAAAAATTGGAGAAATACAAGTGTTCTTCTTTTCAGCTCTTTCGATTGGCCTTTAGGCATCTTTCGATCAACATCCTTCAATTGACTCTTTGCCTCCTTCGATTGCTCAAAATGGATGCTAGCGTGCCTCTTTCGCATGGGCATGTGACTTCTTGTTGCAGGCTTCGTTTATGACTTTTGCTACCTACATTGCTTGCCTTAAAAACCATGTTTGCTGGCCACAAGTGCCCCCTGCAAGGCAAACCCTTTGATTCACCAAGCATGTTGCCTGCATGCTTGCTTTGAAAACCTATTTTAGCTGCCTGTAAGTCTGTTTCGATTTGGACAAGTTCACTGCCTACAAGCCTGCTTCGATTGGGCATATGCTGCTTGCAAGCCTGCTTCGACTGGGCAATATGCTTCCTTCGAGCATGAGCTTTTGATTTGGCAATATGTTTCCTTCGATACAAGTTTCGTCTGGGCAATGTGAATTAAAATAGGTCTCCTTCGATTCAGAAGGAAATGATCTCCATACAAGTTTCAATTGAGTTTTTGGTTTCCTTTGAAACAGTGTCCTTCGACTCAGGAATGTCCTTCGACTCAGGAATGTCCTTCGACTCAGGAATGTCCTTCGACTCAGGAATGCCCTTCGAATCAGGAAGTAAAGGCCTCCTTTTGGTTTTCTTCAATTCAAAGAGTCAATAATGTTCTGAAAGCTTACTTTGATTCAGAAGTTAATAACCTTCTGAAAAGGGCCATTCGAAGAACACACAGTTGGCCCATTTGAAGGACACACAGCTGGTGAAAACGAATGCTGTTTTGTTCCAGTCTGGTTGAAAGGTGTAGAAAGATGGAGGATTCGACTCAAAAGATCAAGTTGAACATTCAGACCCATAGGCTAGGCCACGTGTCTTCCCTTTTTAGGCCTGTACCCATTTATTGTCTAAGACCACTTGCACTTAATAGCACAGTACTACCTTTTAGGAAAGTCTGTCTTGAGCCTTGCGCATATTTTCCTTCAGTATGAAGCAACCCCATATGAACCATTCATCTTGCTTTTGTGGCACAAGTGGTCATTTACTTTCTAGCTGGGCCTTATTTTATTATTTTTGCTCCCCAAGCTTCCCAAAAGCTTTTCTCTATAAATAGAGAGTTCATTTGCACAAAGAGAGAGGACTTTTTGGCCAGAGGAACGTATCTTCAAAATTATCACACACCACAAAATTCTCAAACACTTAAACACTTAAACACTTAAACACTTAAACACTTAAACACTTAAACACTTAAACACTCAAACACATACCCAAAATCCAAACAACAAATCCAGAACTGCATCCTCCTGCCTAACACCAGAACATCAAACTTGTGTTACAAATACAAGCCTAAGGCACAACAAGCCTTGAGGCCTTCATAACCTCAAAACCTTCCTTCCTTACCAAAGCCAGAAAACTCAAGCCAGTTCAACTGCAACTGCAAACAAACCTGCCTAAAGCCAGTCCAAATGCAACTACAAGCAAGCCTGTATCAAAACTAACAAAAACTCAGACCTGCCTGTATCAAATCAAAGAGCAAACACTTATCCTCTTAGAATCTAAAACATCCCTATACCTTGTTACCCTTTGAATCCAGTAGGAAGAACCTCACACTTATCCAGTATCAAAGACATAACTCCTGGTTCCTCCCTTCGAATCCAGAAGCATTCAAGGAAACCACTTAAAGGCCCAGCACACGTTCCAGCCTCAAGCAAGGTAAGTCATTCTTAACCTTGAACCCTTCATTTCTAGTGTAACATGTAAACAAGCTTCCTTTTCGTTCCAAACATGTGCATAGTGTTTGTTACCTTTTCGTTTCCACTCTTTTAGTTTGTTTTTATTGTCTCTCCTTTTGGTTTTGTTCTTTGGTTTGTTACAAATGCTCTAAGAACTAACCTGGCCCTTAGGTAATGACAGCATGGCCTTGGGCCATGTTTCTATTTAATATCTCAAACGAAATAAACAAAAGACAGGAGTATGAAACGAAGCCCCCGGCTTCCTCACTAACTCCAGACCCAATCGAAGGAGACAGAAAGGCAGATTGCATCTTGCACAGATTCCAGGCCCAATCGAAGAAGGCAACAAGGCTGAAAGGCCCAGCCAGAGGCACACTTGCACTAAGTCCAGGCTCAGACGAAAGGCACTTCCATGTTGGTGCCAGCCTCCAATCGAAGGCCATGACCTCACTGGCGTGAATTCCCAATCGAAGGACAGGACCTTACTGATGCCAGCCCCAAATCGAAGGAGGCCAACAGAATGCAAATCGAAGGGTGCTCCTGCCTGGGTCGAAAGACACTCATTTTTCTTGCTTTTACCTTATTTCTGCCTTTATATTCTCATGCAATTCAATATGGTTATAATAGTATAGGATATTTATTTCCTGCATTTTTATTGCTTTGTAAAAATGCTAGTAATTAGATGTGTATGGCAAGATAAAATCAACAAGTAGACAACCCAAAAATAAAAGACAAAATGCATGCAATCAAACACACTTGCACACATGCACCCTTAGGGTAATTCCACTTGTTGCCTTACAAAAATGGCCATGTTATGCATGTGGGATGTCTTAGCACAAACGAATTGAAAAAAGATCATAGTCCCTCAATGACGCTATCAAAGTTGCCTTTCAAAAATGATCTTAGTCCCTACAGAAAAGTTCTAAGTCATTTCACAACATTGCTATCATGGTCATACGATGACCCGCACCTGTCCTGTTAACATCCTAACACAAGGTTGTTCACCAAATACAATGGTGAAACAACACTGTTAAAAGGGTTAAAAACATAAGAAATATCTTTGAGTAAAATAGGGTAGACAACTATTAGTTACTTGATCAAAAATCTTGCAAAACATCCTTGTTATTTTTCAAAACACACTCCACAACACAATTTCAAAATCCAACCTTCAAACATTGAAAACTTTTCGAAAGACAAAAACACCTTTGTAAACATTCAAACAAGAATCATTACAAAGGTTGCCACAATGATGGCCTCTTTTCAAAACATCTTTCAAAATCACACACAAAGCACCATTTCAAACAATTGAAAAGCAAAAGCAAGTGATCTAAGCAAGTAACTAACCCATGGATAACCATGGATAGAAAGGGTGTTAATACCTTCCCTTTCTATAATCTACTCCCGAACCCAAGAAAACATCTCAAAGGTCTTTCCTGTGCTTTTTGACCTTTCCTTAGGATAAAATAAAAAGTCGGTGGCGACTCTTGCTAAACCGAAACATTTGCAAACACAAAAGCAAAAACCCAAGTCATTTCTCCCACCGTATCACACCACCATTTCATCCACGCTCAGATGAGGTACAAATGAGGGACTATCGTTTTCACATAGTTGATATGGCGATAGTTTTTCAGGAGTACCCTCGATTCTGGGTTACCCGACCTTACCCTGACCTAGTTTTCACCCGTGAGAGGGGAGGGACTTGATTATTACAGGTACAGATGATGACTATGTTCTGATAGTGATTGTTGTTCTGTTGGTGACTATGTGGGTCTCAGATTTATTTTCTGAGTTTCTGGATTCGGTATTCAGGATCGTTCTTTGGTTATGTTCTAGACCTTTGATCCTGATATATTCCACTTGGCCAGAGATTATACAACGGTTATTCATGGTACTTGGTTCCATTGTATGCTGAAAGTGGTTCTGAACCTTTGACCCTGTGATATTCAGATTATTCAGCAGATTTATACGTCAGTTATCCAGAGAATTGTACAGTTGTTATGCTGAACTTTTGAACCTATGTCATTGCACCTTGCATCATAGCATGTTTATTTTACACAAAAAAAAATGAAAGATTGTATGTATAAAAAATATGTTTGAACATAGCATTGCATCCACTCATTCATCTCGTGTATCTTCATGCATCCATACCAGGTACTCAGAAGGTACTCAGAATGGGGAATCCTTATTCGGACTCGGTATTTTCTTTTCAGAACTGCCAATCTTGACTTCTCGCCGCTTCGTGATCAGATTCAAGTTATGAAACAACTTTGTGGGGAATTGGATGAGATGAAAAGAATCAGATGGGGTTGTTTATGGGGGATATGCAAGCAATGGCCTGTAGTCAGAAATTCTCAAGGGGAAAAATAGCCAGTTGAAGACTTAGTTGAGTCAGGTATGGAAGTTTTGAACACAGTGTCAGCAAAGAAAAGTGATCTTGTATACGTTGTTGCAACAGGAGCTGTCATTCATCCCCAGCCTATAGGACATTTTTTCAAATCATGAGATACTCTGTGGGTCTCACCCAGAGCTTCGTGTTCTCGGATTTTCTTGCTAGCAGCTAGTTTCTGGTCTCCCTGTGAACCCATGGGGTAAAACTTACCATCAGAGACAGAAAAAGCTTGAGAAGCAGGTTGATACAATCTCAATGCCTTGTATCCAGTTACTTACTCGTGTGTTGGAAGCTTAGTTGATTAAGCTTTGTGCTTTGGGTCATCCTCCAACAAATTTCTCCCCTAATTTCGATGAAAATGCTAAATGTGTCTCCCATTCTGGGGCACTTAGTTAGGATATTGAATACTGCAAGGCATTGAAGTATGAAGTTTGGTACTTGTTTGGCTTCTTTTCCAAGGTTCAGTCCATGTTTGGAAAACCATTTCAGACTCTTTTTCCTCAGCTGGATGCTTCTTATGTGTAAGTATAAGATGGGGTGATGCTACTGTGATGAAGAAGTATAAGATATCGAGTTCTTGGATATCTACTGTTGTGTAGAAGAAAAATACCTCAAAGGTCGAATTCTATATTCAGAGTTTAGTTTCTTCTGTGTAGTAAAAGATTATTTGTTACAGTTTCTGAATTTTGCTTCTGTGTAGTAGAAGACGAAGACTCTTTTGTGAATGAGGGGATTCTCCATAATTCGGTTACTAAAACTTCTCTCTTGTGAAGTAGGAGATTAAGTTTACTTTCTTTTGTGTAGTAGAAGATTCTTTGGTATGGTTGCCAGATGTCGCTTCTATGTAATAGAAGACGTCGCTTCTTTTGTGTAGTAGGAGACGCTCCGGAATTCAGCAGCTGGATTTCTCTTCTGTGTAGTAGAAGATGGTTTGAATTTCTTCTCTATGGTAGAAGATACTTTGTGATGCAATTTATGCAAGTTCGTTTGATAAAGCCTTCATCACATATGGTGAAGGAATTCGATGTGATTATCATACTGGGGCGTCTGGCCATTCAACTGAATTTTGTAAACCATTCAGAGATGAAGTGTAAGACTTGCTTGATGTAGAGGCTATCAATTTCGAGTAGACTGTCAGATTTGAGGTCTCCCTTGACTAAGTAAATGTCAAGACTGTCAGATTATCATCCAAAGTGACAAGTCCATACGGAGACTAGTCTCCTCAACATGGAAATTTCAAATTACATTTGTATTCTCATTTTCAATCTCTCTTGTTTTGGTTCAGCACTTTCTTGTATGCAAAACTTGCTTATTTTTGAATATTAATCATAATGCATTGAATATGTTTGTCTTGAATTAATCCATTCGTATTCACTCATGAATGTTTTTCTTTGATTTTTGATACTTAACTCTTGTTAAATAAAGCAAAATACCTCTGGAGGGAGAATGATGAAAAATATGCCAAATATTTCAAATGGTGTGCTTTTGAATAAAAACCTTGCTGACGATGTACAAGCCTTGTTTCAACTCCTAAGCACTGGAGATATAAGGAAGATAGACCCTCGTCAACCCCTTTTGAGCCTTGAAGTAGGAGTTTCTTTTCTTTTCAGAAAAACCCTCACATTTAACCCGGGGCAGGGTAGATTTCAGTTGATTCGATTGAGCGTTCAGAACTCATCAGGAGTGCACACCTAAGGATACAATAATGGTTATCCATCAAAAAGCTAAGGAAGGTAAAAAACCGCAATGGTTAACTTTCATATATCAGCAGTGTGCATCAAAGAGAATAATACCACAATGGTTATCTCTCGCACATCAAGAGGTTAAAAGATTACGATACAACGGTAGTCATCCCTCGTCCACCAAAGACTCAGGCAGTCATAATTACCTCCAACAAGTCGAAAACGACTCAAATTCACACGACTGGTTCAATTAAAAATAAATGATGAAAGAAAGAGACAAAAATCCTTGCTAAGTCGAAACAAGTCGCTTAGGTAAAAGTCAGGGCTTCCCGCTGGACTTCAAAATCAAAAGCAAAAGGAATTTTTCCAGGCAAAATTTAGGGAAAGCGAAAGAACGTGAAAAGTGAAATGGGATTACCAAATAAAAGTCCTCATCAAGGAACTAAGTCGTGTGATGAAACATCGAAATTGAAAAAGGTGAGCGACTACTATGTCCACAAAAAAAAACCTCGTTTGACTCCTCAACCATCGTAAACACTTCTTGAGAGATGAGTGCTCGTATCGAGTTAACTGAATTTAGGACTGGAGAACATCTTGAAGAGGGTGGGAACCAAATGATTTTGAGCCTTAAATCATTTTTTCTAAAACAATGAACCAGGCCACGTTACAACCTTTAAAAGTCCTAACTGAAGCAAGGGTTAATTCGAAAGCGATACCGTAATGAGGGTATGGTAACTTGACTCCTAGGAGGTTTGCTAATATTTTTTTGAGTTGGTATCACTCCATCTTTTTACTATCTTTTGTACAAAATAATTTGATGTTTCAACATATTTTCAATAAAAGTTTTTAACTTCAAGACAAACATGAGCTTTGCATTAGAATTATCATTCTTAGAATAAACATTCTTTGCATATGAACAAGTGCTTAAACATCAAGTAAGCTTGCATAATGAGCATCAGATGAAAGTTTGATTATTTCAAGGGACAAATTGCTTCAGGATACCGTTGAAAGGTAAATTATTTGTGAGAATGGTCTTAATCTGGGGCAGACCTACTATTGGTTGTTGAGTAAAAGAATACCAGTTTGAGAAATGATCTGAAGCAGATTGTAAAAGTTTGATTTCCCGGAGTCTGTGTTGAGTAGCGGTACGTTGTTGTCAATTGGTCCTGAGGGACGTATTGCTTCAAGTATTTGCTCGAGAATGAAGCAGTTCAAGTTGAGAAGTACGATTGTGTACTAACCTACTTTCAAGACGTAAGCCAACCACCCCAAGGTTGTGTTGTCTTCGAAAATCCTTAAGTTTCTCATCTCTCCTTAAGCATGAGATAAAGGAAAAGGTTCGTCAAGACTCTGTTAAGCAGGGACAAGCCTGTTAAATAATCTGTTGAGTAAGTGTTTAGCCAATCTGAGGCATTCAAGTCAGGATTTTATCCCTCAAACTGCAGTCAAATTGGGGCAATTATGTTGATATTTGACCAATCTCTATGAGAATGTGTTGATTAGAGGAGAATCTTTTCAGAACCTATAAATGTAGGGGCATTCACTCAAGCAAGGTTGAAAGCGCTTCCAACACTGGTCAGCCAGGGGGAATGTTATGAAGTTCACCATACTGGGGCAGCCTATTTTGCTCGTACATATATCAGAAAGTCCCCTCGGGAAAATTATCTTCAAAGGCCCTATAGACTGGGGAAAGGCATTATACAGGGGAATTTTCTCCTCTTCAAGGGTGGATCAAATCAAGTCCATACGCAAGCTAAATGACTCGTGAGTTTGAAAATCATGTCGAGAAGTCGGGATTGTTATCCTCAACTCATTAGAGACTTAGGTCCATTTATTGATGTTCCTTTATAGAAGTCAAGATCATTATCTCCACTCGAAGTTGGGTTGTTATCCTCAGTAGGATACGAGCAGTAACACAAAGATCATTTGAGGTTGTTTACTCATACAAGACGTGATGGAAGTGTCGTTTCATAGGAGAATGCCTCTCCCCAATAAAAGGTCTACTGCTACTTGACAAAAGTTTATCTACCAAGGGATTTCTCTTCTGAGATCTTTATTCCCCAGCAAAGCATTCTCATTTCTATGCAAGAGGAGAATGGTTCTTCTCCCTGGAAATTCAGAATTTGTTTGAATTCAAGATGATTTATTTTCAGTGGACTGCAATTTATTTTTGCAGTATCTTCTCCAAAGTCCACTTTTCAGTGGAATTCCTCCTCAGAGTTGACATGATGAAGTTGTAATCTTGCATCGCATTTTTTTTACCCATTGATTGGTAGTTCAAATTGTTTATTCATCAATGAAGTTTGCCATTCCATGCATGGGGCATATTGCCACGATTTTCTGTTTTGGAAGTATTGTTGGTCTTTTATGACAAGAAGCATACCAACAAGTGGATCAAGAAAGGTCTGCATGTGACCAACATGAGTATTTCTGCGGAATGGGATTCAATTTCCCCAGTGAATGCTCACTTCTTCTCAAGACAGAATCATGTATCCCTAGTAAAGGCCTACTCTCGCCTAGATAAAATTCCTTATCTCCGGTGAAAGTATGTCCATGCATAATCCCCACTGAAGTCAGTACTCTCAATGAGAGTTTGTTTAAGAGTTTGTCCCTCCCATAAGACTTATCTCTGAAGAAATGCATTTCAACAGGTTTTGTATAAACTTCTTCTTCAGCATAGTCTACTCAGCTTCGACAAATCCGAGAAAGATCATTTCATTGGATTGTAGACCTTTGTTATATACTCTTGAAGTCAATACCATATATCTCCGTTGTAGGGATTTATCTCCCTAGGGAGGTTGTCGTTCATCGTCTCTCTGAAGTTCGTATCTTTTCTCCCTAGGGAAGTTTTTCCCAAGTCAGGTTTTATTTAAGAGATGTTTGATTAACATGTTTGTTATGCCCAACAGAGCAGGTCTCCTATTTTTTATGGGGCAGTGTACACGGACGAATGCCGTTTAGAAATTCTTTCATCTCCAGTGATGGCGTATTGCTGAAATATTCCCTCGATGGAATTCTGAACCTCAAGCTTATGGTTCAAATATGCCCTTCTCTTCCTCAAGTGAAGATTGTTGCCCTATCTCCCCAATGTGATGTACATGGGAGCGCCAGTCGTAACTCTTTCATCCTCAGTGACAAAAATTTATTGAGATATCACCAGTGGAGTTTTTATCCCAATATGTTTGTTTTATCCCCAATGTGGTCTGAGTAGAATTCTTTTTATTTGAGAATTTATATACTCTCCGGTAGAAGTTATCTTCGTCAAGATATTTTACGCGAGAAAGCTTTCATCCTCAACAAAGCTCTCCTCTTTCTAGCAGAAGATAAAGTATTACTGCAATTTATTTTTGCAGTAACTCCCCAGGAAGTTGGAAGTTAGGTCAGAATTCAAGATTTTCCCAGGACTGCAATTTACTTTTGTAGTATTACTCCCCATTGAATTTCATATTGCCTGTTCTCTACAGAAGATCAGATGTGCAAGAATAATCATTCGGAAGTTCATTGTCTTCCCAACATCCGAGTATTGATGTGATTTCCCCAGTGCATTACTAAACATGCATCATTATATCGCATCTACTAAAATGCATAGCATTTCCATTGTATGGATCATTACGCTATAAAAAATTCAAACATGCATGAGTATAAGCCAATTATGTCCACTTGTGGTAACCAGATTGTTATGCGCTCATATTTGATTTATCTCCACAACAAGCCTAGGGTGACTCTATTATGTTTCCCCAGTGGAGTTTGTTTTGATTCACCACCAGCCCGGTCTTTGGTATTTCTCCATTTCCCCAGTAAGTTTGTGATTTGCGCTTGCCTTTGCAAGCCTTTGGTTATTTGACTCGTGTTTGCTTTGCCGTTAGAGTGCGAATAAGAGTCGGCGTATAGCCTTTCTTATTTCTCAAGTATTTGAGTATCCATACTTGGTGTCTGGTAATTCAGATAATTGCCACTCTTGAAGAATTACACCCCGCCTTTGGCCTGAGGGATTTTGTAGTTCTTGCGTATTTGCAACCTATCGAAAGCCCAACGTGTTTTGGCAATCCTTGTTAGTCTGCTTTGACCAGTCTCTTTATCTTGTAGAGTTCACCTTCGATCGGTGCTCTCTGAAGGTCCTTCTTAGTCGGTTCCTTATTTCGTTTTATCTGCGTTACTCGAGTCCTCCTTTCGTTAGCTTAGCTAACCTTTTATGTTAAGAGTCTTTCAGTGTCTCTTCAAAGTCCAATTGTCTGGCGTCCTTGTTTAGGTGAATATATCCATTTTATTGGGGCTTTCTTCAGTTAGTCTCATTCCTGTGTTCACTATCAACTCTAAATATTTGTTTCTTGATGTTTAATTCCACTCCTGTGTATCTAACTCTGACAAGATATGCATACCTTTATCTTTTAAAACCCCGCTTCGATGGGTACCCTTTGTTCAAAATCCCGCTTCGGCTGGTATCTTTCAAAATCCCGCTTCGGCTGGTATCTTTCAAAATCCCGCTTCGGATGGTATCTTTCAAAATCCCGCTTCGGCTGGTATCTTTTAAAATCCCGCTTCGGCTGGTATCTTTCAAAATCACGCTTCGGCTGGTATCTTTCAAAATCCCGCTTCGGCTGGTATCTTTCAAAATCCCGCTTCGGCTGGTATCTTTCAAAATCCCGCTTCGGCTGGTATCTTTCAAAATCCCGCTTCGGCTGGTATCTTTCAAAATCCCGCTTCGGCTGGTATCTTTCAAAATCCCGCTTCGGTTGGTATCTTTCAAAATGCCGCTTCGGCTGGTATCTTTCAAAACCCGCTTCGGCCGGTACCCTTTGTTAAAACCCCGCTTCGGCAGGTATCCTTCGCTAAAAATCTCGCTTCGGTTGGTATCCTTTGTTAAAGTCCACCTTCGGCTGGTATCATTTGTTAAGAATCTACCTTTGGTATAGTATTCCTGGTTAAAGATTCCCCTTCGGCAGGTTTCTTCACCCTTAAAATCCACCTTCGACTGGTATCATTTATTAGGAGTCCCATTCATTTGGTCTCGTTTCTCAGTAAGTTCGCCTTTGATTGGTGTTCCTTCGTCAGAGCCTTCTTTGGTCGGTCTCTTTCTTGTGTATGTCTAACCTTGACCTGACATCCAAGAGATTTTCTCAGCTAAACACTGCAATTCAAAGAAAAACAAAAAAATATAATAATACCTGACTGGCTTCAGAGCGCAAATTTTCAGGTTCTTTTGAGTATTTAATCTTCTTCCACCATTGAAGGTTCGAAAGGCTGGCGCTAATCTCACCTTTAGGTTGAAGGCGATTAAATAGGGGCAGCTGTTGCACCCCAAAATTTTCCCTCCTAATTTCTTTTATTTTGGCTTAGACTTTTGATTTCATCTGCATCTATTCCATTAGGTCACTAACATGGCATACATTTCATTCAATATAGCTCTGAGGTTCAAAGTTCAGTGGTTGTGTGATATTAGGGTTTCGCAATGGTTAAGGTGTTCGTATACAATAAAGACTGATTTCTTATTCAGGTAGTGAGTAGTGGAATTAGGGTTGTGACGTTGGTCGTTGAGGATTTCTTTCTCCATCAAGTCGCGAGGCTATCAGGGTTTATTTCCCCATATGTGATCAAAGCCAGCTTTTTGGCAATTGTGTTCCAATCGGGTTTTTCGTCAAAGATCATGAGATTAAGGTTTGTTCTTACCAGGGGACTTTCTCAGAAAGCTTTATATTGTGCGTCAGGAATTATCATCTTCAAGGAAATTTCTTAAGGATTATAGCCTTACATTTTCAAGTAGACATGTTTGTGACTTGAATTACAAATGTTGAAGCACAATATAAGATATGACGTGGGAGAGTGCTAATTGAGTTAGACAAACATGAATAAAGGCTTCAATTTTGGGAAATTGCAATATGGAGAGGTTGTTGTCTGGACTGAGTTCATGCATGAATATTATTGATTCGATTGAATGTTATGACATGTCTTGAGTTCAGGACTAGTTCATTGAATATGCAAGTTGGTTGGAATTCGTTCACCGAGTCTTGAAGTGAAGTGCTTAAAGGATAATCAAATGGTACTAAATAAGTCTAAGCATTGGTTTATTTTCGAGAATTCGATTCAATCGAGTTTGGAGACCTTAATCATAAGGGTTTCTTGGAATGCAAAAAGATGAGATACAAATGGCAAGGCATAGTCATTCGTTATAATTCCATTCAAGTGGTTATTTTGATTCAAGTTGTTATTTCCAAGATTATTCCACATCATTGTTCATCCCAAGGGCTCATATGTGTTACGAATTCCATTGGCAAATAATCAAGAAGCATAACTCAAAGTATCGGTTTATAACTCCCTTATGGCCGATTCAAGCATATATATTGAAAGCCCATTTATATGGATATGTTCTACTAGCAAGACATTCAAGTGGATCAATATTTTTGCAAGATTTATCCATAATGTAACATCTCATTCAAGAATCAGTCGAGGTAAACCAAGGAATTTTGAAATAAAAGGCTAAGAATTTTTGGGCGCATTGATATGGCCATATTGCGCAAAGTTTGTATTTGATGATTGAGTCAAGTCTACATCGCATTGTGTTTATCTTGGTTAAAGGTTCGAGTTTCGACTATTCAAAAAACCATTACAAAGGTTTCAATGGCCATTACAAGTTATGTCCAAATATCCATTCAAGCTTCAAAGTCCACATTTAAAGTTCATATGCATGGCATACAAAGTACATAGCATCATTACAAGGAATTACACAAAAAAATTTCATTCAAAAGTTACTTCATGCGAAACTCCAAATTCTAAACAGATCTAAGACAGAACTAGTGCAAGCTGCAGATTCATCTCAAAAACTACACACATTCATCATTTTTCTGTAACTGATTCTTCAAGAGAGCAATATCGGCTTCATAAACCAGATCCCAAAATAGTTATGTTCGACAATAGAATCAGGCTACTACAGGAATCAGCCCTGCACTGGTTAAGTGAATCCGAGACTGAAGAAAAAGCCATAAAAAGGGTCCAAGTACAGATTGCGCTGCATAATGAAATTAGAAGAAAACATCAGAATAGAAAATCAGAAAATAATGGGAAAAGAGCAGTAAATCAGAATTGCCAGCTCATTGCAAGGCCACATAACTGAATTTCATTTTCAGAAAAAATTCTCAACGGTAACTAACAGAAGGACCACTCTGAAGGTGCTCTCTGAAGGACCACTCTGGAGGTTGTCGTTCATCGTCTCTCTGAAGTTCGTATCTTTTCTCCCTAGGGAAGTTTTTCCCAAGTCAGGTTTGCTTTAAGAGATGTTTGATTAACATGTTTGTTATGCCCAACAGAGCAGGTCTCCTATTTTTTCTGGGGCAGTGTACACGGACGAATGCCGTTTAGAAATTCTTTCATCTCCAGTGATGGCGTATTGCTGAAATATTCCCTCGATGGAGTTCCTAACCTCAAGCTTATGGTTCAAAGATGCCCTTCTCTTCCTCAAGTGAAGATTGTTGCCCTATCTCCCCAATGTGATGTTAATGGGAGCGCCAGTCGTAACTCTTTCATCCTCAGTGACAAAAATTTATTGAGATATCACCAGTGGAGTTTTTATCCCAATATGTTTGTTTTATCCCCAATGTGGTCTGAGTAGAATTCTTTTTATTTGAGAATTTATATACTCTCCGGTAGAAGTTATCTTCGTCAAGATATTTTACGCGAGAAAGCTTTCATCCTCAACAAAGCTCTCCTCTTTCTAGCAGAAGATAAAGTATTACTGCAATTTATTTTTGCAGTAACTCCCCAGGAAGTTGGAAGTTAGGTCAGAATTCAAGATTTTCCCAGGACTGCAATTTACTTTTGTAGTATTACTCCCCATTGAAGTTCATATTGCCTGTTCTCTACAGAAGATCAGATGTGCAAGAATAAACATTCGGAAGTTCATTGTCTTCCCAGCATCCGAGTATTGATGTGATTTCCCCAGTGCATTACTAAACATGCATCATTATATCGCATCTACTAAAATGCATAGCATTTCCATTGTATGGATCATTACGCTATAAAAAATTCAAACATGCATGAGTATAAGCCAATTATGTCCACTTGTGGTAACCAGATTGTTATGCGCTCATATTTGATTTATCTCCACAACAAGCCTAGGGTGACTCTATTATGTTTCCCCAGTGGAGTTTGTTTTGATTCACCACCATCCGGGTCTTTGGTATTTCTCCATTTCCCCAGTAAGTTTGTGATTTGCGCTTGCCTTTGCAAGCCTTTGGTTATTTTACCCGTGTTTGCTTTGCCGTTAGAGTGAGAATAAGAGTCGGCGTATAGCCTTTCTTATTTCTCAAGTATTTGAGTATCCATACTTGGTGTGTGGTAATTCAGATAATTGCCACTCTTGAAGAATTACACCCCGCCTTTGGCCTGAGGGATTTTGTAGTTCTTGCGTATTTGCAACCTATCGAAAGCCCAACGTGTTTTGGCAATCCTTGTTAGAGTCTGCTTTGACCAGTCTCTTTATCTTGTAGAGTTCACCTTCGATCGGTGCTCTCTGAAGGTCCTTCTTAGTCGGTTCCTTATTTCGTTTTATCTGCGTTACTCGAGTCCTCCTTTCGTTAGCTTAGCTAACCTTTTATGTTAAGAGTCTTTCAGTGTCTCTTCAAAGTCCAATTGTCTGGCGTCCTTGTTTAGGTGAATATATCCATTTTATTAGGGCTTTCTTCGGTTAGTCTCATTCCTGTGTTCACTATCAACTCTAAATATTTGTTTCTTGATGTTTAATTCCACTCCTGTGTATCTAACTCTGACCAGATATGCATACCTTTATCTTTTAAAACCCCGCTTCGATGGGTACCCTTTGTTCAAAATCCCGCTTCGGCTGGTATCTTTCAAAATCCCGCTTCGGCTGGTATCTTTCAAAATCCCGCTTCGGATGGTATCTTTCAAAATCCCGCTTCGGCTGGTATCTTTTAAAATCCCGCTTCGGCTGGTATCTTTCAAAATCACGCTTCGGCTGGTATCTTTCAAAATCCCGCATCGGCTGGTATCTTTCAAAATCCCGCTTCGGCTGGTATCTTTCAAAATCCCGCTTCGGCTGGTATCTTTCAAAATCCCGCTTCGGATGGTATCTTTCAAAATCCCGCTTCGGCTGGTATCTTTCAAAATCCCGCTTCGGTTGGTATCTTTTAAAATGCCGCTTCGGCTGGTATCTTTCAAAACCCGCTTCGGCCGGTACCCTTTGTTAAAACCCCGCTTCGGCAGGTATCCTTCGCTAAAAATCTCTCTTCGGTTGGTATCCTTTGTTAAAGTCCACCTTCGGCTGGTATCATTTTTTAAGAATCTACCTTTGGTATAGTATTCCTGGTTAAAGATTCCCCTTCGGCAGATTTCTTCACCCTTAAAATCCACCTTCGACTGGTATCATTTATTAGGAGTCCCATTCATTTGGTCTCGTTTCTCAGTAAGTTCGCCTTTGATTGGTGTTCCTTCGTCAGAGCCTTCTTTGGTCGGTCTCTTTCTTGTGTATGTCTAACCTTGACCTGACATCCAAGAGATTTTCTCAGCTAAACACTGCAATTCAAAGAAAAACAAAAAAATATAATAATACCTGACTGGCTTCAGAGCGCAAATTTTCAGGTTCTTTTGAGTATTTAATCTTCTTCCACCATTGAAGGTTCGAAAGGCTGGCGCTAATCTCACCTTTAGGTTGAAGGCGATTAAATAGGGGCAGTTGTTGCACCCCAAAATTTGCCCTCCTAATTTCTTTTATTTTGGCTTAGACTTTTGATTTCATCTGCATCTATTCCATTAGGTCACTAACATGGCATACATTTCATTCAATATAGCTCTGAGGTTCAAAGTTCAGTGGTTGTGTGATATTAGGGTTTCGCAATGGTTAAGGCATTCGTATCCAATAAAGACTGATTTCTTATTCAGGTAGTGAGTAGTGGAATTAGGGTTGTGATGTTGGTCGTTGAGGATTTCTTTCTCCATCAAGCCGCGAGGCTATCAGGGTTTATTTCCCCATATGTGATCAAAGCCAGCTTTTTGGCAATTGTGTTCCAATCGGGTTTTTCGTCAAAGATCATGAGATTAAGGTTTGTTCTTATCAGGGGACTTTCTCAGAAAGCTTTATATTGTGCGTCAGGAATTATCATCTTCAAGGAAATTTCTTAAGGATTATAGCCTTACATTTTCAAGTAGACATGTTTGTGACTTGAATTACAAATGTTGAAGCACAATATAAGATATGACGTGGGAGAGTGCTAATTGAGTTAGACAAACATGAATAAAGGCTTCAATTTTGGGAAATTGCAATATGGAGAGGTTGTTGTCTGGACTGAGTTCATGCATGAATATTATTAATTCGATTGAATGTTATGACATGTCTTGAGTTCATGACTAGTTCATTGAATATGCATGTTGGTTGGAATTCGTTCACCGAGTCTTGAAGTGAAGTGCTTAAAGGATAATCAAATGGTACTAAATAAGTCTAAGCATTGGTTTATTTTCGAGAATTCGATTCAATCGAGTTTGGAGACCTTAATCATAAGGGTTTCTTGGAATGCAAAAAGATGAGATACAAATGGCAAGGCATAGTCATTCGTTATAATTCCATTCAAGTGGTTATTTTGATTCAAGTTGTTATTTCCAAGATTATTCCACATCATTGTTCATCCCAAGGGCTCATATGTGTTACGAATTCCATTGGCAAATAATCAAGAAGCATAACTCAAAGTATCGGTTTATAACTCCCTTACGGCCGATTCAAGCATATATATTGAAAGCCCATTTATATGGATATGTTCTACTAGCAAGACATTCAAGTGGATCAATATTTTTGCAAGATTTATCCATAATGCAACATCTCATTCAAGAATCAGTCGAGGTAAACCAAGGAATTTTGAAATAAAAGGCTAAGAATTTTTTGGGCGCATTGATATGGCCATATTGCGCAAAGTTTGTATTTGATGATTGAGTCAAGTCTACATCGCATTGTGTTTATCTTGGTTAAAGGTTCGAGTTTCGACTATTCAAAAAACCATTACAAAGGTTTCAATGGCCATTACAAGTTCTGTCCAAATATCCATTCAAGCTTCAAAGTCCACATTTAAAGTTCATATGCATGGCATACAAAGTACATAGCATCATTACAAGGAATTACACAAAAAAATTTCATTCAAAAGTTACTTCATGCGAAACTCCAAATTCTAAACAGATCTAAGACAGAACTAGTGCAAGCTGCAGATTCATCTCAAAAACTACACACATTCATCATTTTTCTGTAACTGATTCTTCAAGAGAGCAATATCGGCTTCATAAACCAGATCCCAAAATAGTTATGTTCGACAATACAATCAGGCTACTACAGGAATCAGCCCTGCACTGGTTAAGTGAATTCGAGACTGAAGAAAAAGCCATAAAAAGGGTCCAAGTACAGATTGCGCTGCATAATGAAATTAGAAGAAAACATCAGAATAGAAAATCAGAAAATAATGGGAAAAGAGCAGTAAATCAGAATTGCCAGCTCATTGCAAGGCCACATAACTGAATTTCATTTTCAGAAAAAATTCTCAACGGTAACTAACAGAAGGACCACGCTAACCGAATTCCAACTACCATAACAGCCCTCAACAATCACAAACTTCAAGCAGAATAACTAACTCTAACAGAATCATAACATAATACAAGAGAATAACCGAAAAGGAGAAGAAAAAACTGGATTAAAAAAAAGTTGAGAAAAATAACAGAGAGACTGACCTTTCAATCTCTCTGAGAGAAATCTGGATATCTCTCTCTGCAACCTTCAAAACTTCTCTCTTCATTTTTTTCACGGATCCATCACCAGGAAACGCTCTCTACTTTTTTTCTCTTCTTTCTCCCCATAACGATTGGGTATCTTCAATCTTCTATGATTGGTTACCTTCACACATCTTCATCAGTCACTGCATCATCTTTATCACCATACACCTCCAACCTTCTACTTTTGAATCAATGTTACAACAACAGCTCCACACCGTGGAACCTTCGTTCATCATCAAAACCGAAAGACCTCCAATCTCTATTTGTTATCAATATCAAACCGCATCCTTGCAATTATCATCATCTTCATCTTTGTTCATCAGCAACTCTCAATCTGCAACAAAGTCAGCAACAACAATTTCTGAGCATTGTGTTTTTATCATCATCAGGCATATGCAAAACTGCAAGAACCATAAGAAGCAAGTTTCGAATCATAAAAAAGAATGAGCGTCAGAAAAGAAAGGCATACCTTAGCTTTTTTGAGATTTCGGTAATGGAGAAATCAAATCGGAACCGTGTTTTGCAGCTGAATCTGAATCAGAACCATATGAGAGGTAGAATCGCGGCGAACCTCGAAACCGAAGCAACGTGAGTACGCGGCTGAATGAGACGGAGGCTCGCGTCGGAGTTAGATCGAAGATGAAATCTAAGCCAGACTAAGAACTTTGAAGATGCGGTGGATATCGGTGAAGAGATGGCACAAAGAAGATGATGAATTCGTTGTGTCGCATTCAAAAAGAGAGACTGAGATGGACGGAACCGAGACCGAAGCAAGATGGGTGTTGAGTCTAAGAAAGTTATCATGGGGATGTGAGGCGACGCCGGAGATCGTGAGGTGAGATGTTGGGTTGAAGGAGAATCGCGACGGAGGCAATGGACGGTCGAAGAATAAGATGAGAAGTTTCGGCTCCATTCGCATTCAGAAGTGAGAGACGGAGTTCAAAAGTCCCAACAACTTTTAACCTAAAGTTGAGGCTGGACCGAAATTCATTCTTCTCAAGCCCATACTACAAGATTTTTGGAAGCTGCAACAAAAACAAAACAAAAAACAGCTTATGGACTTTTAGAAGGGGCCTAGCGCCTCTTTACTACAACTCACCCCCTGGATTTCTGCCATGTACCCCCTTTGAGTCTTGGTTTTTGTTTTAGTTTGTTTTTTAGTCTTTTTATTTGATTTCTGGTTTCATTCCTATTTTGAATTTTAATAATTGAAAATGATAAAAATAGTGGAGTATGATGGAATTTTTCTAGAATTACTTTTTTTAGATTTTGATTAGAATTTTTTTTACTATGGTTTATGTTTAATAATCATTTTGTTTTCTTGAAATTTGTGATTCACCTTGGCTTGTTGAGATCTGGAATCCTATGCAGGTTTATCGTATGATATGCAAATGTGCTTGGGATTTTGATTGTGATTTATTTTCACATCGATGATGCATCGACATTTATTCCGAGCATTTGATTTCTGATTCTTTTCTTTGATTAGTGAAGCTTTTCGCGAAGATCGTCAGGTTTCTTTGTTTTGATGCGCTTTGCTACGAATTGATATCTGTTTGGTATTTTCTCTTGTTTATCTCATTTCACCACTTTACTGCTTTCTAGATATCATGAGAAGTAGGAAATAAAGAGCGTGCGCTCGAAGTCGCTGTTTAAAGACCTGTAGCAGGCATTCCGCACTTCATTTGCTATATGTGTTGTGCTTGTGTTTGTTCACTTTCTTGTCGATCGATGAGTCACTCAATTTAGAAATTGAGATCACGACTTCACTCTCAGTGCATGTTCCCTATAGGATTTCATTTCTTTCCTTTATTTCTTGTTGATCGATGAGTCACTCAATTTAGAAATTGAGATCACGACTTCGCTCTCATTGCATGCTCCCTATAGGATAGTTTTGTTAGACTTTCTTAGGTAATGGTAGCCTAGATAGGATCTCTCCTGAGTTAGGTCTCTTGAGCTTATTGTCTTGTTTGTTTGATTTCATCTTTGTGTGCATGTTTTGAGATGATATATCCTCTACATGTTCCCTTAAGAGCTCTCGATTCGACTATAGATGATGATTCGAGATAGACATAGTTTTAGGTGATAGACCCTTTCTATGCTCCTTTAGGACTTCTTGATTCGTATATAGATGATGAGTTGAGATAGACATTAGGATTGTTATCCAAGCATGTCAACTTAGTGTAGATATTTCCCTTCAAAACTCAATCTTAGGACCAATCATTGTATGATAACTTTAGGGATAGATCTAGGTTAGTCGCCCTTAGATGTTTTTCTTTCTTTTGCATCCATGCATTAAAACAAAAATTTCCTTTTTCTTTGAAAAATATTAAAACATCTAACAACTTCCAAATCCTTCTTCAAGGTAAAAAAAAATCAACCAATGCAAACTCTTTGGCGCCTTCAGGCTTTTTCTTTCAAACTCTTTTCAGAAAGAACATGTTAATTCACTTCTGTGCTGACGCGTAAGTCTCCAAAGGTCGAGTTGCGGCAGAAGGCGAAATTAATATTATTCACTAAAAAATACAAACCAACAAAAACTTGTTAGCCGAACTACGGCTGCTCTGATTCCTTAAAAGGGATACGTAGGCATTGGGGTAGGGCCCGAGCGAGCACAACTTTTCATTTTCCCTACATTCTTTTCTCATTCCTTTTGCATGCATTTCCTGTACAGTTTAGATATAAATTAAACACACCCATAAGATAGATTACAAGAGTTGATACCATAGAGTACTACGGGCGTGTGAGGTGCTAATACCTTCCCCTCGCGTAACAGACTCCCTTACCCTTACCTTTTGGTCGTTCGACCTTGATTTCACCCTTCTCAGGTTTACTCGATGTTTAACTTTCCCCTCTTGGGGGATAAAAAACATTCAATGGCGACTTCATTGATTTCATTATCAGTTGATTGTTCAGCCGGTTGTTTCAACAGTCAAAACCCTAAAAATGACCATTTTACCCTTTTGATGATCTGATCAAATTTCTTGAGGAGTTGTGGTCCAAACTTGATCAAATGGTTCATATGAGTTTATAATGTTGATGTGGATCAAAAATTATGAGGTTTGACTATAAATTGGCCACATTTGACTTTTTCCCCAATACAGCTGATTTCTAGGTCAACTGTCCAATTGACTGGGCAAAAATTTGATTCAAGGCTTGAAACTTTGTAGAGGCAATCTTATAAGTCCAACCTGAAGTATGAAAGTCACTTTAAGCATTGAAAGTCCAAAAATCCCTGTGTAATCTCAAACCGTAATTTCAGGTCAATAGTGCAAGGAGATGTCTTGAGCAGAGCAAACCCTAATCCTGTATGGAGTCCAAAGAGTCTTGTGAGGGGAAATCTTGATAAAATAGGAGGGCAAATTTTGGAGTACACCACTAGAGTTGTAGTATAAGAAGGTGGTTGCACTACTTGGGTCAGCTTCCCGGCATTCTGTACAAATTTGACAAATTCAGCTTAGGTTTTATTGTAGAGGCTCAGAGGGATGTTCGTCGTGCTCGTGTTGGAAGACTACCATTCCGTGTTAGCAACAATGGATTAAAGACTATAGAAGATGCTGAAATTGACTATGATCTAGATAGTTGGATCTTTCCTACCATCGGCAATGGGCTTAGCAACTGGAAGATTGAAGACCTTATCTCAATCTCCTTTAGTCAGGAGTAAATGCTACTTTCTGTTTTATTGTTTTAAAGTTTTGGTTATGTAATTTTAAAACAATAACGTTAAGCCTTGTGCCTTACCCGGGGCACAACGACCCATTTGTTAGGGTTGTCATTGCATTCAATTTTTTCTCTATTTGTCTTTCTTTTATTTTTATCACTTTCAAAATAGCTAGGCGTTCTTACACATATCCAGTCTAGATCCCGTTGATAACAATTCTACTATTGCTACTTATGACTTCGAAAATCCGATCTACCAAGCCGAGGCCGAAGGGGAGGGAGATTATGAAATACCTGGAGAACTTGCCAGACTATTAGTGCAAGAGGAAAAAGGCTATACAATCGCATGAAGAGCCAGACGAGGTTGTAAACTTGGGTACTGAAGAAGATAGGAAAGAAGTCAAGATAGGTGCCAACCTAGAGGACAGTGTCAAGAACAGATTAATCCAAATATTGCATGACTATGTTGAGATCTTTTCTTGGTCGTACGAAGACATGTCAGGGCTCGATACTTATATTGTGGTTCACTGTCTTCCTATGAAAGAAGGTTGTTCTCCAATAAAGAAGAAAGTCCATTGTATGCGTCCTGAAATGTCCGAAAAGATCAAGGCTGGGGTTATGAAGTAATTACGTGCATGTTTCTTAGATGTTACATCTTATTCTCAGTGGGTTGAAAATGTGGTCCTGGTACCAAAGAAAGATGGAAAAGTGCGTATGTGTATAGAATACAAGGATCTGAACAGGGCAAGCCCCAAAGATGACTTTCTGATTCCACATATTGATGTTCTGGTTGACAACACTGCTCAACACAAAGTATTCTCCTTCATGGATGGTTTCTCGGGTTATAATCAGATCAAGATGGCACCTCAAGACATGTAGAAGACTACTTTTGTTACACAGTGGGGAACTTTTTGTTACAAAGTCATGCCTTTTGGTTGAAAGAATGTCGACGCGACATATCATCATGCTATGGTAGCCTTGTTCCATGACATGGTACATCACGAGATAGAGGTTTATGTTAACGACATGATAGCTAGATCTCATACTGAAGAGGAACATCTTAACCACCTATGCAAGTTGTTTGAGAGACTAAATAAGTACAAGCTGAGGTTGAATCCGAACAAATGCACTTTTGGTGTAAGATCCGGTAAAATCCTAGGTTTCATCGTCAGTGGTAAAGGTATTGAAGTTGATACCTCCAAGGTTAAAGCCATTCAAAAAATTCTAGCTCCTCGTACCAAAAAATAAGTCAGTGGTTTTCTGGGACGACTGAATTATATTTCCAGATTTATTTCCCATCTAACCTCTACTTGTGAGCCAATCTTCAAGTTACTGAAGAAAGATCAAGTATTGAAATGGAACCACGATTGCCAGATAGCCTTTGACAAAATCAAGGAGTGCCTCCAAGAACCTTCGATTCTGATGCCACCAGTTGAAGGAAGACCTCTGATCATATACCTAACATTGTTAGAGAACTCAATTGGGTGTGTAGTGGGCCAACATGACGAGTTTGGTCGAAAAGAGCATGCAATATACTACCTTAGCTAAAAGTTTACCAAATTTGAAACAAGATACTCACTGCTTGATAAAACTTCCTGCGCTTTAGATGCGATGCTCGGCAACTAAGATAGTATATATTGACGCATAATACCTTATTGATCTCTAAAATGGATCCCATAAAATACATATTCGATAAACCCGCTCTCTCCGGAAGGATAGCCATATGCAAAATGGTCTTAACAGAATACAACATTTTGTACACCACTCAGAAGGAAATCAAAGGAAGTGTACTGGCAAATCATTTGGCTTACCAAGCTGTAGACGACTATCAGTACATGAATTTCGAGTTCCCGGATGAGAATATTATGCTAGTTACAGAATATGAAAAACCAGGACCATATGAAGGACCTGAGATGGGACCCCAGTGGACTTTGGTTTTCGATGGACCTGAGATGGGACCTCGATGGGACCCCATATGAATGTCGACGCGATATATATATTAAACATTTTATTTTAGAAAAATATTGACTTCTTTTAATAATAATAATAATAATTAACTCTAGTTATTTCCTAAAATTACTAATCATTTTTTTATACTAACTAACTTGTTTATTTTTTCTAAAATTCTTTACTAACTTCAACTATATATTTTTATTCACTTATTCAAATATTCATTTTGATTACTATTTTCAAAACCAAATCAGCATTAAGAAAACTAACTCACCAAACCATTTTTTTACTAACATAATAAAAATTCAAGATCATTTTCAAAAAAGGATCGTTAAATTTCTTTCAAGTCAAAATTTCGAACTACGTCTACAATTACTCAATTTTTAAACCCAGACGAAATTCAAAGGATCATTCGAGAGCAATTCTACGTAATCCTATAAAAAAACTAACCAAACACATACGAACTATGAAATGGACTCTGATTTCTTCGCAAGAGGATACCTAGGCACGCGGTTAAATTTAAGGTCAGTCCCCTAACTAAAAAAACTAAATCTTTTCATACATACATGTTAATAACATAAGCAAAAAATTCCCATTAAGTCCTAAATCTAAAAAGGGTCCCCTTGAGTACAAAGGGAGATAAAGGGTTCCTAACACCTTCCTTTTATCTAACCAACTCGCGAACCTAGAAATCTCTGAAAATTAGGGTTTCTTCCATTCTTTTCGCGTCCTTAGGATAAAAAGTAGTGATGATAACTCTCTTATTTTTTTCCAATTATGACACTCGTAAGGCCTTCTTGGCAAGGGATCTTCCCTTGAGGTGTTGGGTGTTGATTCCTTCGTGGATTTCGTGTAGGAAGTGGGCGACCTTGGACTCCTCGACACACTTGAGGAGGTGGATGGATAATCCTCGTCAGTATAACTTGTTCTCAACCAAGACGTAGGCGCAAGCTCTGTGCTTGATCACGTTAGCCTCTTTCTGGTCGGGGGTAGTTCCTCTCTTATGAGGTAGTTGTATATCAGGGTCATCCAGCAGTCGTTGTCATCAATGGCGTTTATGTCGAGATTTATAGAGGGTTTTCTATGCTCGGGTAAGAAATTATCTCTTGGATGACATGCTTGTTTCTGCCTATCTTCTTTGTGCTCACAAGTTTTGACAGGATGTCTGCTCGAGTGTTGTGCTCGGGAGGAATGTGTTTTACTTCAGTGGGATCAAATTTGTTATTCTTTCTCAAACCAGATCTAGGTACTCTGAGATGTTTTTGTTTTGGACTTGATATTCTCTTAGCACTTGAGAGGAGACAAGCTGGGAATCAGTGAAGATTTTTACCTCTTTAGCCCCCTAGTCTTCGGCAAGGCGTAGTTCCACGATGAAGGCTTCGTATTCTTCCCGGTTAATCAAGGTTTGGAAGGATAGGGCGTGGGAAACTTTGATCAGAATTCCCTCCTTGTTTTCAAGGATGATTCTTTCTCCGCTTCTAGTCTAGTTGGATGCTCCGTCTATGAAGATGGTCCATTTATAGGCTCCATTTGTCGGGGAGGCAGCTGAAGCCATTTCCGCTATGAAGCCGGTGGGTACTTGAGATTTAAGGGTTTTTTGCTCTGGTACAGGATGTTGAATTCAAAGAATTCCAATGACCATTTGAGAATTCTGCCCTCCATGTCGGGACGACTGAGTAGCTATTTTATGGTCTGGTTGGTTCGCAACACGATCGTGTGAGTTAAGAAGTAGTATCTCAATATTCTCCTTGCATTGATGAGGGAAGAGCTAATTTTATTGATTTTTTAGTATATTAGTTTTGGTCCTGGTAAGGCCTTCCACGTGAAGTATATGGTTTTTTTCCCCTCAGGGGTCTCGTGAATGAGATCCGCACTGACGTCCTCGTCTATGACCGTGAGGTAAAGGTAGAGAATCTCCCCTTTGTATGGTTGCAAGAGAGTTTTTTAAGGTGGATGAGGGCTTGTTTGCACTCCTCGGTCCATCCGAATGCTGCGTTCTTGCGAAAAAGTTTGAAAAGGGGAAGTGTGTATTAGGTAGCTTTGCTATGAAGCAGGATAACAAGGTGATCATCTTGTTTATAGATTGAATTGATTTCTTCTATTTTAATGTTGGTAATTCGGAGAAGGCACTACTGTAACTACAAACTCCATTGTCAAATTTTTTGAATGATGTCAAAATTGGGAAAAGCTTGCACTTCTGAACATTGGACGGTATCCTTACGTCTTGTAGCACTCTTCTGCATTAGAGGTATTAGGAATCATTAAAAATCATTTTGAAATTTATCCAAGCCATTAAAAATAATTTTCTACATATTTTTTTAATGCATGTGTCGGCACATCCTCTTTTTAGGTTGACACATTCAACTCATTTTAAAGCCTGTAGCTTATATAAGTCATAGGTCGACACATGCAATCATTCAGGTCGACACATACTAAAGCATTTTTGAAATTGTAGAAATTCTTATTTTATGTGTCGACACATAAGGTTTTTAGGTCAAGAAATTTACCATCGTTTTAAAGCCTATAGCCTCGGACTTGGTTCGGTCAACAAATAGAGTTTCATAGGTCTACGCATACAATTTAAAAATTACATATGTATCGACACATACGATACTTAGGTCGACACATACTATTTGTTTGGTCAAATTTCATAAAATCCTTTTACTCCGAATTCATCCTTTTTGCCCTAAAAGTTTCAAAACTATAAATACTCTTTCATTCATCATTCATAACTTGGTGAAACCATAAAATTAACCTATTTATCTCTTCATCTTCAACCTCCAATCTATGCATACACACTGATGTTACATTGTAGCGATGTTCTATTGGGGTTATATCTAGACGAGGATTGGTAGTGTTCAATTGTGTATTGGGTTGAGCTTTTTAGGAGTTTTCATCCAGGAAAAACATCGGATTTGTCCTCTAAGATCGTTGGTTGATTTGGGGTTTTTCGTGTAAGATGTTTTAGAATTAATTGCGGCCAAGTGAATTCCTTTGTAGATAAAGAATGCAATGGATTCTATGGATATAAAGAATGCAAAGGAAGTAATGTGAGAATGGTGGATTAAAATTGAAGTTTAGTGTTGCAATAGTTTGAAATTTTTGGTGCATGAAAGCTTTGGATATAAAGTACACAAACGAGAACCAAGATCCAGATAGTCAATTTGAATTTATTTTTTCTTGGTCTTTCTTAAGATCAAAATAGGAGAAGGGGTTCAATCAACAACAAGCTTACGGTTTGTGGAGTTTCTCTTAAACACTTCTCTTGTATCAACAATTTTGCATAGTAAGAATTATCATAATTCCAATGGAATTAGGAGCAAACGTATCCACACACAAGGACGACAGTGCCGAACTGTGAAGACAAATTCCTTGTGTCTCCTTTATTTTTTGCTTTTACTTGATTTGATTTTCATTGATCAATTTTTCAAATAGCATTGTGTTATCATTTAAATTGTAAGAATTTTTCAAACTGTTATTTATTGTAAATTAAGTGTTGATATAGCTTATAATCACTTTTTATTATAATTGGTTTTGCGTATCAAAACAATCAAAAGAAAGTTTCTGAAAATTCACTTCCACACCAAGTGTTTGATAAATTGATTCAACTAGTTCTTTTAAATATTAACACTGGAAATAGATTTACTAGTAACTTAAGGTAAATGTTAAATAAGTTGTTAAGTTATTTAAATATATTAATTCAATTTGTTGTTCTTATTCCATATTGAATTTATTGTTACGATTTGCATATACGAGTTTCCAATAACGTTCGTATAGATGACACTTTTAAAAAAGCTTTCGCGTCGGTCTTTGATAAAACAAATTTTAAAAATAAGATTTTTGTATAAAAATTAAAAGGGGTATTTATTCACCCGCCTCTAGATATGTTGTCATCGTCTAACAAGTGGCATCAAGAGCCCGATTCATTCCTGTGATACGGTGGGAGAACTGACTTTGAGGTTTTGCGTTTGTGTTCACAAATGTTGCGGTTTAGCAAGAGTCGCCACCGACTTTTCTTTTATCCAAAAATGAAAGGTGAAAAACTACAGGAAAGACCTTTAGAGATGTTTTCTTGAGTTCGGGGGGTAGATTATGAAAAGGGAAGGTATTAGCACCCTTTTCATCCATGGTTTTCCATGGGCTCTTAGTTACTTGCTAGATCACTTGCTTTTTGTTCGGAAAAAAAGTGCTTTGTGTGGTTTTTGAAAGTATTTTGAAAAGGCGCCATCGTTTAGGCAAACTTTGCAATGATTCCCGTTTGTAAGAATGTATACAAAGTATTGAGCTTTTGAAAATATTTCAATGTTTTGGAAAAGGTTTTTGAAAGTGTATGTAATTGTTTTTGGAAATAGAAAGGATATTTGTTTTGAGAATGAGGAAGTAACTAAAAGTAATCTACCTACTCAAAATGTCTTAGATGTGCTTTTCCTCCTCCTTTAGATATTGCTATCTTACCATTGAATTGGTAAGAATCCCCATCGTTGGATGTGAAGGGACGGGCATGGGTCATCGTATGACCATGATAGCAATGTTGTAAGATGACTTAGCACTTTTCTTTAGGGACTAAGATCATTTTGAAAGGTAACTTTGATAGTGTAATCGAGGGACTATGATCTTGTATTTTTCGATTTGTTTGTGCTAAGACATCCCACATGCATAACATGGCCATTTTTGTAAGGCAACAAATGGAATCACCCTAAGGGTGCATGTGTGCAAGTGTGTTTGATTACATGCATTTGTCTTTGATATTTTGGTGGTCTACTTGTAAGTTTTATCTTGTCATACACACCCTAATTACTAACAATATATGACAGCAATAAAAGTATGGAAAATAAAGATTCTACGCTAATACAGTCATTTAGGGGGATATGGGTATACAAATTTCAAATGGGGATTGTAAATTAAATCCTATTTTACTATTACAACCATATCGAAATGCATAAGAATGTATAAGAAATGTAAAATGCTTATTCATTTAAGAAAAGAAATAAGTTTTTGTTTAAGAAAATATATTTTTTTGTCTTTTTTATGTTAAAAGAAAATAGAACATGTGAATATGAAATATTTTTGGTGTTTTCTGGTTAATGAAAAAAAATAAAGATGATGACAAAAATAATAAAAGAGAAAGGAAACAAAATCAGCGCAACTGCTGAAAATGGAAGAGGTCAGAAGTTCTAACTCTGACTTGCTGCATAACAGAAACAACGTTAGCAAAAATAGGCAAGGTCAGAAGTTCTGACTATGACTTGGTGCATAACAGAAACAACGTTAGTGGAAATGGGGAAGGTCAGAAGTTCTGGATCTTCTGAGAACTCAGAAGTTTCCAGAAGTTCTAATACAACTGTCAGAATTTTCCCTCTCTTCATGCAAATCAGAACATCTGCAGCTTAGCCATTTCTTACAGAACAGAAATTGCATACATAACAGTTATGACAAATTTCATGAAATATCAGAAGCACAAATCAGAAACAACATGTATTTGCTAATCCTAATTCTGAGTCCTAATTTCTTTATGAAACTATGAACTAGGATTTCTTCTACTTAGACAGGCAGATGTATGAAATTTCAAAATATGTACATCATCAGGATCAGAATATCTACATTGTGTTAAATATGCAAAATCTGACAATGCCTAATTAGTATAATGAGAGTCAACAGGAAACGTACCTTGCAACTGGGAAAGATTGCGTGAACTGGAGGTTGGTCCTGAACTCTGGTGATGTTCTAAGCAGCTTCTTCACGTACTCAGCAGGATGGAAGTTTGCAACTTCTGGAACAACCAAGGGATGATGTACTGACCCTTTTTTGTTGAGATGGAGGTGGATGGTTTTTGTCAAGAACACTTGAGAACAAATGGAGTTTGAACGCAAGGAATAAAAAGTTAAGGTTTTGGTATTTTGTGTTTATAGTTTCCTGGGTTCTTGGAATCCTTGCAGTGGCTCAAAGATTTCTTTCTCAATTCTCTCGCGTCTTTCACAAATTTTTCTAGACTTGGACCTGGGTATTTTTCAGTGGACAATGGTGTTCTATTTATAGGAAAAGGTTTTGTAGTTTGGAGATGTTAAGTGGCGCCAATATCATGTTCCAGAAGCTGACTCACTCTTGAAGTAAGCTTAAACAAGCGTGAGCCAATGTATCAATTGGAATAGTTAACAGCACCTAATATGGGTTTGTCAGCGTGAATCAAGGAAAAGTAGGGGCAGCGCCTGGGCCTAGCATGCTTTTGTACAAAAGTTTATCTTCCCAATACAGTAGGGATACACGTGGGGAAAATCCCTTGGGTAAAGACTCAGAGGTGGTTTGTGAGTATTAAATGAGTTCCCACGTGAAACTCTGTATCCTTACTTAACTATGGATTAGAAGTTCTGATGTAGCGTAGCATCCAATCTTCTGATCCTTGTATCTTCTGGTTTCAACATGTTCTGAAGGATCTTTCAGACTTTCTAGTAAGCTTGCAACACACTTTGTAGTCTTCTTTGATTTACCTTGGCAAACTCTGACTGAACCTTTGTGAGCACTGGCCCAGAAGTTCTGACCAAACTTTGTCTTGAGAATATCCATAATTTGCTGAGTGTGAATACTGGCTCAGAAGTTCTGAAATTGTCATATTTCTTAAACACTTAGAAAATTTCTAAGTATTTAGAATTTGATTTTTCCAAAGTAAAATTTGACTTTTGAAATTCTTGACGAAATAAACTTCATATTCCAACATGTCTTGATGAAATATGATTTTTGAGATTTGATTTTGATTCAAAAGTCAAAGTTAGACTTCTCAGTATGCAAATGACCATTTTGCCCTTGTGAATGGTTTGCTTGGAATAATTGATAACTCAAGGCTTGGAACTGGATGAAAGCAAACTTGAGGATCTAGGGTGATTCCTTGATAAATGAGAGGGAAAATTTTGGGGTGCAACAACTGCCCCTGTTCAATCTTCTTAAACTTGAAGAGTTATATTGGCGGATCTGCCATTCGTGACTTGAAGGTGAAAGATGATTGAACACTAGAGTGCCCAGAAATTTTCACTCGAAGTTGGATGGTGAATGGGCTTATAGATGCCATTTGGAGAAATGTTGGCAAACGCTGGAAGAAGTATCAGTACAAATCTGTTGTTGATTTATACTGAAATTGATGTTTTACCTGTGAGAAAAGGGGTTAGTAAAATGCAGATGCTTGCATGATGTTCACCAGATATGGTATCATGCCAAATGCATTGGTATGCACATGCTATGATGTATGAATGTGAAATGTGTGTTTTCGTCTAGGAAAATAAATTCCTGACTACTACTGAGGAAAGCTTCGGAGGTTGAATCCCTGATTGCCTTTTGGAAATGAAGAATATGCGTATCTTCAAATTTATTGAAAGGATGCTTTTACTGGGGAACATCGCTCAAATATCAGTTGTTATCTGGTCGGATTCAGGCTTCACAGTTGTTGAGGATGAAGTAGTCGGCTTCTATCTGTTCGTATTCAGGTTTCACGGTAACTTTTTGGAAGAAGAGATGAATTAACTACTATCTGGTTGGGTCCAGGCTTTGCAAAAAATTACTTGAAATTGAATAGTTATCTGGTCGGGTCTAGACTTCATGGCAACTTGCTGGGGATGCAGAGGTTAACTGTTATCTGGTCGGATCTAGGCTTCACAGTAACTTACCGGAGGAAAGGATGAATTAACTATTATCTAGTCGGATCCAGGCTTTGCAGAAAATTCCTTGAAATATAATAGTTATCTGGTCGGGTCCAGTCTTCACAACAAACTGCTTGAAAACTGTTATCTGGTCGGGTCCAGGCTTCGCAGATTTCTGAGGTCGATGTGGTCAATTATCATTTGGTCGGGTCCAGGTTTCATAATAACTGATTGAAAAATGTTATCTGGTCGGGTCCAGGCTTCGCAGATTTCTAAGGTCGATGTGGTCAATTGTTATCTGGTCGGGTCCAGGTATTAGTAATTCAAAAAGTCAAACTGTTATCTGGTCGGGTCTAGGCTTCAGTAACTTAAACTGTTATCTGGTTGGGTCCAGGCTTCAGTAATTGAAGAAGTCAAACTATTATCTGGTCGGGTCCAGGCTTCAGTGATAACTTGAAAATGGTGCTAATATCTGGTCGGATCCAGGCTTCAAAGCATCTCTTGAAACTAGTAAAGGCTTTGCTGACGGCTTTACTGGGGATTACGGGTTGTGGCCCTATGATTTGCAGTCATTTTGAAAGGGAAATTCAAACTTGAGAATATAGACTCAGTCAGGTAAGGCTGACTCAGCTTGTGGAGTTTTGGGCTCAGCTGGAGATGATGGGCTCATCTGGGCAATGATAGGCTCTGTTTGGGGATAAAAACCTTGGTTGGAGAAGATATACTCAGCTGGGGAAGATGGGCTCAGCTGGGTAATTTGGACTCAACTGGGGAGTATATACTCAGTCGGGTAAGGCAGATTCAGCTTGGGGGATATCACTCAGCTGGGGAATATCACTCAGCTTGGGAATATCACTCAGTTGGGGAATTTGTGGTGTCTTGATTGCTGTATGTTTGAGAAATTTGCACTCGGCTGGGGAAATAACTCTGTTGGGGAAATTATTCCTGTGAATTTCCTTTAGGAAGAGATCCCTGAGGCTTCAATCTTGTAAAAATTGACTTAGCAGGGGAGAAAGTTGCCAAGAGATTGAGACTCTGGTCAGGGATTACCCCATGTGAATGATTTTGTGGGAAACTCCGTCGGGGAAAGGTTTATCGTCACCGCCCTGGTGGGGATAATGATGATGAGACAACTCTATGGGGCTATTTCATATATATTAAAGAGATGCTGATTGATGCTTAGCAGGACACATGTGCCAAATAGTTCTAATTATGTTCATATGCATATGTTCATTTAACTTTAGTCATTGGACAAATTTGTATTCAAAACAGAGATAGAAATTTTTTCACTTCAAAGTGTATTTGTATTGATATTTTGCCCATGAATAGGCGTTTTTGTACATAGAGACGAAAATCCTAGTAAGAGGAAATCGCCAAAAAGGAAAACAAAATTGAGAATGAAAATAGATAGCCATGTGAAATGATCTCACTGCCTTCCAGCTCTATTATTGCCCATATATCTTC
Source organism: Vicia faba (assembly GCA_948472305.1). NCBI lineage: Eukaryota > Viridiplantae > Streptophyta > Magnoliopsida > Fabales > Fabaceae > Vicia > Vicia faba. The sequence goes on along the minus strand of OX451735.1, from coordinate 748,800,220 downwards.
GAACGTCCCTTGTCGTTGATTGAAGTTGATTGGGTTGATCCTGAACCATTTGAACTTGGACTTTGGTGATAGAATTAACTATGTTGATTTCACGGTACATTAGTCGTACGCTTTTAATCCTTAATTTTTGCCTGAATCGCCCTTTCGGGTTTTCGGTCCACCAGGATACCATTTTTTTCCCAAGTTGCCCTTTCTAGTTTTCAACTTGCCGGGTGTACAATCTTTTGCATATATCCTTAATTTTTGCCCAAACCTTTTTTTGGTTTGTCGGGATGCCCTTATTTTTCTTATGTGTGTCAACCTAACAGGTCTCTTATGCATAGTATTTTTTAACTATGTCTGCGTTTATAGGATGTGGGAAATCTTCACCGTCCATGGTATTCAGCATCATGGCACCGCCAGAAAAAACTCTCTTGACAACAAATGGCCCTTCATAGGTGGGAGTCCATTTTCCCCTGGGGTCACCTTGTGGTAAAATGATGCGTTTTATCACCAACTCGCCAACTTGATATACTCGAGGCTTGACCTTTTTGTTGAAAGCCTTGATCATTCGTTTTTGATATTTCTGACCATGGAAAATAGCAGCTAATCGTTTTTCATCGATTAAGTTCAGCTAATCCAATCTCGTTTGAATCCATTCATCTTCACCTAGGCCTGCCTCAATCATAATCCTCAACGATGGAATTTTGACTTCTACTGGAAAAACTGCTTCCATGCTATAGACTAGAGAGAAAGGAGTTGCCCCAGTTGATGTTCTAGTTGAAGTACGATTTCCATGTAGAGCAAATGGTAGCATCTCATGCCAATCTTTATAGGTTACTACCATTTTTTGCACAATCTTCTTGATATTTTTGTTGGCCGCTTCGCTGCGCGATTCATTTTCGGTCTATACGGAGAAGAATTGTAATGCTTGATCCTAAATTGAGTGCATAACTCCATGATCATGGCATTGTTGAGGTTAGTCCCATTTTCGGTGATGATCCTTCCGGGGATACCATAACGACATATGAGGTTGTGTCTGATGAAACTGGCTACCACCTTTTTGGTGAATTAGGCAAACGAGGCAGCTTCGACCCCCATTTGGTAAAATAGTCAATGGCGACAAGGATGAAGCGATTTCCGTTGGAAGCCGTAGGTTTGATTTCTCCGATCATGTCAATGCCCCACATTGAAAATGGCCACAAAGTGGTCATGACGTTTAGAGGGATTGGAGGTACATGGACTTTATCAGCGTAGATTTGGCATTTGTGACAAGTTCTTGAATGTTGATGATAATCGGTCTCCATCGTTGACCAATACTAACCTGCTCTTAAGATTTTCTTAGCCATCGTATGTCCACTTGAGTGAGTACCGAAAGGACCATCGTGCATGTCTTCCATAATCTCCTCTGCCTCCTTCTTGTCCACACATCGGAGTAGAGTTGAATCATGGTTACTTTTGTACAATATCCCGTTACTTAGGAAGAATTTGGCTACAAATCTTCGTAAGAACTTTCTGTCATTGATAGATGCCCCTTCTGGATACTCTTGTGCTTCAAGGTATCTCATTACCTCATGGTACCATGGCTTTTCCATATTGGTATTGAGCTCATAGCAATGTGCAGGTTCATCGAATCTTTCAACTGTTATCATGGGGGCTTCGTTGTCCCATCCGACCTTGAACATTAAAGACGTGGTTGCCAAAGCGTCAGCCAACTGGTTTTCTTCCCTAGGGAAATGCTCGAAAGTGACTTCTTCGAAGTGAGGAATCAAGGATAGCACAAGTTCCTTGTAAGGGATAAGATTAGGGTGTTTAGTATCCCAATCTCCTTTTACTTGGCTGATCACTAGGGAGGAGTCTCCAAACACATCCAAATGATGGATCCTTAAGTCAATAGCAGCTTTTAGACCTAAGATGCATGCTTCATACTCAGCCATATTATTTGTGCAGTCGAAGCATAGTCTGGCAGTGAAAGGAGTGTGGCAACCTTCAGGAGACATGATCATAACACCAATTCCATTACCTAAGGCGTTGGAAGCCCCATCGAATACCATAGTCCATCGGGATCCTTGTTCAGGTCCGTCATACGGTCTAAGTTTTGCACAGTCGGTTACTAGCATAATGTTCTCATCAGGGAAGTCGAAGTTCATTGACTGATAATCATCCACAGCTTGATGGGCCAAATGATCTGCTAGTACACTTCCTTTGATGGCTTTTTGATTTATGTATTTAATGTCGTACTCAGTCAAGATCATTTGCCATCTGGCTATTCGTCCGGAAAGGGCAGGTTTCTCGAAGATGTACTTGATTGGGTCCATCTTAGAAATCAGCAAAGTGGTATGAGTCAACATATACTGCCTTAGCCGGTGAGCAGCCCACGCTAAAGCACAACAAGTTTTCTCGAGCAGTGAATATCTGGTTTCACAGTCGGTAAACTTTTTGCTCAGGTAGTAAATTGCGTGCTCTTTTCGGCCAGACTCGTCATGTTGGCCCAAAACACACCACATAGAATTCTCTAGTACGGTTAAGTACATGATCAAGGGTCTTCCTTCAACTGGAGGCATAAGAATAGGAGGTTCTTGTAGGTATTCTTTGATTTTGTTAAAGGCAATCTGGCATTCATCGTTCCACCTGACTACCTGATCTTTCTTCAAGAGTTTAAAGAGTGGCTCACAAGTAGCATTTAAGTGTTATATGAAATGGGCAATGTAATTGAGACGACCCAAGAACCCTCTAACTTCTTTTTCATACTGAGGGACTGGCATTTCTTTGATGTCCTTTATCTTGGTAGGATCAACCTCAATGCCTTTATTGCTGACAAAAAAACCTAGAAGCTTTCCAGAGCGTACTCTAAATGTGCACTTGTTAGGGTTTAACCTTATCTTGTACTTCTTCAGTCTCTCGAATAGTTTGTACAGGTGATCGAGATGTTATTCTTCAGTTTGTGATATGGCAATCATATCGTCCACATATACCTCTATCTCATGGTGAATCATGTAATGAAATAAAGCCACCATAGCCCTTTGATATGTTTCCCCCGCATTTTTTAATTCGAAGGGCATGACTTTGTAGCAGAAGGTGCCCCATTGTGTAACGAAAGTAGTTTTTTCCATATCTTCGGGATCCATCTTTATTTGATTATAGCCTGAGAAGCCATCCATGAATGAGAAGACCTTATGCTGAGCAGTATTGTCGACTAAGACATCAATGTGTGGTAGAGGAAAATCATCCTTGGGGCTTGCCCTATTCAGATCCCTATAGTCTACGCACATGTGAATTTTCCTGTCTTTCTTTGGCACTGGCACTATATTGGCCACCCATTGAGGATAGGATGTTATAGCTAGGAATCCTGCATCAAATTGTTTCATTACTCCGGCTTTGATCTTTTCAGACATGTCAGGCCTCATGCGACAAACTTTTTGTTTGACAGGAGGGCAGTCTTCTTTAGTTGGCAGACGATGAACCACGATGTTAGTATCCAACCCAAGCATATCTTCATACGACCAAGCAAATACTTCCACATAATCGCACAACATCTGAACCAAACGGCTCCTAACACTGCTTTCCAAATTTGCGCCTATCTTAATTTCCTTCTTATCTGACTCATTACCCAAGTTGATAATCTCAACTGACTCTCCATGGGGTTGAATAGCTTTTTCTTCTTGTAATAGAAGTCTGGCTAGCTCTCTTGGTATATCACAATCTTCCTCACCTTCGTCTTTGGCTTGGTTGATAGCATATTCAAAGTCATAGTTGGCAATAATAAAGTCGCTGGCAATAGGATCCATAGTGGATGTAGACCTGCAAGAGTGTGTGTGTGTGCATGTAAGAATCATGGCTATTTTTGGAAATGCATTTGAAAGAAAAGAAAGACAATGAGCACAAATATTTGAATGAAAAAGAATCCAATGTACTGAATGATCATATGATTAGATGAACATAGATAAAAACCTTGACAAAAGGACCAAAGTTCCCCGGGCTAGGCACATGGCTTAGAAGTCATCATCAAATATTACAGACAACAAGTTCTTGAATTGATAGAAAAGTAAACAGTAATTAATCCTCAATGAAAGAAACGGGAGTGAAATCCCTTGCATGCCAATTGTTAAGCTTCCCTTCAGTTGTTGGGTAGATCCAATCTTCAAAAGCACACTCATCATCAGAGTCTTCTACTACGTTCACTTCGTGATGATTGAGGTGGATAGGCGGCTTTCCAACACGAGCACTTTTAACTTCTTTTTGTGCTTTGGAAGTGAAACCTAACCCAAACATGTCTGCCTTGAACGAGATATCGAGGAGTTGACCCCACATCTCATTGTTTCCTTTTTCTAGCACAGCACGAGCATCTTTAAGAGAAACCATCTTGGGGATAACTTTATCAGCTCTTGGAGTGTCGGAGGAGATTTTGGTGGCGACCACAACTTCAAACGTCTGGCAAGGAGTTTCTATGATTTCGCCATCCATTTCTACGTACTTGAAAGAATTGAGATGGCTTACCATAAATTCTTTCTTATTGCAAACAGTGAAAACCTTCCGTTGAATTGGATATTTGAACTTCTGGTGGAGAGTAGAAGTGACCGCACCTGCCCCATGGATCCATGGGCGTCCAAGTAAGAACGAGTACGCAGGCCGTATGTCCATTATGTAGAATATAGAGTTGAAAATCTGTGAACCAACCTTAATTGGGAGATCCACCTCTCTATGAACCATTCTTTTCTACCCATCAAATGCCCTCAAAACAATATCATTTGGCTTCAAAACCAAACCTTCTTAGTCTAGCCAATCTAAAGCGCCTTTAGGTAACACATTCAAAGATGAGCCTGTGTCAACCAAAACATGTTCCAGAGTGGTCCCCTTACATTCAATAGAAACATGCAAGGCTTTATTGTGATTCTTTCCCATGGGAGTTAAATCTGCGTCGGAGAACCCCAAACCATTGTCAACTGTCAGACTTGCTACGCAGTTCTCAAATTGGTCAGCTGTGGTTTCTTGAGGCACATGATCCTTTTTCAAGAACTTAATCAAGGCTTGTCCATGGGCGTCAGAGCATAGTAATAAGGACAACATTGATATTTTAGAAGGGGTTTTCCCCAACTTCTCTACTATCTTGAAGTCGCTTTTCTTGATGATTTTCAGAATCTCCTCCATCTCTTGAGTGGGTGGTTCTTCCCTAACAGAATTTTTAGCAGGTGCCTCTTCCCTAGCAGGCCCACTTTCTTTCTCTTTCCCTTTAGCACCGGCATCAGAATTATCGTTGGTTATGCGGAATGGAAATGTGGTAGTGGTTGGTGGTGAGATAACCACTACAAGAAAATTAGTGTTTAACGACACAAAAATTGCGACAGTTATGTGATAACTGTCGTAATTGACATATAGAGACAGTGTTTACGACAGTTGACACCAACTGTCCCTAATATTTATTTTGCGACGGTATATTTAACCATCATAATATTATTATTACGACGGTAAAACAACCGTCGGCCCCCATTTAACACTTTTAACATTGATTTTTCACCAACAACTAGTCACGACGGTAAAATTAACCGTCCTAAAAGGCATATCACGACGGTAAAGCACCCGTCGCACCCTTAAACCTTTCACGACGGTAAAATTATCCGTCCTAAAATTCATTTCACGACGGTAAAACAACCGTCGCACCCAAAACCTTTAAAAATTCTCATGGGCACGACGGTAAAACACCTGTCGCGGTAAAACAATTTTTTTTTGAGATTTATATAAATTTGATTTTATATCCATCATTAACACATTCAAATATAACATGAAATTAAAATTTAGATTTACAAATTATGAACCCTAAAATATATTATCCAATGTCTAGTACTAAAAAAGATCTTAGATTATCAACACAATATCGCTACTTTTTTTTATTCTTTTACTTTCCCACTTTTTTTCAGCAACACAATATCATAATATCAACACAATATCATAATATTTTCAGCAACTAATATTTATTATTAAATTATAAACAAAATACAACAAATAAAAATATAAAAAAACAAAATAGGAGTAACAAACAAAATTGAAAGAGGATTAGGTTTTGTGAAAGAGCTTTTTATCCGATTGAAGCAAAGAACCACCGCCGGAAGTACGATGTTGCGCCTAGAATGGTGAAGCTTCCATTCTTCGAAATTATCCCTTTGTCCTCTTTGTCTTGATGCCACGCTTCCAAATCTGCCTTTGGTTTTCATCAATCCCCGTTCTTCCAAAATCTAATCAACAGTAGAAACCTTAGGAGCTTCAAGACGCAATTAAATGGCAGAGAAGGAGTTTCAGCAGGCGATTCCCGGGGCTTCATCCCTTTTCATCTAAGCAGACATTTCATTCCTTTTATCTACGCTCAAACGCAAACCCCAGCGAAGCAAGAATTGCATCTCGACACCATGAACGGATGGGAAGAAGAGTGTTAGACAACCGATCTCAACGGATTCAAAGACGGTTGTAAAGATGATTCTCGGCGACGAAAGATTCAAAGGTATCGTTACTTCTTCTTTCTTACTTGTTTTTCTATATCTTCTTTTATGAGTTCCACGGAATCCGGTCGATTCTGTTTCTGTTTGCAGTTGATGAAAACGATCGATGACGCATAAAGGTTTAGGATGCGGATTGTTACTCTTCATGGTGAAGCGTCGAAGAAGATGCGTTGTCGATTCATTATGAGCCGCGGAGGAAACTGCCGAAAACCATTAACAATATCATCATCATCATGATAATTGATCAAGGTGACAAAGAAGTTCAAAACACATCATTGAACAAATATGCTTTGGCTTGTGCCCTTGTTGCTTCAATGGTTTCCATTGTCTCTGGCTATGGTAATATTATCACATTCTCTAATCTTTTTCACTTTTTTTTTAATTTCATTTCCCTATCCAACAAAATTGAAGAGAGGTTTTCTAATATATCTTATTATATTTTATGTAAAATGTAAGGTGTGTGACTACTAATTGACTATTCGTGAATTTAGTAGTCATGTATGTATTATTCAATCATTTATATCGAGTCATTTTTTTATAATAACTATTCTACATTGATGATTAATTTCAGATACCGGTGTTATGAGTGGAGCAATGATTTTCATAAAAGAGGATTTGGGAATCAGTGACACACAACAAGAAATTCTAGCAGGAATCTTAAATGTATGTGCATTAGTTGGATCCTTAACAGCTGGAAGAACTTCTGATGTCATTGGTCGTCGATACACAATCTTCTTAGCCTCTATACTCTTCATCATTGGTGCAATTCTAATGGGTTACGGTCCAAACTACGCTGTTTTAATGGTTGGAAGATGTGTTTGTGGTTTAGCTGTTGGTTTTGCACTCATGGTAGCACCAGTTTACTCAACTGAAATTTCATCTGCAGCATCAAGAGGTTTCTTAACCTCTTTACCTGAAATTTGCATTGCTCTTGGTATTTTCTTGGGTTATATATCAAACTATTTTTTGGGAAAACATTTTAGTTTGAAACTTGGTTGGAGGTTAATGCTTGGTATTGCAGCTATTCCTTCAATTTTTGTAGCTTTTGTTATTTTATCAATGCCAGAATCTCCAAGGTGGTTGGTTATGCAAGGTCAATTAGGAAAAGCAAAAAAGGTTCTATTACGAGTTTCAAATACAGCACAAGAAGCCGAACTTCGTTTCAAGGATATTAAAATAGCCGCTGGTATAGATGAGAATTGCACTGATGAAATTGTGAAAGTATCACAAAAATCTCAAGGTGAGGGAGTTTGGAGAGAGTTGATTTAAGTTACTGAGAAATAGAGCATAAATCTTCAAGAACTTCAAAAAGAAAGCGCAGAGCTTACCGAGAAAATGCTCAGAGATGAAAGAATATTAGAGGTGAGTTTTCTGTGTTCTCGTGGATTATTCCCCTCCCGCAAATCATGTCTCTCACTTCCTTTTATTTCTCTATCTTCTGAAGGACGCCACCGCAAAACCAGTCTCAACAAAGGTCAATACTTTTCGCTCTCTACGAAGCTCTCGTCTTCATTTCATCTTTCTTCTTTCTCCTTATCGTTTCATTCACACTCTATTAACGCAAGATTTGATGATTTGTTTTTCAGGTTTGTTGAAAATCTGGTAAAATGCTGGTACTATTTGAAACGCCGGCGGGTTTTGCCCTTTTCAAAGTTCTCAATGAAGCTGCACTTTCTTCTCATGATGTTATCTTGCCTCAGGTTTGCTTCTTCCCCAAGGCATTGAAATTCCCTCATTCTTCTTCTCAAATTCATTTCCAAATTTTTTATTTTGCTATTTTACATTTTTGCTAGTACCGGGAGCCTGGAGTTCTGTTATGGCGCGGTTTCACTCTGCAACAATTTGCTCACCAATGCTTTGGAAATACAAACGATTTGGGTAAAGGAAGACAAATGCCAATACACTACGGCTCTAACAAACACAATTACTTCACAGTTTCATCGCCTATTGCGTAAGACATATATGCCATAATGTAATAAACATGTTAAAAATAGTTGCAATTGTTAATTCGTGACATTTTTTTCTGAACAAGCTCATGTTGTTTGGCAAGAAATTCAGAACACAGCTTCCTCGAGCTGTAGGCGCTGCTTATTCGCTTAAAATGGACGGAAAAAGTGCTTGTGCAGTCACTTTTTGTGGAGATGGAAGTACTAGTGAGGTTAGTAATGATGAATATGAGCCAACAATCTCTCTTAAGAACGTAATTATAGAATAACGCATCATTATGCTTCTAGCTGATATTTGAAATATTGTAGGGAGATTTTCATGCTGCTTTGAACTTTGCAGCAGTAATGGAGGCACCAGTTGTTTTCATATGTCGTAACAACGGATGGGCCATTAGTACCCCTGTCGAAGAACAATTTCGAAGTACTCTATACAAATTCTTCCTACTTAAGTTGTTTATTCAAACATACTCTATATAATTTTCTCAAGTCTATATGATTGACTTCAGTGTTTTGATTAGGTGATGGCATTGTGGTGAAAGGTCAAGCTTATGGGATATGGAGTATCAGAGTAGATGGAAATGATGCTCTTGCCGTTTATAGTGCAGTTCATACTGCACGCGAAATTGCTATAAAAGAACAAAGACCAGTTTTGATTAGTTTTTGAAGGAAAAATGATTTTGATTTTAGTTGTAATTGTTGAAAAGTTTGTATCTTGTATGTTTATGATCTCTGAGATATATACTTGTCCTATTCCTATTTAATTTTTTTAGGGTTTATGAGGTTTCTTTCATGAATTTTGTAGAATATTGTAACATTTTTTGTAATTCTCTCAAGTTGTAGCAAACCAATGTAAATATTAAAATGAAATTTGGCCTTTGATGATATTTGAATTTTTCTTGTTTATTGGTAAAATTTGCACTTCTTTTTACCTTTGATCACATTTTTTTGATATTATTGATGATTATTTGATATTAAATGTTTTTATTGTAATTAACTTTATTATGTTGAAAAGTGATAGAAAATAAAATAAAATACTATAAATAAAAAAATATTAAAGTAAATAATAATTTAAATATAATAGTAAAATATTATAGTAAAATAATATTATATTTAAAATTATTTTACTAAATAATAATTTAAATAAAAATATTATTTGAAATTTATAAATCAGATTACGACGGTTAAAACCGCCGCAATTTCTAACCTACGGCGGTAGAATAACCGTCGCAAACAACAACAAAAACAAAAAATAAAGTCAAATTCACGACGGTATATAACCGTCGCTATCTGTTGTGCGTGACAGTTTTTGCAACCGTCGCGAAATAGGCTGGGGACGCACGATTCTACGACGGTACTTCTACCGTCGTAGATTGTAAATTGCGACGGTTTTAACCGTCGTAATCAGCCAAAATAACCGTCCCAATCTATCATTTTTCTTGTAGTGAACAGCGGAAAAGACCCTTCCTGTTCTTGTGACTTTACTGGAACCAGTAATATTAGTAACACCAGTTTCATTATCATCAATCCAAGAATCTTGTTTTACCCAATGGTAATAAACCTCGACACCATAATTCCATGGTACCTCTTTATTAGAGGTGTATGGAATAGGTCCGACAACAGTGATTATGAGAGGAGCAATGATTGGTTCATTCGAAATCCTGATAGGACCTTTGGATTAGATCCTAAGAGGTTTGTTTGAAATGGTTATGATGGCCAAATCTTCAGTTTTGTTGATTGAATTCTCGATAGTGGGAATTTTTTCGAATAGGATTTCACGACCATCCATTAGGCGTTGTATACCTTTCTTCAGTTCCTCACGCCCATTGGATTATCTCATACAACACACACAGTCTTTTTCACAGCTAGGGAAAATCCCAGCTTTCAACAGATTGTTCTTGATTATATTCAATGGAGTGGTTAATTCTTCAACAGAGGCAATGAAAATTGTATCTTCGACAGCATTAACACCTTTGTCATGCTTAGGCATTAGAGCGGTAATTACATTTGGAATCAGAGGAGGATCAAATTCAATAGTCTTGTTGTCAATTAAATCCTGGATTTTGTTCTTTAAGGCCCAACACTGATCGGTATCATGTCCGGCGATGACGTGTCGGGATTGGCGGGAGGATACCACAATGTTACAAAATTAGCCCTGAGCAGATGTTGAAGGGCTTGAGATAATGACATGCCTAACCTTGTAAACTGTCTTCTTGGAGCCTTAAAACATTGATGATTTGCAGATGGTCTTTGAGTAGCAGTCGGATTGGAGATTCGGACAACATTGACAGACGGATGATTATTATTTTTGGTATGGGCTTTTTCCCCATACACAACATTAACCTCTTTCTTCGCGGCAAAAGGTTTCTTGACAGGATCGGGAGTGGAAGTAGATGCCACAAATATCTTTCCACTTTTAATGCCACTTTCTACTCTTTCACCGGTTAGGTTTAATTCGATGAAACCGGAAGAAGAGTAGCCAACTAATAGATTAATGAAAGGACCAGATAATGTGCTCATGAACATGTCAATGTGCTCCCTATCAGTCAAAGGAGGTTGGACCCTATTAGAAAGGTCTCTCCACTTCTGTGCATATTTCTTAAACCCTTCATTTTTCCCCATGGTCAAACCTTTCAATTGAACCCTTGTCGGTGTCAAGTCGGTGTTGTACTGATATTGATGGTAGAAGGAAGTAGCTAGACCCTCCCAAGTATTGATGCGAGAGCCATCCAACTGATAAAACCATTCAAGTTGTGTTCCAGCCAGGCTCTCTTGGAAAAAGTGAACCCAGAGTTTTTTATCAGCAGTGTGCGGTTGTATCTTGCGCACATATGACTTCAAATGGAGCTTCCGATAAGAAAACCCATCGTATTTTGCAAGGGTTGGTATTTTGAACTTGTGGGGAATGACTACCCTAGAGATTAAGCCGAAATCATCAAAATTAAAACCGGGAACAACTTGGATATAAACAGCTTTCAACCTGTCTTCTAGTTGCTTGTATTTGATGTCTGTGGGTGGATACTGTTCATTGAAATAATCATCATCAGATTTTTGGTCGTTGATACAGTCAGCCTGAGTACTTTTGACTTCACCAATCTGGTTTTGGTCCTCTTCAGATGAATCTTCTTCTACTGGAATTTGAAGGATTGTCTCTTTGATCCTTTTACCCATGTTGAATAGAGCTTTCTTCTTTGGCTTCTTCTTAGCGGCCAAAAGAGCCATCATATATTGTTGCCCCTTGTCTAGGGCGAGTAAAGCTTCCTAAAATTGAGAATTCTGAGCTTGGAGCTCCGTCACAGTTTTCTCTAGATCCATCTTGCTGAAATAAACAGTGGAGAGATAAGGAAGCCTGTTATGCGGAAACCTGTCATGTCATGATGCATGAATATGCAATATGCAAATGTTTTCAAGGATTTAAATTTGTATAGACAAAGAGTGAACAAACGTTAACTTGCATTAGAGAGTTCTGATTTGAATACAAACATGCCTCTTGGGCTTACAATAACAGAAATAAACATAAAGTAAACTCCTAAGACAGAAAAGTTGTGTGCGTCTTCTTTGGCGCAATGTAGGTGTTTAAGCTCCTTTCTTCATGAATCTCCCTTGTAAGCTCTAATATCTTCTTCTCGCTTTCATAGAACTTAGCTTCAAAGGTGTCTCGCTCTCCTTTTAAATGAATCCAAGCATTTTGCAAATCTTCAAGGGAAGTAGGCATATCAGGATAGAGGATAGTATGTGGAATGTCTCCCTCAACTACTGGCTCCATGATAACTGGCAAGACGGCTTCATAAGGCATCTTAAGATTTTAAGCGTGAGCCCTCACCCATTTAAGATAAGGTTCCAAAGGAATGAAATTCTTACGTCCCAATGTCTTGCTATCAACTTTGTTAACCATACCCCAAGCTCGTATAAATCTTTGACGGTAACCTTGGGTATTGCTTTCGTAGTCAAATGCAATCCCTTAGATGAGTACCTCATGAGGTCCATCTCTCCTAGCATATCCAAATTGTTGCAAAGCTAAAAAAGGGTTGTAAGTAATGGCTCCCCTAATTCCAAGTAGAGGGACATGGGAAATTCCCCACAACGATCAATGATGGTAATGTCTTCCAAAGAGCATTAATACCAACGGATATCAGCATGTGAAAGCGACATCAATCTTTTAGACCATCTCATACCTTGTTCATTCTTTACCACGGATCGAGGTAGGTGCGAAATAAACCACCTAGCCAACAGAGGAGTGCAACACATCAAAGTCCCTCTTTTCTTCAAAGTGCGAGAGTGAAGAGAATGCAAGATGTCTCCAAGCAATGTAGGCACCAGATTATGAGATATGAAAACTTTGATTGCATTCACATCTATAAATTGGTCAGGATTGGGAAATAGTACCAACCCATAGATGAGAAGATCCAAAATTTCCTCAAAGGTTTATAGATCCAAAGTATTACGACACTCTTGAGCCTTCTCCAACAAAATTTTTGCTAGGAGCCCTTTGACACCACTCCTTGTTACCCAATTTGCTACTATGTCAGATGGTTGCAACTGTAGAGCTCGAGCAATTTCCTCAGGTTTAGGGTCTCTTTCAATACTGTTGAAAGGTAACTGATCAAGAATAGGGATCCCTATGAGTTGAGAAAATTCTTCTAAAGTGGGCACACGTTGGTAATCTGGAAAGGTGAAGCAATGATGCAAAGGGTCAAAGAATTGGACAAGCACCTTTACCATATCTTCTTCAATACTTGGTGTAACCAAACTAAGTAGTAGACCATGCCTTTTGGTGAACGGAGAATTCTCAAGAACCCTTGATACTAAATCCTTGAGTTGTGGAGGTATCCTCATGAGACTGACTTGGATAGTGCTCCTACGAGGGGAAGCCATGTCCTACAAAACAGAACAAAGATGAATTCCAAAAATCCTTGAAATGGTTAGTGAGAATGCTATGGTATGATGTCATGATGCTATGTAAAAATATGTGAGGTAAGTAATCACATTCAAAGTAGACAAGTCCTTAGATTTAGGCTTGCATGGAGTTTGTAGGTAATTACCCTCTTGAAGTATAATTGGCTCAACCTGTCCTAGTTAATAGTAACCGGGTTCTAAGGGATCTCAATATCACTGATCTTTCTCCCAAGCTTTGTTCAATAAGCGATTGACTCGCAACCAAACAAAACTCAAGAGTCAAACCTCAATGAGTGTAGCATCGAGTATCAACCAACTTCGGACAACACCAAAGCCGGTTATCTCGCTACTTTCTAATGGACAAGTTGGTCAAGTAAGGTTCTATGGTCAGATGATGCTTCACGACACCATGCGATGACCCCGTACTCTCCTTGACTGACTCAAGGGTTACCGGTACCAACCAAAGTTCCACATTAACGTAGCTACTGCTTCAACCGTGTCGGTATACCCCACACAATTCCCTCACAATTTATTGCTACTTACCTAAAAAGTGTCCCCAAAGCCGGGTGTAAGATTTAAAACAAGCCCAAAACAAGGAACCAAATATAAAGCAGAAAAATCAAACAATGTAAGCAAATAAATGTGATCTATCCCTAAGGTAACCGAACTTTTATAACTTCCTTTCCCCAGCAGGGTCGCCAGTTCTTTGATACGGTGGAAGAATTGACTTCGAGGTTTTGTGTTTGTGTTCACAATTGTTGCGGTTTAGCAAGAGTCGCCACCGACTTTTCTTTTATCCAAAAACGAAAGGTGAAAATGCACAGGAAAGACCTTTAAATATGTTTTCTTAAGTTCGAGGGGTAGATTAAGAAAAGGGAAGGTATTAGCACCCTTTTCATCCATGGTTTTCCATGGGCTCTTAGTTACTTGCTATATCACTTTCTTTTTGTTCATAAAAAAATGTGCTTTGTGTGGTTTTTGAAAGTATTTTGAAAAGGCGCCATCGTTTAGGCAAACTTTGCAATGATTCTCGTTCATAATAATGTATACAAAGTGTTGAGCTTTTGAAAATATTTCAATGTTTTGGAAAATGTTTTTTAAAGTGTTTTGAAAGTGTATGTGATTGTTTTTGAAAATAGCAAGGATATTTGTTTTGAGAATGAGCAAGTAACTAAAAGTAATCTACCTACTCAAAAGGTCTTAGATATGCTTTTCCTCCTCCTTTAGATGTTGTTATCTTACCATTGAATTAGTAAGAAGCCCCGTCGTTAGATGTGAAGGGACGGACATGGGTCATCGTATGACCATGATAGCAATGTTGTGAGATGACTTAGAACTTTTCTTTAGGGTCTAAGATCATTTTGAAAGGAAACTTCGATAGCGTCATCGAGGGACTATGATCTTGTATTTTTTGATTTGTTTGTGCGAAGACATCCCACATGCACAACATGTCCATTTTTGTAAGGCAACAAATGGAATTACCCTAAGGGTGCATGTGTGCAAGTGTGTTTTATTGCATGCATTTGTCTTTGATATTTTGGTGGTCTACTTGTTGGTTTTATCTTGTCATACACAACCTAATTACTAACAATATATAACAGCAATAAAAGTACGGAAAATAAAGATTCAACGCTATTACAGCCATTTAGGGGGATAGGGGTATACAAATTTCAAATGGGGATTGTAAATTAAATCCTATTTTACTATTACAACAATATCGAAATGCATAAGAATGTACAAGAAATGTAAAATGCTTATTTATTTAAGAAAAGAAATAAGTCTTTGTTTAAGAAAATATATTTTTTTGTCTTTTTTATGTTAAAATAAAATAGAACATGTGAATATGAAATATTTTTAGTGTTTTCTTGTTAATGAAAAAAAATTAAGATGATGACAAAAAAAATAAAAGAGAAAGGAAACAAAATAAGCGCAACTGTTGAAAATGGAAGAGGTCAGAAGTTCTGACTCTGACTTGCTGCATAACAGAAACAACGTTAGTAAAAATAGGGAAGGTCAGAAGTTCTGACTATGACTTTCTGCATAACAGAAACAACGTTAGTGGAAATGGGGAAGGTCAGAAGTTTTGGATCTTCTGAGAACTCAGAAGTTTCCAGAAGTTCTGATACAACTGTCAGAATTTCCCTCTCTTCATGCCAATCAGAACATCTGCAGCTTAGCCATTTCTTACAGAACAAAAATTACATACATAACAGTTATGACAAATTTCATAAAATATCAGAAGCACAAATCATAAACAACATGTATTTGCTAATCCTAATTCTGAGTCCTAATTTCTTTATGAAACTATGAACTGTGATTTCTTCTACTTAGACAGGCAGATGCATGAAATTTCAGAATATGTACATCATCATGATCAGAATATCTACATTATGTTAAATATGGAAAATCTGACAATGCCTAATTAGTATAATGAGAGTCAGTAGGAAACTTACCTTGCAACTGGGAAAGATTGCGTGAAAGGTTGGTCCTGAACTCTGGTGATGTTCTGAGCAGCTTCTTCACGTACTCAGTTGGATGGAAGTTTGCAACTTCTGGAACAGCCAGGGGATGATGTATTGGCCCTTTTTTATTGAGATGGAGGGGATGGTTTTTGTCAAGAACACTTGAGAACAAATGGAGTTTGAACGCAAGGAATCAAAAGTTAAGGTTTTGGTATTTGTGTTTATAGTTTCCTGGGTTCTTGGAATCCTTGCAGTGGTTCAAAGCTTTCTTTCTTAATTCTCTCGCCTCTTTCACAAATTTTTCTGGACTTGGACCTGGGTTTTTTTTCAGTGGCCAATGGTATTCTATTTATAGGCAAAGGTTTTTTAGTTTGGATATGTCAAGTGGCACCAACATCATGTGCCAGAAGCTGACTTACTCTTGAAGTAAGCTTAAACAAGCGTGACCCAATGTATCAAGTGGGATAGTTAACAGCACCTAAGTTGGGTTTATCATTGTGAATCAAGGAAAAGTAGGGGCAGCGCCTGGGCCTAGCATGCTTTTGTACAAAATCTTATCTTCCCAATACAGTAGGGATACACGTGCGGAAAATCCCTTGGGTAAAGACTCATAGGCGTTTTGTGAGTATTAAATGAGTTCCCATGTGAAACTCTGCATCCTTGCTTAACTTTGGATTAGAAGTTCTGCTATAGCATAACGTCCAATCTTCTGATCCTTGTATCTTCTGGCTTCAGCATGTTCTGAAGGATCCTTCATACTTTCCAGTAAGCTTGCAACACGCTTTGTAATCTTCTTTGATTTACCTTGGCAAACTCTAACTAAACCTTTGTGAACACTGGCCCAGAAGTTCTGAACAAACTTTGTCTTGAGAATATCCAGAATTTGCTGAGTGTGAATATTGGCTCAAAAGTTCTGAAATTGTCATATTTCTTAAACACTTAGAAAATTTCTAAGTATTTAAAATTTGATTTTTCCAAAGTAAAATTTGACTTTTGAAGATCTTGACGAAATAAACTTCTTATTCCAACATGTCTTGATGAAATATGATTTTTGAGATTTGATTTTTATTCAAAAGTCAAAGTTAGACTTCTCAGTATGCAAATGACCATTTTTCCCTTATGAATGGTTTGCTTGGAAAAATTGATAATTCAAGGCTTGGAACTGGATGAAAGCAAACTTGAGGATCCAGGGTGATTCCTTGATAAATGAGAGGGCAAATTTTGGGGTGCAACAATTTCGTCCTTGACACTATTAGAAAATGTCTTACGAACCTAAAGGGGATTATAAAAGAGCCTCATTTTTCACGGTAGAAAATTATAGTTATTGGAAAATTTGTATTCAAATTCATGTCAACTCATATGACAAAGGTGTTTGGGGAGCCATTCGAAATGGTCCGACACCCGTGACATATGAGATTGATGGTCCTACCGTACATACGCTGGAAAACTTATTGAATGAGGATGATAATAAGAAGTGGCACACTATTGGAAAGCAAAGAACATCATTATATTTGCTCTTAGTGTTGATGAGTTATATCACATTTCCCATTGTTAATGTGCTAAAGATATGTGAGATGCTCTACAAGTTACCTATGAGGGAACTAATAAGGTCAAACAAGCTATAATTAATACACTTAATCAAGAGTTTGAACTCTTCCGCATGAAGCAAGGTAAAACCATTGCTCAAATGCAAAAGAGATTCTCGCATCTTATTAATCATCTAAATTTACTAGGTAATCCTATTTATAATGTTATTTCTACTAACAAGGTGTTGAGATGTCTTACTAGGAATTGGCAACCAAAAGTCACCGCAATCAAAGAAGCCAAAAATCTTGCAACACTCGATCTCACTGCCTTGTTTGGAAAGTTAGAAGAACACGAGCAAGAACTCAATTGCTTGGATAAACATGAAAATAAAAAGGAAAAATGGGTTGTTAAGGAGGAAATCCTGAAGTCTAAAGCTCTCAAGGATTCAAGCTCAAAGTCCTCAAGGGAAGATCTCAATAATGGTAGTGACTTTAGCAATTAAGAGAATCTGAATGATTAAGAAATGGAATTATTTGTAAGGAAATATAATCTATACATTCATAAGAATGGTGTCAAACACTCCGATAACAATCTTGCAAAATTTAGAAGACAATCTTCCTCATCTAAAGATAAAGACAATAAAAAGTACAATTCAAGGGTATTTGTTATGAATTCACAAAACCGGGTCATTATAGATCGGATTGTCCATCTCTTACTAAGAAGAAAGGAAAGAGCCAACGAAATAACTCTAAAAATCCTAGACAATCTAGTGTTGCTTGGGATAGTGATAGTGATGTCTCAAGCAATGAAAGCTCAAGTGAGAGTGATGAAGAGGAAAACTATTGTTTCACAGAAAATCATCGTCAAAGCAAGAAAAAGGATGTAAGTCATTCTAAATACTTTAATATTGCAAAGTTGTCTTTTAATGATTTTAAGAATCAATTTGAAAATCTACAAAAATAGACTTTATATGCTAACAAAAAGTTGGTCTACCAAGAAAAGATTTTTACTTATTTGGAGGCCAATGTTGAAGAAACAAATAAAAAATTTGAGGCATTAAAGAAACTAATTGTAGATAGTTCAAATTGTGTAAAAGAAGATGAACAATCTTGTAAATTTGGATGTGAAACTTGTCAAATTGGGCAACAAGAAGTGAGTAATCTTGAAACCAAATTAGACAAAATACGTCATCCCATTGATACTATTACTATTAGATGTTCAAAGGTTGAAAAGCCTCATAAAAATTATAACTTGACTAAAAAGAAGTCTAATAGCATAAATGATATTCATCATAACTTATTTTGTCACTATTGTTGCAAAAAAGGCCACACTATTGAAAAATGCAAATCTAGGTGCTTTTTGGTTCCTAAAGGCAATTTCCAATGGTTTCCCAAATGCAACAATTATTTAACTCACTCTTAAGGATCCAATGAGAATTCGGTACCTACCACTTTTTATTTTTATTTTTGTAGGATGAGTGTCTTGATGCTATAACAGGAAAATGAATTCTCAATAGTGGATGTTCAAGACACATGACATGAGACATATCTCTCTTCTCCGAATTTATAGCAAAGAAGAAAGGTTTTGTATCCTACGAAGAGCACAACAAAGTTGAAATACTTAGAAAATGTAGTATAGGTAATCCCTCAAATATTAGTATCTCAAATGTTATATTAGTTGAAGGCTTTAGACATAATCTTCTTAGTATTAGTCAATCATGTGACAATTGTGTAAGAACAAGAAGTGTTTATACATCTGGCCTTAAGACTTTGATAATAACTTTACATGGTATCATAGAGAATAATAGTATACTCTAATGATTTTGTTCTAGTGTGTAGCTGCTACAATATTGATCTTACTTTGGTATCAAGGCGTGTGACTATATCAGGTTCTGAGCATAAACATTGTTGGAAGAAAACATGTGGTTACATGTTACAGTTGAAGTCAAGATTCTGGAATTCATCTTATGCAACAGTTCTTAGGAACGTTAGTACAAGAGGTTCTTGTCGCGACTTGGTGGTTAAGCTTTTCTTCTATATGTTACAAGTTCTGAAGATTATGAAGACGAGGTTCTGCTGAACAAGTTCTGATGATCTTAAGAAACACAAGTTCTTACGACCAAGTGCTGAAGACACTGAAGACAAGGTTCTGATAGCACAAGTTTTGAAGACTCCGTGACTTAGGTTCTAAGACTTAAGGTTGAATATTCTAAAATGAGCTTCAAACATTCAAATTGTCCGAAGCCTCTGAAGAATAGAAGAAGTTAAAAATGGTTAGTATGTGATGGTGTAGAAAAGGTACATAAAGTGGTATGTGACATATACCCTCTATGGTGGTGTAAGGATAGTCCTTTTGTACTATATTGTAACCATTCTCATTATGACCGTTTAGAACAAACAAACTGCATTTTCGTTTACCTTTCGACCCTTTAAACAAATATCTTTTACAAGCTATAGAAGAAAGACTTGGAAGTTGAAGAAAAGTAAGAATCAACATTACAAAAATATATCGGATTAAATCAAGCTCAAGAAAAAACTACACCAAAGAGTTGTGCAACTCTTTAGAGAAATCTTATGTGTATAGTTTTGTAAATAGGAAAGGAGTTGTTGCTCGTATCATGCTGTAATAAACCTTAGGTGTTTTTATTTGTACTGAAACCTATGTGTAATCTACGTAAAAGAAGAAAAATGTAATACACTGAAAGTATTCAACCATTGTTGATTGATACTTTTAGTGACCGAGTGAAAGTCTAATCTCAAGAAGGCTTTTACTACGGCTAGAGTGGATTTGCAATAAATATCAACTGACTTATTAGGGGTGCCAATAAAGTTGATATGACTTATTGTAGTTTATACGTAATAAATTTGGTTATAGTGGATTAAGTCCTTGTTGAAGGCAAATCACCTTGAGGGATGGACTGGAGTAGCTTAGTTAACAGTGAACCAGGATAAAGATAATTGTGTTAATTTATTTTTATGCCTAGGTTAACTTGGTCTTTCATCAATGAAAAATATTTAAAACTATTTTTGGTGAAACCCAATTCAAACCCCCTTTCTTGTGTTTCTCATGCCTTCAATTGTTATCAGAGCTCTAGTTTTAGTATTTATAGTTATCAAACACTTAATCATGTCAGATAAAGATCTAGATGTGTTTTTCTTTGAAGAAACATAATGGTTGAACCCACGGCAACTAACGTTGCTTCAAATTCAAACAATAAAAGCCACAATGTAAAACATCTCATCTTTGATGGTGAAAAGTTTGAATATTGGAAAGATAGACTAGAAAGTTTCTTTCTAGGTCATTATGTTGATCTTTGGGATATGGTAGTCGAAGGCTACCTACCTCCCACAGATGATACTGGAAAAGAGATAGCTAGGAGAGCTATGACAGATCAACAAAAGAATGATTGTAAGAATCATCATAAAGCAAGAACCATCTTGCTGAATGTGGTTTCTTATACCGAGTATGTGAAGATCACAAATAAAGACTCAAATAGGTCTATTTTTTACTCTCTTAAAATGACTCATGAAGGAAATAATCAAGTAAAAGAAACCAAGGCGCTGGCCTTAATTTAGAAATATGAAGCTTTCAAAATAGAGGATGATGAAAGCGTTGAAGTCGTATTTTCAAGATTTCAAACCTGGGTTGTAGGAATGATAGTTCTGAATAAAGTTTATTCAATGGCAGATCATGTGATGAAGATTATTAGAAGCTTGCCATCCAAATGGAGGCATATGGTAACTGCATTCAAACTTACAAAGGATCGGAACAACACTTCTCTAGAAGAACTGATAAGTTCTTTAAGAAGTCATGAGATTGAGCTAGAACAAGATGAACCATGGAAGAAGATAAAATCTATTATGCTCAAATCCATCAAGAAATATGAGAAGTCCAAAGGTCTTCAAGCAGAAGAGATAAAGGATTCAGAAGAAGATCTTGATGATGAGGAAGATGATTTGTCTGTATTATCCAGAAGGGTTAACTGTATCTAGAAGAGAAATCAAGGCCACGGGTTCAGAAGTTCAAGAAGGACCAACGGTCGCTTTGAATCAACTTCTGGTCAAAGGAGGTTTAATGTCAACGAAGTCACTTTTTATGAGTGCAATAAGCCCGGGCACTAAAAGCATGAATGTTCTAAGTTTATAAATGACATACTAAGGAAGAAAGCCCTCATAGGAGAGAAGAAAAGGCAAATGGTAACAAGGGATGACTCAGACTCAAAAGAAGAATATGCTAACATGATGCTGATGGCTCGTTGTAATACGGTGGGAGAATTGACTTGGGTGTTTTTCATTTTATCGCAAATTTTAGGATAGCAAGAATCGCCACCGACTTTTCTTTTAACCAATAAAGGAAAGGATGAAAAGAACAGGAAAGACCTTTTGAGAATTTTCTTGAGTTCGGGGGGTAGGTTATGAAAAGGGAAGGTGTTAGCACCCTTTTCATCAGTAGTTATCTATGGGCTCTTAATTTCTAGCTCACTTTGAAATGCTTTATATTTATGTGTGTTTGAAAATGTTTGAAGGTATTTTTAAAATGGTAATTTTGTGATGATTCTCGTATCGTTGAGAATGTAT
Source organism: Vicia faba (assembly GCA_948472305.1). Classification (NCBI taxonomy): domain Eukaryota; kingdom Viridiplantae; phylum Streptophyta; class Magnoliopsida; order Fabales; family Fabaceae; genus Vicia; species Vicia faba. Next base: position 748,778,345 of record OX451735.1, on the reverse strand, counting down.
ACAAAATGTTTATTTTGGAAATATTTTGAAAACGCCTTAGCGCGACAAACTCTGTAATGATTCTCGTATCGTTGAGAACCCATACAAAGTGTTTACTTTGAAAATATTTGTTTGAAAAGAGAGTGTTTGAAAAGATGTTTGTTTTTGAAAGTGTGAGGTGTACAAATGGTTTTAGTTTGTGAGCAAGCAATTACAAGCAATCTACCTACTCAAAAAGTCTATGTTCTTTTCATCCTCCTTTAGATAGTGCTATTTTACCATTGGTTGTTAAGGAGCTATATCATTGGATGTGAGGGACATACGTGGGTCATCTTACACTCATAGAAGGCAACTTGTAAGATACTTTAGCAATTGTTGTAAGGGACTAAGATCATTTATTGAAGGCAACGTCGAAGGGTTAATGAGGGACTATGATATTTTAATCAAGGGTCTTTGCTAAAGCATCCTATGTTCGAGGCACATGACTGTTTATATCAGAGGCAACAAGTGAGGTTTACCCTAGAGGTGTATGTGTGCAAACTGTATTGGTTTCAAGTATATGTCTTGTATCAGGGTTGTCTAATGTTTGGTTTTAATCTTGTCATACAAATCCTAATTGCTAAAAATAATAAGGAAAGATATAAATTGCAAAATTTAAATGTCCTACGCTATTACAACGCTTTGGGAATGTAGGGTACAAGTTTTTGAATGAGGGGAGGAAAGCAATAAAGCACTAATTATCTATTAAAATCCATAATCAATTACATGACTATAATGATGCAAGAAATAAACAAACGCGTGGAGATAGAAAGATGCTTTTAAAAAACCCTAAACATTTATAAGTGTTTGAGAAAATAATTTGTTGTTTCTTTGTTTAGAAAATATTTGCAGTGTTGGGTAAAAGTTAGACCTAATTATATTTACAATTTAATTATACACAATAAAATAAGGTGCGATAAAATTAGTCTATTTATATCTATGAAAATTAGATTAATTAACTAAGATATAAAGTAATCTAAATATGTTAGAAAATATTTTGTATTTATTTTTAGAAAAGTAAAATAAGTATACAAAACCTAATTTTAATAAAATCAAGATGGTAAAAATAATTTTTATTTGTCAAAAATTAAATTATTTGGTTTAAAAGACTAAGTATAATTGTTTTTATGATTTTTATTGTTTTGATTAAAGAAATATATGATTAAAAGAAAATAATTAAAACAAAATAAAAAAGAACATTAGTTGGGTCAGTGTTGTAAAAGTAAAATGGGGGTTGAAAAGAAAATAAAATGTTGGCCCCAAATGAGACTTTTTTTGTTTGAATCAAAATTAAATAAATAATGAAATGGGCCTGCGCTGAAAATTAAAATGGGGGTGAGAAAAAAGCAAAAATGTCAAGCCCAAATCAAAAAAGCCTAGATGCTGCATGATAAGTGTGACGAGCTTTTGAGAGTGCATCATGGTCATTTGTTCTAGGGAGTTTGATTTGATTGCATGATGATCATGTGGTAATGATGAGAGGGTGTACCGTGCACTTCCTGGACTTTTCCAGCACTTGATCTCATAGAAACAAATATATGAAAATTTAAAGGTACCACTGGGGCTCGAACCCAGGTCCCTATATACAAAGGACTTAGCGTGCGCTTCATCACCATTGGGGTGGCTGTTACATAAGGTGGTAAAACAAGTTGCAATAAATTTAAAATAAACTCATTTCTAAATCTTTGAAATGACTTCATCTTCTTCTTTGTGCGTTCCAAGAACAATAACTCCATTGCTAATTCTGTAACTTTTTCATTTCTCAACCATTTTAAAAAAATGTAAACATGAAAGTTGCTTAATTTTTCGTCACAAATTTAACCATGTAAACAAATAAAGCTATAAATCAAATATTAGCATGAATTTTTGTTGGTACCAAATTAAAACCTAATTTTTCTGAAAGTTCAACTTAAAAATTCTCCACGTACAGCTAACATAAATGAAAACAAAAGGCATGGTTAGCTTCAGGGAAATGATGTCTACATTTTTCATTCACAAAATAACCATTAATGAAGCATGTATAAGAAGTTCAAAGTTGAGAAAACATAACTCAAAACTGGAAATTGTGTTTGAAGTTTGAGCACTCTTGGAGGTGTTGTGATGATGTGGATAGCTTCACTGAACTCCTAGGAAGCTATTGCAATGCTTACTTTGAATTGAGAGTGGTTGGATTCTTCTGGAGAAGTCAAGTTGCACGTGGCTATTTTTGGAAATGGAGGATGAAAATGGTGTTACAGTGATGGAACAGGGGCTTGGATAGGTTCCAAATGAGGTATGGAAGCTTTGTGATGGATTTAGAGTGAAAACGCACGAGGGGATTAAGTGTTTAAAGTTCAAGGCCAGAATGTGCAACAATGGAGCTTTTAAATTCCAATTATGATTTCTGAGTGTTTGAGGGGGTTAGGAGGCTTGTAAACTCATCATTTTGCTTGCAAATACTTCCTCTATTTATAGAGGAAAGGTTTTAGAGCTTGAAGTAACCAGGATGAGGAGATCACATGTTATGGTCTTGAAACTTGGTTTTGAAGCAAGCTTGAAATACATTGTTCCAAGGCATAGTACAAAGGCTCATAAGGTGGTTGATAGGCTGTAGATGGTTGCTTCTTGGTGTTGAGATTGTATATGTTCAGAAGAAACAAGCGTAAGGCTCAAGGAGAGTGGACTTTGTAATTAAAGTTACTTTTCTAAAATGGAAGTATTGGCTTTCTTCCCTTAATGGCAAATTAACTTGGACAAAGCTTGAATCACTTGGAAAATGGATCAATCAGCTGTGTAAACATTAAACTATGGAGTGATTTGCAAGTTAGAAGCCTACAAAGCAAGATTATGCAACATAGATTTGAGATTTGATCATGTGTTTTTCATGAAAGTGCCTTGTAATTCAAGAATGAATGCACAACTTCATCTCTTCGATTCTCTTAGCTCAAACATGATCTCTTTAAGTTCTTTAACATTTTGGAAAGCTTGAAACGATGTATACAACCTTCATGTTGAACACATTGGCTAAATCAACTTGGAACTTGGTGAAAAATTGCCAAGAAGTTGGGATAAAAATCTTACAAAACTTGTTGAAAATTTCGCTAAGTGTTTTGTTAAAAATGTCATGACTTTATGGGCCTATATCTCCTAATACAAGCTTATTTTGGACATCAACCATCAAGGATAAAGTTGTAGAATTCATCAATATCTACAACTTTCATGTTGAAAGTTTTCCTTGAATCATCTTGCATCATAGTGAAAAATGGTCATGAAGTAGTGAAATTATCAAGGTCAAAAACACTTAGAATTTTTCTAAGTATTGGAAATCTTGACTTTTTGTTGACTTTTCTCGACTTTTTTTATTCTTGATGATCAAGTTTGATATTTTTGAAAGTCTTGATGAATCTTGATCTTTGAAATTCAATGTTGACCAAAAAGTCAAAGTTTGACTTTTGTGTGTCAGTTGACTTTTGATCAGTTGATCTGAATTTCAACTATCAATCCCTTGATCTTGAGAAATGATTTGTGCCATGAAATTAGATCATGTTTTTTTTTTTAATACTAAGATCATGCTTCAAATAATTAGGTCAGGTGTTAGGTCAAAAGTCAATGATCAGTCATTCTCAGTGAAAAACCTAATTTTGACAATTTTTCCCCTTTGATGATTTGAGTGCTTTTCTAGAGGAATTATGATCAAACCTTGATAAATTGATGAGTATGACTTCAAAGTGTTGATGTTTGCCAAAAATATTATCGTTTGACTGTATATTGATCACAATTGACTTTTTACCCAATACAATTGATTTTCAGTCATCTGAGCAATTGACTGGGTAACTTTATGATGTAAGACTTGAAACTTGGTATGAGCATTCTTAGAGACCTATAATGAACCATGAAAGTCACTTGAGGAATTATAAGTCCAATTTTTCTTGAGAAAATCAAAACCCTAATTTGTGGTCTCAGTGCTTAGGAGGTGAGCTTGTCTGATCAACTCTTTGAGAATCCTTGAGCATTTGAGATCTTTTGTGAGAAATGTATTGAAGAAAAGGGAGGGAAAATTTTGGGGTACAAAAACTGCCCCTGTTCAATCTTATTAAACCCGAAGAGTTATATTGGCATGCCATTCGCGACTTGAAGTTGGAAGATGATTGAACACTTAAGAGCCCAGAAATTTGCACTCACATGTGCATGAAGTAAAATTGTTTGTTGATTATATTGGGAATGGGCTTAGATATTCCTTTTGAAGAGATGATGGAGAGTTTTCCGAGATGGGCTTAAAGATGCCATCCAAAGTAAATATTGATAGAAATATCATAATGAGTCAACGCTCGATCTGAAGAGTGCTTTCCAGAATGAACCTCTGGGAAAGGTGTTTGAGTAGCTGCTTATCATGTAGATGGTCGCCCCGTATTGTTTCTAGATTTGATCTACAATTTTCTTTGTTGGTAAACTTGTCTTATTTCAGGAGTTCATACCATTGGTGATAAAGATAGTCGCCCTGTCCTGTTTCGGGAATTGATCTTTATTTGACCAAAGAGAAAGAAAGGAAGATAGTTTCCCCGTCCTATTTCATGAGTTAATCTTTAATTTGTTCATATAGATAGTCACCTCGTCTTGTTTCGGGAATTGATCTACAATCAGTTTGTTGGTAAACTCATCCTATTTCGGGATTTCATACCATTGGTGATAAAGATAGTGGCCCCGTCCTGTTTAGGGAATTGATCTTTATCTGGCCATAAAGAAAGGAAGATAGTTTCCCTGTCCTGTTTCGGGAGTTAATCTTTAATCTATTTATGTAGATAGTCTCCCCGTCCTATTTCTGGAATTGATCTACAATCTGCTTTATTGGTAAACCCGTCTTGTTTCAGGAGTTCATGCCATTGATGATAAAGATAGTCGTCGCGTTCTGTTTTGGGAAATGATCTTTATCTGACCAAAGAGAAAGAAAGATAGTTTCCCTGTCTTATCTTGGGAGTTAATTTTCAATTTTTCATGTAGATAGTCGCCCCGTCCTGTTTCGGGAATTGATCTACAATCAGTTCTTCGCAGATAGTTGTCATGTCTTGTTTCAGGAATTAATTTGTGGTTGGTCATTCAGCTAGTTGCCCCGTCTTGTTTTGGGAATTAATCTGGAACCTGTTTTCTATTGTTCGTTGAGATAGTTTCCCCGTCTTGTTTCAGGAATTAATCTCTGACCTAGTATCGTAGATAGTTGCCCCGTCTTGTTTCCTAAGTTAATCTACAACTTATTCTACACAGATAGTTCCCCTGTCTTGTTTCAGGAATTAATCTAGAACCTGCTTTTTGTTGGCCGTTGAGATACTCGCCCCGTCTTATTTTGGGAGTTAATCTCTAACTGGATACGTAATAGTTTCCATGTCTTGTTTCGGGAATTTATCTACAATTAGTTTGTCACAGATAGTTGCCATGTCTTGTTTCAGGAGTTAATCTGTGGCTGGTCATTCAGATAGTTTCCCTGTCTTGTTTCAGGAATTAATATGGAACCTGCTTTTTTTTTACTGTAGAGATAGTTGCCCCGTCTTGTTTCGGGAATTAATCTACAAATTGTTGTTCACAGATAGTTGCCATGTCTTGTTTCAGGAATTAATCTGGAACTGTTGAAATTGTTAATGATATTCATCTATTGATTCATATTTCTTGAAAAGTTAAAGAGTTAGCTGTATGCAATGTTATGATGTATGGAATGCATTGTGTAATGATATTCTCAAAATAAATGAGATTGTGCTATAAGCGTTTAGTATGCATATGTTATGATGTATGAATGTGAAATGTTGTTGAAGTGCATTTGTAAGCCTGTGTTGTATCTTTGTTTGGGAAAATAAATCTCTGACTATTGTTGGGGATGACGAGTACGTGTATCTTTAATCTTATCTAGAATGCTTCCGCTAGGGATTCCTGCTTGCTTGTTTGAGGAAACTCTTTAAGGGATCTATTAATTTTCTGTTTTTGGGAGAAGAGTTTAGGAACATCGGTCGTTCACTGCTCTACTGGGGAATTTAATTCTTATATATCCTTGACTGGGGATAAAAGAGATGGATAATCTTCCCACTCGTCTAGGGAGGATAATTTCTGTACACCCTGATTGGGGATTGTGGTGGCTTCACTAAGGAGAAGGATTATGTCAGTGATTTGTAGTAGTCTGAGGAATAGACTCAAGTTGGGGAAATCACTGACATAATCCCCAACAAACTACAATTTCCCCAGCTTGAGTCTATTCCTCAGACTACTACAAATCACTGACATAATACTTCTCCCCAGTGAAGCCACCACAATCCCCAATCAGGGTGTACAGAAATTATCCTCCCTAGACGAGTCAGAAGATTATCCACTCTCCTTGAGCTTTGCACTTGTTTCTTCTGAAAACACATAATCTCAAAGGTAGAAGGAATTTGTCTAGAGCCTCTAACTACTCAGACCATGCTTGTACTATGCATTTAAACTATGTATTTCAAGTTTGCTTCAAAAACAAGTTTCAAAACATGTGATCTTTTTAATCTAATGTTCTCCTTCCCTAAAACCTTTCCTCTATAAATAGAGAGATTATTTACAAGCCAAGACACGAATTCATAAGCCTTGAAACACTCACAAACTCTCAAAAACATAGAGTTGTACACAAAACATCCGTTGTTTCAATTTCTGGCTAAAAACTTCAAACTCACAATCCACTTGTGAGTTTACATTCTAAATCAATCACAAAGCTTCCATACCTCATTTAGAACTTATCCTCACCCCTGTTTCATAACTGTAACTTCATATTCATCATCCTCCAAACTCAAAAATAGCCACCTGCAACTTGACTTCTCCGGGAAGATTCAGGCACTTTCAGCACGAAGTAAGAGTTGCATTAGCTTCCTAGGAATTCAATGAAGCTACCCAGATAATCACAACACCTCCAAAAGTGCTCAAACTCCAAAATGATTTCTAGTTTTGAGGTATGTTTTCTCAAATTTGAACTCCTTATACAAGCATAATTAATGGTTACTTTGTGAATGAAAAATGTAGGCATCATAGCCCTGAAGCTAACCATACCTTTAGTTTTCATTTATGTTGCTTGAATGATGCGAATTTTGAGTTTGAACTTTTTGAAAAAATTAGGTTTTTATTTGGTACCAACAAAATTATCATTCATCTTTGATTTATAGTTTATGAAATTTATATGGTTGGATTCGTGGTGAAATTTCAAGCAAGTTTAATGTTTACATTTTTTGATTTGGTTGAGAAATGATAAAGTTCAATTTTCAGAATTTAGTTTACTTTAATTTTATTTAAAGTTGTATTATTAACTTATGAAACAGCCACCCCAGTGGCAGAGAAGCGTATGCTAAGGCATTGATCTATAGGGACCTGGGTTCGAGCCCCAATGGCACCCTTTTGTTTTTTAATTATTTTTTATACAAATTCTATGCATACAAGTCACGCACTCCTACCACGGGCTTCATATCAACACCATCAAATATGTCAAGGAATCAAATCAAGCGCCTAAAGATGGATGCCCATGATACACTCTTAAAATGCAATAACACTGAATCTCCCAGGCTAGACTTCTCATTCTAGGCTTTGACTAATTTTTTTTCATACACCCCCCCATTTTCTATATCATGCGCAGACCCACGTCTCTTTTATTTTTATTTTTTTATTTCAAACAAAAACCATATTGGGCCTGCAAAAATACTTTTAAACCCCATTTTTACTTTTCAACACCCCAAGCCCAATATTTTTTATATTTTTTATATTTTATTTATTTATTTATTTCTATTTAACCCAAAAATATAAAAATATATTTTCTTAAATGATTAAATTAAAAATATGCTTATTTAAACACGTATTTTATTTTTGTTAATATTTTGAACTAGATTTTGTTTATTTTACACAGTTTAAAATATTTTTTCCAAATTAACATTAACCTTCAAATTATTTCCTAAACAAATTATTTAGACTTAGGTTTTATTTTCTTCTTAATTTTAATTAAATTAGATTTTAGGTTTTGTTAACAATTAATTAACTTTTCTTGTAACCTTTTCCATCAAAAAACCTTCAAATTAATTAACTTGAAACCTTTTCCATCAAAAAAACCCTAAAGACAATTTCTTTCTTCCCCTTTACATTTTGTATATTTTATTGTTATTCATATTCAATGGGTTGTAATAGATAATTAGGGATTTATTGCTTTCTTCCCCTCATTCACAAAATTGTACCCCCCCCCATTCCCAAAGTGTTGTAATAGCATAGGACATTAAAATTCCGCAATTTATTGATTTCCTTATTATTGATAGTAATTAGGGTTTGTATGAAAAGACTAAAATCAACCAATGAAAAACCCTAATTCAAAGATAAAATACTTGAAATCAAAATACTTTGCACATATGCACCTCTAAGGTAACCCACACTTGTTGCCTAGAGTTTAAACAGTCATATGCCTCGAACGTGAGATGTTTTAGCAAAAGAACCTCGATTTAAAGACTGTAGTCCCTTTATGACCCTCTGATGATGCCTTCGATAAATTATCTTACTCCCTTATGACCATTGCTAAAACATCTTACAAGTTGCTTTCTATGATTGTACGATGACCCACGCCCGTACCTCACATCTAATGATATGTCTCTCTATCAATCAATGGTAAAATAGCACTATCTAAAGGAGGAGGAAAAGAACAAAGACTTTTTGAGTAGGTAGATTTCTCGTAAAATCTTGCTCACAAACTAAAACCATTTCCACACCTCACACTTAAAAAAAACATCTTTTAAACACCCTATTTTCAAACAAATATTTTCAAAACAAACATTTTGTATACATTCTCAATGATACGAGAATTATTAAAAAATTGCCATTTTATGGCGCTTTCAAAATACTTCCAAAAAACAAACATTTTGTATACATTCTCAACAATACGAGAATCATTACAAAATCACCATTTTCAAAACATTTTCAAACATTTTCAAACATACACAAAACATAAAGCATTTCAAAGTGAGCTAGAAATTAAGAGCCGTAGATAACTACGAATGAAAAGGGTGTTAACACCTTGCCTTTTCATAACCTACCCCCCGAACTCAAGAAAATTCTCAAAGGTCTTTCCTGTTCTTTTCACCCTTTCCTTTATTGGATCAAAGAAAAGTCGGTGGCGACTCTTGCTATCCGCAACATTTTCAATCAAATGCAAAACACCCAAGTCAGTTATCCCACCGTATTACAGTTGCTCTACTGGGGAATTTAATTTTTATATACCTTGACTGGGGATAAAAAAGATGGATAACCTTCTGACTCGTCTGGGGAAGATAATTCTTATATACCCCGACTGGGCATAAAAGAGATGGATAACCTTTTGACTCGTCTGGGGAGGATAATTCTTATGTACCCTGACTGGGGATAAAAGAGATGGATAACCCTCTAAATCGTATGGGGAGGATAATTCTTATATAACCTGACTGGGGATAAAAGAGATGAATAACCTTCTTACTCGACTGGCGAGGATAATTCTTATATACCCTGACTGGGGATAAAAGAGATGGATAAACTTCTGACTCGTCTGGGGAGGATAATTCTTATATACCCTAACTAGGGATAAAATAGATGGATAACCTTCTGATTCATCTAGGGAAGATAATTCTTATATACCTTGACAGGGGATAAAAGAGATGGATAACCTTCCGACTCGATTGGGGAAGATAAAGTTTGATTGATATTTGGTCTGTTTCCAGGTTTCATGGAAACTCTCTAGGGATAATGGAAATTTCACTGGGGAGAAGAATTTTGCCGGTGATTCATAGTAATCTGGGGATACTGTAACCTGTTGAGGAAATAAATCCTGTTGACAGAGAAATAATATGCTGGGGGAAAATTCTTTTGGGGAAATTGAATTTTGCTAAAGAGAAGAAATCTGCAGGAGTTTTTACAGTTTTCAAACTCAGCTGGGGAAGAGAATTTCCATGAATTATACTGATTGAAACTCTGTAGGTGGGTGATATTGTCTGGGAGAAGATCATGCTCCTTTATCCGCTACGGGGATCTGCTGGTGAGTATGACTATGTTATCAGCTGGAAGATGTCCCACTTTCTGTTTGAAGGAATTTTAAACCTGTCGAGGAATGTATTCTTGTTGAACATAAGCTGGTGAAGATGACTCTATGGGGATAATCCCGTGGAGATTGCTCTATGGGGATGACTTGAATATTGTCCTATCTCCTAGAGTCCTCGGTAAATGCTGATCAGAGTGATAAGTCTTTTACTGATAGACAAGTGACGAGATAACGAGACATAGTCGTACGCTCTAATCTCTAAGTTTTTCCTGGACCGTCTTTTCAGATTTTTAGTCCATCAGGATACCTTTTTTTGCCAAAGCCTCCTTTTATGGTTTTCGACTTTCCGGGTGTATCATCTTTATGTATATATATATATATATATATATATATATATCCCTAATTTTTTCCCGAACCCTTTTGGTTCGCCGGGATGCCCTTACTTTTGCCTAGGCCAGTCAACCTAGTGGGCCTTTTTTGTTCTTAGTATCTTCTGACTATGTCCTCATTCACAGGGTGTGGATAGTTGTCACTGTCTATGGTAGTAAGTGTTGTAGCACTTCCAGAAAATGTTTGCTTGGTCATATGTGACCCTTCGTATATGGGAGTCTGTTTTCCCCTAGGTTAGTCTGGTGCACCCGATGTTTGAAGTTATTGATCAACCTTAGATTGTCAAGTTTATGATATTCTTGACCTTCCTTAGTATTTTTGAAGAACTGTCATGGAAGGATTCGAACACATGATACTACTAGCACAAATAAGCAATTTGATGATACCAAAGATTCAAATTTCAAAGTGGTTTTTGCTGGAACCCCTGATCAATGTAACATTCCCCAAGTGATTCAGATGGAGATCTACCCCTGGTTATTTAGAAATTTATGAGAGATTATTTGAATATCGACTTGACTTCCACAAATAAGTTGGACAATAACATGTCATGCCCCTTGATTATAGAAGACTTTTCATTGGAAGTGTCTTTCCATTTGAAGTGATTATATTCGTTGAGGATTTTTGTTAATCAGATATTCGTCTTGAAAATTTCTTAGCTGTCGAACAATTAGTTATATGCAAACAATGGTATTTAAAATGCAAAGCTTATATCTGTCTTTGAAAAGAAAAAAAAAGTGTTTTTTAGTAAAACAGAATTTGCAATAATGTGATATCAACTCAGGATTTATAGCAAGCTTTACAGGAATCAGGATACCTTTTTTCTAGCTGTATTCTTTCGAACTAAACCATGCTTCAGCTAGGACTTTCAAGGGTTATAACATGGCCTGGTTCACGGTTTAAGAAACAAAGGATAAGGCTCAAATTTTATTTGTACCCAACTTGTTCTCCGTGATGTTCTTCAACCTTATACTCAGTTAATTGTGCGTTTAGATTCCAATTGAGTCTGGAATGATATTTTGGTGATAGTTTGGATACTGGAAGTTTATTTGAGAAGGCAGGGATTTTTGTAACATTTTCTGTTGTCGAGGATTTGCAGCGACCTCTTTTTGATTTTATCATCTCTACCTTTTGCCTAAATTGTTTCTTTTATGATTACAGTCAGCGGGATGCCCCAGATTTTTCTTAAGTCTCCTTCATAAGTTTTGACTTAGCGGGCTCTTCTTTTGAAAGATAATGACTGCCTGTTTTACAGGGAACCATCACCGTCTTTTTATTTGTAAGGATGTCTCCAATGCTATTTGTTGTGTATGAAGTGAAACCCTATGACTGAATACGCATTTGAATTATCTGAGAAACTACCCTGCCCCAGGTTATGATTAAAGGTTTCAATTTATACGAAAAAGAAAACTCCTACTTCTTACGCTCAAAGGGGTTGACTAGGGATTGTCTTCCTTATAACTTCACTGTTTAGGATTTGAAACAACGCTTGTACATCGTCAGCAAGGTCTGTTCAATAGCATACTGTAGAGATTACAATATTTTTTCGTCATCCTCCCTCTAAAGGCTTATAGCTTTCGATCGAGAGTTCAATATCACAAAAGGAAGTAAAAGCATAGTTTAAGTATAGTGAAAACGAATGGATTAATTCAAGATAAACATATGAAATGATTAATGATGACAACCAAAATTCTGACATAAAGATAAATGTTTAAATCAACTAGAGAAATTACAAACGAAAATTTGAATGAACAAAAAGCTTCTCCTCCTGAACTTGTCACTTTAGATGGTGTGCCTTGCATCCTCGGCATTTGGGGGATAACAGAAGAACTCAATATGACCATCTTGAATAAACTCGTCAATTCCTTCATCAATCAAGTCCCAAATCTTATGTTTCAACGCCCAACAGCTGTCAGTCATGCCCAGGACTGTTAGAGTGGTATGCGCAACTTACATTAGGATTGTGACGGGAAGAAGAAGTATTTGACTTTTAAGGATCCTTCAATGTCACCAGCTTGGCCTTCAACATGTGTTGTAATGCTTGAGCCAATGACATGTTGATTTTGGTAAATCATCTTTTGGGTGTGTAACACAATGGGATAACTGACTTGGGTGTTTTGCGTTTTATCGCAAATGTTACAGATAGCAAGAGTCGCCACTGACTTTTCTTTTATCCAATAAAGGAAAGTGTGAAAAGAACAGGAAAGACCTTTTGAGAATTTCTTTGAGTTCGGGGGGTAGGTTATGAAAAGGGAAGGTGTTAGCACCATTTTCATCTATAGTTATCTATGGGCTCTTAATGGCTAGCTCACTTTGAAATGCTTTGTATTTGTGTAAGTTTGAAAATATTTTGAAAACACCTAAGTTTGGAAAACTTTGCAATGATTCTTGCATCATTGAGAATGTATACAAAGTGTTGGTTTTGAAAATATTTGTTGAAAAAGAGTGTTTAAAAGATGTTTTGAAAATGCCAATGTAAGGCCATTTTATAGTGATTCTCGTATCGTTGAGAAAGTATACAAAATGTTTGTTTTTGGAAAGTATTTTGAAAGTGTGAGGTGTGGAATGGTTTTGTTTTTGAGCAAGAAATTATGAGCAATCTACTTACTCAAAAAGTCTTTGTTCTTTTCCTCCTCCTTTACATAGTGCTATTTTACCATTGATTGGTAGAGAGAAATATCATTGGATCTGAGGGACAGGCGTATGTCATCGTACAACCATAGAAGGAAACTTGTAAGATGTTTCAGAAATTATCATAAGGGACTAAGATCATTTACTGAAGGCAACATTGAAGGGTCATCAAGGGACTATGATCTTTTAATCGAGGGTCTTTTTCCAAAACATCTCACATTCGAGGGACATGACTATTTTTTATCCGAGGCAACAAGCGTGGGTTACCCTAGAGGTGAATGTATGCAAAGTGTTTGATTTCAAGTATTTTATCTTTTGAATTAGGTTTTTGCTAGGTTTAATTTTAGTCTTGTCATGCAAATCCTAATTATAGCAATAATAAGGAAAGCGATAAATTGTGGAATTTATAGGTCCTACGCTATTACAACGCTTTGGGAATGGGGGGTACAAGTTTGTGAATAAGGGGAGGAAAGCAATAAAACCCTAATTACTATTACAAACCATTGAATAAGAATAATAATAGAATCTACACAAATTTAAAGATGAAGAAGAATTTGTTTTTTAGGGTTTTTGATAGAAAGAAAGATTTAATAGTTAACCTAATTAGACTAATTAAATTTAATTATAAAGAAGTTAATTAATATTTAACAAAACCTAAAATCTAAGTTAGTTGAAATAAAACCTAAGTCTAATTTTAATTTGTTTAGAAAATAATTTGAAGGTTAATACTAATTTGTAAAAGAAAATAATAAAATTAAATTTAATAAAATTAAATTAAATGTCTAAATTAAAACATTTTTTTTAATTTAATTGAGAAAATATATTTTCTGGTAATTTTGGTTTAGATAAAATAAATAAATATGATAGAAATAAAAATAACTGGGCCTGGGTGTTTGAAAAGTAAAATGGAGGTTTAAAAGAGAAAATGAAGCGCCAGGCCCAAAGGTTTTTTGTTTAAGTCAGAAAATAAAAGTAAATAAAAAAAGATGTATATGGGCATGTACATAAGGAAAATGGGGGTGACAAGAAGTAAAAACAAAAACAGGAACAGACCCATATTCTGGGAAGCCCAACGTTGTTGGTGATCCCATGTGGCAGGCCTATTAGAGTTCATGATGGACAAGCACATCAGATGTGTTGGACTTGTTGGCATAGTGATCTGATGGTGTTAGTGTGAAGCGCGTGGTAGGAGCGCATAACATGCCTGTATAGAATCTGAAAGAAGAAAATGTAAAAAAACAAAAAGGTACCACTGGAGCTCGAACCCAGGTCCCTACACACGAATGCCTTACGCACGCTTCCTCTACCACTGGGGTGGCTGTTTCATTCGTTAATAATAAAACTTGCAATAAATTTAAAATAAACCTCTCTTCCTAATGGCACTTCATCCCTAACCTCGCGCCATCATCTCCAACACCATTTTTGAATTTTGTAACTTCCTTATTTCTCAACCATTTGCAAAAGTATAAACATGAAACTTGCTCCATTTTTCAATACTAACTCAACCATGTAAACAACTTAAACTATAAATCAAAGGTGAACATTAATTTTTGTTGATACCAAATAAAAACTAATTTTTTTCATAAAGTTCAAACTAAAAATTCGCATCACTCAGGCAACAAAAATGAAAACTAAAGGCATGGTTAGCTTCAAGGCTATGATGTCTACATTTTTCACTCACAAAGTAACCATTAAGGATGCTTGTAGAGAGAGTTCAAAGTTGAGAAAACTTACCTCAAAACTAAAAACCGTGTATGGAGGTTGAGCACTTATAGAGGTGTTATGATGATCTGGATAGCTTCAATGCAGTCCTAGGAAGCTAATGCAAATATTACTTTGTGCTGAAAGTGCCTGAATCGTGCTGGAGAAGTCAATGTTCAGAGTTCTGTTTTTGAGTTTGGAAGATGAGGAAGATGATGTTACAGTTGTGAAACAGGGGTGGGGACGAGTTGTTTATGATGTATATATGCTTTGTAAATGATTAGAAGTGAAAACACACGAGGGATTGAGTGTTTGAAGTTTTTGGTCATAAATGCCATAAATGGAGGTTTGTGTGCAATTCTGAGTTTTAGGGAGTTTGAATGAGTTTGAGGGCTATTGAATTCGTGTCTTGGCTTGTATATAGTGTCTCTATTTATAGAGAAGAAGTTTGGAATGCTCAAGTTGATCAGAATTCAAAATCACATGTTAAGCTCAACATGTGATTTTCTTGACAAATCAAGTTTCAATGCCTTCTACCTTTGATCATAGAGTGGTTAAACACTTTAATCACAATGCTTCTAACCTTGTAGATGGACTGTGATCAGAGGGAACAAGTGAGAGGCTCAAGAATTAACTTTGAGCATAAAGCTTCCTTTTCAAGAATGGAAATGTTAACTTTCTCCCCAAAATGGCAAATTGACTTGGACAATGCTTAAACCAATTGGATCATAGCTCAAAAGTTTGTGTAATTCATTAATTATGTGTAGATACACAAGTTAGAAGGCCTTCAAAGCAATATTATGCAGCATAAGATTGATATTGGATTATGTGTTCACCAAGAAAATGACTTGTAATTCAAGAATCGATGCCCAACTTCATCTCTTCGAATCGCCTAGCTCAAGCATGATCTCTTCAAATTCTGGACATTTTAGAAAGATTGAAACATTGTCTAAAACCTTCATGTTAACCACTTTGGCTAAATCAACTTTGAACTTGGTGAAAATTGGCCAAGAAGTTAGGGCAAAAAATCTTCCTAACATGCTAAAATTTTCACTAAGTGTTTTGTAAAACAGTCATGACTTTATGAGCTTATATCTTCAAATATAAGCATTTTTTGGACATCAAACCTTAGATACAAAGTTGTATAGTTCATCAAGATCTAAAACTTTCATGTTGAAAGTTTTCCTTTCATCATCTTGCGTCTTGGTGAAAAATTGTCCTGAACTAGTGAAATTATCAAGGATAAAAACACTTAGAGAAAATATTTTAAGTATTGAAAACATTGTATTTTTATGGATATTCTTGAATTTATTGATTCTTGATGATCAAGTTTGATATTTTTGAATATCTTGATGAATCTTGATCTTTGAAATTCAATGTTGACCCAAAAGTCAAAGTTTGACTTTTTGTGTATCAGTTGACTTTTCATTAATTGATCAAATTTCAACTGTCAATCTCTTGGATCCTTGAGATGACTTGAGCCATGAAATTAGATCAACATGTTTTGTTTGACTCCTTAATATCATGCTTCAAGCCATTAGGTCATGTACTAGGTCAAAAGTCAACGATCAATCAATCTTAGTCAAAACCCTAATTTTGACAATTTTGCCCCTTTGATGATTTGAATGCTTTTCTTGAGGAACCATGATCAACAATTGATCAATTGATTAATATGACTTCAAAATCTTGATGTTGTACAAAGATCATGAAGTTCGACTGTAAGTTGACCTCAATTGGCTTTTTACCCAATACAACTCATTTTCAGTCATTTGAGCAATTGACTGAGCAAATTTATGGTGCAGGACTTGACACTTGGCATGATAATTCTTAGAGACCTATAATGAAACATGAAAATAATTTTAGGCACCAAAACCCTAATTTGGAGGCTCAGTGCTTAGGAGGTGAGCTTGTCTGTTCAAACTCTTGAGAACCCTTGAGCATTTGAGATCTTAGGTGAGAAATGTCTTGAGAAGTGAGAGGGAAAATTTTGGGGTACAACAGCTGCCCATGTTCAATCTTCTTAAACCTGAAGAGTTAGATTGGCTTGTACGCCATTCGTGACTTGAAGGTAGAATAGGATTGAACACTTAAGTTCCCAGAAATTTTCACTCGCCTGTGCATGAAGTAAATTTGTTTGTTGATTACATTAGTAATGGGCTTAAAGATGCCATTTGGAGAGATAATGGAGAGTTGTCGGAGGTGGGCTTAAAGATGCCATCCAAAGTAACTATTGATAGAAGTATCAGAATAAGTCTATGCTTGACTTTAACTGGGAGAAGTATCAAAATAAACCTTTGGTCGATTTAATCTGAGCCAGAAAATGTCTTTTTGTCATTAACTGAAAGAAGTATCAGAATAAATCTTTGGTCGATTTAATCTGAGCTAGAAAAGGTATCCTGAGAGAAGTATCAGAATAAATCTTTGGTCGATTTAATCTGAGCCAGCAGATGTCTTTGTCTTTAACTGGAAGAAGCATCAGAATAAATATTTAGTCGATTGAATCTGAGCCAGAAAAAGGTCTACTGAGAGAAGTATCAGAATAAATCTTTGGTTGATTTAATTTGAGCCAGCATATATTTTTGTCTTTAACTGGAAGAAGTACCACAATAAACCTTTGGTCGATTTAATCTGAGCCAGAAAAAAGGTCTACTAATAGAAGTATCAAAATAAATCTTTGGTCGATTTAATCTGAGCCAGCAGATGTTTTTGTCTTCAACTGGCAGAAGTATCAGAATAAGTCTTTGGTCGATTTAATTTGAGCCAATAAAAGGACTATTGAGAGAAGTATCAGAATAAATCTTTGGTTGATTTAATTTGAGCCAACAAATGTTTTTGTCTTTAACCGGCAGAAGTATCAGAATAAATCTTTTGTCGATTTAATCTGAGCCATAAAAAGGTCTACTAAGAGAAGTATTAGAATAAATCTTTGGTCGATTTAATCTGAGCCAACATATGTTTTTGTCTTTAACTGGAAGAAGTATCATAGTAAATCTTTGGACAATTTAATCTGAGCCAGAAAAAGTTTTAACGAGAGTAGTATCAGAATAAATCTTTGGTCAATTTAATTTGAGCCAACATATGTCTTTTTGTGTTTAATTGGAAGAAGTATCAGAGTAAATCTTTGGTCTATTTAATCTGAGCCAGAAAAGGTCTACTGAGAGAAGTATCAGAATAAATCTTTGGTCGATTTAATCTGAGCCAGCAGATGTCTGAAAGAAATGTTTGTCAAGTAGATAGCCGCCCCGTCTTTTTTTAGGAATTGATCTACAATCTGTTTGTTCTTCACAAATATTTTCCCTGTCTTGTTTCTGTAATTAATCTAGAACTTGCTTTTTGTTGGTCATTGAGATATCTGCCCTGTCTTGTTTCAGGAATTAATCTCTGACCTGTTAAAAATTGTTGATGATATTTGTCTATTGATTGATCTTTCTTGAAAAGGTAAGGAGTTAGTCATATGCAATGTCATGATCTATGAAATGCATTGCGTAATCATGTTCTCAAAAATAAATGAAAATGTGTTATATGTGTTTCATATGCACACATGATGTATGAATGTGAAATGTTGTTGAAGTGTAGTTGTGTCTCGGAAAATAAATCCCTGAAAATTGTTGGGGATGAAGAGTATGTGTATATTTAATCTTTGTATAGAATGCTTCCGCTAGGGATTCCTTCTTACTTGTTTGAGGAAACTCTACAGGGAAATGTTGATTTCTGTTTGGGGAGTAGAGTTTAGGAACATTGGTCCTCCGTTGCTCTATTGGCGAATTGACTTGGGATAAAAGAGATGGTTAAACTTTTGTCTCCTCTGAGGAGGATAAGGTTAACTAGTATCTGGTCAGACTCCATGTTTTCAGCAACTCTTTGGGGATAGCGGCAACTTTACTGGGGAGAGGAATTTTGTGAGTGATAGACTCAAACTAGGGAATTTGTAGGTTTGTTAGGGAAATAAACCATGTTGGGGAAATAAACCTTGTTGATGGAGAATTCTTTTGCTGAGGAAACCAACTCTCCTTGGGAAAATTGAATTTTCTATAGAGAAGAAACTATGTAGGTTTTTTCAGTTTTGGAGGACTAAACTCAGCTTGGGAAGAGAATTTCCATGCGTTGTACTGATTGGAACTCTGTAGGTTAGCAATATTGCCGGGAAAGAGATTACACTCCTTTATCTAATGGAGTGATCTGTCGGGGGGGGGGGGGGGGGGGTTGTGGGGAACGTACCCTTATTTGTGAAGATTACTCTGTGGGGATAATCTCATAGAAGTGGCTCTGGAGACTTCATTGGGGATATCCTTATGAAACATTCCGTGGGGATTTATGGACAGCTTGAGTGTCATCCCAACTCCTAATATTTTGAGTAAATGCTTATTGTTGTTCTTATGCTTATATTTGTTAATAGTTAATTATGTTCATATGCATATTCTCATTCAATTTTAGTCATCAGACATTTTTGCAAACAAAACAGAAAAACAAAAAGCTTGGACTTTAAAGTATATGTGTATTGATAATTTTCCTATAAACAGGCGAGTTTGTACAAAGAGACGGAAATCCTAGTAAGAGGAAGTCTTCGTGAAATGAACAGAGTACAAAGTGAAAACAAATATATATAGCCATGTGGAAGCGATCTCATTGAGTTCCATCTCTGCTACTGCCTCTATGCCTTTGAACATCTCATCCCTTGTTGTCGAAAGAAGTTGATTTAACTGATTTTGTACCATTCTAACTTTTGGTCTTGGTAATAAATCTGGTTATAGGTGATCCAACAGGACATAGTCATACGCTTTAATCCTTAATTTTTGCTTGGACCGCCCTTTCAGGTTTTTAGTCCACCAGGATACCCTTTTTTGCCCAATCCTCCTTTTCAGGTTTTCGATTTGCCGGGTGTACAATCTTTTGTATATATCCTTTATTTTTTCCCGAACCCTTTTAGTTCGCTGGGATGCCATTATTTTTGCCTAGGTATGTCAACCTAGCGGGTTATTTTTATGCGTAGTATTTTTTGACTATGTCCGCGTTCACAGGGTGCGGGAAATCTTCACAATCCATAGTGGTTAGCATCATAGCACCGCCCGCGAATACTTTATTAACAACAAATAGCCCTTCGTAGGTGGGTATCCATTTGCCCCTGGGATCGCCTTGTGGTAGAATAATACACTTTATTACCATGTCACCATCCTGGTATACTCAATGCTTGATCTTCTTTTGGAATGCCTTGATCATACGTTTTTGATATATCTAACCATAACAAATAATAGCCAGACTCTTTTCGTCAATCAAATTAAGCTAATCCAACCTTGTCTGAATCCATTCGTCTTCACCTAAGTCCGCTTCTTTCATAATCCTTAGAGAAGGAATCTGAACTTCGACAAGCAGGACAACTTCCATACCATAGACTAAAGAGAATGGGGTTGCCCCAGTTGATGTTCATGCTGAAGTACAATAGCCATTAAGAGTAAATGGTAACATCTCATGCCAGTCTTTATAGGTCACAACCATATTTTGCACAATCTTCTTTATGTTCGTGTTAGAAGCTTTCACTGTGCCATTCATCTTAGGTCTATATGGAGAAGAGTTGTGATGCTTAATCTTAAACTGCATGCAGAGTTCAGTGATCATGGCATTGTTGAGATTGGTACCGTTATCAGTGATGATTATCTTAGGGATACCATACCAATAGACGATATTATGCTTGCTGAACCGAGCTACGAAGTTCTTGGTAACTGAGGCAAATGAAGGTTCTTCAACCCACTTGGTAAAGTAGTCAATGGCGACAAGAATGAAATGATGTCTCTTAGGGGCAGTAGGCTTGATTTCTCTGATCATATCAATACCCAAAATTGCAAATGGCCAAGGAGAAGTCGTGTCATTCAAGGGAACTGGAGGCACGTGAACCTTATCAGCATAAATTTGGCATTTATGGAAAGAATTTGAGTGATGATGACAATGGGTTTCCATGGCTGACCAATAGTAACCAGCTCTCAGAATATTCTTTGCCATAGTGTGTCCACCGGAATGAGTGCCAAAGATTCCTTCATGAATATCCCCCATAATCTTCTATGCTTCCTTCTTGTCCATACAATAGAGCAGAATTGAATCATGGTTGCGCTTCTATAAAATTATGTTTCTTGGGAAGAACATGGCTGAGAACCTCCGCAAGAATTTCTTATCATTGATTAATTCCCCTTTAGTGTATTCTTAATCTTCTAGATACCTTTTTACTTCGTGAAACTAAGGCTTCTCTTCCACTCGATCAGTATCAATCTCAAAGCAGTAAGTTGGTTCGTCAAATATTTCGACAGTAATTCAGGAAGCTTCATTGTCCCATTTGACCTTGAACATGGATGACATGGTAGCTAAAGCATCAGCCAACTGATTTTCATCCCTTGGGATATGTTCAAAGGTAATCTCCTTAAAGTATGGGATCAAGGTTAGCACAATTTCTTTGTATGGGATAAGATTTGGATATTTTGTATCTCACTCTCCTTTAACTTGACTGACTTCCAAAGCTGAGTCTCCATATACACTTAAGAATGTGATTCTTAGGTCAATAGAATCTTTAAGACTCAATATGCATGCTTCGTACTCAGCCATATTGTTGGTGCAGTCAAAGCAAAGTCTGGCAGTGAAAGGAGTATGGCAGCCTTCGGGAGAAATGATCACAACACCAATTTCGTTATCAAGTGTATTGGAAGCTCCGTCAAAAACCATATTCCATCAGGATCCTTGCTCGGATCCTTCATACAGTCTAGGATCTTCTTCAATTGTTTCTAGGATGATATTCTCATCCATGAATTAAAAGTTAATAGACTGGTAGTCATCTACAACTTGATGCGCCAAATGATCTGCCAGTACACTTCCTTTTATTGCTTTTTGAGTAGTGTACTGGATATCGTACGCAGTTAAGATCATTTTCCATCAGACTATCCTTCTGGAGAGAGCTAGCTTCTCGAAGATGTACTTGATGGGATCCATCTTAGAGATCAGTAAAGTGGTATGAGTCAACATATACTATCTTAGTCGGCGAGAAGCTCATGCAAAAGCGCAACAAGTTTTCTCGAGCATTGAATATCTTGTTCCACAATCAGTAAACTTTTTGTTAAGGTAGTATATTGCATGCTCTTTTCGACTAGACTCGTCATGTTGCCCCAGCACACACCCCATTGAATTCTCTAACAAGATTAAGTACATGATCAGAGGTCTTTCTTCAACTGGTGGCATCAGGATTGGAGGTTCTTGTAAGTACTCCTTGATCTTGTCAAAAGCCAATTGACAGTCTTTGTTCCATTTGACTACTTGATCTTTCTTCAGCATCTTGAAGATTGGTTCACAAGTAGCAGTCAGGTGAGAGATGAATCGGGCAATGTAGTTGAGTCATCCTAAGAAACCTCTAACCCCCTTCTCTGTAAAGGGAGCTGGCATTTCTTGGATAGCTTTAACTTTGGAAGGATCCACCTCAATACCTTTGCCACTGACGATGAAGCCTATGAGATTTCTAGACCTTACCCCGAAGACGTATTTATTTGGGATTCAACCTCAACTTGTATTTCTTCAACCTTTCAAATAGCTTGTGCAGAATATCAATGTGTTCTTCCTCAGTTTTTGATCTCGCTATCATGTCATCAACATAGACTTCTATCTCATTATGAATCATGAATAAAGCTACCATAGCCCGTTCATAAGTTGTGCCTGCATTCTTCAGCCCAAAAGGCACGACCTTATAACAGAAGGTGCCCCACTAGGTGACAAAAGTAGATTTCTCCATGTCTTAAGGCGCCATTTTGATTTGGTTATAACCCGAGAACCTTGTGTTAAGCAGTGTTATCAACCAAGACATCAATATGTGGTAGTGGGAAGTGGTCTTTGGGGCTTTCCCTATTTAAATCCATATAGTTTACACACATACGGACCTTACTGTCTTTCTTCGACACTGGAAAACATTTGCAACCCGTTGGGGATACGACGTTACTGCCAAGAAACCTGCACCAAACTGTTTCATTACCTCAACCTTGATCTTTTCAGACATATCAGGATGCATGCGATGAACCTTTTGTTTGATCAGACAATAAACCTCTTTCATTGGTAGACGATGAACAGGATGGTAGTATCAATCCCTTCCATGTCTTCGTATGACCAATCGAATACCTCAACATAGTCGTGCATCATCTGAACCAATCTGCTCTTGAAATTGTCTTCCAGCTTGGCGACAATCTTAACTTCTTTTATTATCTGCCTCAGTACCCAAGTTTATCACTTCTACCGGCTCTTCATGCGGTTGGATAGCCTTTTCCTCTTGTATCAAGAGTATGGCAAGTTCTCTAGGTATCTCACAATCTTCTTCACCTACATCTTCAGCTTGATAGATTGGATTTTCAAAGTCATAGATGGAAATAGCAGAGTCGTTGTCAATGAGATCCGAAGCAAATGTGAATCTACAAATGTATGTGTGTGCATGTAAAGTCACATGGCTATTTGAAAATGCAGTAAAGTAAAATAAAGACAAGGAGCGCAAAATTTAAATGTAAAATCGTCCAATGTTTTCATTAAATGAGCATATGATATATGAAATGACAATCCTTAACAAATGGACCACTGTGCCCCGGGCAAGGCACAAGGTTTAAAGTCATTGTTTTTAAAGGAAATTATACAGACAAACTTCTTAAAGCAATAAAACAGGAAATAACAATTACTCCTGACTGAAGGAGATTCATATGAAGTCTTTGGCCTTCTAGTTGTTGAGTCTGCCGTCAGTAGTTGGGAATATCCGGTCTTCCAAGTCACCATCACTATCAGTATCTTCCAGAGAATTGACTTCATTTTTGCTAATACAGAGAGGTGTCCCCCAGCACGAGCACGTCGAACCTCTTTCTGAGCCTTTGAAGTAAAACCCAAACCAAATTTGTCAGATTTGTAGGGGATATCAGGAAGTTGTCCTAAAATAGTGCAACCTCCATCTTCTACAACAGCTCTAGTATCCTTCAGAGAGGCTATCTTCGGTGTACCCTTAGATATCTAAAGAATGGTATCTTTAGCAATTATTAGGGGAATTACCTTTAATGTTTGACAAGGAGTTTCAATGAATTAACCATCCATTTCCACATATTTGAAAGAATTCAAATGACTGACCATATATTCTTCCTCTCTGCATACTGTGACTATCTTCCCTTTCACCAGATATTCCATCTTTTAATGCAATGTAGAGGTAACCGCACCTACCCCATAATTCCATCGGCGTCCTAGCAAGCAAGAATAAGTGGGGCAGATATCCATTACATAAAAATTAAGTTGCAGACTTGAGATCCCACCTTGATCGGGAGATCAACCTCTCTATGGACCATCCTCTTTGACCTATCAAAGGCTCTTACCACAATGTTGATGGGTTTCAGCACCATCCCTTCACAGTCCAATCTATCCAAGGCACCTTTAGGTAAAACATTGAGAGAGGACCCAGTATCTACTAACACATGCGCCAGAGTGGTGCCTTTGCATTAAATAGAGATGTGGAGAGCTTTGTTGTGATTCTTCCTCTCTAAAGTTAAATCCACATCAGAAAATCCCAAGCCATTATCAGTAGTTAAGCTTGCAACACAATTCTCAAATTGATCTACAGTGGTCTCTTGTGGTACATGGGCATTCTTCAAAAATTTCAACAAATCTTGGGCATGCGCTTCAGAGCATAATAACAAGGACAACATGGATATCTTTGAGGGTGTCTTCCCTAGTTGTTTATTTATTTTGTAGTCACTTTTTCGGATGCTCTTCAGAATTTCTTCCATCTCTTGTCTAGATGGGTCTTCAATTGTCACTTCTTTTGAGGGTTCCTCCGTCAAGGAAGGCTCAGTTACTTTCTCTTTACCTCGGGCATTGGCAGTTGGCCCAGCAGCAGGAGTGCGAACATGTGTTGTTGTAGTTTTTGGAGGAGAGATCTCTGAAGAGAAGACCCTTCATATTTTAGTGACCTTACTAGTTCCACTAATATTGGTAATTTCAAGATCTTCATGTTCATTAATCCATGGTTCTTACTTGACTCTATGATAATAAACTTCTGCCCCATAGTTCTAGGGCACAACTTTGTCAGAAGAGTAGGGGACTGGCCTCGATGTAGTGATGATCAGGGGAGCCACTCTTGGCTCAGCAGGAATCCTTATAGGGCCTTTAGAGGTGATCCTAATAGAATCTTTTGAAATGGTGATTATGGAAACATATTGAGGTATACTTTCAGGTAAACTCTTCACGTACGAAGTTTTCTCGAACATAATTTCAGGGCTATCAATCTGGAGTTGAATGCCTTTCTTCAACCACATACATCCATTAATTTGGGAAGCACAATGGTAACAATTTTCAAGGATTCCGGGAAATAAACCGACTCTTAGCGGATTCTTCTTAACAGTCAATAATGGAGTAGTAAAATCATTGATAGTGGAGACAAATGAGACATTGTCAACAACATTAACACCTTTACCATGACTGGGCATGGGAGCAGTAATGACATTAGGGGTTTGTGGAGGGTCAAACTTAATCGCCTTCTTATCAATCAAATCTTGGATCTTTCTCTTTAAGGCCCAACAATCATTGGAATTGTGCCCAGAGCTATTGGAATGATAGGCACATTTTGCATTCGGGTTGTATTTTGGAGATGAAGTATTGGGGTTTTGAGGAGGATTCGTCAGTGTTATCGAATCTGCCTTCAACAGATGTTGTAAAGTTGAGACAGTGGCATGTTGATTCTAGTGAATTGCCTCCTCAGGGAATCAGGCCTTTGTTGATTGTTTAATTGTTGTGGTTATTAAACTAGGGTCGGGTTTGAAATTAATACAACTCTTACTGACTGATGACGATCACTCTTGATACGAATCCTTTGTCCGTAAACAGCATTAGTTTCCTTCTTACCAACAAATGGCTTCTTTACAGCACTAGAGGTGGAGGGCATGGGGATCTTCCCACTTTTGATGTCGCTTTCACCTCGTTCGCTAGTCAAAATCTATTCAGTAAAACCTGATGAAGAACTCCCACTCAGCAAGTTAAAGAATGGACCAGTCATGGTGCCCATGAATATGTCCACTAATTCTCTATCGGTCAAAGGGGGTTGCACCCTTCCATCCCGGTCCCTCCACTTTTGAGCATACTCCTTAAAGCCTTCGTTTGAACCCATGGTCATACTTTGTAATTCCACGCGGGTTGGTGCAAGATCAACATTGTATTGGTATTTTCTGTAGAATCAGTAGCCAGGTCCTCCCATGTGTGGATATTATCCCCTTCTAGTTGATAGAACCACTCCAACTGTGTCCCAGATAAGCTTTCTTCGGAAGAAATGCACCCATAACTTCCTATCGGTGGTGTGTGGTTGAATCTTGCAGATGTAAGACCTCAGATGCATCTTGGGACAGGAGACCTCATCATACTTAGCGAAGACAGGGACTTTGAATTTATGGGGAATGACCACCCCAGAGACCAGACCTAAGTCTCCAAAGTCCAAACCAGGAACTATTTGGATCTCTACAGCCTTATGTCGGTCTTCAAGCTATTTGTATTTCTCATCCTCCGGCGGATACTGCTCTTCGGAATAGTCTTCATGCTCATAAATTTGATTATTTCCACCCCTAGCTCTGGTGCTTCTAACTTCCTCTTCTTGATTGTCTTTTTCCTTGGAAGAAGCCTCCTCTATTTGAGCCAGTCGAGAGGGCCCTTTGAACCTCCTTCCCATGTTGAGAATAACATCCTGTTTCTTGGTCTTCTTCTTTGTGACAAGAAGCACCATCGTCTCTTGTTGATCTTTGGCTAGGTTGAGGAGAGTCTCTTGGAACTGTGTGTGTTGAGTTTGCAGATCTTTGACGGTTTACTCTAGAGCCATCTTATACTGAAATAAACAGTAAAAAGATGAGGAAACTTGTATCAGAAAACCTGCTTATAACATGATGCATGATATGCAGATGCAATGTTTTCAAGTGATTTAAACTTTCTATCCAAAAAGGAAACAAACACAACAATTGTAATAATAAATTCAAGATTACAAATTCCCCTTGGGCTTACAATGAAAAATCAAAAAGGGTGTCAAAATAAAACAAAATAGACTTCTAAAGCAAAAGACTCAAGTCTCCCACGGACGCTTCCTCTTTGGTGCAATGTATGCATACAGGATTTGCTCCTTGTGAAGTTGCCTTGTGAGCTCTAACACATTATTCTCGCTTGCGTAGAAACGAGCTTCAAAGGCGTCTCATTCCCCCCTTGATTTGAATCCACGATTTCTGCAATTCCTCGAAGTCGGTAGGCATGTTAGGATGGACAATGGTATAAGGAATATCTCCCTCGGTAACAGGCTCCACAACTATTGGTAGGATAGCAGGATATGGCATCATGAGGCTTTGAGCGTGAACTCGCACCCATTTGAGATAAGGCTCTAAAGGAATGGAGTTATTATGCCTCAAAGTCTTGCTATCAACCTTGTTCACCATGCCCCAAGCTCGTACAAACCTTTTATGATAACCTTGGACATCGTTCTCATAGTCGAACATAATACCATGGATAAGTGCATCATGAGGACCATCTCTTCGAGCATAGCCAAATTGTCGTAGATATAGAGAAGGTTTATAAGTAATAACTCCACTAATGCCCAAGAGTGGAACATTATAGAACTCCCCACAACGGTCAATGATAGTTACATCTTTCATAGATCAGGAACACCAATAAATATCTGAATGAGAGAGCGATATCATCCTTTGAGACCACGTTAAGCCTTGTTCATTCTTCAATACTGATTGAGGAAGGTGTGAAATAAACCACCTAGACAGCAATGGAATGCAACACATAAGAGTCCCTATCTTCCCCATGATGTGAGTGTGAAGACAATGTAGAATGTCTCCAAGCAAAGTAGGCACAGGGTTACGTGAAAGGAAAACCTTGATAGCATTCACATTTATGAGTTGGCATGGATTAAGAAATAGTACTAACCGATAGATTAGAAGAGCTAAGATTTCTTCAAAATCTTGCAAATCCATAGTGTTGTACCCCGAAATTTTCCCTCTCTTTTCTTAAGACATTTCTCACAAAAGATCTTCAATAGCTCAAGTTTGCACAAATGTTGACTGGATAAAATCACCTCTTAAGCACTCAGACCCTAAATTAATGGTTCATTATAGGCCTTCAAGAATACTCATGCCAAGCTTCAAGTCTTGGATCACAATTTTACTCAGATGACTAAAAATCAGATGTATTGGTTAAAAAGTCAAATGTGGTCAACCCACAATCAAGCTTCAATATTTTTGGCCAATATCAACATTTTGAATTCCTATTTATCAATTTATCAAGTTTGGATCACAATTCCTCAAGAAAAGTGTTCAAATCATCAAAGGGACAAAATGGTCAAAATTAGGGTTTTGATTGAGAATGATTGATTTTTGACTTTTGACCTAATACATGATATAATGACTTGAAGCATAATCTTAAGGACTCAAACACATCATTTTTACCTAATTGCATGACTCAATTGATTTCTCAAGATCAAACAGTTGATACTTGAAATTTGGTCAATTGATGAAAAAGTCAACTGATACACCAAAAGTCAAACTTTGAGTTTTTGGTCAACATTAAGTTTCAAAGATCAAGATTCATCAAGACACTCAAAAGTATAAAGCTTGACCATCAAGAATCAAGAAAGTCAAAAAGTCATTAAAAAAGTCAAACTTTTCAATTCTTAGAAATTTTCCCAAGTGTTTTGAACTTGATAATTTCACTACTTCATGACATTTTTTCACCAAGATGCAAGTTGATTCAAAGAAAACTTTCAACATGAAATTTGTAGATCATGACGAATTCTACAACTTTATTTTAGAGGTTTGATGTCTAAAAAATTCATAGATTTGAAGATATAAGCCCATGAAGTCATGACATTTTTCATAAAACACTTAGTGAAAATTTTGACAAGTTTAGGCAGATTTTTAATCGAACTTCTTGGCCAATTTTCATCTAGATCCAAGACGATTTAGCCAAAATGGTCAACATGAAGGTTGTATATAATGTTTCAAGCTTTCCAAAATGTCCAAGAACTTTAAGATATCATGCTTTATCTAAGATAATCGAAGGCAAGAAGTTGGGCATCCATTCTTGAATTACAAGTCATTTTAATGATGAAACCTTGGCCAAATCTCATAGCTATGCTGGATAATCTTTCTTTGAAGTCTTATAACTTGCAATTCACTCCATAATTAATGGTTTACACAATTCCTAGAGCTATTATCCAAGCATTATAGCCGTTGTCCAAGAGGTTCATCCATTTTTGGTACAACGTAACATTATTATTCTTGTAAAGTTGCTTTAGTCACAAAGTCAACTTGTATTGAGCCTCTAACTTGCTCCCTCTGCACACACTCAACGTACAAAGTTAGATAAACATGTTTAAAGCTTCTAACCACTCTAGATAGCTTTGTAACATGCCTCGGAGAGATGTTTGTCAAGCTTGCTTCAAAAACAAGCCAAAATCCATAACTTGTGATCTTGTGATTCTGATCACTCCAAGTCCTCAAACCTTTTCCTATAAATTGAGACATTGTTTACAAGCCAAAGACACAAATTTGCAAGTCTGAAAACTCCCTCAAACTCAGAATTGCTCATAAACCTCATTTTTATGCCATTTCTAACCTTACACATCAATCTCTCATTTCACTCGTGCGTTCTTCCTCAAAACTAATCACAAAGCATCTCTATGTCATTTATAACCTAACCAAACACCTGTTACACAAATGCAACACCTCCATCACCATCTTCCATTTTCAAAAATAGCACCTTGCGCTTTGACTTCTCCAGCACGATTCAGGAACTCTTAGCTAAAAGTAACTATTGAAATAGCTTCTTGGAGGTTCAGTGAAGCTAACAGATCATTACAACACCTTTAAGTGTGCTCAAACTCAAAACAAGATCTCCATCTGCAAGGTGAGTTATCTGAATTTCTAACTCTTCATATAAGCATCATTTGGCTTTGATTTTAAAAGATAAAATGTAGACATCATAGCCCTGAAGCTAACCATTCCTTTAGATTTCATTTATGTTGCCTGAGCATAGAGAATTTGGAAGTTGAACTTACAGAAAAAATTTGGTTAATTTGGTACCAACAGAAATTCGTGTTCATCTTTGATCCATAGTTTAAGTTATTTTCATATTTGAAATCTTGGTGAAATTTCTAACAAGTTTCATGTTTACAATTTCTTAAATGGTTGAGAAATGAGCAAGTTACAAAATTCAAAATTATTGTCTTGATTACTGGCGTGAGGTTAGGGATGAAGTACATTCAGGAAGAATTTTGTAATGTAATGCGTTGGTTGTGCATAAGTTAACAGATGTATCACCACCCCAGTAGTTAAAGCGCGCCCCTATGACCTTTGTGACCTGGGTTCGAGCCCCAGCGTCACATTTTGTTATTTTTCCTAACATTATCATTATTTGTTTTTTTGTTTGCTAGCGCTTGGGCCTTCCAACGTTGGGCCACAATCTTTTTCTAACTATGACCCCCTCTCTTACTGGAAACACGCAGGCCCATCTTTTTTTTTGATATTTTCTGATTTCAAACAAAACAAGCCTTGGGCCTAACAAAAATGCTACTTTATAACTATCCATTTTCTTTTCAAACCCCCTGACTCCATATTTAATTTTATTTTTATTTATTTTTCTTTTATTATTATTTTTTATTTTCAATAAAAAAATATACAAAAATATATTTCCATAAATAATTAGACTAAAAAATATTTATTGTTTATTTTATCTCCACCTTATTCTATTTTATAAATACACTAGAAACCCTAAAAAACATTTTTCTTTCTTAAATTAATTAAAACTAAACTAGACTTAGGTTCTTTTGTTTAAATTTTCTTTTAATAATTAATTAACTTATTTTCAATTAATTAGTTCAACTTAGTTTAATTAAAACCTTTTCATACAAAAAACCATAAAAACAATTTTCTTTTCAATTTCTCTTCTCTTTACGTTCTTGGTACATTTTATTATTTCACGTTATAATTGTCAAAGCGTTGTAATTGAAATTCTGGTATCAGATATGTGATATCGAAGAAGATGTCACAATACAAATATCTGAGGAAAATATAAAATGCAACCATATTAAAAGAAGTAAAAACACAAGGGATTATTAACCCAGTTCAGTGTACAACAACACCTACTCTGGGCGCTACCAAGCCAGGGACAAGTCCACTAAATAGTATCAATTCATAGACCCTCAGTAAACAACCAGTTTACAATCTAATCACTTAATCACTACCTGTGCTATACTTCTACCTAAGACACACATAGGTATGAGGCCCTCCTCAAATCCCTTCAATCACTAACAATGAAGAACAACAAAAATATTATGTTTTAAAGACTTCAATCATTCAATACTTAAAAGCTTATGAATGATCCACAATTAACAATTCAAATTACAACTCAAGTATTAAACCAATACTTGGAGTGTATTACAATTAAAAAACTTAGACTTCTAAAACAGAAGAATATATTCTTCTTCAAAAGTTGCAGTCAAACAAATAAGGATACAAGTCCTTATAAAGGTGCATGAGTGGGCTTGGGCTGAAAAAACAAATATTCCAATCCCTTGAATATTTCCATGAAAACATGTAAGATTTAATCCATAAGGATAATGCGAATAGAAAAATATTCCTCCATATTTTTCGTAAACTATGAGTCACAAATCTTGAATAATGGCGCATATAAAAACAGGAAACAGAAAACTTAAACCAGATATGAAGTTTGTTCAGCTCAGAAGGCAGATGTCAAGACATCTGCTTTGATATTATTCAAAACAGTTTGCTTCAAATGTCAAGACATTTAGAAAATCATTATCAAGTCATTTTTTTACCAAAATTGTTTCCAACAAACACTTACAAACTCCCCCTTTACAAATTTTGGATAAAACATTATTTGAGCACATTATCAAAACATTATCAGAGCAGCAGCATAAGTAAAACAAAAACTCCGTTAGTAGTTAGCTGTTAGAATAGGAAGATGCCAAAACATCTTTTGAGACATGAGGCTTCCCCTCAAGTATTAAGCTCCCCCTCAGTAAGTGGTCAGTTAGTTTCTCTCCCCCTTTTTAGTCATAATATGCCAAATAAAAGGATACATTCAAGAGAGTACCAGTAATATAGGTACAGACCATAGAATCCAAAAGTCAAGCACATACAAGTGCCAAAAAGAAACAAAGGGGTCAAACAAGTAAACAGAAAATAGTCTAACTGTATTCAGGACCAGTATACTCGGTAGATCCAGAACTACCTTCCTCACTAGAATCTCCTCCTTCAGAGCTCACCCTATCATCAAAATTGTTGTCCTTTTGCAGCTCCTTGATCATTTTTCAAAAGTTAGCTCTCTTGTTGAGCTAACTCTTATCACATTATCCAGTTCTTTGCAGGCTTCCCTTAATTCAATGATCATGTCATCCTTGGTTAAGGTCTTGTTTTCAGCAGATGCAGATGTCAAAATAATGTTTGGGACATGTTTTCTTGAAAACAGTTTGAAGTGAAGGGTCGGAGCAGACTCCCTCTTGCAAACTACATCATTACCACTCAAAATTCCAGGATGTTTATTAATAATAATTCCACAAATAAGGGATGGAAAGGCAATATGTATCTTGATGGCACATGTTCCTGCATGTTTAATAGTCTGATAAAAAATGTAAGCACCATAATCAAACAGTTTCTTGTTTCCAACAACATAAATAAACTTTCCTAAGCCAATAGTGATGGTTGAGGTATGATTGGTAGGAACCCAAGTAGCAGCTCCAATTCTATGCAAGATATCATATTTCACACTTATCTTGATAAAAGGAAGCTTATTCTTAATGGGCCACTCACCCACTTGGTTAGTAGTGATGGCTTTGCACACTTGATTATCAGTTACTTCCAGCTCACAATAATCATCTTTAGACCTATCCAGAAATCTATTGATGATAGCAAGGGAAATTCTACACACCTACCTCTAACAAACACCTTTCTATACTCCTTACTTTCATGATCAGCACAGTCAATAGGAATATTAACAATAAATTCCTTAACAAGAGTCTCATAGCATTTTGCAAACCTGGTAACAGTTTTCATCAATCCAGCTGAAGATATCAGCTCCATAATTCCTTTGCACTCCAGTGCACCAACTCCCAATTCTCTTTCAAGGGCAATTCTTCTTTGAAATACATATGTCCACTTTTCAGCATTCTCAACAGAATGGAAGGAAATATTGTTAAGAGGGGAATCAGGTACCCTAACAGAAAGCTTCTTGCTTGCAGAATTTTTCATAGGAGAGATGTCCTGGACATCTTCCTCGACATCATAATCAGAGTTATCCTCTTCTACCAACTCAGCTTTCTTCTTATCTTTGGATCTCTTTACAACATCATAATCATCATTTGTGGAGCTATCATGTCTAGCTTATATTTTGCTAGAGGGAGGAACCACATTAATTACGGGCTTTAGGGGACCATACATAGTTTTTTTCTCGATTATCTTGGCAGGGGGTGTGACATCCACATTCTTTCTTTTTCTAGTCTTGATCCTTTTAGAAATTACGGGCACCACATTAGAAATGAGCTCATTGTCAGAAAGCTCATCAACATTAACCACATTCTCAAAAAATTTATTCTCTGCAGCTTTGGAGCCAGCACAATCTTCCTTAGCAGGGGAGTTCTTCTCAAAATCTTATTCAACATCAGCTTCCAATTCTTTTAGAGCAGAAGTAGCAAGCTTGCCAAGTTTTCTTTTAGCAGGATCTTTCTTGAAGATGGATGGTTCAACAACACTTTTAGGGTCATTTCCTTTGTCATCTGGAGCAGGCATACGAGCAAGAGGAGTAGAAATCCCAGGCACAACAAAAACTTCATTTAACACTCTATATACTAGCCTTATAATTCTTCTATCAACATAAACAATCCCTTCTTATGTCCTATCATCAGTAGCAGTGGAAGCATTACCTTTATCATCTTTGGATTTCTTTGCAGGTGACCATCTGAGTTTCTTG
The DNA here is from genome assembly GCA_948472305.1 of Vicia faba. Lineage (NCBI taxonomy): Eukaryota > Viridiplantae > Streptophyta > Magnoliopsida > Fabales > Fabaceae > Vicia > Vicia faba. The sequence goes on along the minus strand of OX451735.1, from coordinate 748,744,594 downwards.
ACCTTATTCTCAAGATGTGGGATATTTGTTAGAGGAGTAATGTCAAGTACTCTATCAAGGGAGAGTTCCTCAGGATGGTTGACAGATTTTGAGGGAGATGATGCATGATGTTGAGACATCTTTGAAGATTTTTGAGCAAAGAGGTGAAGAATGACAATGGTTGTTTTTCTGTAAAGGAGAATGTAGAGTTTGTGAAAGTATAAGGAAGTAATTTTGTAACGTGTGGGAAAAACTTTGAGACAGTCTTGAAATGATTGCTTTCGAAATTTAATTTGTTGGAAACATAAATAATATAATATAACTTTAATGATATTGCCACATGCCCTTAATTGCTACAAACCCTCATATATGTAGATCCCTAGTTTTTCTCTTAAGTTCTCAAATTGGTTTGCATCCAAAGCCTTAATGAAAATGTCATCGAATTGTAATTCAGTAGCTACCTGTTCTAAGGAAACAATCTTTTCTTCCACAAGCTCTCTTATGAAGTGATGACGGATATCAATGTGTTTGGTCCTACTGTGTTGAATACGATTTTTTGATATATTTTTGGCACTTAGATTGTCACAGAATAATGTCATGACATCTTGTTTAAAATTATATTTTGTTAACATTTGTTTCATCCAAACCAACTAAGAACAACTGCTTCTTGCAGCAATATACTCAACCTTAGCAGTGGACAGAGACACACAATTTTGCTTCTTACTGAACCAAGATATAAGATTATTTCCCAAAAAGAAACATCCTCCTAATGTACTTTTTCTATCATCAGCACTTCCTGCCCAATCAGCATCACAATAACAAATTAAGGCAGAGCTAGATCCATGAGAATATAACATACCATAGTCATTTGTCCTATTCACATATTTAAGAATTCTCATCACATGGTTGGCATGGCTAACTTTAGGATCAGCTTGATATCTAGCACACACCCCTACAACAAAGGCAATGTCAGGTCTGCTAGTTGTGAGGTATAGAAGACTACTTATCATACTTCTATAAAGACTTTAATCCACACTTAATCCTTTTGCATCTTTAGACAACATCAGATGTATGGACGCAGGTGTTCTTTTGTGACTTGCATTTTCCATCCCAAATTTATTTACTATATTCTTCGCATACTTTCTCTGAGATAAGAATATGGAATCTTCCATTTGTTTAACTTACAGACCAAGAAAGTAGGTTGATTCACCAACAAGGCCCATCTCAAATTATGACTGCATTTTCCTGATAAAATGTTAACCCATCTCATTTTACATCCCACCAAACATAATATCATCAACATAAATATGTGCAATCATTATCTTCCCTTCTTCTTACTTGACAAAAATAGTTTTTTCTATGCCACCTTTCCTATATCCATTCTCACCAATAAATTCGGTCAATCTCTCATACCAAGCTCTTGGAGCCTGCTTTAATCCATACAGAGCTTTCTTCAGTTTGTACACATGGTTAGGAAGGCTTGGATCAACAAATCCTTTAGGTTGTTCTACATAGACTTCCTCGTTTAGATAGCCATTTAAGAAGGCACTCTTTACATCCATTTGAAACAATTTAAATTTCAGAATGCAAGCAACTCCCAAGAGTAGTCTTCTTGATTCAAGTCTGGCCACAGGAGAAAATGTTTCATCAAAATCAACTCCTTCAAATTTAGTGTATCCTTGTGCAACTAACCTTACCTTATTTCTAGTAACCAGCCCATTTTCATAATATTTATTCTTGTATACCCATTTAGTGCCAATCACATTTGTCCCTTCAGGCCTTGAAACCAGATCCCAAACTTCCTTTCTACTAAATTGTTCTAGCTCTTCTTGCATAGCATTAATCCAGAACTTATCAGTTAAGGCTTCTTTGACATTCTTAGGCCCAATTTTTGAAACAAAGCAAGAGTTTGATATCCCTTATCTTGATCTAGTAGTAACTACTTTATTTATATCTCCTATGATAAGCTCCTTAGGATGATCTCTCTGAGTTCTAATTGAATTCCCTTTATTGAGATGATTGGGCTCAGGATCTTCTTGAAGTAGATTAGAATCAATACTTCTGTCATTGGATTCTGTTGGACTACCAGACAAAGATATTCCAACATCTTCTAAGACATCTTCTTCATTATTCCATCCTCTATCATCAATAATAACATTTATGGATTCCATTATAACCTTGGTTTTGGAGTTAAAGACTTTGTAAGCTCTTCTATTTGTAGAGTAACCTAGGAAAATTCCTTCATCACTCTTGGGATCCATCTTCCTCCTTTTTTCATGATCAACTAAGATGTAACATTTGCTTCCAAAAACATGAAATTATTTGACAGTAGGTTTTCTTCCCTTCCATATTTCATACAATGTGGCTGAGGTGTCTTTCATTATAGTGACTCTGTTATGGATATAGCATGCAATATTCATAGCTTCATCCCAAAAATGGTAGGGTAACTTCTTAGCATGAATCATAGCTCTGGAAGATTCTTGAAGGGTTCTGTTTTTGGGTTCCACAATCCCATTTTGCTGAGGAGTAATAGGAGAGGAAAATTCATGATTGATTCCTTCAAAAGAGCAAAACTCAACAAATTTATTATTCTCAAATTCCTTTCCATGATCATTTCTGATTTTGATGACATGACTATCTTTTTCCCTTTGAAGTTTTTGACGCAGATCTTTAAACACTTCAAAATTTTCTGATTTTTCTCTGATAAAACTTATCCATGTGTACCTAGAGAATTCATCTACAACAACATATGCATACTTCTTTCCACCAAGACTTTCAACCTGCATAGGTCCAATCAAGTCCATGTGGAGAAGTTCCAAAACTTTTGATGTAGTAAGATGTTGGATCTTCTGATGTGACATCTTAGTTTGATTTCCAATCTGGAAGTCACCACATACTCTTCCTTCTTTTATATTGAGCTTAGGAATCCCTCTCACAGCTTCTTCATATATAATTCTTTTCATTCCTTTCAGATGCAAGTGTCCCAATTTTTGATGCCATAGTTTAACTTCATTTTCTTTGGCTAGAACACATGTTGAGGAGAAGTTCAACTCTTGGGAAACCCATAAATAACAGTTTTCTTTGGATCTGATTCATTTTATAATAACTTCATTCTTTTCATTGCAAACAAGACATTCTTCCTTGGTGAAGTTAACTTTGAATCCTTGATCACACAATTAGCTTATACTTATCCGGTTAGTTGTTAACCCTTTAACAAGTAACACATCATCAATCTTAGGGACTCCTGAATATTCCAGCTTGCCATCTCCTTTGATTTCACCTTTGGCCCCATCACCAAAAGTCACATAAATGGTGGAATGATATTTGATATCTATCAGCAGATTCTTGTCAACCGTCATGTGTCTAGATTAGCCACTATCAAAGTACCAGTCATCTTTGGTTGATACTCTGAGAGAGGTATGAGCTATGAAACTAGCAACATTAGACTTGGTAACCCACTGTTTCTTCTCTTTGCTATGTTGAGAGATCTGATCAGTCTTGGGAAGAGGAGTAGTTTTATGATACCCATAAAACTTGAAACAGAAAGGACTTATGTGACCAAACCTTCCACAGTGATGACACCTCCAGGGCTGGGATGTTTTTTTGGTGTGAGTAAATTGTTTCTTACCATGATGTTTCCCATGATGTCTTTTCTTGCCATGATGTTTTCCATGATGTTCAAACATTTGATTCGACATCTTTCGTTTATACTTGGCATGAGTGGAATTTGATGAAGGTTCTTCTGACACAGGTTCATTTTTATCATTAAACCATATACCACTATTGTCTCCTGTCACTCTCCCCACTTGAAGAATTTCATCTAATGTCTCAGGCCCATTATTCAACATCTTGAGAGATTTGACCACTCTATCAAGATTTGAATTTAGAGAAGTCACTTCACTTTCTAGATTAGAAATAGTTTTCAAGTGCTATTTCCTTTCTGCCTTCAGCTGGGTTATGAGTGCTTTCTATTTCTCCCCTTCTAGGAAAACTTCTACAATTCTGAGACACAGTTCTTTGTACGAGGCAGCTAGCTCATCAAAGGCTAGTTCACCATCACTAGATCTACATCAGAAACATATTTTCCTGTCAATTCTTTAACATACTTTACAGATTCCTCTTCCGGATCAGAATCCTCTTCAGACTAAGTAACAGATAGATTCTTCTTTTGTTTCTTAAGATATGTAGGACATTCAGCTCTAATGTGACCAAAACCTTCACATCCATGACATTGTATTTCCTTCCCTTGAGTGGATTATTCTTCAGCCCTTTTTCTTCCAAACTCATTTGACTTAAGGATGTCAGATGAGATGTTCTTGATATTTGATCTTGGATTACTATCCATCATTTTTATCACTTTGTTAAACTGTCTTGCAAGCATAAGTAAGGCACTAGATATTCCTCCATTTGTATCCATATCACAATCCCCCTCTTCATCTTCAGTATTGGTTACAAAAGCTATGCTTTTGTTCTTCTTTTCAGATCTTTCATTGATGCTTAATTCAAATGTTTGAAGTGATCCAATAAGTCCATCCACTTTCATCTTGTCAATGTCTTGTGCTTCTTTTATGGCAGTCACTTTCATATCAAATCTCTTGGTAAGAGACCTAAGCATCTTTCTCACCAATTTGTCTTCTGGAATTTATTTTCTCCCAAAGCACTGGCAGCATTTGCAATCTCAAGGATGTTTAGAAATGGTAATTTTTAATGATTCTCGTATCGTTGATAATGTATACATAATGTTTATTTTCGTAATATTTTGAAAACACCTTAGCACGGCAAACTTTGTAATGATTCTCATATCATTGAGAACACATACAAAGTGTTTGTTTTAAAAATAATTGTTTGAAAAGAGATTGTTTGAAAAGATGTTTTTTTTAAAGGGTGAGGTGTGAAAATGGTTTTAGTTTGTGAGCAAACAATTACGAGTAATCTCCTTACTCAAAAAGTTTATGTTCTTTTCCTCCTCCTTTAGATAGTGCTATTTTACCATTGGTTGGTAAGGAGCCATATCATTGGATGTGAGGGACAAAAGTGGGTCATTGTACAGTCATAGAAGGCAACTTGTAAGATACTTTAACAATTGTTGTAAGGGACTAATATTGTTTATCGAAGGCAATATCGAAGGGTCAATGAGGGACTACGATCTTTTAATTGAGGGTCTTTGCTAAAGCATCCTACATTCGAGGGACATGATTGTTTATATCCGAGGCAACACGTGAGGTTTACCCTAGAAGTGTATGTGTGCAAAGTGTATTGTTTTCAAGTATATGTGTTGTATTAGGATTTTCTAATGTTTGATTTTAGTTTTGTTATACAAATCCTAATTACGAACAACAATAAGGAAAGTGATAAATTGCGGAATTTAAATAACCTACGTTATTACAACACTTTGAGAATGGGGGGGAGGGGTACAAGTTTGTGAATAAGGGGAGGAAAGCAATAAAGCCCTAATTATCTATTATAATCCATAAGCAATTACATTACTATAATGATGCAGGAAATAAACAAACGCGTGGAGATAGAAAGATGTTTTTAAGAAACCCTAAAAAGTTCTAAGTGTTTGAGAAAATAATTTATTATTTCTTTGTTTAGAAAATATTTGCAATGTGGGGTAAAAGTTAGACCTAATTATATTTAAATTTAATAATACACAATAAAATAAGGTGCAATAAAATTAGTCTATTTATATCTATGAAAATTAGATTAATTAACTAAGACCTAAAGTAATCTAAATATTTTAGAAAATATTTTGTATTTATTTGTAGAAAAATAAAAGAAGTATACAAAACCCAATTTTAATAAAATCAAGATGGTAAAAATAACTTCAATTTGTCAAAAATTAAAAGAATTGGTATAAAGACTAAGTTGAATGTGACCAGCTTTTGATAGTGCATCATGGTCATTTGTTCTGGGGCGTTTGATTTCATTACATGATGATCATGTGGTGATGATGAGAGAGTGTAACGCGGGCTTCCTGGACATTGCCTGCACATGATCTCATAGAAACAAATATATGAATATTAAAAGGGTACCACTAGGGCTCGAACCTAGGTCCCTATATACAAATGACTTAGCGCACGCTTCTTTACCACTGGGGTAGCTGTTACATCTGGTGGTAAAACAAGTTGCAATAAATTTAAAATAAACTCATTTCTGAATATTTGAAATGACTTCATCTTCTTCCTTGCACGCGCCAAGAACAACAATTCCATTGCTAATTATGTAACTTCTTCATTTCTCAACCATTTGCAAAAATGTAAACATGAAAGTTGCTTGATTTTTCATCACGGATTCAATTATGTAAACAACTAAAGCTATAAATCAAAGATGAGCATGAATTTTTGTTGGTACCAAATTAAAACCTAATTTTTCTGAAAGTTCAACTTCAAAATTCTCCATGTACAGTTAACATAAATGAAAACTAAATGCATGATTAGCTTTAGGGAAATGATGTCTATATTTTTCATTCACAAAGTAACCATTAATGATGTTTGTATAAGAAGTTCAAAGTTGAGAAAACTTACCTCAAAACTAGAAATCGTGTTTGAAGATTGAGCACTCCTGAAGGTGTTGTGATGATCTGGATAGCTTTACTGAACTCCTAGGAAGCTATTTCAATGCTTACTTTGGATTGAGATGGATGGATTCTTCTAGAGAAGTCAAGTTGCATGTGGCTGTTTTTGGAAATGTAGGATGGTGCAGATGGTGTTACAATGATGGAACAGGGCCTTGGGTAGGTTCTAAATGAAGTATGGAAACTTTGTGATGGATTTAGTGTGAAAATGCACGAGGGAATTAAGATTTTGAAGTTCAAGGTCAGAATGTGCAACAATGGAGGTTTTGAATGCCAATTCTGATTTCAGAGTGTTTGAGGGGGGTTAGGAGGCTTGAAGTAACCAGAATGAAGAGATCACATGTTATGTGGTCTTGAAACTTGGTTTTGAAGCAAGCTTGAAATACATTATTTCAATGCATAGTACAAAGGCTCATAGGATGGTTGATAGGTTGTAGATGGTTGCTTCTTGGTGTTGATATTGTATATGTTCAGAAGAAACAAGTGAAAGTCTCAAGGAGAGTGGACTTTGTGATTAAAAAAATCTTTTCCAAAATGGAGTCTTGGCTTTCTTCCCTTAATGGCAAATTAACTTGGACAAAGCTTGAATCACTTGGACAATGGATCAATAAGTTATGTACAAATTAAATTATGGAGTGATTTTCAAGTTAGAAGCCTGCAAAGGAAGATTATGCAACATAGGTTTGATATTTGATCATGTGTTCTTCATGAAAATGCCTTGTAATTCAAGAATGAATGCCCAACTTCATCTCTTCGAATCTCTTAGATAAAGCATGATATCTTCAAGTTCTTGGACATTTTGGAAATCTTGAAACATTTTCTACAACCTTCATGTTGACCATTTTGGCTAAATCAACTTGGAACTTAGTGAAAAATCGCCAAGAAGTTGGGTTAAATATCTGACCAAACTTGTTGAAAATTTATTTAAAATGTCATGACTTCATGGGCCTATATCTCCTAATCCAAGCATTTTTTAGAAATCAACCATCAAGGATAAATTTGTAGAATTCATCAAGCTATACAACTTTCATGTTGAAAGTTTTCCTTGAATCATCTTGCATCATAGTGAAAAATGGTCATGAAGTAGTGAAATTATCAAGGTAAAAAACACTTAGAATTTTTATAAGTATTGGAAATCTTGACTTTTTGTTGACTTTTCTTGACTTTGTTGATTATTGATGATCAAGTTTGATATTTTTGAATGTCTTGATGAATCTTGATCTTTGAAATTCAATGTTGACCAAAAAGTCAAAGTTTGACTTTTGTGTGTCAGATGACTTTTCATCAATTGATCCAAATTTCAACTATCAATACCTTGATATTAATAAATGATTTGAGCCATGAAATTAGGTCAATATATTTTGTTTAAATCCTTAATATAATGCTTCAAGTCATTAGGTCATGTACTAGGTCAAAAGTCAATGATCAGTCATTCTCAATCAAAAACCAAATTTTGACAATTTCGCCCCTTTGATGATTTGAGGGCTTTTCTTGAGGAATTATGATAAACCATTGATCAATTGATGAATATGAATTCAAAATGTTTATGTTGGCCAAAAATATTAATGTTTAACTGTATATTGATCACAATTGACGTTTTACCCAATATAGCTAATTTTCAGTCATCTGAGCAATTAATTAAGCAACATTGTGATGTAAGACTTGAAACTTGGTATGAGAATTCTTGGAGACCTATAATGAACCATGAAAGTCATTTGAGGCATTAGAAGTCCAATTTTCATTGAGAAAATCAAAACCCTAATTTGTGGTCTCAGTGCTTAGGAGGTGAGCTTGTCTGATAAATTCTTTGAGAATCCTTGAGCATTTGAGATATTTTGTGAGAAATGTCTTGAAGAAAAGGGAGAGAAAATTTTGCGGGTACAAAACGCGTGTTTGAACATTCAACGAAGTAATCTCTCCATAGGATGAAGTTGATTCAGAAACAGAAAAGATCTTCTGCAAAGACACATCCTTGGCAGCTCAGTTAAAACACCAATCATAGTATCTAGACTCTGGTTGCTCACGACACATGACAGGAAAAAGGCATATGTTCATAAGCCTGGATCTTAAGCATGGAGGCGTTGTAGGTTTCATAGGAGATCAAAAAGGAAGGATCATAGGCTCAGGAACAGTAGGTAATGGTTCTCTTCCTTCTATAACTAGTGTTTTACTAGTTGAAGGATTAAAGTATAATCTATTATCTATTAGTCAATTAAGTGATAATGGTTGTGATATAATATTTAATCAAGATTCCTATAAAGTTGTTAGTAAAAAAGATGGCGCCATCCTTTTCAATGGAAAGAGAAGAAACAACTCTTATAAGATCAGACTTTCTGACCTTAAAGAATAGATTGTAAAATGTCTCATGTCTATTAATGAAGAGCAATGGATGTTGCAAATACATTTAGGTCATGTTAGCTTGAGAAGAGTATCTCAGCTAAACAAACTTGATCTTGTCAGAGGCTTGTCAAAACTGAAGTTTACTTCAGATGCTCTTTGTGAATCTGTCAGAAAGATAAGTTTTCAAAAACCTCTTTCAAAGCAAAAAATGTTATTTCCACCTCTAGACCATTGGAACTTCTTCATATTGATTTGTTTGGGCCAATGAAAACTACGTCAATCAGTGGAAAGAAGTATGGGTTTTTCATTGTAGATGACTACATTAGATGGACTTGGGTGAAGTTTCTCAAACACAAGGATGAGTCACATTCTGTTTTTACTACCTTATGTGCTCAAGTTCAAAATGAGATGAATCTCAAAATTGTCAAGGTTATAAGTTATCATGGTGGAGAGTTTGAAAACAAATATTTTGAAAAACTATTTGATGAAAATTGCATTTCCCATGATTTCTCTTGTCCAAGAACTCCACGGAAAAATTGAGTTGTTGAGAGGAAAAATAGGACTTTGTAAGAAATGGCCAGGACTATGATTAATGAAACCAATATGGCAAAGTACTTTTGGGAAAAGGCTGCAAACACATCGTGTTATATCTAGAACAATGTCTCTATTATACATATTCTTGGAAAGACTCCTTATGAATTATGGAAGAACATGAAACCCAACATTTCATATTTTCATCCATTTGGATGCTCTTGTTTTATCCTATACCAAAGATAATCTAAACAAGTTTGATTCAAAAGCTCAAAGTTGTATCATGTTAGGATATTCTGAACACTCAAAAGGCTATAGAGTATATAACACTGAAACACTCATTGTTGATGAATAAATTCATGTTAGATTTGATGATAAGCTTGACTTTGAAAAGTCAAAGCTAGTTGATAAGCTTGCAGATGTGGAAATCACCTATTCAGAATCAGAAGGTAAAGAAACTGAAGTTGAAGTTCAAGAAGTGAAAGATTCAGAAAATGCTCAATTGGATGCTTCTAATGCTTAGACTCTTGTGAAGAGGCTAATAAAAAGTATATCACATTCTCAAAAACTAAATATGGGAGATAAGAAAGAACCAGTCCAAAACATATCTCACTTTAAAAATTATGAAGAAATACTTCTGAGTTTAGTATTGTTGGTAGAACCTGTCTCTACCAACGAAGCTCTTCTTGATCAATCCTATATTCAAGCCATGGAATAAGAACTCAGACAATTCTCAATCAATGATGTTTGGGATCTAGTACCAAGACCCAGAGAAACTCATATGATTGGAACAAAATGGGTTTTTTGAAACAAGCTCAATGAGAAAGGTGAAGCGCTAAGAAACAAAGCTCGACTCGTTGCACAAGGATATAGTCAGTAAGAAGGAATAGACTATATAGAAATCTTTGCACCAGTTTCCAGGTTGGAATCTATTCATCTATTAATTTCTTTTGCTTCTAATCACAACATCATTTTATATCAGATGGATGTTAAAAATGCTTTCTTGAATGGTGTCATACCCCAAATTTGCCCTATCAGTTCAATAGTCGTATTATTACTGTGTTTCTAAGTTAATAGTCATTGGTATTTAAAATTGTTTTATTTTGAATATCATTTCATGGGAGGTCTTAAATTCATAAGAAGGGGTGTATTATTTCAAAATGGACCATCAAAATTTGTTGGTCCATTAAAGATTTTTGGATCATTTAAAAGTCCATTTCAAGTTATAAAAAGGAGGTACATTGTTACAATATAAGGGTGTGGTATTTTGGGCCATCAAAATCTGATGGCCCATTAAGGGTTGATTCATTTTCTTTACAAAGGAGGCGTGCAAGTTTTTTTTGAATCAATTGGGCCCATGTCATGCGTTTTTGGGACGGCCCATTAGAATTTTCTTATAGAAAGCCCACATTTCTTTTTATCAATTATATTTTTATTATCTTAATCAATATTTGGTTAAGACAATTTTGTTATATAAATATTATTAATAGTAAAATCATTTTTATTAATTAAAAATAAATACCAATTTCATTAATATTGTTATTATTGTGATTATTTTTCTTATCATACTATTATTATTATTAATATTATTATTATTATTAAGCCCGTTGTTATTTTGAGATGTTGACCGAGTCAACCTAAAAGGCTGAAACCCTAACGCAAGCGGCGCCCTGTTTCCCCTTCAAACCCATAAATCAGACCCACAAGCCCAAGAAACAAAAATCGTGCAAATCAAACAAAGATTAATCGTATCAAATATTCATGACAAATCAAATTCTTAATTACAAACAAAAACAAATCTTAGATTGAAAAACATTTTTATTTTGGATTTACATAGGATAAACGTCATGATACATTGAGAAATTACAAAATCCTAAACTAAAGTACAAAGAGACCAAATAAAATCCTAAGATTGATTCTAATTGAATCAATCGCTAACCTGTAACGACTAATCATAAAATATTTCCTAATCTATCATTATTTATAAACTATATAAACTCTAAGAATTAAGAAGAGAAGGGAGGAAATTTGGAGAAGAAGATTATGACAGTGAAGGAGACAAAACTACAATTCAATTCTTCAGCTTGAGATCTAGGTTTCAATTTCTGAAACCCTAGATTTTTTTTGCATCATAACTGCTACACAATCGTCATACCTACAAACAGAAGACAAGGAAAAGATCAAAAGACAGACGAGGAGAAAACAAGTAGATTCATGACAAGGATAAATTAAGCCTAATCAATTAGATTAGGGTTTGTTGTTATTTGAATCTGCGATTCGTGTTTGGTTTTGGGATTTTTGGGTTTCTAAAAAGGGTTAGGGTTCATTAGGGTTCTTGGTGTCTAGGGTTAGGGTTCATCTAGATAAGCGTTTCTGGGTTGAATATTGTTAGGGTTCATGTGAGAACCCTAGGATTAGGCTTTGGATTCATAGGTTTCCTAGGGTTTCTGGGTTATGGATGAAGGTTTGAATGAAGGTGGTGGTGCCCAAATTTAGCCTCCAGCGAAAGTGATTTTTGGTCGGTGGCACTCTGAGTAGGGAAATTTCTGGTGCGGTGTATTTCTAGAGAGAGGCCAGAGCCTCTCTTTCTAGAAATATAGAAAGGGTTTATTTGTTTTGGGAGTAGAGAGAGAGAGAAGAAGAAACAATGAGGCCCAACATTGGGCCTGAGATTTTATAAACCCCTCCCCATTATCTGATGCTCGCAACCCCAACGTCCTTATCATACACATTCCATCACTAACGCTTGATCTTCATCAAACGATCTCAATGTGCATGCCCATTGTAATACCTTGTACCTTCCCTCAAATTGGCCAACGGATCCAACATCTGTCTTGGGCCAATCCCAATGCTCCCCACACCCTCCAAATTACTCTCTCAATATAATCCTCGCCCCCTAGCGCTATTGGGCCAAGTCCAACATCTGGACTTGGGGCCCTTGTTGAACACACCCCCATTTTTACTTCCATGTTCAATAGAACACCTCCCTACTGAGTTTGGGCCTAATCCAATATCTAGATTCAAGGCTCTACTTTCTGCACCCCCTGATTTTACTATGCTAACATAAAAATACACCCCCTGACTCTTTAATTGAAATTTTATTTTCTTTATATATTATATTTTTTATTTTTATAATTAACTCTTTTTATTATATATTTAATATATTTATATAAATTCCAAAATTATTTTATTATTATAAAATTCAATATTTTTACTAACTCATTTTTTAATTAATTTTAAATTGCATTAAAATTCATTTTATCATGCATTTAAAACTTATTTTCTAATATTTTTTAACATATTTAAAAAAAAAGTCTAACCAACATCAAAAAATCAATTTTCCACTAAAATAATTTAAAATTCAAGATTATTTTTAAAAAGGATTATGAAAATATTTTTAATCGATTGCGAACTTCGTCTAACAACTCCGCTATTCACACACCCAAACTTGGTTCAAGGAGAATTTGAAATATCTTCGTAATCCATAAAAAATACCAACCAATTGTGAACTACGAATTGGGACTCTAATTCCTCATAAGAGGATACGTAGGTATACGACTAAAATTGTGGCGAGTTCCCCTAATAAAAATTAAAACCATATTTCCTAAAAATTGTAATTCTAAACCCTAGTATCCTTGTGAATAAGGTAGATGAGGGGTGCCTAACACCTTTCCTTCATCTAAAAAGAGTCCAACAACTTAGAATCTCTGATCAAATTAGGGTTATCCTTTATATTCCCTTCCTAAAGATAAAAATTAAGGGTGTCGACTCTCATTTTCAAACCGGTTACAACAAATGGATACATAACTTAAGAAGTTTATGTGCACCAACCTCCTAGTTTGGAAGACAATGAAAATCCTGAATTTGTTTTCAAACTTAAAAAATCACAGTATGGTCTGAAACAAGCTCCAAGAGCTTGGTATGAAAGATTGAGCAACTTTCTTTTAGAAAACAACTTCAATATAGGAAAGGTTGACACCACTCTGTTCTGTAAAAATTTCAAAAATAATATCTTAGTAGTTAAAATATATTTTAATGCTATTATATTCAGTTATGCTAATTCCACTTCGTGCAAGGATTTTGCTAAGTCTATGCATGCTGGATTTGAAATGAGCTTAATGGGAGAACTCAAGTTCTTTCTAGGAATTCAAATCAATTAAGGAACGGATCAAACCTTCATTCATCAAAGCTAACACACCAAAGAACTTCTGAATAAGTTCAATCTAATTGAGTGCAAGATATCAAAGACTCTTATGCATCCTACGTGTGTCCTAGATAAGGATGAGGTAAGTTGCAAGGTAGATCAGAAGCTGTATAGAGGTATGATAGGTTCCTTACTATATTTGAATGCCTCCAGGCCTGACATTTTATTTAGTGTATGCTTATGCACTAGATTTCAACCAGGTCCTAGAGAATCACACTTGACTGTTGTCAAATGGATTTTTAGATATCTGAAAAATACTACTAACCTTGTTCTATGGTACAGAAAATCAAGAAAATACCAGTTAGTAGGTTATTGTGATGCTGATTATGATGGTGGTAGACTTGAATGGAAGAGTAACCCTGGAAGTTTTCAATTTTTGGGAGAATACCTTATATCATGGTCCAGCAAGAGGCAATCAAAAATTGCACTCTCAACAGCAGAAGCTAGATATATCTCTACAGGAAATTGTAGCACTAAAATTCTCTGAATGAAAAGTGAGCTAGAGGATTATCAATTATATGAAAGCATTATTCCTATTTATTGTGATAATACTTTCCATTTGTTTATTTAAAAACCCTATCTTACATTATAGGGCTAAGCACATTGAAATCAAACATCACTTCATCAGAGACTATGTCTAGAAGGGTGTTCTTTCTTTAAATTTCGTCGATACTAACCATTAGTGGGCTAACATCATTACAAAAGCCGTTACTGAAAATAGACTTATTTTCATTCTAAAACATTTAAACATGGTTCCATGTACAGAGTTAAAAAAGGTGTTAATTTAATATGTCGAAGCTCCAAATGCAATATGGTTGTCTAAAGTTCAAGGTTTAGGTTTCTGAAACATGTGAATTTTGATTAAGTGAAGTCTTCATGAATCAGATGTACTCATGAATCATCTATTCGTCGAATGGATCATTTCTATGAATACTGAAGAGCCTACTTTATCAAACTAGTTACTAAAAAGGTAAAAGGAATCCTATTCAGATAAAAAGGCTATTGGTGTTTCCGAATTACTTTGTACTTTTGGTGACATCTTGAGAGACATAATATTATTGGGAGTATATATAAATCATCTTGCTTTACCCTATGTCATTAATACTTTGTCTTGTCTTGTCTTGTCTTGTCTTTTCGTATGTCCTTGACATATCTTTTGCATGATACGCTTCTTTGGTTTACATCATTTGTCCCATCAGTATCTTTCTCTTCTTTTTATATCTCTCACCCATTTCTTTGTTATCTCTTAGTGTCTAAACTCATCCTCCATCTTTCTTCATCATGTCTCTAAGAACCTTCCTTGGTGATAGAAATCTTTTAGAAGTCATCAATGAAAAGCAACTCAAGCGTTCAGGGCTCAAAGATGGAAATTGACACTTGCTACTTGGCCAGTATGCTCAAGATTGGGAAAGATACTATGAATTGATTTGTGGTCCTATATATCCAAATTTGTTGACAAATTTATGGCTATATGCATCTGTGAGCAGCGACGGTAGTTGCATTGACTCTACCATTCTTGGCCTTCCTTTTACCATAACTTTCTCTGCTATTGCTGAAGCCATCAAGTGTCCAAATTCCAGAATTACCATAGAATAAGTTCATCCATCAATTTGTAGTAAACTCCCTTATCTCTTTGACACCTCTGTCAAATATGAACCCATCTAACCATAAACGCTTCTACCCCTGGCTAAAGTTTGGTTTCGTCTAATATTGACAAAATTTCGACCATGTGGTGTTGCTAAGAAATTTCTATTTCACGAGGGTCAGATCTTTCTCTACTACTTAATAAATCGTGTTAAAACCAATATGCCTCAAACTATGTTCAATCATCTGAAGGACTTGTAACCTCTTTTAGGGCTCTTACTAAATCTTACATTCCTTATGAACTAGTTCTAACTGAACTACTCTTCAAAGCAGAAATAATTGGTGTAGTTCGTAGGGTTAGAATGGGACCTGATATCGTGCTTGCTGATGAAAGATGTGATATTCTTGAAGATGAAGATAGCTAGGCTACACCCGCGTTGTTCCTTTGTGTCTGTTTGTTCTAGTGGTTCTATCGAGTTTGTACTTCTTCATTTTCAATCAATGAAATTTGCTTCTTTTCTTGGTTATCCTTGAAGCCCTTTTTCATTTCTGGAAAAAGGAAGAAAGTAAAATGATTTTGATAATACTTATTCTTAGAATCGTAAACTCTCATATATAATGTTGTTGCTACTAACTGTTTTTTTAATGTTTTAATCCACGAACTTTGAATAAGTTCACTGAGTATTCTTAAGACATATTGAATTTGAAGATCCTTATGTCTAAGGTTGAGAACCTTATGGATGAAATCAAATCTGATTTCATATATAAGAAGTTGTACACTTTGTGAATATATGAATATTCAAACAGATGTACCAAACACAATTCAGAAGTTATAAACTTACTGAAAGTAAGATAATCTTGCTTGATATCATAGTGTTCAGAAGTTGTGAACTTTCTGAAAGTATGGAATTCAGACTTAAAGCTTCAGAAGTTGTGCTCTCTTGAAAAGAAGACAGGTCAACATTCTGATTCATGCTCTCATACAGAGATGCCACTAAGAAGATATGCTCTGATATGTGTGCTTCTAGAGTGTATATTCTATTCAGAAGTTGTGAACTATTTGAATATCCGATTTATTGGAAAATATCATGTCAAACGTTGATGCTTAAGAAGTAGTGAACTTATCTAGAAGTATAGTGTTTTGGTGGTGATATTAGAATCAAGAAATATCAGTGTTGATACATGATGCATGTCATTATTAAATCAAGCTCAAAATCAAGTTTTGATTCTTCACAAGTGTAAATAGTAACCAGGTTCTGAGATGAAGACCAGATGCTCTAGTCAGACTCTGATAAGTTGTTGTAGGGAAGTGTTACTTCTCTATATCTATGTTCTAAACACTCAAAAATAATTTTGTGAGTCTTGGGCTCGGGGGGAGACTCTGAACAACCATAAATGGAATTTTTGGATTAACATGTTAAAGGGGAGTTGTGAGCTTAATTCTGAATTTATCGACTATGGTGATTACCCTGTATAAATTTATCTATCAAAATACATGGTTTTGTCATCATCAAAAATGGGGAGATTGTAAGAACAAGAAGTGTTTCTACATTTGGCCTTAAGATTTTGATGATAACTTTACATGATATCATAGAGAACAATTGTATACTCTAATGGTTTCATTCTAGCGTGTAGTTGCTGCTATAATGTTCTAACTCTAGTATCAAGGCGTGTGATGTCATCAGGTTTTGAGCATAAACACTATTGGAAGAAAACATGTGGTTACGTGTTACAGTTGAAGTCAAGATTCTGGAACTCATCTTATGCAACAATTCTTAGGAACATTAGTGTAAGAGGTTATGATCGTGACTTGGTGATTAAGCTTTGGAGGCCTTCTAAAGCTTTGCTTTTGTGTGTTACAAGTTTTGAATATTATGAAGACGAGGTTCAGCTGAACAAGTCCTGATGATCTGAAGAAAAGCAAGTTCTTACGACCAAGTGCTGAAGACTCTGAAGACAAGGTTCTGATAAGACATGTTCTGAAGACTCCAAGACTTAGGTTCTAAGACTTAAGGGTGATTCTTCTAAAACAAGATTCGAACATTCAAATTATCCGAAGTCTCTGGAGAATAGGAGAAGTTCAAAATGGTTAGTGTGTGATGGTGTAGAAAAGGTACATAAATTGGTATGTGACCTCTACCCTCTAGGGTGGTGTAAGGACAATCCTTTTGTACTGTACTATAATCACTCTCATTATGATCGTTAAGAATAAACTGTTGGATTTCTGATTACCTTTCTATCCTTTCAACGTATCTCTTTTACAAGCTATTAAAGAAAGGCTTGGAAGTTGAAGAAATGTAATAATCAACATTACAAAAATCTATCGAATTAAATCAAGCTCGAGCAAAACTACACCAAAGTGTTTTGCAACTCTTTAGAGAAATATTTTGTGTAGAGTTTTGTAAATAGGCAAGAATTTATTGCTCGTATCTTGCTGTAAAACACTTAGGTGTTTTTCTTTGTACTCAAACGTCTATGAAATCTGCTTAAAAGAAATAAACTGTAATACACTAAAAGTATTCAACAATTGTTGATTGATACCTTGAGTGACCGAGTGAAGGTATGATATTAAGAAGGCTCCTACTACGGCTTGAGTTGATTTGCAATAAGGATCGATTGACTTATTGTGGGGTGATAATAAGGTTGATCTGACTTATTGTAGGTTATTTGTAATAAGTTTGGTTATAGTGGATTAAGTCCTTGTTGAAGGAAAATAACCTTGAGGGGTGGACTGGAGTAGCTTAGTTAACACTGAACCAGATAAAAATAATTTTATTAACTTATTTTTATGATCTATGTTAACTTGTTCTTTCATCAAAGAAAAAGATTTAAAATTATTTTTGGTGAAACCTAATGTAAACCCCCCTTTCTTGTGTTTTTCACACCTACAATTAGTTATAAGGTAACTTTTGCCAAAGATTATTTCATAATAAATCATAATGAGAAGAAGGATTGTATGTTTAATAGCTTGAGGGTTAGTAATATTTATATGCTATACTTAAGAGAGATTTCCTTTAATAATTCACAATGTCTTGTTACCTTGAGTGAAGACTCTTGGTTATGACGTAGACATTTGGCTCACGTCAACTTTGATCTACTAAACAAAATAGTTACAAAAGACTTATTAATCGGTCTACCAAAAATGAATTTTTCAAAAGACTATCTATATGATGCATGTCAAAAGTCTAAGCAAACGAGGGTTTCTTTTTAATCCAAAAATGTTGTTTCAACATCTAGACCTCTTGAGCTCCTTCACATCGATTTATTTGGTTTTTCACGGACAAAAAGCTTAGGTGGAAATTATTATGGTCTTATAATTTTAGATGATTAATCAAGATTTTGTTGGACTATTTTCTTGCATAGCAAAGATGAAACATTCCCGACTTTCACACGTTTTTCCAAGTTAGCTCAAAATGAATTAAATTAAAAAATTGTTGTCATTCGAAGTGATCATGGAGGTGAGTTTGAAAATCATATCTTTGAAGAATATTGTGATAAATTTTTGGAATTGAACATAACTTTTCAGCTCCTAGAACTCCATAACAAAATGATGTTGTGGAGCGTTAAAATTATGTTTTAGCGGAGTTGGCAACAACAATGCTCAATGATTATGGTCTACCAATATTTTAGGGAGGATGTTATTAGCACTTCGTGTTATATCTTGAATATGATACTTATTCGTCCCATTCTTGACAAAACTCCATATGAACTTTTAAAAGGTAGAAAACTAAATTTATCGCATCTTCATGTCTTTGGATGTACATTTTTTGTTTTAAATAATGGAAAAGATGATCTTGGAAAATTTAATGCAGAAGCCGATGAAGGTATCTTTATTGGATACTCTAAATCTAGAAAAGTATGTAGAGTTTATAACAAAAGATTATTTATTGTTGAGGAGTTGGTCCGTGTTACTTTTGATGAGACTTCCCCAAATAGTGTTGGGAAAGGTAGTTTTTTTTCATGGTGTAGGTGCATCTACAGAAGACATACTCAAGGACACTAATTAAGGAGTTGATCAACCTAAATTGGTAGAAATTGAGAAGGATGAAGATGACAACCAAGAAAAGAAATATGATGAAAGTCATGAAGAAAATGATGGTATTCCATTGGATTCGAGAATCTCCGAGGATTATCCAATTGACAACATTATTCGTGATATCACCAAAAGGGTAACTACTTGCTCTAAGATAAGTAATTTTTTTTATCATGATGCATATGTATCATAAGTTGAACCTAAAAACTCTAAGTATGCCTTTATTTATGAGCATTGGCTTATGGAAATGCAATAAGAATTGAATCAGTTTGAAATAAATGACGTTTGGGACCTTGTCCCTCGTCCACAAGATCATCAAGTTATAGGAACTCGATGGGTATTTAGGAATAAACTTGATGAACATGGTGTGATAATAAGAAATAAGGCTCGTCTTGTGGCTCAAGGTTATAATCAAGAGGAGGGAATTTATTATGAGTCGACATATGTTCGGGTTTCCTGACTTGAGGCTATACACCTTTTATTAGCTTATGTATGCTCAAACAATTTCAAATTATATCAAATGGATGTAAAAAGTGTGTTTCTTAAAGGATATATAAGTTAAGAAGTGTATGTTGCTCAACCTCCCGGTTTTTAAAATTATGAGTTCCTAATCATGTGTTCAAGCTAAAACGTGCATTGTATGGTCTTAAACAAGCCCCTAGGGCATGGTATGATCGAGTTAGTAAGTTTTTTCTAGAACAAGGATACTCTATAGGGAAAGTAGACACTACACTCTTTATTAAGCGTCAAGGAAATAATATTTTACTAGTTCACATTTATGTTGATGACATCATTTTTGGTTCAAATAATATGCATCTTGTCAAGGAGTTCTCTAAGCTTATATAGTGAGAGTTTGAAATGAGTTTAATGGGAGAGTTAAACTACTTCCTCAGACTACAAATTAAGCAACTTGGTGAAGGCACATTTGTATTTCAAACTAAGTATTGTCTCGAATTGCTCAAAAGATTCAGTATTGATGGTGCAAAAGAAATTGGCACACCTATGGCAACAAATGGTAATCTAGATAGAGATGAAATAGGTAAGGATGTTTAGGTAAAAAGGTATAGAGGTATGATTGGCTCACTTATTTATCTTACTGCATCTAGGCCGGATATTATGTTTAGTGTTTGTATGTGTGCACGATATCAAACCATTCCTAAGGAATTACATTTAAAAGTTGTTAAGCGCATTCTTAGATACCTCATTGGTACCTCTAAGTTTGGGCTTTGGTATTCCAAGGGAAATGATTTTAGCTTGGTTGGTTATTCCGATTCTGACTTTTTCGGTTGCAAATTGGATAGGAAAAGTACTAGTGGAACTTGAAACATGTTTTCAAAATCCTTGGTAAGTTGGCATAGTAAAAAGCAAGTTTTTATGGCTTTGTCAACTGTCGAGGCATAATACGTGGCAGCTGGTAGTTGTTGTGCATAAATTTTGTGGCTTAAACAAAAACTACTTGATTATGCTATTAAACTTTCATGTATTCCTATCATGTGTGACAACACCAGTGCCATTAATCTAACCAAAAATCTTGTACTACATTCACGCACTAAACATATTGAGATACGTCACCACTTCCTTCGTGACCATGTTGAAAAGGGGGATGTTGTGTTTGAGCATGTTGATAGTAAAAATAAACTTGCCGATATTTTCATTAAACCTCTCGCAAACGAACCTTTTGTCAATATACATGGGGAATTGGGGATAATCGATATTCAAATGTTGCTTAATTCTATCTTATTGCTTGCACTTTATACTTTCACTCTAACTTTGTGTTTGAGTATTTAACATCATGTGAGTGCAACTTCAATCCCAATCAAGAGTGAGGTATTATCGTTTAAATTTCTCTTTGAAAGTGAGATTTTCCTTGATGTATGTTACTAGTTTCTTCCAAAAATGCTTGATCTTTACTCAAATGATGAAAACCGTGAATGTTCATTTCCAATTTTTTGTATTAATAACCATTGTGTGTTCTTAATCCAAATGCTTATAATGACCTCATGAATTAATTCTTCACATTTGTATAAGTTTGTTCTTATTGTGCTAGCATGTATTTGTGTTTTTTTTTTTTTGCAATTGTGCTTGAATTATGTGTATGCAAGTTATTTGAAATATATGTTTCTTGTTGTCTTAGTTTCATGGCATGAAAATCGTCTTCATTTTGGTTTTAGTAGCGACATATTCTTGTTGCTATGCTAGGCACATGTGTGTGCGACATCGGGAGTCCCATTATGAAGCGTTACTTGTTCGTGATGCTACACAAATAACTTGACATTATTGTCATTTCTTGCTTATTTAGTCTTTATGCAATTCATTACATTCTTTGAAATATTTCTTGCTTGCTATTTAAAATTGTGCATCATCACATATATATGGGGATATGTGTTTGTTTCTCTTCTATGAAAAATAGCCTCTAATTGTTGTATTAGTCTTTTTATGGAACTATGTTACTTCTCACGGTTTGCTATCTTTATTTTTGATGTTGTCAAAGGGAGAGAAACATATGTGATTTGAAGTAGGGAAGCACAAAGTTAGGGTTAGACTTCAATAAATACAGAGAATGCATCGTCACAAGTTTTTCTATCATAAAAAAGGGGGAGTATGTGAGTACAAACTTCGTCGTCAAATGTTTTGAATGATGTCAAAACTGGGAAAAGATTGCACTTCTGAACATTGGACGGTATCCTTATGTCTTGTGACAATCCTCTGCATTAGAGGTCTTAGGAATTATTAAAAAGCATTTTGAAATTGATCCAAGCCATTAAAAATAATTTTCTGCATAATTGTTTACTACATGTGTCAACACATCTGCTTTTCAGGTTGACACATGCAACTTATTTTTAAAGCATGTAGCTTCTGTAAGTCACAGGTTGGCACATGCAGTCATTCAGGTTGACACATACTGAAGCATTTCTAAAATTGAATAAATTCTTATTTTATGTGTCAACACATAAGCTTTTGAGGTCGACACATTTACTATCGTTTTAAAGCCTGTATCCTCTGACTTGGTTCAGTCGACACATAGAATTTTATAGGTTGACACATATAGTTTAAAAATAACTTATGTGTCAACACATATGATACTTAGGTTGACACATAATGTTTGTTTGGTCAAATTTCATAAAATCTATTTATTCTGAATTTGTCCCTTTTTCGCTAAAAGTTCCAAAACTATAAATACTCTTTCGTACATCATTCATAACTGGGTGAAACCATAAAATTAGCATATTTCTCTCTTCATCTTCAACCTTTAGTCTATGCATAGACACTGATATTACATTGTAGGGATGTTCCGTTGGGGTTCCATCTAGACGAGGATTGATAGTGTCCAATTGTGTATTGGGTTGAGCTTTATAGGGTTTTTCATCCTGGAAAAACATCGGGTTTGTCCTCTAAGATCATTGGTTGATTTGCGGGTTTTCGTACAAGACGTTCAAGAGGTAATTGCGGCCAAGTGAAGTCCTTTGGATATAAAGAATGCAAGGGATCCTTTGGAGATAAAGAACACAAAGAAATTAGCGCAAGAATGGCGGATTACAATTGAAGTCTTGTGTTGCAATAGTTTGAAATGGACTGTGCGTGAAAGCTTTGGATATAAAGAATGCAAAGGAGTAGAAAGATCTAGATAGTCAATTTGCAACTATTGTGTCTTGGTCTTTCTCAAGATCAAAATAGGAGAAGGGGTTCAATCAACAACAAGCTTAGGGTTTATGAAGTTGCTCTTAAACACTTCTCTTGTATCAACAATATCGCATACTAAGAATTATCATAATTCCATTGGAATTAGACGCAGACGTACCCATACACAAGGACAATTGTGGGGAAATATGAAGACAAATTCCTTATGTCTCCTTTATTTTTTTCTTTTACCTGATTTGATTTTCATTGATTAATTTTTCAAATAGCATTGCGTTATCATTTGAATTGTAAGAATTTTTTGAACTGTTTTTTATTGTAAATCAAGTGTTGATATAGCTTATAATCACTTTTCATTAAAAGTGGTTTTGTGTATTAACACAATCAAAAGAAAAATTCTAAAAATTCACTTGCACACAAAGTGTTTGATAAATTGATTCAACTAGTTCTTTTTAATATTGACATTGAAAATAGCTTTACTAGTAACTTGAGATAAACTTTAAATAAGCTGCTAAGTGATTTAAGTATATTAATTCAATTTTTTTTTCTTATTCCATATTGAACTTATTGTTACGGTTTGCATATCTGAGTTTCCAACAGCGTTCCTATAGATGACACTTCTGAAAAAGCTTTTGTGTCGCTCTTTGATAAAACAAATTTTAAGATCAAATTTTTGTATAAAATTTAAAAGAGGTATTTATTCACACATCCCCCTCTAGATACATTGTCGTCGTCTAACACCTGCATTTGTCGGAGTTTTCTTTGATTCCTTGTTCTGTTAGATAGAAATCGAGGAACTTACCTGCTCGAACTCTGAAGGTGCATTTCTGCAGATTGAACCTCATCTTGCATCTCCTCGGCTGGTCAAAGACTCTCTTCAGGTGGAACATATGGTCGGACTCCTCTTGGGATTTTACTATCATATCGTCCATGTAGACTTTGAGCATGTCTCAAGTTTCACCTCAGAAGACATTATACATCATTCGTTGGTATGTAGCGCCAACATTTTTCAAGTCGAAGGGCATTATGTTATAGTAGTAATTTCCCGACTCGATCATGAAGGTCGTGTATTTTTTGATGCACTTTTCCATGGGGATCTGGTTGTACCCTGAGTACACATCAATAAAAGACAGTAATTCAAATCCAGCGGAATTATCAACTTGTCTAAATGTGTTAGGTAAAGGGTAAGTGTCTTTAGGTCAAGCCCTATTGAGATCGGTATAATAAATGCACATTCACCATTTTCCATTATATTTTTTTGCATGTACAACATTTGAAAGCCATGTTATGTATTGGGCTTTTGAAATAAAATTTGCCTCTATGAGGTTTTTCCCAGCATTTTTAGCAGCCCCCGCTTTCTCGGGAGACTTCCTACGCCTACGTTGCACTACAACCCTATCGGTGGGATCTATGGTCAGCTGGTGGCAAGATACTGTGGGGTCAAGTCAGGGCATCTCAGCGGCACTCCACGCGAACAAGTCAGCATTTTCTCTTAAGCAGACTTTCAGTTGCTTCCTTGAGATGTCAGGGAGGCCAGTTCCAATCTTCAATCCTTTGTTTGGGTCATTGTCGAGGAGGATGAATTTAAACTTTTTGTCTAGAATGGTGCACTGAGGATGGGGAGGCTCATCGTTGTTCTCTGGTGTTGAGGAGTTTTTCGCTGCTAGCCGAGTTTATCTTTCTTTTTTACTTTGCTTATTCAAGTCATCTTTAGTGATGCGACTGTCGAGGTCGATCGAGTCGAGGTGAGGCATTAAATTTGGTTCCTCTGAGCTGATGGGTCATGTTGGTATGTCGACCGTTCTGGAAGGCATGTTAATGGTGTTCTGTCCTTTTTAGGCCATTTCAAAGCATCTCCTCGCAACTTCTATGTCCCCATGAAGAGTGGCTACGGGCCTCTTGGGCGTGTAATACTTCATCTTCAAATGAACAATAGAGGGTACAACGATCAGTTCGGCCAGAGTTGGCCTTCCCAGGATGCACTGGTATAGAGACGGACTATCTATCACCAAGAATTAGACTCTAACCGATATGGTGGTCTCGGCTGAACTTAAAGTGATAATCAGTTCGACATGGCCCCACGGCTTTGTGGTTGCACCATTGAAGCCCTGCAGTTCATAGCCCACATAGGGTGTCAGATGTTTTTCGTCGAGCTGTAAGGTGAGGAATAGTTGAGAGTACATGATGTCGCTTGAGCTTACATGGTCAACCAATATATGGTGCACGTTAAAGTTCATCATTAGGGCTCTCATGAGTAAGGGGATGCTCGATTTGGGGGATCTACCAGGAAGCTCCTCGTGGTAGAATATGATAGGGATTGAGCTTCCCTAATACTTGTCGAGGGAAAAAATTTGGATTCAGCTCGCATCGATGAGCTCCTCGAATTTTATTTTTATCGAACCTACGGTAAATTTGTTGAATCCACCGCCAAATATGACCATGGAAGAGGGTAAAATCTCCCATATGTTATGTGTTACAAAGTAGAAGGGGGGTTTGACCTCATTGGGGATATAGAAGTCCTCAGGCTGGGAAATGCACATGGAAATCTACAGGTTGGCGATGTCGTCAGAAAGTGGCTTCTCCTCTTTAACCTTCTTTGTTTTTCGGGCGTCTTGCAAAAGAGTTTCTTTTTTGTTGTATTTCCTCATGTGCCCTTCCCTGATGAGGATCTCAATTTCATCCTTAAGGTGAACACACTCTTCAATAACATGTTTGTGGCTCTTGTGGAACCGGCAGTACTTGGACTTGTTCGTGTTAGGTTTGGGAGGTGTTTTCCTGGGTAAATGGACGCCAGCCTGGAAGATCCGAGTTTGTGCACTCCGATAGAATATGATCGTGAGGTCTGACCTAGAGTGTGTACTCGGTGAAATGGCCAGTAGGTCCTTTGTATACCCGAGACTTGTGGTGCTTATCTTCTTTTCTTTTCTCCCTTCCATAGCGAGGTGCCAAGTGGTCGTAATGCCTCGAAATTATGGTGTTTTCCTGATGCCGTGAGTCTTGAGCATTGTTGGCGGCTTCTTTCTCCTCGTACTGAATATAGGCATGGGCCTTGAGAAGGAGGGCATCCAGCGATTCAGGCCTTTCGATGCCAACTGCTTTGAAGAAGTCACTGCGAGGGTGCAATCCCCGCTCGAGCAAATACTTCTTCATGTCATCAGTTGTGGAGACCTGTACGATTTCCCAATTGAACCTCTAGATGTCGGCTCAGAGGGGTTCGTCTTTCCCTTGCATGATTTCCTCAATCATCGCCTCAGTTTTGGGTGGCGATGAGAAGCGGTGAAGTGCCTCGAAAACTGCTTTCCTAGGTCTTTCCAGGAAGTGATGGATGTTGTTAGTTTAATGGTTTTATGATTGGATAAATTTTGGTAAAACATGGTTCTATACAGATGTTAAGCAATATGTTGTCACATCTGCATCAACTGTCATGAAATTTCAGCTACTATGAGTTTTCATCCAGATGTCGAAGACATATGTCATGACATCCTGGACTATGTACAACAGGGGCTATTTTTTGTTATATCTTGACAGATTTAGTTTGATTTAATGAGATCATTTTGGATATTCCTCATCATTATGCGCGGGTCAAGGAGAGTATTTAGGGACAAAGTGAAAATTTAAGTGGATTTCTTAAAAAGGATCTTGGAGACTTTTTAGGAAGATTTAAAAATATTTATTCCTATATTTATGAGAAGATCTTCCAATTGTTTTTGAACATGAAGATTGGATCTTTTGAAGAGTCCAGACTCATATTGCAAGAGTTTATAAATAAGGAATTGCTAGACCTAAAATAGCAAGCATTCACAAGAAGAAACTGTGGGTGCAAAATAAGGGTTTAGGGTTTTCGGAGTCTTTCAATTTCTTTGTGTTTATGTTCTTTGTATGTCACTCATATATCTTTTGATGCATTAAGTTGACTAATTGTTGCTTGTTTATCAAGCTATTATTCTCACCCATGAGCTTTTAAGCAAAGAGTTGAGTATTGTTCTTAGTTAAGAGTCTTAATTAAGTATTGTTGATTTGAAGTGTAATCTTCTATTCGGTTTTCTTTTATACCATCACTATGATTGTGATTAGTTTAAGTCTAGTTCCAAGGTTTATGGTTGTAGGTATATCACTGTGGTGATTGGAAGTGAGAGAGGGATCTCATATCTAGTGGTTTCTAGGTATAAGTAGCACAAGGTAGTGATTAGGCGAGAAGTTGTAAACTAGGGTTGGTTTAGCTTTGAACTAATACTATCATAGTGAATTTCCTTCTTGGATTGGTTTCCCCCAGAGTATGTGATGTTGCACCAAGCTGAGTTAAAAATTTATTGTGTTCTTTAAATTCTCCAATTTATTTTTCTGCATAATCAATAGTTTCAGCAGGGTTCTGGTTAACAAATGATACAACATTTGTCCTGACATCGCGTTTTATGTTGAAACTTCAATTTTGAGATTTATTTTTAAAAGTACCATAATTTCATATTCATCACCAAGGCTTTTTTACCATGTCATGGCACCCTTACTCAAAGTAGTGGGGAACAACCTGCTTTTTATGGCGCCTCTGACGCTGTGATAATCGAGCTGAGCATTGATGTTTTTGATGTGCTCGTTGTAACACCCTTCTAACCCAATAAATAATTTCATGATAAATTTAATATTAAATCAAACATAAATCACCAACAAGTGTGTCACATATTTATATAAACATCATATAATAAACATCCTGCTCCGTAACACAGGTTTTCAAAATCATTTATAACAAATACTTCATTAATAACAACAATAACACTTCAACTACTCGCAGCGGAATTCACAGTTTCAAAACACCTTTACTAAAATACTTCATATAAACTTCATCATACTTCATCGTTCATGATTCATGATTCGAATAACTTAAATACCATGAAAGGTAGTTCAAAATCTCAAAATAAATAAAAGAACATAATTATTTCAATCAAATGATCCCAACCCCGATGTTACATATCAGAGCAAGACCCACTTTATTCAATGGGAAATAAATAACGCACTCTGAAGCTATCCTCCAAGGTTTAACGAACTATTCATGATCACCTGCAAGTTACCCATGTATCAAGGCAATATTTCTGTAACACCCCGGTTTTTTATTTATTAGTTATTTTATTAGTTATTTATTTTATTAATTATTATATGATATAGCAATTAATTAATTATGTGATTTTGTGAATATATGTGTTATATGTGTATTGGGTTATCGAGGGTGAGAATAACAAAATAATTAATTGGGCCTTGATTTTATTGAGAAGTATGAGAATGAGACATTAAGGCCTTAGTGAAACATAGGTTTTGATAAAATAAGAAAAAATAGAGTTAGTAAGAAAGAAGTTGTCAAAATAAGAGAAGAGAAGAAAGATGAAAAAAGAAGAAATGGGAGAAAAGAAAAGAGAAGAAGATAGAATCCTAGAAAAGGATATACATCCAATGTAAGGATGGGTTTTAATTTGATTATGGTAGTAATGTGATGTATGTAATGGGTAGCTACATGATTGAGGATTTTGTTCTTCAATTTTCTAAGTTTTGACATGCTTAGATTTTGAATGAGAAATCATGACATTTATGTTTGAATCATGTTTTGATGTTTGTATTTTATGCTACATGTTATATGTAGGTTATAGTGCATTTAATTACATGAATATGGCTGCTTGGAGTGGGTTTTGTGACCTCAATTCTTGGAGGATATAATGTTGTCCGAAGTCGATTTTTCTGCATTTCGCATAGGGCACTTAGTACCATGGGTCACGCTTAGCGCAGCCTGGGATGAAAAGTTTTATATTTTATTTAATTTAAGGGGGTCATGTATGCTTATGATTTATAATGGATTTCTATGAATTTTATTAATTTATTCGATATTTATTAGATAGATTTTGGATGACTTTTTGATGAAAACATAACACTCGAATTTTGTGTATATGTATGTTGTGAATTATTGATGAATGAAAATAACATGGCTTGGATTTGTTTTCTATGTTTTATTGTGGTATGTTGAGTTGATTAACGCTATGAGAGTGAATTTTTTGTGATTTATGATATGAATTATGTATGTTTGTGCAATAGTGAGATAGTTTAAATGGGATGAATTATGTGATGTATGCTTATATAATTAAGATTGAGAGATGGTTCTAACTATATATGATTGTTGAGATTTCACATGAATCATTTGTTGTCAATAAGAAATGTTTGCTAGTTTCGTGGAAGCTAGTGATTTTTCTCAAACCTAGGGGATTGGTTTGAAGCTTAGGGGACGAGCTTTTTGGGGGTTATATGTCTGAGGGATGAACACGGTTTAAACGTAAAAACCATTAAGGATAACAATTGGTAACACATGCATATTGCATCGAGTTGTATTCGAGTCACATGTGTCTATGTGAAATGTTTAATTGGTGTGAAATATATGATATTGATGTGAATGTTACATTTGTTGTATTTAGATGTATTATCTTTGATTTTGGATTGTTGAGCAATGTTGTATAAGTAAACATGTTAAATACCTAATTATGTGAAGTTTGATGAATTCAATTTATATATGTTATGCGTTACTTATTATTATATATTTCTATAATAATATGAAATGTCACCCTTCTGTTGAAATGATGTTTTATACGACATCGCTCAGGTACCGAAGATAGTGGTGCTTCTTGCAAGGATTAGTCGGAGGAGCTAATTCCTTGTTATCCATATTTAGATAGTGAGTCATGCTCTAGTTACATAACACGAGGAAACGTTTGAACTCGTGTTTTAGTTTTAAAAGATGTTTGATATACGCTTTTTTATTTATATTGTATTTGAGATTATGTGATGAGTGGCCTTTAGTGCCTAATGTTTTAATACATTATTTCTATTATGAGATTCAATTATTGGTATCATTTTGAAAAGAGAATTATTCTGTTGTGATATGCATATGTGTTAGTATATGGAACATGATTTTAAATGCATGTTATGAGCATGACCGGTTTATTTGTGTTGGTTTTGAAGTACATGTGATGCCCTCTTTTGATATACATGCTAATTTACTCTGATTATATTATATTATTGCATTGGGGTTTAGAAGGGGTGTTACATTAGTGGTATCAGAGCATGATCAGCCACTTGGCCAGGTTATTAATGTGTTCATTTACTTTTGTATTCGGTGTGTGTATATGATAAATCCCAAGAAGATGGTTGTAGGAAGGAATGACGGTGGTATTTATGAGGCGTTGGAAATGTTGGTCGATGCGATTGGGCAACAACCACATGTTAATGTTGACAACAGAGATGATGATGAATTTCTTTCTTTAGGGAAGTTTTAGAGGAACAATCTGCCAATCTTTGAAGGAGCTTCTGAACCTGACAAAGCACAAGTATGGCTGAAAGTGTTTGAGAAGATCTTTCGAGTGATGAATTATTCAGATGTGCAGAAGGTCCAGTTTGGAACCTATATACTTGAGAAGGAAGCTGAGGCTTGGTGGAGTAACACTATTCAAAGGTTTGAAGAAGATGGGATTGAGGTCACTTGGGGACTTTTCAGAGATGCATTTATGGAGAAGTATTTTCCAGAGGATGTGCATGGGAAGAAGGAGATTGAGTTTCTTAACCTGAAGCATGGGTAATGGAACTGTGGCTGAGTATGATGCAAGGTTTGAGGATTTGATTAAGTATTATCCTTATTACAACACTGCTAATGTTGACAGATCTAAGTGTTTTAAGTTTGTGATGGTTTGAGACCTAAAATCAAGAAAGCTATTGGTTATCACTAGATTAGGCAGTTGTTATACCCCAAAATTTACCCTCTTCATTTCGAACTTTTTGACTAATATTTCATGCATATCATTGATTCTATGGTTATGGGATCAAAGTATCTCTATCAAGCCTCGTCAGGTTACATATGACGTTTATTTCAACAATGGATGATCTCAGTATTTTCCGTGCTGAAGATCGGTTCGCCATATTGCAATGATTCGGGGTTCAAAGATTCACAAGCCCAACCTGGAGCATCATATTCAGGTGTTATTTCTCCAAGATATCCCTGGTGACGTATTCTCAAATTCAGGTTCAGCTCAAGAGCCAATTATTTGAAGAAGGTCTCCGGATATGTGAGTTTTCTCGAAGCAATGTGGTGAAAAAGTGTGTTGAAAGTGCAGTTACTACGCACTAAAAATTTTATAACTTGAAGCATTTGGCTCGTTTAGAACCCGTTCCGGTGGCCAAAATTTTGTCTTAATTTCATCTACATTTTCATCTCTCACAGACGGAAGCCAATTTCATTCAGAAAGTCTCCAAAAATATGGATTTATCAAGTTTTTTCGCACAGGAAAATTATGACATATGTTTATCTGCTCCATATTCAAAAAATCATAACTCGGTCGATTTTTATCGTATCAAGCTGGTTCCGGTGGAATTGACTCAAAAATTGAGTTAGTTAAATTTTGGTTTTTATTTTCAAAAGCAAAGGGTACCCCGAAGGCTTCCATTTTTACCCGAATCACGTGCAACTCATTGAAAATTTTGAAGCTAGAAATTAAGTTGTTTGAGGCGAAACTTCAAAAATTTATAACTAATTCATCGTTTATTCGATTGAGCCCATTTTTGTACAAGAGTTTGTCCTCGATGTCGGTTACATTCTGTATTGACATTTCAACTTCAAAAATTGCAATGAGGTCCCTACGATTTTGCTTGGAACGTGTCAGACTCAAGTGAATAAAAATATGCACTATTGCTTGTGGTTATTGGAGGCCCAATTGCACATCCAAAGCCTATATCTTTGCCCTAATTTCTATTATATAATCTCATTCTTTTCATACAAACAAGGACACGAAGAAAAAAAACTTTGCCACAACCTTGTCAAAATGTCAAATTCTTTCAAGAACCCTACAAATCTTGAAATCCTTGTTACAAATCGTTGCCACTACAAACAAGTCATCTCATTTACTTCAAGGAACTCAGTAGGGTAAGGCTTGTTCGATATCCATGATCAAAAGGGTGTAGAAGCATTTATACATGTCATATCGGTTTTAACATTACAAAATTTCATATATTTGTTTTCTTTGTATTTCATGGTATACTAATTTGTTTAATGTGTTCATGAGATTCAACACTACAGATTTGAACCATTGAAATGGTCCCGTGCAGGTTTATTATAAAACATGTTAAGGCCAGATCCTAACACCGACGCACGCTTGGCCTAGTGGTGAGCATGTTGCTGGAAAGTCCTGAGATTCTTTTGGGTTATTTCTTGTTTCAATTCTCTATTCTCCTTACTATTCTCCTCCTTTTTCCCTATTAACACACATAACCAAAACCTTTTTCATAAAATCTAACATTTTTCACAAACCTTTGATTTTTCATAATAAACTCAAATAATTAATTTTAGGTTTTTAATTTAATTTTTTAAGTGTTTGTTGACAGAAATTTTGGTAAAACAATGACTTAATAATGTTTTACTAAATGTCTTAACATTTGGAGCAAAACTTTTTGTATGATGTCAAAGCAGATGTCTTGACATCTGCCTCCTGAACTGATCTTAGTCCAACATTATATTAAGTTTTATGTTTTCTGATTTTCAGCACTCCATAATTCAAGATTTGTAACTCACAGGCAACGAAAAATATGGAGGAATATTTTTCAAAATGCATGTATTTTATCTTGACCTGTTTTTATGGAAATATTTAAAAGAATTCAATATTTGGTTTTAAAGCCCAAGCCTACAGCTGCGCATATATAAGGACTTGCTTCCTTGTACAAACTATTTCAACTTTTGAAGAAGAATACTTTCTTTCTGTTTTAAAATGTCTAAGTATTTTAATTATCAAACACTCTAGTATTGATTGAATACTTGTGTTGTTATTGGGTTGTTAATTGTGTATCATTCATAATATTTTAAGCATTGAATGATTGAAGTGTTTTAAACTTATTATTTTTGTTAGTTTTTCACTGTAAGTGATTGAAGGGATTTGAGGAGAGCCTCATACCTAAATGAGTCTTAGGTAGAAGTTTAGCACGGGTAGTGATTAAGTGATTAGATCGTAAATCGGTTGTTTACTGAGGGTCTATGAATTGATACTATTTAGTGAAATTGTCCCTGGCTTGGTATCCCCTAGAGTAGGTGTTGTTGTACACTGAACTGGGTGAACAATCTCTTGCATTTTTACTACTTTTGATTTTACTGCACTTTACTTGGAAATAGATATTTGTGTCATGACATCTCATTCGACATCATATATTTGATACCTGAATTTCAATTGGTTTCAAAGCAGGCATCCTACTCTTATCTAGGTGATATCTAGGGAAGATACTTTCTGGTACTATGGACAATGAAGTTTGATTTGTGAACAGACCACCCATTCTGGATGGAAGTAATTATGACTATTGGAAACCACGAATGGTTGCCTTTTTAAAGTCCTTAGACAGCAGGGCTTGAAAAGCTATTTTAAGATGATGGAAACACCTTGTCAAATTGGGAGAAAATGGAGAACCTACTTCTGAATTAAAACAAGAAGAAGATTGGTCTAAGGAAGAAGATGAAATTGCTCTTGGAAATTCTAAAGCCTTTAATGCTATATTCAATGGAATTGACAAGAATGTTTTCAGATTAGTGAATACATGTGAAGTTGCTAAAGATGTCGAATCAAATGTCTCAACATATTGTCATACCAGAGAGAATCCCCATCCCTGGAGATGTCATCACTGTGGAAGGCTTGGTCATATAAGGCCCTTCTATTTCAAGTTGTATGGGTACCCTAAAAATACTTTTTTCCCGAAACTGATAAGATTCCCTAAAATAGAAAAAGGAAGAAACAGTGGGTTCCCAAGTCCAATGTTGTTAGTTTCATTGCTCACACCTCTCTTATAGTATCAATCAAAGATGACTGGTACTTTGACAGTGGCTGTTCTAGACACATGACAAGTGTCAAGAATCTGTTGGTGGATGTCAAATCTCACTCCACCAGCTATGTGACTTTTGCTGATGGGGCAAAAGGTGAAATCAAAGGTGTTGGCAAGCTTGACTATTCAGGAGTCCCTAAGCTTGATAATGTGTTACTTTTTAAAGGGTTAACAACTAAACTGATAAGTATAAGCCAATTATGTGATCAAGGATTCAAAGTTAACTTCACCAAAGAAGATTGTCTTGTGTGCAATGAAAAGAATGAAGTTATTATGAAAGGGATCAGATCTAAAGGTAACTGTTATCAAAGGGTTACTCAAGAATTGAACCTCCCCTCAATATGTGTTTTAGCCAAAGAGAATGTAGTTAAACTATTGCATAAAAAATTGGGTCACTTCCATCTGAAAGGTATGAAAAGAATTATATCCGAAGAAGTAGTGAGAGGGATTCCTAAGCTCAAAATAGAAGAAGGAAGGGTATATGGTGACTACCAAATTGGAAAGTAGACTAAGATGTCACATCATAAGATTTAACATCTTACTACATCAAAAAAATTGGAATTTCTTCACATGGACTTGATGGGACCTATGTGGGTTGATAGTCTTGGTGGTAAGAAGTATGTCTATATTGTTGTAGATGACTTTTCCAAATACACATGGATAAGATTTATTAGAGAAAAATAATAAAGTTTTGAAGTGTTCAGAGATCTTTGTCAAAAATTTCAAAGGGAAAAGGAAAGCCATGTCATAAGAATCAATAGTGATCATGGAAAGGAATTTGAGAACAAAAAATTTGTTGAGTTTTTCCTTCTGGAGGAATCATCCATGAATTATCTTCTCCCATTACTCCTCAACATAATGGGATTGTAGAATGCAAGAATAGAACTCTCCAAGAATCTGCCAGAGCCATGATTCATGCTAAGAAGCTACCCTACCATTTTTAGGTTGAAGAAATGAATATTTCATGCTATATCCATAACAGAGTCACTCTAAGGAAAGGCACTTCAGTTACTTTGTATGAAATATAGAGGGGAAGAAAACCAAATGTTAAATGCTTTCATGTTTTTGGAAGTAAATGTTACATCTTAGTTGATCGTGAACAAAGGAGGAAGATGGATCCCAAGAGTGATAAAGGAATATTCCTGGGTTACTCTACAAACAGCAGAGCTTACAGAGTTTTTAATTCCAGAACCAAAGTTATGATGGAATCAATAAATGTTACTATTGATGATAGAGGAAGGAATGTTGAAGAAGATGTCTCAGAAGATGTTGGAACATCTTTTCCTGATAGCCCAACTGAATCAAATGACACAAGTATTGATTCTAATCCTCCTCAAGAAGATCCCTAGCCTAGTCACATCAATAAAGGACCTTCAATTAGAACTCAGAAAGATCATCCTAAGGAGATTATCATATGAGATCCAAAAAAAGGAGTTACTACCAGCTCAAGAGAAGGGATTTCAAACTCTTTCTTTGTATCACAATTTAAGCCTAAAAATGTCAAAAAGGCCCTAACTGGTGAATTCTGGATTAATGATATGTAAGAGGAGCTAGAACAATTCAGTAGGAATGAAGTTTGGGATCTGCTTCCAAGACCTGAAGGGACAAGTGTGATTGGCACTAAATGCGTATACAAGAATAAATCTGATGAAAAGGGGGAGGTCACTAGATTTAAGGCAAGGTTAGTTGCACAAGGATACACTCAAATTGAAGGAGTTGACTTTAATGAAACCTTTTCTCTTGTGGCCAAACTTGATTCAATCAGACTACTATTGGGAGTTGCATGTATACTGAAATTTAAATTATTTCAAATGGATATAAAAAGTGCCATATTAAATGGCTATCTGAATGAAGAAGTCTATATGGAACAACCAAAGGGAGTTGTTGATCCAAGTTCTCCTAAACATGTCTACAAAATAAATAAATCTATGTATGGATTGACGCAAGCTCCAAGAGCTTGGTATGAGAGACTGACATAATTCCTTGGGAAAATGGATATATGAAAGGTGGCATAGACAAAACCCTCATTGTCAAAGAATAAGAAGGGAAGATTATGATTTCTCAAATTTATGTTGATGATATTGTATTTGGTGGGATGTCAAATGAGATGGTTCAACATTTTGTCAAGCTAATGCAATCTGAATTTGAGATGAGTGTTATTGGTGAACTAACCTATTTTCTTGGTCTGCAAGTTAAACAAATGGAAGATTCAATATTTTTTATCTCAGAGCAAGTATGCCAATAATATAGTAAAGAAGTTTGGGATGGAGAATGCAAGTCATAAAAGAACCCCTTCTCCCACACATCTGAAGTTGACAAAAGATGAAAAATGAGTAAGTGTAGATTAAAGTCTCTACAGAAGCATAATAGGAAGTCTTCTATATCTCACCACTACCATACTAGACATTGCCTTTGCTATAGGTGTGTGTGCAAGATATCAAGTTGGTCCTAAAGTTAGCCATGCCAAACATGTGAGAGGATTCTTAAATATGTGAATGGGACAGGTGACTATGGTATGTTGTACTCTCATGGATCAAACTCTGTCTTAACTTGTTTTTATGATGTTGATTAGGCAGGAAGTGCTGATGATAGAAAAAGTACATCAGGAGGATACTTATTTCTGGGAAATAATCTCATATCATGGTTCAGCAAGAAGCAAAATTGTGTGTCTTTGTCCACTGATGATGATGAGTATATTGTTGCAGGAAGCAGTTGTTCTCAATTGGTTTAGATGAAACAAATGTTAACAGAATACAATGTCAAATAAGATGTCATGACATTATTCTGTGACAATTTAAGTTTCATAAACATATCAAAGAATCCCAGTCAACACATCAGGACCAAGCATATTGACATCCGTCATCACTTCATAAGAGAGCTTATTGAAGAAAAGATTGTTGCCTTAGAACATGTAGCCACTGAATTGTAACTGGCTGACATCTTCACAGAGTATTTGGATGCTAATTAATTTGAGAATTTAAGAGGAAAATTAGGAATCTCTTTATATGAGGGTTTCTAGCAATTAAAAGTGTGTGGGAATATCATTAAAGTGATATTGTATTATTTATGTTTACAACAAATAAAATTTAGAAAGCAATCATTACAAGACTGCCTCAAATTGTTTCCCACACGCTACGAAATTTCTTCTCTCTACTTTCACAAACTCTTCATTGTCCTCCACATAAAAAGGACCCTTTCCATTCTTCATCACCTTGCTTAAAAATTCTCAAACATGTCTTAACATCATACATCATCTTCCTCAAGATCTGTCCACATCCCTGAAAATCTTTCCCTTGACATAGTACTCAATTCTACTCCTCTAACAACCATCCCACCTTTTGATAAAAAGGTCAAGAAACCCAGATCATCACCTGCAAAGAAATCCAAAGATGATAGAGGCAACCCTTCCACTGCAACTGATAATAGGATAGAAGAAGAGATTGTCAATGTTGATAGAAGCATCATAAGGCTATTAGACAGAGTATTAAATGAAGGGTTCGTTGTGCCTAGGATTTCTACTCCCCTTTTCCGCATGCCTCCTCCTGCTGATAGAGGAAGTAACCCTAAACGTGTTGTTGCTGAATCATCAACCTTCCAGAAAGATTATGCTGAAAGCAAACTTGAGAAGCTTTATATCTCTGCTCTGAAGGAAGTGGAAGAAGAAAATGTTGAACAAAATGTTGAAAAGAACTCCCCTTCTAAAGAAGATGATGTTGCCTCCAAGGATGGAGAAGGTCACAATTTGAGAATGTTGTCAATGTTATAGAGTTGTCTGACAATGAGCTTGTTACTAATGTGGTACCTGGTATTGCAAGATGGTTAAAATCCCGGAAAGTGAAGGATGAAATTGTCACAACCCTTGCCAAAACAACCAAGAATAAAATCATGTATGGACCCCTAAAGCCAGGAAGTAAAGTGGTTCCTCTCTCTAGCAAAAGAAAAGCTAGACTTGTTAGCTCCACAAATGATGATAAGGATGCTGCAAAAAGATCCAAGAATAAGAAGAAAGTTATGGTGGTTGAAGAATTGGATTCAGACTATGTTGTCGAGTAATATGTCTAGGATATCTCTCCTATCAAAAAGTCTACAAACAAGAAGATTTCTATGAGGGTTCCCAATGCCCCACTTGACAACATCTCCTTCCACTCTGTTTAGAATGCGGAAAAGTGGAAGTACGTGTATCAAAGAAGGATTTCCCTGGAGAGAGAATTGGGAGCTGGTGCTTTGGAATGTAAAGAAATCATGGAGCTCATCTCTTATGCTGGATTGATGAAAACAGTTACCAGGTTTGCCAATTGCTATTAAACTCTTGTTAAGGAGTTCATTGTTAATATTCATGTTGATTGTGCTGACCATAAAAGTAAGGAGTATATAAAGTTTTTTGTTAGAGGAAAGTGTGTAGAACTTTCTCCTGCTATCATAAATAGATTTCTAGATAGGTCTGAAGATGTCTGCTGTGAGCTGGAAGTTACAAATAATCAAGTGTGTAGAGCCATCACTGCTAATCAAGTAAGTGAGTGGCCCATGAAAAACAAACTTCCTGTCAGCAAACTGAGTGTGAAATATGCAATTTTACATAGGATTGGAGCTAAAAAATTGGTTCCCAATAATCACACTTCAACCATCTCCATTGGTTTAGGAAAGTTCATTTATGATATTGGAAACCAGAAACTTTTTAATTATGGGACTTACATGTTTGATCAGACCATCAAACATGCAGGAACTTATGACATTAAGATGCCAATTGCTTTTCCTTCCCTCATGTTATACCCCAAAATTTTCCCTCAAATTTTACTCAACATATGTTCATTAAGATACTCAACTTTCTCAAGGAAGCCCGAGAGTTGACCAGACAAAATCTCTCCTAAAGCAATTTACCCTCCAACTAGGGTTTCCATTTTCATCAAGATGGGTAAGCTCCAAAGGCCTCATATTCTCTCCATAGTCCTAATATGTTCTCAAGACCATTCATGCAAAGTTTCATGCCTTGCACAAGAAGTTTATCCAATCAACTACTCAAATGCTTGAAAATCAACTATATCAGGTCAAAAATCAACTGGGGCCCACATACAGTCAAACTCAAATATTTTTGGTCAAAATAAAAATTTTGAAGTGATATACTTAATTTGATCAAGGGTTGATCATGATTCCCCAAGTAAGGCTCCTAATTCATCAAAACTCAAAAGTTGCTAAATTGGGGTTTCTCAAGAAAAAGTCAACCAAACTTTGACCAAGTATAAATTTCTCATCCAAGGATCATTTTGAAGAGAATTCAATTCCCTACAACTCATCTTCATTCCTAAAGTTCATGAAATGCACTCATGAAAAGATATAAATTCAGACATTATAGGTCATTCAAAAAAGTCAACAAAAACACTTTTTGGGTCAAAGATTCTTACATGAGCATGGAAGATCCAATTGAAATGAAACCAAAAAGTTTGTTTAGGGGACATCCTAAAATTTCTAAAAAGTCCTATAAAACGCTCTTAGGGTCAAAATTTAAGGAGATATGCATTGTCAAAGTTGGCCATTTTTGGAGAATTGTCAAAAGTCAACAATGTCCAGAATTGCATTTTTTGGCAAATGGGCCTAACATTTTATGCTTGCATCTTACTTCTAACAATTTCCACGACCCAAACACTCTTCGATATTTTATTTACTTTATTTATTTAATTTAATTTGATTTTAATCATTTAAAATCAAATTAAACCAAATAAATGATATAAACTATGGAAGATTTGTTTTTTATCTGATTTTGAATGAAATGCAATCCATTTATGCTGCCAAAACAAAATCAAATCGTGCCAAGGTTGATTGGAGTGAGAATGGATTAATTTAGCTTGATTTGGAATAAAATAATTCAAGGTTGGAATGAAATCGAATCTTAATAATTGGCAAGGATTTGAAGCCTTTTTGTTAACCTAATTCAAAGAGATACATATACAGAAAAGATCCCAAGCACAAAGAGGCAGAAAAATCGTGTGAAACGGCCAAGAACAAATTTCACTTTTGTCAAAAATTCTCAATTGGAATCCCAGATTACAGCCATTCTCAAGGAGGTTTAAAGATTGCAACACATTCCTGGACACCTCTGGAAGCTTTTCCAACCCTTGCCAAGCTCTGAAGCATCAAGAATCATGCTCTATACACATCACGGTTTGGCATTATTTTTTATTTTGATTACGTGCATACAGGCTTTTTCCATGAAATTTAATCATGTATTTTGGTTTGTCAAAAAGGTTTGATGCTTTCTGAATGCTTTAGTTGAGTTTTGAGTACAGGGATGGAAGATTTCCATTCTTAGGGTTTCCAAGCTTCGTTTTGGGGCTTTCCTATATAGGCAAAATTAGATCAAATCATGGGCACCATTGAACCCAGGGCATGATTTCTGATTGTCCTATACCTTAAGTTAAAATTTATATGGCTTGTGTTATGTTTTCAATTGTTGCAGGTTTGTAGCCATGGACGGAAACTGTCACTATAACCTTCAGTGACAGTTTTGTCCGTAGGTAAAAGGTGGGCACCTAAAACAACAATCCTGAGGAAAGAGACGATCACGTGGCTGACTCTCACTGGCCCATTGGTATTCACGCGCGCGTTTTGTGCATGAAGCATTATTTCCATTATATTATTATTTTGTCATGTATATAAATGAATGACAAGTTGGCCTGGTGGTAGGGAGGAAGGTATGGGAGGTGAGAGTACTAGGTTCGAGACCCAGGTTTGGCTTTTTTATTTTCTAACAATCTGATTGCAGATCCGGTGTGTCTCACCTTTCAAACACTTGGTACGCGCCCCAGATCCTTCCATTGGATCATCACTATCACAGGTCCAAGGTCCCACACAAGCGAGTCCCATGGTACACCCTCAGAAGGAGCTACCACTGAATCATGCACAAGGCAATTGGGCCCATTCTTTTGGGCTTCAGCAATTGGCAATACACCCCCTTGGACTGCTAACTACACCAGGCCTTTTTTCTTTTTTCTTTCTATTTTTCTTTATTTGTTATTTTTTTAATTTGTTATTTTAATTATTTTCACAATAAAAATCACTTTTTTAATTAAATCATAAAATCAAAAAATCATTAAAAAATTAGATTTAGTTTTTTTTTATAAAATATTTAGTTGCTATTAATTAATTAGTTTAATTAGATTAATTCAAATTCCTTTTTTTTGTAATTAAAATTCAATAGAAAATTAGGTTAATTTAAAAAAAAAATTACATAATTAAAAACAAATAGAAATTAGGTTAATTTGCAAGATTAATTGCTTTTCTCAAAAAATCCAAAAAAAAATATTTTCCTCATTCCCGTCTCAATTCTTCACGCGTGTTTTATTTATTTTCAGATTATTGTAATTGTTCTGAGTTTGTAATAGATTAATTAGGATTTTAAATTTCTGCATCTTTATTTTTCAGTCAAATATTTGTGTATTTGTCCAAAAGCCCTGTAATAGCGAAGATATTTTCTTTTCCGCTTTTAATTTCCGTAACTATTAAAATGCTAGATGTATGGATAATAGGATTGAAAGGCAAGACAAATAACTTTAAAATGGTAGATAAACCTAATTGTGAAAAGATAATTAACTAAAAAAAAGCACACTTGCACATGCTCACTCCGAGGGTTTGCCCCACTTGGTTGCCTCAGAAATAATGGTCGTGTCCCTCGAATGTAGGGATACCTTAGCATTGACCCGCGATTCAAAATCGTCATAAAGAGCATAGTCCCTACTTGTCCCTTGAGTTTCCTACGAATTAATCTTATGACGATAGTCCCTTCGAAATGCTAGGATATCCTTACTTGTTGCCTTCAAAGACCATTTCGTTCCTTCGAACGTCCCTTTAAAATTCCAACGATGGAGCTACCTACTCCTTAATAGTAGGATAGTGCTGTCTAAAGGAAACGAAAATAAATAAACTTTTTTTCGAGTAGATAGAAAACTCTTAAGTACTTGCTCAAAACAAAAACTTTTCACACAAACACTTTTGAAAAACAGTTTTCAAAACAACTTTGTCACACTCTTGAGGATCGATACAAGGGTTATCACGAAGTAAACAAAACTTTTCAAAAAACAAGCACACACAAACAATTTAAAAAAATGAGCAAGTACCTAAGAGCCCATGGAAAACCACGGATAGAAAGGGTGCTAACACCTTCCCTTTCTATAATCTACCCTCTATACTTAGAAATATCTTGAAAAATGTTTTTTCGGTTCTTTTTCCTTTTCCTTTGTTGGATGAAATAAAATTCGATGACGACTCTTGCTTACCGCGACATTTGCGAATACAAAATGCAAACCAGTATAACAGTCGATTCTGCCACCATATCACAGAACTGGCGACTCTGTTGGGGATAGTTATAAAGTGGGGTATACCTTAGGATCTAGGTCATTTCTAAAAATTGTTTGTTTTGTCTGCTTTATCCTTAAAGGGTTTTATTTGGGCATTGTTAAAGATCCTACACCCGGATCTAGGGATACTTTTTTAGGTAAATAGCAATAGATCGTGGAGACTGTATGGCGTAGACCGATATGGTTTAAGCGATGGTTGTGTTGGTGTGACACTTTGGTTGGTACCAGTATCCTTCGTGTGGAAACGAGGAGAATACAAGGCCGCTGCGTGGTTTCGTGAAGCACTAACGAACCTTAGAACCTTAGTTGAACAAACTTGGCCATTAAAAAGTAGTGAGATAGACGGCCTCGGTATAAAGCTGAGGATTGGTTGATACTCGATGCTACACTCATTGAGATCAGACTTTCGAGATATTTTGGCTGCAAGAAAAGATTTCCTAAGCTGAAACAATGCCCGGTAAAGGTTGATCAGTGATATTGAGAATCCTTAGAACTCGATTACTTTTCTAAGACAGGTTTGAAACAAACTAAACTTCAAGAGGGTACTTACCTTTAACCTCATACAAGCCTTTGAACCTAAGGTCTATTGTATGGTTTGTTTGTGTGTGATTTACTCTATCTGAACATAACATCATGCATCATAACATAGTACCGATTCTCATTACACTAACCATTTCAAGGACCAAGGGAATTTATATTTGTTCTGTTTTGTAGATTATGGCTTCCTCTCGTAGAAACACTATTCAAATCAGCTTTGTGAGAATACCTCC
Organism: Vicia faba; assembly: GCA_948472305.1. Classification (NCBI taxonomy): domain Eukaryota; kingdom Viridiplantae; phylum Streptophyta; class Magnoliopsida; order Fabales; family Fabaceae; genus Vicia; species Vicia faba. The sequence continues at coordinate 748,701,717 of OX451735.1, read as the reverse complement.
CTAACTCAAGGAACTAGTATCAAGGGTTCCTGAAACTTTTCATTCATTACGAGACATGGTCGACTTCTCAACCTGGTTACTTCGAGCTTTGATGAAAAGATAATGGGTTTACTCTTTCAGTTCTTTGATCCCAAGCACCACGGCTTCACCTTTCCAAACTATCAGTTGGTGCCTACCATGGAAGAGTTCTCTCAGTTATTGAATCTATCTATTCTGGACCAGGTGCCTTTCACAGGTTTAGAAGAGGTTCCTAAGACATAAGTCATTGCCTCAGCTTTGCATATGAAATGGGCCGACGTGGTATCCAATTGGGAAACGATAAGCGGAGTCAAGGGTTTTCTAGCCAAGTTCCTAATAGACAAGGCCCATCTGTTTTGGGATGATTTGGAATTTCATGCTTTTAAGGAGGTCTTAGCCTTTCTAATCTATGGGTTAGTACTATTCTCTAATCCAGACTTACTCATAGATGTGAATGCTATCAAGATCTTCCTCTCTCGCAACCTCGTGCCTACCTTGCTCGGAGATATCTTGCACGCTCTCCATACTCGTACCATGAAGAGAAGAGGGGTTCTTATGTGCTGCATGCCATTAATGTCGAGGTGGTTTATTTGTCACCTCCCTAAGTCAGTGCTGAAGAATGAAGAAGGTTTGGGTTGGTTGCAAAGGATAATGTCACTTTCTTACGCGAATATTCTCTGGTATTCCCGATTTATGGGAGATATTTCTATTATTGACCGCTGTGGGGAGTTCCCTAATGTCCCACTACTTGGCATTAGGGGAGGCATAACTTACAATCCTTGTTTGGCTTTGCAGCAATTTGGTTACGCTCGAAGAGATGGTCCTTATGAGATACTTATCCAGGGCATTATGTTTAACTATGAGGATGATGTTCGAGGGAATCTCCAGAGGTTCATAAGAGCTTGGGGCATGGTAAACAGATCTGACGCCAAGACTTTGGGGCCTAAGAATTCCATTCCTATGGAACCTTATCTCCAATGGGTACGAGCTCGGGCTCAGAACCTTATGATGCCCTACATAGCCGTCTTACCAGTGATTGTGGAGCCCATTACTGAAAGGGATATTCCCTACACGGTTCTTCATCCTGATATGCCCACCGATCTTGAAGAACTACAGAGGTCCTGGATTCAGTTGAAGAAGGAGCGTGATACTTATAGGGACCAGTTATATGCCCAAGAGAAGAAGGTTTCAGAGCTCATAAGGAAACTTCATGAGGAAAGAAGCCTTAATGTCTATCTCGGCACGAAGAGGAAGCATCCATGGGAAACTTGATTTCTTTTAGTTTTTAGAATTTTCAATTGTAACGCCTAAAAGGAAATTGTATTTTGAATTCTACTAATACAATCTTTGTTTCATTTTGGTTCGCAAATTTAAATTTCCCAAAGTCCTTGAAATCATTGCATACGCATCACATCCATAGAATTGCATAAACAGGTACCATTACAGGTTTCTCATCTTCTTCGCTGTTTATTTCAGCAAAAATGTCATCTGAACAAAGCATCAAAGATCTTCAGGCACAAAATGCCCAATTTCAACAGATGTTCATAACTCTAGCAAAAGGGCAGGAGGATCTGAAGGCCCTCATCCTGAAGGAGAAGAAGAAAAAGAAGAAGGTCTCTGGTGTTGTGAATCTGGGAAGAAGGTTCATGGGGGCGTTAAAGTAACCAGTCGACCTGACCTCCTCGTCCAAGGAATGGGAGAATCAAGAAAGGGAGACAAGGGAGAAGGACCCTAACCCTGAAGTTCCTGACAATGATACAAACTACAATGATGAGCAGTATCCTCCCACTGAGGATAGATACAAGCAGTTAGAGGATCGGTTGAGCGCTATGGAAGTCCAAAGAATACCTGGGTTAGATTTTGAAGAACTTGGATTGGTGTCGGGAGTGGTCATCCCGCAGAAATTTAAGGCTCCGGTTTTCATAAAGTATGATAGTGTGTCTTGCCCATAACTCCATCTCCGTTCCTATGTAAGGAAGATCCAGCCCCACATCGTTGATAGAAACTTGTGGGTTCAATTATTTTAAGACAGTCTGTCAGGGGCTCAACTTCAATGCCTCTACCAACTGGAGGGAACCAATGTTCGAAACTAGGAGGATTTGGTTGCTGCTTTTTATAAGCAGTATCAATATAATGCCGACCTTGCCCCTACTCGTACTCAACTCTAGAGTATGTCCATGGGTGCAGGAGAAGGCTTTAAGGACTATACGCAAAAGTGGAGAGACTTGGCTGGGAGAGTCCAATCCCCCTTATCTGACAGGGAGTTGGTTGACATGTTTCTCGGGATGCTGTCTGGTCCATTCTTTAATCATTTGATTGGCAGCTCATCAGTTGGTTTCACTGAGCTGATATTAACTGGAGAAAGGGTAGAAGCCGGGATCCGGAGCAGAAAAATACAGAAAGACACCTCTTCGAGTTCAGTAAAGAAGCCCTTCGCTGGTAAGAAGGAAGCCAGTGCTATCTATATCCCAAGAGGTCAGAGCTGAGATGAACACCACCCGACAGTAAATGCTGTAATAATACCTATGCATGCGGCTGCTCCACAACCCAACAATCAACAAAGGTTAGAAAGACCACAAAGGCAGTTTACCCAGATTAACATGACATTGACAGAGGTTCTACCCCATCTACTGAGATCCAACTTGGCAACCTTGAAAGAGGCTCCCAAGAATCCTAATACCATGTCTCCTCGGTACAACCCAAACGCTCGATGTGCCTACCATTCTGAGAGTCCTGGCCATGATACAAATGATTGCTGGGCTCTGAGAAATAAAGTACAAGATTTGATTGAAGCCAATGAGATTTAGTTCGATGCTCTAGAGAAGCCCAATGTCATAACTACTCCCATGCCTAAGCACAATCGTGGAGTTAATGTCATTGATACCAATTTGTTTGAGACCTCAGTTGATGAAGTTTCTACTCCTCTTATGACTGTTAAGAAGAATTTGTTGTTGGCCGGTTTATTTCCAGGTTATGGTGAAGGTTGGCACATGTGTTCATCTCTGCCTACTGGTTGCTATTTGTTGAGATCATGTGTTCAACGCCTGATGGACAGCAGAGAAATTTTGTTCGAAAAGACTTTGATTCCAACTGTTTCGTTTGAAGATGTTGTTATTATAACCATTTCCTCCAAAACTTCCAAGGTCTCCTCAACAAGACCTGTTAAGATTACACCCACTCCAAGAGTCGCTCCGTTAATAATCACTTTTCCTGGTCATGTCCCATACGCCTCGGACAAAGCTATCCCTTGGCATTATGGCGTTGATGTTTACTATCATGGCGTTAAATGAGATCTGAAGAATGAAGAGGATGATCCTGATGTCAATAACATCGTCGGGACCAATAAAATTACCAGAAGTGGAAGGTTTTACTCTCCCGAGATTTCCCCGAAGACTATCAACAAACATGTTGTTATTCCATCTACTATTCATGCTGGTACATCGGTCACCACTCCAGTTCTTACTCCAATTGTTACTCCAGCCAATGAGTCATCTGGGACTTGAGGCAAAGAAGTTATAGGTGAGTCTGCCCGGATGGGGGCACCTAGAAAAGTTGTTGTGGAATCCACTAAGCAAGAGATAGAGGAGATATTAAAAATAAATGAAAAGAGCGACTACAATGTGGTTGAGCAGCTGGGGCAGACCCCCTCGAAGATATAATGTTGTCTTTGTTGTTGTGTTCCGAGGCCCATGCGAAGGCTTTGATTGCATTCCTAAAGACTTCACATGTGCCACAGGAAACTTCAACCAATCAATTCAAAGACTGTGTGGCCAGCTTGACTGCTAACAATGGGCTAGGTTTTTTAGATGCCGACTTAACGCCAAAAGGGAGGAAGCATAATGATGCTCTGCATGTCTCGATAGAATGCAGGGGCACCACTATGGCTCATGTGCTGGTAGATACTGGGTCTTCACTGAATGTTCTGCCTAAGAAGGCTCTCGACCAGCTGGATTGTGAAGGCTTGAGCTTAAAGCCCAGTAATATTGTGGTAAGGGCTTTTGACGGGTCGAAGAGAATAGTGCATGGTGAGGTGGACATCCCTGTCAAGGTAGGCTCTCAGACCTTTGGGGTCCACCTTCTACGTGATGGACATCATGCCATCATACTCTTGTTTGTTGGGTCGTCCTTGGATCCATGAAGTTGCGGCTGTTACTTCTACACTGCACCAAATGCTGAAGTATCCGGTGAAGGGGAAGATAGTCATTGTGCATGGCGAGGAGGAGTATATGGTGAGTCACCTGAACTCCTTCAGGTATGTGGAGATGGATGGGGAATTCATAGAAACACTTTGTCAAAACTTTGAAGAAGTTCCCCAGATTTTGGCGTCAACCGAGACTACCACCAGCACCAAACCTCCTCTGAAGATGGCTTCTCTCAAAGACGCCAGAGCAGTGGTTGAAGAAGGTGGATGTACCAACTGGGGACAACTCCCTGATTTTACTCACAAAACTGACAAATTTGGTTTGTGCTTTACCTCAGGAGCTCAAAGGGTTGTTCGACACGCTCGGGCTGGAGGACCTCCCATATGCATCAGCAATCGTGGGGTTAATGCTATTGAAGACAGTGAGGAAGACTCTGACATTGACAATTGGATCTACCCGACTACCAACGATGGACCGAGTAACTGGACGGCTAGGGATTTTATACTAGTTTATTTTATTCTACAGTAATTATCTTACTTGTTTTCTGAGTTTGTAATAAACAATTTAAACTTTATGGAATTGTGTCTTACCCGAGGCACAATGGTTCTATATGTGAGGGATATTGTGTCATTTCATATATAATCAATAAAACGTTGGACGTTCTTTGCATAAATATTTTGCTCTCTCTATTTTTTCTTTTCTACTTTTACTTTATCAATACAGCTATACTTTTACACACACTCACGTATCAAATTGCAGATCCATATCCACTCTGGATCCCATTCATAACAATTCTGCTACTACTAGTTATGATTTCGAAAATCCGATCAACCAAGCCGAGGACGAAAGTGAGGATAATTGTGAGGTGCTTGGAGAATTGGCTAGACTGTTACAATAGGAAGAAAGGGCTATATAGCCTCACGAAGAGCCAGTTGAGACGATAAATTTGGGCGCGGAGGTAGACAAAAAAGAAGTCAAGATCGGTGCAAATCTGGAAGCTAAGATCAAACAGCGATTGATACAGATGTTGCACGACTACGTTGAGATCTTTTCCTGGTCATATGAAGACATGCCTGGTTTAGACACTGATATTATGGTACATCTTCTTCCCACTAAAGAAGATTGTCCTTCGGTTAAACAGAAGGTCCGCCGTATGCGCCCTGAAATGTCAGAGAAGGTCAAGGCAGAGGTTATGAAGCAGTTCGACACAGGGTTCTTAGCTGACACCTCCTATCCGTAGTGGGTTTCTAATGTCGTTCTGGTACCTAAAAAGGACGGCAAGGTACGGATGTGTGTGGATTACAGATACCTGAATAGGGCAAGCCCCAAGGATGACTTCCCGCTTCCCCATATTGATGTTCTAGTTGACAACACCGTGCAACACAAAATCTTCTCCTTCATGGATGGTTTCTCTGGCTACAACCAGATCAAGATGGCTCCTGAAGACATGGAGAAGACAAACTTCATCATACAGTGGGGCACATTCTGTTACAAGGTGATGCCTTTTGGGTTGAAGAATGTTGGGGAAACCTATCAACGAGACATGGTTGCTTTGTTCCATGATATGATTCACCATGAGATCGAGGTTTATGTTGATGACATGATAACCAAGTCTCAAACTGAAGAGGAACACCATGATCATCTACAAAAGTTGTTCGACAGGTTAAAGATATACAAGCTGAGGTTGAATCCAAACAAGTACACCTTCGGGGTAAGGTCTGGTAAGCTTTTGGGTATCTTCGTCAGTGACAAAGGTATTCAGGTAGACCCCACAAAGGTAAAGGCCATACAAGAGATACCGGCTCCCCGTATAGAGAAGGAGGTTAGAGGTTTCTTGGGACGCCTAAATTATATTGCCAGGTTCATTTCACATCTAACTGCTACTTGTGAGCCCATCTTCAAGCTTTTGAAGAAAGATCAGGTGGTAAAGTGGAATGACGAGTGCCAGACGGCTTTCGAAAAGATAAAAGAATATATCCAAGAACGGCCAATTCTGATGCCCCCAGTCGAAGAAGACCTTTAATATTATACTTAACAGTGCTATACAATTCAATGGGGTGTGTGTTGGGGCAGCATGACGAGTCTGGTCAAAAAGAGCATGCAATATACTACCTTAGCAAAAAGTTTACCGACTGTGAGACACGATACTCATTGCACGAGAAAACTTGTTGCGCTTTGGCATGGGCTGCTCGCCAACTAAGACTGTACATGTTGACTCACACTACTCTGTTGATATCTAAGATGGATCCAATAAAGTACATCTTCCAGAAGCCCGCTCTCTCCGGAAGAATAGCGAGATGGTAGATGATCTTAACTGAATATGATATACAATATACAACCCAGAAAGCAATCAAGGGAAGTGTATTGGCTGATCATTTGGCTCATCAGGCCGTGGATGACTACCAGTCCATGAATTTCGAGTTCCCGAATGAGAATATTATGCTGGTGACTGACTACGAAGAACCTCGACCGGATGAAGGACCTGAGGAAGGATCCTAATGGACTATGGTTTTTTATGGAGCTTCGAATGCACTCGGCAATGGCATTGGCGTTGTAATCATATCTCCTGAGGGTTGTCATACTCCTTTCACTGCCCGATTATGTTTCAACTGCACTAACAACATGGAAGAGTATGAAGCATGCATTATTGGTCTCAAAGCCGCTATGGACGTCAAGATCAAGTTCTTAAATGTCTTCAGGGATTCATCCTTGGTGATAAGTCAGATCAAAGGAGAATGGGATATGAAGCATATGAATCTCATCCCAAACAAAGAGCACGTACTGACATTACTCCACACTTTGAGGCAGTAACCTTTGAACATTTCCCACGGGAGGAGAATCAGTTAGCGGGCGCTCTAGCTACCATGTCTTCTATGTTTATAGTCATGTGGGACAACGAAGCTCCCTAAATCACCATTGAAAGGTTAGATGAACCAGCACACTGTTGTGAGATTGATACTAAAGAAGTGGCAGACAAACCATGGTTTCATGAAGTGAAGAAGTACCTCGAGACTCAAGAGTATCCCGAAGGGGCATCTGTCAATGATAAGAAGTTTCTGAGAAGGTTCACTGCGAAATTCTTCCTCAGTAATGGAATCCTCTACAAGCACAAACATGACTCTACCTTATTGTGGTGTGTAGACAAGAGCGAATCAGAGAGGATTATGACAGATCTACATGAAGGTACCTTCGGAACCCATTCCAGTGGACATACCATGGCTAAGAAGATCCTACAGGAAGGATACTATGGGTCCACTATGGAAGCAGATTGTTATCAGCACGCCCAAGCTTGTCATAAGTGCCAAATTTATGCTGATAAGGTGCATGTGCCTCCGGTTCCTTTGAATGTCTTTACAGCTCCGTGGCCCTTTGCAATATGGGGCATTGACATGATCGGAGAAATCAGACCTACCGCTTCCAATGGGCATCACTTCATCCTAGTGGCCATCGATTACTTCACAAAGTGGGTTGAAGCGGCCTTTTTTTCTACTGTGACCAAGAACGTCGTGGCGCGATTTATCCGGCATAATCTGATATGTCGATTCGGTGTGCCAGAGAGAATTATTACTGACAATGATACGAATCTCAATAACACGATGATCACTGAGATCTGTAAGCAATTCAAGATACAGCATCATAACTCTTCTCCCTATCAGCCGAAGATGAATGGCGTTGTTGAAGTGGCTAACTAGAACATCAAGAAGATTATACAAAAGATGACGATGACATACAAATACTGGCATGAGATGTTACCATTCGCTCTTCATGGGTATCGTACCTCAGCATGGACGTCGACAGGGGCAACACCCTACTCTCTGGTATATGGCATAGAGGAAGTTCTACCCATTGAGGTTCAGATTCCTTCCTTAAGGATTATGAAAGATGCGGGTTTGAATGAAGATGATTGGATCCAGACTCGACTTGATCAACTAAATCTGATCGACGAGAAGAGACTTACTATTGTCTGTCATGGTCAGACGTATCAAAAGCGGATGATTAAGGCTTTCAACAAAAAAGTCAGACGTCAGGAATATCAAGTCGTGGATCTAGTAATAAAGCGCATCATATTTCCGCAAGGTGATCCCAGGGGAAAATGGACTCCCACATACGAAGGGCCATTTGTGGTTAAAAACATTTTCTCGGGTGGAGCCATGACTCTAACCACCATGGGTGGTGACGACCTTCCTCACCCTGTCAATGCAGACATAGTGAAAAGATACTACGCATGATAAAAGACTCGCTAGGTTGACTGTCATGGGAAAAAATAAGGGCTTCTCAGCGAACCAAAAGAATTCAGGAAAAAATAAGGGATGAAAATGAAAAAAAATGTACATCCGGCAAGCCGAAAACCTGAAAAGGCGGCTTGGGCAAAAAAGGGTATCCCAGTGGACTGAAAACCCGAAAGGGAGGTCCAGGCAAAAGTTAGGGATGTAAAGCGTATCACTATGTCCCATTGGATCACCTTGCGATCAGACCTCATTATCAATTATCAAGCTCGAACGGCACCGATCAATCTAATCAGCTTCGGACAAGCAGCAAAGTGATGAGATGCTCGAAGACATAGGGGCAATAGCAGAGTTGGAACCCAATGGGATGGTTGCACATAGTTGTTTTCTTTTTGCACAATATTGTATAGCTTTTATTTTTACGGCGGTGTTCTCTTACTAGAGCATCGGCCTCCTTGTACAAAAAACGCCTATTACAGGCCAACTTCGAAAATCAATACAAATCATTTTTACAAAAAAACTATGAATTTTTTCCTTTTCTGTTCTGTTTTGCAAGAACGTCCAATGATTTATTCTTGACATATGCATTTGAATATGATTGCTGCTCATAAATATTTACATAAGAAATGAAAAGACAATTGCTCGTAACTTAAGAAACAGGGGCAAAAAACTAGAAATGTCAAACCTGACAATTACTCTATCTAGCCGGTACCGGGGCATAGACAACTTTGAAGCATAATCATTAGTGCATACGACCTTGTAACATATGTACTCCCCATAGAGTAAAAGGTAATCAAAGCATTGATAACAGTTCTCTCCAAACAGGAAGTAATCTCCCTAGCCAGGGTCGCCCAGAAACCTGACATCCATATCCCCCAGACAAATTTCATAATCGCGAGCGGATCATCATAATTTTTATCTCCCCAAGCAGAGTTTATTTCTCTGAATACATAAGCTCAATCCCTAACAGAGCTTGTTATTTCAGCTATGAAAATTCACCCTCCAACAGAGTTTTTCCCCCGCAAAGCTACTCTCAAACAAAGTCTCTCCATGGCAGAATATTCACAAACAACAAAGAGTAAATCTCCAGCATAGTCATTTCCGTTCACCATCCCCAGCGGAAGTAGAAGAATAACAGTCCTCTACAACAGTCAAGAATTTTATACTCTCCAGAAGAAGTCATGGATTTATTTTCCCAGACTCGGATATGTCACAATAGCATTTCATATTCATACATCATGACATGCGCATACATATCACATACAGCGTAATCTCATTTATTTTGAGAATATCATCTCACAATGCATTGCATGCATCACATATAATTAACCCTGGCATCTTTTCAGGAAAGACAATCATCTCCAACGATTCTAGCAGTTATACATGTCATATCTGCAGACAGCTAATGGAAACTCAGTTCCCGAAACCCAACGTGTTAACTAATCTACATGACCAAACGAAGTAACCCTACTATCCAGGTTCCTTCCCATAAGCCCTACTATCCAGGCTTTTATCTCGAAGTAACCCTACTATCCAGGTTCCTTCCCATAAGCCCTACTATCCAGGCTTTCATCTCGAAGTAACCCTACTATTTAGGTTCCTTCCCATAAGCCCTACTATCCAAGCTTTCATTTCGAAGTAGCCCTACTATCTAGGCTTTCATTTCGAAGTAACCCTAATATCCAGGTTCCTACCCATAAGCCCTATTATCCAGGCTTTCATCTCGAAGTAACCCTACTATCCAGGCTCTTTCCCATAAGCCCTACTATCCAGGCTTTCATTTCAAAGTAGCCCTACTATCCAGGATTTCATTTCGAAGTAACCCTACTATCCAGGTTCCTTCCCATAAGCCCTACTATCCAGGCTTTCATCTCGAAGTAACCCTACTATCTAGGTTCCTTCTCGCAGCCCTACTACCCAGGCTTTAATTTTGAAGCAACCCTACTATCCAGGTTCCGTCTCTCTTATCTCCAGACAACAGTTTATAACACTGTAAGACCTGGACCCCACCAGATACAGTCAATTTCACATTTCCCCAGTAAGTCGCTGTATAGCATGGACCCTGACCAGATAGGCATTCTACTTTCACCTCCTCAATCAAGATTTAATTCCCCAGTAGAGTTGCGGACAGCCAAAGCTCCTAGCCTCTATTTCCCAAGATATAAATCAACACTCCCCGGTAAAGTTCCCCTCAATGGCAGATACATGAATTCTCGTAAAGGAATCTATCATGCAATCAACATCTCCTTTGGATGGCATCTTTAATCCCATCTCTGACGACTCTCTGTTGAATTTCGAATGGAATCTATAAGCCCATTCCCGATATCGCCAATCAGTATTACTCCATGCGAGTGCAAATTTATGGGCACTCTAGTGTTCAATCATCTTCTACCTTCAGATCACGAAAGGAAGACCAGCCAATTTAAATCCTCAAGTTTAAGAAGATTGAACAGGGGAAGTTGTTGTACCCCAAAATTTTCCCTCCCATTTTACTCAACATATGTTCATCAAGATACTCAACTTGCTCAAGGATGCCCAAGAGTTGACCAGACAAAATCTCTCCCAAAGCAATTCACCATCCAACTAGGGTTTCCATTTTCATCAAGATGGGTGAGCTCAAAAGGATTCATATGCTCTCCATAGTCCTAATATGTTCTCAAGACCATTCATGCCAAGTTTCATTCCTTGCACAAGAATTTTTCCCAGTCAACTGCTCAGATGCTTGAAAATCAACTTTATCAAGTCAAAAGTCAACTGAGGCCCACATACAGTCGAACTCCAATATTTTTGGTAAACATCAACATTTTGAAGTGATATCCATCATTTGATCAAGGGATGATCATGATTCCCCAAGGAAGGCTCCTAATTCATCAAAACTCAAAAGTTGCTAAATTAGGGTTTCTTAGGAAAAAGTCAACCAAACTTTGACCAAGCATAACTTTCTCATAATTTATCATAAATTACTCATCCAAGGCTCATTTTGAAGAGAATTCAAGTACCTACAACTCATCTTCATTCCTCAAGTTCAAGAAATGCACTCATGAAATAATATAAATTCAGACATTATAGGTCATTCCAAAAAGTCAACAAAAACACCTTTTGGGCCAAAGCTTCTTACATGAGAATGGAAGATCCAATTGAAATGAAAACAAAAAGGTTGTTTAGGGGACATCCTAAGATTTATAAAAAGTCAAAGAACACCCTCTTAGGGTCAAAATTGAATGAGATATGCATTGTCAAATTTGGCCATTTTTGGAGAATTGTCAAAAGTCAACAATGCCCAAAATTGCATTTTTTGGAAAATGGGCCTAACTTTTTATGCTTGCATCTTACTTCTAACAATGTCCTCGGCCCAAATGCTCTTCCATATTTTAGTGAATTTATTTATCTAATTTATTTTTATTTTAATCATTTAAAAATCAAATTAAATCAAATAAATGATATAAAATATGGAAGATTTGTTTTTGATCTGATTTTGAATGAAATGCAATCCATTTATGTTGCCAAAATAGAATCAAATCGTTCCAAGGTTGATTGGAGTGAGAATGGAATGATTTAGCTTTATTTGGAAAGAAATAATGCAAGGTTGGAATGAAATCAAATCTTAATAATTGGCAAGGATTTGAAGCCTTTTTGTTAACCTAATTCAAAGAGATACATATACAGAAAAGATCCCAAGCACGAAGAGGCAGAAAAATCGTGTGAAATGGCCAAGAACAAATTGCACTTTTGTCAAAAAATCTCAATTGGAATCCCATATTACAGCCATTCTCAAGGAGGTTTAAAGATTGCAACACATTCCTGGACGCCTCTGGAAGCTTTTCCAACCCTTTCCAAGCTCTAAAGCATCAAGAATCACACTTCATACACATCGCGGTTTGACATTATTTTTTATTTTGATTACGTGCATACAGGCTTTTTCCATGAAATTTAATCATGTATTCTATTTTGTCACAAAGGTTTGATGCTTGCTGAATGCTTTAATTGAGTTTTGAGTGCAGGGATGGAAGATTTCCATTCTTACAGTTTCCAAGCTTCCTTTTAGGGCTTCCCTATATAGGCAAAATTCGATCAAATCATGGGCACCATTGAACCCAGGGCATGATTTCTGACTGTTCTATACCTTAGGTTAAAATTTATGTGGCTTGTGTTGCATTTTCAATTGTCTCAGGTTTGTGGTCATGGACAGAAACGTTCGATATAACCTTCAGTGACAGTTTTGTCCGTAGGTAAAAGGTGGTCACCTAAAACAATAGTCCTGAGGAAAGAGACGATCATGTGGCTGACTCCCACTGGCCCATTTGAATTCATGCATGTGTTCTGGGCATGAAGCATTATTTCCATTATATTATTATTTTGTAATGTATATAAATGAATGATAAGTTGGCCTGGTGGTAGGGAGGAACGTATGCGAGGTGAGAGTCCTGGGTTCGAGACCTAGGTTTGGCATTTTTATTTTCTAACAATCTGATTGCAGATCCGATGTGTCTCACCTTCCAAACACTTGGTACGCGCCCCAGATCCTTCCATTGGATCATCACCATCACATATCCAAGGTCCCACGCAGGCGAGGCCCATGGTACACCCTCAGAAGGAGCTACCACTGAATTATGTGCAAGGCAATTAGGCCTATTCTTTTGGGCTTTAGCAATTGGTAATACACCCCCCATGGCTTGTTAACTACATTAGGCCCTTTTTCTTTTTTCTTTCTATTTTCCTTTATTTGTTATTTTTTTAATTTGTTATTTTAATTATTTTCACAATAAAAATCATTTTTTTAATTAAATCAGAAAATCAGAAAATCATTAAAAAATTAGATTTCATTTTTTCCATAAAATATTTAATTGCTATTAATTAATTAGTTTAATTAGATTAATTCAAATTCCTTTTTTGTAATTAAAATTCAATAGAAAATTAGGTTAATTTAAAAACTTTTTTTTACATAATTAAAAACAAATAGAAATTAGGTTAATTTGCAAGATTAATTTCTTTTCTCAAAAAATCCAAAAAAAAAAAATCTTTTCCTCATTCCCGTCTCAATTCTACGCGCGCATTTTATTTATTTTTAGATTATTGTAACTGCTCTGAGTTTGTAATAGATTAATTAGGATTTTAAATTTCTGCATCTTTATTTTTCAGTCAAATATTTGTGTATCTGTCCAAAAGCCCTATAATAGTGTAGATTTTTTCTTTTCCGCTTTTAATTTACGCAACTATTAAAATGCTAGATTTATGGATAATAGGATTGAATGGCAAGACAAATAACTTTAAAATGGTAGATAACCCTAATTGTGCAAACATAATTAACTAAAAAAAAGCACACTTGCACATGCTCACTCTTAGGGTTTGCCCCACTTGGTTGCCTCAGAAATAATGGTCGTGTCCCTCGAATGTAGGGATACCTTAGCAATGACACACGATTCAAAATCGTCATAAAGATCATAGTCCCTACTTGTCCCTCGAGTTTCCTACGAATTGATCTTATGATTATAGTCCCTTCGAAATGCTAGGGTATCCTTACTTGTTGCCTTCAGAGACCATTTCGTCCCTTCGAATGTCCCTTTAAAATTCCAACGACGAAGCTACCTACTCCTTAATAGTAGGATAGCGCTGTCTAAAGGAAACGAAAATAAACAGACTTTTTTCGAGTAGGTAGAAAACTCTTAGGTACTTGCTCAAAACAAAAACTTTTCACACAAACACTTTTCAAAAATAGTTTTCAAAACAACTTCATCACACTCTTGAGGACCGATACAAGGGTTATCATGAAGTAAACAAAACTTTTTAAAAAACAAGCACACACAAACAATTTAAAAAAATGAGCAAGTACCTAAGAGCCCGTGGAAAACTATGGATAGAAAGGGTGCTAACACTTTCCCTTTTTATAATCTACCCCCCGTACTCAGAAATATCTCGAAAAAGGTTTTTTCTGTTCTTTTTCCTTTTCCTTTGTTGGATGAAATAAAAGTCGGTGGCGACTATTGCTTACCGCAACATTTGTGAATACAAAATGCAAACCAGTATAACATTCGGTTTTGCCACCGTATCTCACCTCCTCTGTGGAATTATCCTAAATCAGCATCCCGGAATCCTAAGTGGAAATGATGTAGTGTGCAAGAGGGAGTCTGCCTTGACCCTTTATTTTAGGCTCTTTTCAGGAAAACATGTCCCAGACATTGTTTTAACATCTACACCTGCTGAAAAGACCTCCACCAAGGATGATATGATCAAATAATTAAGAGAATCATGTAAGGAATTGGATGATGTGATCTGAGTTAGCTCAGCAAAGAAGATAACCTTTGAAAAGATGATCAAGGACCTGCAAAAGGACAGCAACCTTGATGATACAGTGAACACTGAAGGTGAAGACTCTAGTGAGGAAGAAAGTTCTGGCTCAGACAAGTCAACTGGTCCTGATGACAATTAGACTAATTGATGTTTCTTTATATGATCCTTTTGTTTCCTTTTAGCACATGCATGTGCTTGACATTTGAATTCTATGGTATGTACCCTAATTCTGATATTCTCTTAAATACATCCTTATATTTGGCATATTATGTCTAAAAGGGGGAGATAAAATGAGCGAGTGACTGACTAACCACTGACTGACCACTGACCATTGATTGAGGGGGAGCTCAATACTTGAGGGGAAGCCTCATGTCTCAGAAGATGTTTTGACATCTTCCTTTGCTAACAGCTAACTACTAACTGAGTTTATTCTTTTATTGCTTTTCTTATGCTGCTGCTCTGATAATATGCTCTAATAATGTTTTATCCAAAATTTGCCAAAGGGGGAGTTTCTAAGTGTTTGTTGGTAGCAACTTTGGTAAAACAATGACTTAATAATGTTTTGCTAAATGTCTTAACATTTGGAGCAAAACTATTTTGTATGATGTCAAAGCA
The DNA here is from genome assembly GCA_948472305.1 of Vicia faba. Classification (NCBI taxonomy): domain Eukaryota; kingdom Viridiplantae; phylum Streptophyta; class Magnoliopsida; order Fabales; family Fabaceae; genus Vicia; species Vicia faba. The sequence continues at coordinate 748,686,428 of OX451735.1, read as the reverse complement.
GATGTCTTGACATCTGCCTTCTGAACTGATCTCAGCCCAACATCAGTTTAAGTTTTATGTTTCTTGATTTCCAGCACTCCATAATTCAATATTTGTAACTCACATGCAGCGGAAAATATGGAGGAATATTTTTCAAAATGCATGGATTTTATCTTGACCTGTTTTTATGGAAATATTCAAAATAATTGAATATTTGGTTTTAAAGCACAAACCCACAACTGCGCATATATAAGGACTTGCTTCCTTGTTCAAACTACTGCAACTTTTGAAGAAGAATACTTTCTTTCTGTTTTAAAAGGTCTAAGTCTTTTAATTGTGAAACACTCTAGTATTAATTGAATACTTGTGTTGTTATTTGGGTCGTTAATTGTGTATCATTCATAAGCTTTTAATTCTGTTAGTTTTTCACTGTAAGTGATTGAAGGGATTTGAGGAGGGCCTCATACCTTGGTGAGTCTTAGGTAGAAGTTTAGCACGGGTAGTGATTAAGTGATTAGATCGTAAACTGGTTATTTACTGAGGGTCTATGAATTGATACTATTTAGTGAACTTATCTCTGGCTTGGTAGCCCCCAGATTAGGTGTTGTTGTACACTGAACTGGGTGAACAATCTCTTGTGTTTTTGCTGCTTTTGATTTTACTGCACTTTACTTGCAAACTGATATTTGTGTCGTGACATCTCATTCGACATCATATATCTGATACCAGAATTTCAAATTTTAAGTTTTATATTAATTTTAGGTTTTAATTTAATTTTAGGTTTTAATTTAATTTTAGGTTTTTTATTTAATAAACCATAATTTAATTATTTCGGTTTTTCACTAATTAACTATTTTCTAAATTAAATTAAAATCAACTTAGATTTTAGGGTTTTGTTTAATTTAATTACCTAATGTTTTCTATTAATTAAAATCAACTAGGTGTTAGGTTAATCATCAAACTTTTTTTATCAAACAGTCAAAACAAATTTTCTCTTTTCTTTTCCTTTTATAGTTTTTCTTATGTTATTATTGTCGCGTATTTTATTATTTTTTCTGATTATTGTAATTGTTAAAGGAATGTAATAGCTTAAATTAGGATTTTATTCGCTTGCTATTTTTTCCCCAATTTTGCAGTTTTGTGCCCCTCTTCCCCGAAGCATTATAATAGCGTAAGACATTTATATTTTGCTTTTACTACTTTCCTTATAACTGTCTAGTTTAATAGGATTGTATGGCAAGATCTAAAATCAAACGCTAGGTAACCCTAATATACAAAATAAAATAAACTGAACTGAATCACTATTCGCACACGCACCTCTAGGATAATCTCACTTGTTGCCTTCGGATAAATATAGTCATGTCCCTAGAACATGGGGACACTTTAGTAAAGACCCTCAATTAAAAAGATCATAGTCCCTCAGTGACCCTTCGATGCTGTCTTCGGTAAACGATTTTAGTCCCTTACGATAAAATTGCTAAAGCGCCCAACAAGTTGCCTTTATGACTGTACGATGACCAGCGCCTGTCCCTCAAACATCCAACGATAGCGCTTCCTACTAACTAATGGTAGGATATCATTATCTAAAGGAGGATGTAAATAACACAAAAGACATTCGATTAAGGGTGGAATTGTTAATCGCTTGCTCACACAAAAAATTTTTTTTTTCACAAAACACTTCTTTTCTAAAATATTTCCAAAATATAACATTTTGTACGCATTCTCAATTGATACGAGAATCATTACAAAATTTCCACACTTAGGCATTTTTTTAAAATATTTTTAAATCAAACACACAAAGAATTTTAAAAAGTGAGCTAGCGATTAAGAGTCCATAGATAACTACAGATGAAAAGGGTGCTAACACATTCCCTTTTTCATAACCTACCCCCCGAACTCAGGAAAATTCTCGAAGGTCTTTCCTGTTCTTTTCACCCTTTCCTTCATTGGATAAAAGAAAATTCGATGGGGACTCTTGCTATCTATAACATTTGCGATAAAATGCAAAACCAAAAGTCAGTTCTCCCACTGTATTACAGAACTGGCGAATCAGCTGGGGAAAACTAAAAGTGGGGTTACCTTTAGAGTTAGATCACTTTTTAAATGCTTTACTTGCTTGATTTGATTTCTTTATAATTCAGGGTTTGCTCGAGTTTTTTTCTTACAAAGATCCTATACCCGGATCTGGGGACATTTTAGGAAAGTAGAAATAGATCATGGAAACTATACAGCGTATACCGATATGGTTGAAGTGATAGTTATGTTAGTGCGATACATTGGTTTGTACTGGTATCCCTCGAGTCAGTTGGGGAGCATACTAGGCTGCCGCGTGGTGTCATAAGCACTAGTTTACCTTAGAACCTTAATTGATCTAACTTAGCCATTAGAAGGTAGTGAGATGGTCGGCTTTGGTGTAGACTGAGGATGGTTGTTACTTGATACTACACTCGTTGAGATCGGACTCTCAGGATAATTTGGTCGTAAATCAAATGTTATGCTGAAACAATTCCTGGGAGAAAGATCAGTGATATTGAGACTCCTAGAACCCAGTTACTATTCTTAGGAAAGGTTGAGCCAACTGAACTTAAAGAGGGTACTTACCGACAAACTCCATGCAAGCCTGAACCTAAGTCCTTGTGTGTTTTTCTTGTGTTTGATTATGTGTTTGAACATGACATCATAACATCATGACATCATACCATATCATTTTCACTGACCATTTCAAGGATCTCAAGGGCTTGTGATGCAGGTTATCATGAACCAGACGTCTAGAAAGGGGGAAGGGGATTTATTTTCCTCTAACAGTACTGTCAAAGACTGAAACACGTTATCTTGAGTCAATGGCTAGGACCCACTCGATATGGTGAGCTTGATTCTCATAGAAGGGCATTCAACAACACGAAGTTCTTTAGTCAAAGCGACAGCCAGTCTCTACTTCTAACACTGTTTTTCTGTTTACCCCGCGAGATCCTTGAAAACATTGCATTTACATATCATGCATCATCACGCACAGGTTTTCCCATACAGGTTTTCTCATCTTCTTGCTGTTTATTTCAACAAAAGATGGCTCTCGAACAGACTATTAAGGAACTCCAAGCTCAGTAGACCCAATTCCAGGAGACTCTCTTGAACTTAGCTCAAGGATAGAAAGACATGTTGGCGCTCATTGCTAAAAAGAAGAAGACTAGAAATCCAGTTGATATCCTCAATATGGGGAGAAGGTTCAAGGGTCCTACTAAACCGGTTCAAACTGCTGATATCTCCTCTGATGAAGACGAAAACCAAGAGGAAGATTATTAAGTGTCTGGGCTGAAGGTGGAAGCAACCAAGGTTCTAGAAAAATCCCTGAACATGTAGAATATTCTGATGAGCAGTACCCTTTCGCGGATGACAGGTACAAACATTTGGAAGATCGCCTCAAGGCCATGGAAATCCAAAAAGTGTCTGGATTGGATTTTGAAGAGCTAGGTCTTATTCCAGGGGTGGCCATCCCTCACAAGTTCAAGGTCCCCATCTTTGCTAAATATGATGGTGTCTCTTTTCCTAAGCTTCATCTGCAGTCTTATGTCTGGAAAATCCAACCCCATACTGCTGATAGAAAGTTATGGGTGCACTTCTTTCAAGAAAGCTTGTCGGGGACACAATTAGAATGGTTATATCAACTGGAAGGAACCAATATACGTACTTGGGAAGACCTAGTTGTTGTCTTCTATAAACAATACCAATACAATGCTGACCTTCCACCATGTTGCATGGAATTACAGATTATGATTATGGGCTCGAACGAAGGTTTTAAGGAGTATGCCCAGAAATGGAGAGATTTGGCTAGAAGAGTGCAACCTCCTTTGTCTGATAGGGATATGGTTGATATGTTCATGGGAACTCTGATAGGGCCTTTCTTTAATCATCTGATCAGAAGCTCTTCAGTTGGATTCACCGAGCTGATATTAACTGAAGAACAAGTTTAAAGTGGAATCAGAAGTGGGAAAATTCAGGTGGCTACGTCTTCAAATGCTGTGAAGAAGCCTTTCAACGGGAAGAAAGAGGCTAATGATGTGTACATCCAGAAGCATCGTGGTAAAGGAGATCGACATCGAGGTGTGGGAGCAGTTATGATTTCTAATCCTACACTAGTGCGACAATAACAATAGGGTAATCTGCGAAGGCAAGACGAGCCCTAGAGACAGCTTGCCAAAATCAACATGTCGCTGTCTCAAGAATTGCAACACATGTTGAGGATGAATCTGATTATGTTGATAGAACCTCATCCAATTCCCAAAACTTCTACTCCTAACTACAATCCTGACGCAAGGTGTGCATATCATTCTGACAGTCTTAGACATGATACTAACGATTCTTGGGCGCTGAAATACAAGATTTAAAATATGATTGATACTAAGGAGATTGAATTCAATCCTCCTGAGACTCCCAATATGATCATCACTCCTATTCCGAATCATAATTAGGATTGGGTTAATGTTGTGGAATATGTCGATAGCAGCGACGACCTGAATAACTAGATTTCCCCTACTGCCAATGACAGAAGCTTCTTCATTCGAATTTTTATTTGTAATATTTTTGTTTGTTCAAACAATTATTGTCATGTCAAACTTTTGTTTTCCCATTAAATCATTGCATATGTTTGTCTTGAATTAATTCGTTTTCATTATATTTAAACTGCTTTCTTACTTCATTTTGTGATATTCACCTCTCGATTAAAAGCTATAAGCCTTTAGAGGGAGGATGATGAAAATGATACCATAATCTCTACAATATTCTTTTAAACAGACTTTACTGACGATGTACATGTGTTGTTTCAAATCCTAAACAGTGGAGTTATAAGGAAGATAATCCCTATTCAACCCCTTTGAGCCTAAGAAGTATGCGTTTTCTTTTTCACACAAATTGAAACCTTTAATCATAACCTGGGGCAGGGTAGTTTCTCAGTTGATTCGAATGTGCATTTAGTCACAAGCTTTCACTTCATACACAGCGAATAATATTTAAAACGTCATTCCAAATCAAAAGACGATGATGGTTCCCCATAAAACAGGAAGTCATTATCTCTCTAAAGAAAAACCCGCTAAGTCAAAACCAATGAAGGAGACTTAGGAAAAAAACTGGGGCATCCCGCTGACGGTAATCACATAAGAAATAGTTTAGGCAAAAGGTGTGAAGGCAAAGTCCCTCTATAATTATTTTAATGATGTCAAAAAAATTATAAATCTCTCTCTATCTTGGTTAGACCTATTAACAATCTTGCAATGGAATTATTGGAATAAAGATCTCCAGGAACAAGTAGTTTTGGGAAAATACAATCTGTGCGTCGACTCAAAAATAGGTGCGGTCGACTCATTATCTTCAATCATGCCCTGGATGTGTCAGGTTAGCCCTTCCGGTCAACTCAAACTGGAATATAAAACATTCAAATTCTATGTCGATGCAAGCCCTGAAGCGGTCGACACACTGCACTTCAAAATGGATTTCTCTCTAACTGTTGGATGTATCGCGTCGACCCTTCTGGTCGACTCAACCTGAGAATCCGAATATTTGATGTTTGTGTCGATGCAAGTCCTGAAGCGGTCGATGCATTACACTTTAAAATAGTTTTTCCTCTGGGTGCGGGTTGTGTCACGCTGACCCCTGCTTCTGGTTGCATCGACCGCTCGCTTGCCTCAACTGATTTTCTACTATGTTTATGGATCCTGTCTATTAGGTAACATATATATATATATATATATATATATATATATATATATATATATATATATATATATATATATATATATATATATATATATATATATATATATATATATTCATTATGCATCATTATTGGAATTTAATAAGAACTAGTGAAAGATACACATAGTGCTCATCATCTTCATCCTCTCTTCTCAAAAATCAACATCTACACATAATCATGGTTGTTGATTCAAGAAATTTGTTGTGGTGATAACATTCATATCAAGAATTCAATTCAGATTTGGGTTGAGAAATTGTGGGTTGTTCTTGAATAAAACCATTTGGATTTTCTCCTCCAAGATTCCTATTGGTGCGGGGGGGGGGGGGGGGGGGGGTGTTGCACAAGTCTTTGCTTCATTAAATTCATCCGAGTGAAAGGATTAAGAAAAAGTAGGTTTACTTAATCAAGTAGCGATAATAGGAGGATTGTGAAGATATATTTGGGGTCAAATTTCATGTGATTGAAACCAACCGAGTGAAAGGATTAAGATACGGTGGGTTTGCTTAATCAATTAGCGGTAACCGGAGGTTTGTTCAAAGAATTTGGCACTTGGCTTTGCTCAAACCAAGGAAAGGGAAGAAGATTGTTACATCAGCAACATTGGTTTATTTGTATTGTGAACTATCTCTTCTCTTGTATCATTTGTAAATTAATATAAAATATCTTAACTTTAGATTCTAGAATTGGGGGCAGACGTACCCTACGCGAGGACAACAGGGGGAACTGCCTTAACAAATCGTGTGTTCTTCTGCTTTTATTTTATTTCTATACTTGCTTACTAAATTGTGCGAAAATTAATTTGTCAAATCTGCACTTCTTGAAATTTTAGTGTGTTGAGTTCATTTCAAATTGGTAACAATCCTTTTGATTAATACCTAATAAAACTTACCACTACAATTTTGTAAAACCAAACCTAAGGTGCTTTGCTCACAAGGTGTTTGACAAATTGACCAATCCACAAAATTACTGATTGTGCTTATCCTTATGTCATTCAACTCATTGGTAGTAATTAGTAATCATTGAGAGTGTATAAGTAATTGATTAATTGAGTAAAATGCATTGATTCTTATTTTTTTTGTTATATCCCATACGGTTTAGCATATCTGATCTTTTCAATAGAGGATCATTTAGACGATTGGAGAATCTAGGAAGCTTTCGCATATTTTTCTAAAAACAATTTTAAAAAGTGAAAATTATATTTAAACGATCTATTCAACCCCCCTTCTAGATCAATCACATCGTCTAACAAGTGGTATCAGAGCACCAGTTCATCTGGTGCTTCACATATTACTTTGTAGAAAATAGAGAACAGTCCAAAAGGGGTTTATACGAGAGCTCATGTTTTCACCAGTGAAAATTATAGCTATTGGAAAGATTGTATACGCGTGCATATTAACTCTGTTAATAGAAAGATATGGAAATTTATCGAGGTTGCTCATATGCAAATAACCATGACCAATGAGGATAACATTATCATACCAAAACCGGAAGCACTATGGGATGAGGAAGATGATAAAAAGTGTAGCTATGATTGGAAAGGTAGAAATATGCTTATTTCTTCTTTAGGTGTTAATGAATATTTTAGAATATCACATTGTGCGACTGCTAAAGAAATGTGGGATGCTCTATAAATTTCCCATGAAGGGACAAATGATGTTAAACTTGCTAGAATCAATACATTAACTCAAGACTTTGATCTCTTTCACACGAAGCATGGTGAAACCATTGCTGATATGCAAAAGAGGTTTTCTCATATAATCAATCGCTTACACACTCTTGGTCATGCTCCTCTCAATGCTGTTGCTACTAACATAATTTTAAGATGCCTTAATAGGGAATGGCAGCCCAAAGTTACAGCAATCAAGGAAGCAAACAATCTAGCTACACTCGACATAACAACACTGTTTGGAAAGCTTCAATAGCATGAGCAAGAGCTCATCAATCTCAATTAGCATGAGAAAAAAGAAAATAAGGAAAAACTAAAATACATTGAAAAGAAGTATGTCGCATTAAAGGCTTCAAGCTCAAAGTCCTCCACCAATAACTCTTGTGTGAGTGATTCTAGTGATGAATATGAAAGCTCAAGTGAAGATATGGGGCTGTTTATGAGAAAATATCACAGATATCTCAGAAAGAATGAAGTCCAACACTCAGACAAAAATCTCATCAATTATAGAAACCAATCAAAACCTTTAAGACAAGATAGAGGCAAGAAATCTAAATCAAGAGGATCATGTTTCAACTGCGGAAAACCCAGTCACTACAACCCAGAATGGCCATTGCTCAAGAAAGACAAAGGAAAAGACAAATTTCAAAAGAGACCTAACAAAGCTAGAAGAGCATACATTGCTTTGGATAGTGATAGTGAAGCCTCAAGAAAAAGTGACTCTAGTGACGAAGAAACGGTCAACCTTTTCCTCATGGCTCATCAAAAGAAGAAAAGAAATGTGGAATGTCTTGATACTACAGAGAAAAGATGGTTTCTCGATAGTGGGTGCTCAAGACATTTGATAGGCAACATCTCCCTATTTTTTTACTGTGGCGAAAAAGAAAGGATTTGTTACCTATGGCGACAATAACAATGGAGCAATACTCGGTAAAGGTAGTGTAGGTAATACCTCTTCTACTACTATCTCTGATGTCCTATTAGTTGATGGTCTTAAACACAATATTATTAGCATTAGTCAATTATGCGACAAAGGATACAATGTATCGTTTTCAAAAGACTATTGCAAAATTGAACACAATGATAAGAAAGATGATGTGTTCAAAGGCTTGAGGGTAAAAAATATGTATATGCTTGACTTGAATAATGTATCTCTAACCGGAACTAAATGTCTAGTCACTTTAAATAAGGATTCATGGTTGTGGCATAGACGTCTAGCTCATTTGAATTTTGATTTGTTAAATAAAGTTGCCTCAAGATTTAGTAGTCGGTTTACCAAAACTAAAATTTTCCAAGGATCACTTATGTAATGCTTGCCAAATGGGGAAGCAAACTAGAATCTCGTTTAAATCTAAAAACATTTTTTCTACAATGAGACCTCTCGAACTTCTTCATATGGATCTTTTTGGTCCATTTAGAATTAAAAGTCTAGGTGGTAACTACTATGGATTCGTTATTGTAGATGATTACTCAAGATTTTGTTGGACAATTTTCTTGGCAAATAAAAGTGATACATTTCCGTCTTTTGAAAAATTTGCCAAGTTTTCTCAAAACAAATTGACACTAGCATAGTTACTATTCGAAGCGATCACGGTGGCGAATTTGAGAATGATCTCTTTGACAAATTTTGTGAGAAATACGGTATTGATCATAATTTTATGCTACACATACTCCTCAACAAAATGGAGGGGTGGAACGTAAAAACCGTATTCTAGAACTCGGAAGAACTATGATCAATGAACACCATCTTCCAAAATACTTTTGGGATGAGCCATCAACATGGCATGTTATGTTTTGAATAGGGTTCTAATACGTCATATTCTAAACAAAACTCCCTATGAACTTTTGAAAGGAAGAAAACCAAATATTTCTCATCTTCACGTCTTCAGATGTAAATGTTTTCTGTTAAATAATGGTAAAGAAAATTAAGGTAAATTTGATTCAAAAGCTGACGAAGGTATCTTTCTCGGATACTCTCAATCAAGCAAAGCCTATAGAGTATTTAATAAAAGATTACATATAGTTGAAGAGTCTGTACATGTTTCCTTTGATGAATCCTATCCGAAATTAGTTGGAAAGGGTAGTGTTTATGATGGTGCAGGTGTATCTTCGGAAAGCATACTACAAGATCCCAAAGAAAAAGACTCGAAATCTACTAAAATTGAAGAAGAGTTGGATCAAGTATCCGAAGAAAGAGAGGAAGATCATCCAAGCAATAAAAATGATCTTCCTTTGGAATGGAAAACCTCTAAGGATCATCACATCAAGAACATCATAGGAGATACATCAAAGGGAGTAACAACTCACTCTAAGTTAAGTAACTTTTGTTATCATTTTTCTTTCATCTCTCAAATTGAACCCAAAAACTCTAAAGATTCCTTACTCGATGAACATTGGTTTTTATCCATGCAAGAGGAACTAAATCAGTTTAAAAGAAATGAGGTTTAGGACCTTGTCCCCCCTCCGCGAGAACATCGAGTTATTGGAACTAAATGGGTTTTTAGGAAGAAATTAGACAAAAACGGAATTATAACTCGCAACAAAGCTCGACTTGTTGCCCAAGGGTATAACCAAGAGGAAGGCATAGATTATGAGGAAACTTAAGCTCCAGTGGCCTGACTCGAGGCTATACGCCTTTTGCTTGCATATGCATGCTCGCAAAACTTCAAATTATTCCAAATGGATGTAAAAAGTGCCTTCTTAAATGGATACATTAATGAAGAGGTTTATGTGTCTCAACCTCTCGGTTTTGAGAATTTTGAGAATCCTAACTATGTTTACAAACTTAAGCGTGCGCTATACGGTCTTAAATAAGCCCTTAGGGATTGGTATGAACTCATTATCAAATTCTTATTAGATCAATGATTCTCAAGAGAAAAGGTTGACACAACCATTTTTATTAAGCATGAAGGAAAGCATTTTATTTTAGTTCAAGTTTATGTAGATGACATTATTTTTGGTTCTTCTAACGCATCCTTGGTCAAGAAATTCTCTAAGATGATGCAGGGAGAATTTGAAATGAGCATGATGGGAGAGTTAAATTAATTTCTTGGACTTCAAATCAAGAAATTAACTGATAGAACTTTCGTGAGCCAAACCAAATATTGTCTTGACCTAATTAAGCGATTTGACATGGCAAACTCTAAAGCTATCGATACTCTTATGCCTACCGCTGTAAACTTGGACCGTGATGATAATGGTAAGCTCGTCGATATAAAAAGGTATAGAGGTATGATCGGTTCCCTTCTTTATCTTACAGCCTCTCATCCAGATATTTTGTTTAGTGTTTGCATGTGTTCTAGGTTTCAATCATGTCCTAAGGAGTCACATTTAAAAGCCGTAAAATGCATACTTAGGTACCTTAGTGGTATAACTAAGTATGGACTTTGGTACTCCAAGGGTAGTGATTTTTCTTTGGTTGGCTATTCCGATTCTGACTTTGCCAGTTGCAAATCAGATAGGAAAAGCACTAGTGGTACTTGTCATTCCTTTTCAAATTCTTTGGTAAGTTGGCATAGCAAAAAGCAAGTTTCAGTTGCATTGTCAACCGCCAAAGCAGAATATGTTACAGCCGATAACTATTATGCCAAAATCTTGTGGCTCAAACAACAATTATTCGAATTTAATGTCCAAATTGATCACATTCCTATTTTATGTGACAATACAAGTGACATCAACCTAACCAAATATCCGATTTTTCACTCCCGCACAAAACATATTGAGATAAGGTATCATTTTCTAAGGGATCATGTTGAAAATGGTGATGTTATTTTCGAGCATGTTGATAGAAAAAATAAAATTGCTGACATTTTTACTAAACCACTCGCTACGGATCCCTTTCATCACATCTGTAGGGAACTTAGTGTTCTCGATATCTCGGATAGGTTAAAACTTAAGTAAGTTGCATACCTTTTAGTTTATTGAGCATATTCTCTTAATGCTTGATACTCTTATGAATAGCCTTGGTTAAAGCTCTTATCAACTCTCATGAAGGTAATATCGTTCTCATCTATTCTCTACTTTTAACCATGTGTGAATGGTAAACTTATTCTTATTTATCGTTATTATTAAAGTACATAGAGATTCAAAGAGTTACATAAATTGCATGAAATAAATTGAAAAAGCTGCATAAAACAAAATTATTTACTTTTGAGTCAACTCATAGCTTACATGTGTCGACGCATACTTTATAGTTCACTCAGCATCAATTAAAACAATTCTTGCATCGACGCAATGCTCTATGAGCAGTCGACGCATCGCGAATAAATTCTGCATTCTATTTCTTTATCATTTTGCTATTTTGTTTTCTTTATTCACTTTCTTATCACAAAACCCTAAACCTCTCAACACCCATCTCTCTCAAAACCAACCATACCTCACAAACCCATATTTTTCAAGAAATTTCCATAATGGATTCAAGGGTAGCTAAGAAGAGAACCTTCAGAGGAAGCTCCTCCAATGTTCCGTCGGATAATCCGATAACCGCTCTTTCAGATATTTTTGATGACATTGCTGGTACTTTTGCTGACACTTTTGGTAAGAGAAACATAGTTAGACAATCGAATTTATATCTGAAAACCTTGGGTCATATGCATCTTCCTTAAATTATTTAATTGTTAAGATTTCAGAACTTCCACTTATTTCTTGAATGTGATACACCGTATAATAAGGATTTAGTCAAAATGTTCTATGCTGGCATGCAAGGAAAGTTTGAGGGTTTTAAATTTAAATATAGAATTAACAACAAATATTATATGGTTAGCTCGCATGTTTAGAAAGACCTATTTGGTATGTGGCCAGTTGATTCTGATGCTATTAAAATCTCTGATAATGTTCTTGCTCCTAATTATGAATTCAAGTCGGCCTTAAACTCCATGCTGAAGAAACCCTACAGTGACAGAATAGTTAATAGTGATTTATTTCCAAGATCCGTAACAACTGGTGCCCTAGCCCCATTTGACTGAATCCTCTTTTGGATCGTTTGTCATATCATTCGACCCAACAAGGGTGGTCTTTCTCGTGTGGATAAACCTGAGGTTCAACTACTGTATGTTTTAAAACATAAAATAAACGTTCATTGGCCACACTATTTTGCTAGCCGCATGTTTGATCTGTATAACTCTGGAAGAGGCACCGCATTATGCTATCCCTATTTCATTCAAAGAGTTCTCAATCAATAAAAGATTAAAATTGCAGGATTCCTTACGTTGGTATGACCTATGATCTTGAATTCACAAAGAAATCACTTACCTTGATGGGCTTCCAATGGAATCACAAGGAACAAAAATACCATTATGTTATGAGAAGTACATTTGTTTCGTTCCAAAATAGTGATGGTGAAGAGGATGATAATGAAGAAGAAGAGTCTGAGGAAGAACAAATGAAGTAAATATGGGTGAGGATGTCCCTGATACTCAAGAAAACAATGCCAATATGATAGCTCTTTTGGAGAGAATGCAGCTCCAACAAAAGGAAGATGCACTCCTTCAAAATGAGAGGATTTCAAACATCTACAACCTTGTCAAAGTCCAAAACGAAATGTTCTCAAACTATTCAAATATTCAAGATCAGCGATACTCCACGTTGGAAGGCATGCTTCAATCACAAACTGACAAACTTTCCTCTCTTCATTCCACCTTCCTTCAGCATTTTCCAAATGTTCCACCTGATGCTCCAGAAAAAAATAATATCGAAAACCTAGAAAATTGATTCATGTTTATGTAATTATGCTTAAGTTCTTATGTTACCTTTCTTTTGATAACCTCATATAATTATTCTTATGAACTGGTTGGTAATATTCTACATACATTTGTCTAATTATTGCATTTTATGATCTGCACTAATTTCATTTTATGTGAATGATTGTTGGTGTTTTTTGTTGCAAATGGAAAATGATGTTGCATTTAATATTTTTTTTACTTTAGACCTTGTGCTTTATCTCTTTTTGATGTTGTCAAAGGGGGAGAAGTGAACATAGAAGACTATACATAGCTTGCAAACGGAATGCACAAACTCAGGGGGAGCATATTTGAGCATTGTTTTGATATCATCAAAAAGGGGGAGTATGTGAAGGAAAAGTCCCTCTATAAGTATTTTAATGATGTCAAAACAATTATAAAATCTATCTCTATCTTGGTTGGCTCTATGAACAATCTTTCAATGGAATTATTGGAATAAAGATCTCCAGAAACAAGTAGTTTTGGGAAAATACAATTTGCGCGTCGACTCAAAAATAAGTTTGGTCGACTCATTATCTTCAATCAAGCCCTGGATGTTTCAGGTAGAACCTTCCGGTCGACTCAAACTGGAATTCAAAACATTCAAAGTTTGTGTCGACGCAAGCCCTGAAGCGGTCGACACACTGCACTTCAAAATGGATTTCTCTATAACTGTTGGATGTATCGTGTCGACCCTTCTGTTCGAATCAACCTGAGAATCATAATATTTGATGTTTGTGTCAATGCAAGTCCTAAAGTGGTTGACGCATTACACTTCAAAACAGTTTTTCCTCTGGGTGCGGGTTGTGTCGCGCCGACCCCTGCTTCTAGTTGCATTGACCGCTCGCTTGCCTCAACTAATTTTTTGCTATGTTTGTGGATCCTGGCTATTATTATTGGAAGTCAATAAGAACTAGTGAAATATACACATAGTGCTTATCATCTTCATCCTCTCTTCTCAAAAATCAACATCTACACATAATCATGGTTGTTGATTCAAGAAAATTACGGTGGTGATAACATTCAAATCAAGAATTCAATTCGAATTTGGGTTGAGAAATTGTGGGCTATTCTTGAATAAAATCATTGGGATTTTTCCTCTAAGATTCCTATTGGTGCGGGGGTTTTTGCACAAGTCTTTACTTCATTTAATTCATCCTAGTGAAAGGATTAAGAAACAGTGGGTTTGCTTAATCAAGTAGCGGTAACCGGAGGATTGTGAAGATAGATTTGGGGTCAAATTTCTTGCAATTGAAACCAGCCGATTAAAAGGATTAAGAGACGGTGGGTTTTCTTAATTAAGTTGCGGTAACCCGAGGTTTGTTCGAAGAATTTGGCACTTGGTTTTTCTCAAACCAAGGAAAGGGAAGAAGATTGTTACATCAGTAACATTGGTTTGTTTGTATTGTGAACTATCTCTTCTCTTGTATCATTTGCAACTTAATATCGAATATCTCAATTCTAGATTCTAGAATTGGGGGCAGACGTACCCTACGCGAGGACGACAAGGGGAACTGCCTTAACAAATCGTGTGTTCTTCTGCTTTATCTTTATTTCTATACTTGCTTACTAAAATGTGCGAAAATCAATTTTTCAAATCTGCACTTATTGAAATTGTAGTGTGTTGACTTCATTTCAAAACATTGGTAACAATCCTTTTGATTGATACCTAAGAAAACTTACCACTACAATTTTGTAAAATCAAACCTAAGGTGCTTTGCTCACAAGGTGTTTTACAAATTGACTAATCCATAAAATTATTGATTGTGCTTATCCTTATCTCATTCAACTCAGTGGTAGTAATTAGTAATCATTGAGAGTGTATAAGTAATTGATCAATTGAGTAAAATGCATTCATTCTTATTTTGTCAATATATCCCATACGGTTTAGCATATCTGATCTTTTCAATAAAGGATCGTTTAGATGATTGGAGAATCCAGGAAGGTTTTGCATATTTTTCTAAAAACAATTTTAAAAAGCGCAAATTATATTTAAACGATCTATTCAACCCCCCTTCTAGATCGATCACATCGTCTAACAAAATGTAGGGATGATAAAATTAAAAAGAGGTCGCTACAAATCCTCGATAACAGATAAATGTTACAAAAAATGATTGCCTTCTCAAATAAACTTCCAGTATCCGTACCATCGCCAAAATATCATTACAGACTCAATTGGAACCTTAATGCAGAATTAACTGAGTATAGGATTGAAGAACATCATGAAGAACGTGTTGGATACAAATAAAGTTTGAGCCTTTATCCTTTATTTCTTAAGCCGTGAACCAGGCCACGTTACAACCCTTAAAAGTCCTAGCTGAAGCATGGGTTAGTTTGAAAGTATACTATTACAAAAAAGGTATTCTGACTCCTGTAAGGCTTGCTATAGATCCTGAGTTGAATTCATATTCTTACCAAATTTTGTGTTTACTAAAAATGAATTTTCAAAACTTCAAGACAGACATAAGTCTTGCATTTTAATACCATTATTTGCATATAACGAATTGTTCGATAGTAGAGAAATCCGCACGACAAATATTCAATGAACGAAAATCCTCTCAATGAACAGAATCACTTCAAATGGAAAGACACTTCCAATAACAAACCTTCCATAATCAAGGGGCATGACATGGTGTCTAAATAATCTGAGGAAGTCAAGTCAAGATTCAAGGAATCTCTCAAAAATGCTGAATAGCTAGAGGAAGATCTCCATCTGAATCACTTGGGGCATTGAACATGAATTCTAGCAAAGGATTTGGTACGATCAAACAAACATTTTATGGAAGTGCTACAACACTTACTATTATGGATAGTGACAATTCTCCGCACCCTGTGAATGTGGACATAGTCGGAAAATACTACGCATGAAAAAGAGACTCGTTATGTTGACAGGCCTAGACAAAAATAATGGCGTCCTGATGAACTAAAAGAGTTCGGGAAAAATTAGGGATATATAAATAAAACTGTACACCCGGCAATTTGAAAACTTGAAAAGGAGGCTTGGGCAAAAAAGGGTATCCTGGTGGATTAAAAATCTGAAAAGACAGCCCAAGCAAAAGTTAGGGATTAAAGCATACGACTATATCCCGTTATCTCATCACTTATATGTCAGTAGAAGATTTATCATTTTGATCAGCATTTACTTAAGAATCTAGGAGTATAGATAATGTTCAAACTATCCATAAATCCCCACAGAGGAATCTCCATGGAACTATCTCTAAGAGTTATCTTCACAAGGTCACCCTCAACGGAGATATACTCCCTAGCAAGTCTAATATGCAAGTCAGACAGAAACTGGGGAAACTTCCAGCAATTCATATACATACCTCTGATGGATAGCTTAACAGGAGCATCTTCCCCAAGAGGTCCCCCGAAAAATAAGGAAGTCTGGTTATTTCCCCAGCAAACAGCAGAAACTTCCTTAGCATGGCCTATGAATTTCTAATCAGAGTTTATTTCCTTAACGTAGTCTACAAAATCAAATTCCCCAACGGAGTTCATTTCTCTAATATTGTGAATTCCCCGAAGGAATTCTCTATCTCCGGCAGGGTTCATTCAAAGTTATCATCCCCAGAAAACTGCTACCCATATATGAAACCTGGTCAGATAGCATATCGAAAGAATTATCCATCTCTTCATACCCAGTCAACATATACAAAAATTAATTCTTTCAACAAAAAGAATGACAAACGACCGACTCTCCTTGAATGCTTTTATCCTCAAGCATAAGTTGAAGATCCCCAGCAGAGCATCTTCAAACAGAAAGCGGGAATCCCCAATAAAATTATTCCCAGTAGAAATTGAAGAATCACTTTCTTCATCTCCAGCAACAGTCTGGGATTTATTTTCCCCAACTAGACATTGCTGCAAGAAGCTACCAATATGCTCTAACGATATATTGCATCCATAACACCATTTACAAAATATCATAAAACATGCATATAAACGCATATAACATTCTCATTTATTTTGAAAGCATCATCATGCAATGCATTACATAAATCATGACATCGCATAAAGCTAATTTTGTCTTTTCAGGTAAAATTCACAAACAGACGAATATCATCAGCAACTTTCAAACAGGTCAAAGATTAATTCCCGAAACAGGATGGGGCAATTATCTATATGACCAGACGGTGTGAATTCCCAAAACAGGACAAAGCAACTTTACATGGGTTACTTCTAAAAAGTTCCAGATGCAGCTTTACACAGGCTCATCCTCAAGCAGCCCTACCCAGGCTCCTTCTCATATATTTCTAGATGCAGCTTCATACAGGCTCATCCTGAAGCAATCTTACACGGGTTCCTTCTAATATATTTCCATATGCAGGTTCACACATGCTCATCCTGAAGCAATCTTACACAGGTTTCTTCTAATATATTTCCAGATGCAGCTTCACACTGGCTCATCCTGAAGTAGCCCTACCCAGGCTCCTTCTAATATATTTCCAGATGAAGTTTAACACGAGCTCATCCTGAAGCAGCTTTACATGGGTTACTTCTAAAAACTTCCAGATGCAGCTTCACACGGGCTCATCCTGAAGCATCCCTACCCAGGCTCCTTCTCATGTATTTCCAGGTGCAGCTTCACACGGGCTCATCCTGAAGCAGCCCTACCCAGGCTCCTTCTAAATATATTTCCGAATGCAGTTTAACACAGGCTCATCCTGAAGCAATCTTACACAAGTTCCTACTAAGACATTTTCGGGTGTAGTTTAACACAGGCTCGTCCTGAAGCAGTATTACACGGTTTCTTTCTAATACATCTCCAGACGCGGCTTGCCACAGGCTCATTCCAGCATATCATTCAGATGAATTCGGGCGTAGATTTCCTTCTAATAGTCTTTTGGAAAAAATCCAGGTATAGACTCCTTCCAATACCTCTTCTAGTTGAAGTCGATCATAGACATCTTCTAGTGCATCATTCATATGAAATCAAGCATAGATTCCTTCTGAAACTCCTTTGGAAAAAATTTGGTCATAGACTCCTTCCAACACCTCTTCTAGTTGAAGTTGGACGTAGACTCCTTCCAATACCTCTTCTAGTTGAAGTCGGGTGTAGACGTCTTCTAGTTCAGATGAAATCAGGCGTAGATTTCCTTCTGATACTTTTTTGGGAAAGTCATGCGTAGACTCCTTCCAATACCTCTTATAGTTGAAGTCGGGCGTAGACATCTTCTAGTTCGGATGAAATCAAGCGTAGATTCCTTCTATAACTCTTTTGGAAATAGTCGGACGTATACTCATTCCAAATACATCTCCTAAAGACAAAGTCAGGTGTAGACTTACTCGGATACTTCTATCAACGATTACTTTGGATGCCATCTATAAGCCCATCTCAGATGACATCCCATCACTCTTTAAATGGCATCTTTAAGCCCATTCTCGGTACAATCAACCAACATCGTTATATCCTGCACATACGAGTGCAAATTTCTGGGCACTTATGTGTTCAATCATCTTCTACCTTCAAGTCATGAATGACGTACATGCCAATCTAACTCTTCAGGTTTAAGAAGATTGAACATGGGCAGTTGTTCTACCCCTAAAACTTACCCTCTTCATTTCGACCATTTTGGCTTATATTACACAGATATCATTGGTTCTATGGTTATGGGATCAAGGTATCTATATCAAGCCTCGTTGGGTTACAGGTGATGTTTATTTCGTCAATGGATGTTCTCAGAGTATTTTTCATGCGGAAGATCGATTCGGCATTTTGCAATGATTCGGGGCTCAAAGATTCACAAGTCCAACCCATCACATCATATTTAGGTGTTCTTTCGCCAAGATATCCCTGGTGACGTATTCTCAAATTCTGGTTCGGCTCGAGAACCAATTCTTTAAAGAAGGTCTCTGAATTTGTGAGTTTTCTCGAAGAAATATGGTGAAAAGGTGTGCTGAAAGTGCAGTTTTTACGCACTAAAAAATTCATAACTTGAAGCTCGTGGCTCGTTTTGAACCCATTCTGGTGCTCAAAATTCCGTCTTGATGTCATCTACGTTTTCAACCCTCACGGCCGAAAGCCAATTTCATTCAGAAAGTCTACTAAAATATGGATTTATAAAGTGTTTTCGCACAGGAAAATTGTAACATATGTTTATCTGCTCCATATTTAAAAGTTCATAACTCGGTCATTTTTTATCGTATCAAGCTGGTTCTAGTGGAATTGTCTCATAAATTGAGTTAGTTAAATTTTGGTTTTTATATTTAAAACTAAACGGCACCCCGAAGGCTTCTGTTTTTTACCCGAATCGCGTGTAACTGATTGAAAATTTTGAAGCTGGAAATTAAGTTGTGTGAGGCAAAACTTTTAAAATTCATAACTAATTCACTATTTATCCGATTGAGCCCATTTTCAGACAGGAGTTTTTTCTCGATATCGGCTACATTCTGTTTTCACATTTCAACTTCATAAATCGAACTGAGGTCCCTGTGATTTTTCCTCGAACATGTCAGACTCAAGTCAATAAAAATCTGCACTATTGCTTGTGGTTATTGGAGGCCCAATTGCACATCCAAAACTCATATCTTTGCCCTAATTTTTATTATATAATCTCATTCTTTTCATAAAAATAAGGACACGAACAAAAACACTTGCCACAATCTTTTCAAAATATCAAATTCTTTCAAGAACCCTAGAAATCGTGAAACTTGTTACGAACCCTTGTCACTATAAACAAGCCATCTCATTCACTTCCAGGAACTCAGTAGGATAAGACTGGTTCGATCTTCTTGATCAAAAGGGTGTATAAGAACTCATACATGTCATATCAGTTTTAACTATATAAAATTTCATATATTTGTTTTCTTTGTATTTTATGGTATACTAATTTATTTAATGTGTTCATGAGATTCAACACTACAGGTTTGGACCATCGTAATGGTCCCATGCAGGTTTGTTACAAAATATGTTGAGACCAAATCCTAATACCAAGCCACACTTAGCCTGGTGGTGAGCATGTTGTTGGAAAGTCCTGAGATTCTTTTCGGTTATTTCTTGTTTCAATTCTCTATTCTGCTTACTTTTTTCCTCTTTTTTCCCTATTGTCACAAATAACAACAACCTTTTTCATAAAACCTAACATTTTTCATAAACCTTTGATTTTTCATAATAAACTCAAATAATTAATTTTAGGTTTTTAATTTAATTTTAGGTTTTAATTTAATTTTAGGTTTTAATTTAATTTTAGGTTTTAATTTAATTTTAGGTTTTAATTTAATTTTAGGTTTTTTATTTAATAAACCCTAATTTAATTTTTAGGTTTTTCACTAATTAACTATTTTCTTAATTAAATTAAAATCAACTTAGATTTTAGGGTTTTATTTAATTTAATTACCTAACTTTTTCTTTAAATAAAATCAACTAGGTTTTAGGTTAATTATCAAACTTTTTATCGAACAGTCAAAACAAATTTTCTCTTTTCTTTTCTTTTTATAATTTCGCGTAAGCTATTATTGTCCGTATTTTATTATTTTTTCCTATTATTGTAATTACTAAAGGAATGTAATAGCTTAAATTAGGATTTTATTCGCTTGCTATTTTTCCCCTAATTTTGTGGTTTTGTACCTCCTTCCTCAAAGCATTGTAATAGCGTAGGACATTTATTTTTCTGCTTTTACTGCTTTCCTTATAACTATATAGTTTAATAGGACTCTATGGCAAGATCTAAAATCAAATGCTAGATAACCCTAATATACAAGATATAATAAACTGAACTGAATCACTATTTGCACACACACCTCTAGGGTAAACTCACTTGTTGCCTTTGGATAAATATAGTCATGTTCCTCGAACATGGGGATGCTTTAGCAAAGACCCTCGATTAAAAATATCATAGTCCCTCGATGACCCTTCGATGCTCCCTTACGATAAAATTTCTAAAGCGCCCTAAGAGTTGCCTTTATGATTGTACAATGACCCGCATTTGTCCCTCAAACATCCAATGACATGGCTTCCTTCAAACTAATGGTAGGATATCACTATCTAAAGGAGGAGGAAAATAACACGAGAGACATTCGAGTAAGGGTAGAACTGTTAATCGCTTTCTCACACAAAAAAAACAAAACATTTTCACAAAACACTCCTTTTCTGAAATATTTTCAAAATAAAACATTTTGTATGCATTCTCAACTGATACGAGAATCATTAAAAAATTTCCGCACTTAGGCATTTTTTCAAAATATTTTCAAATCAAACACACAAAGCATTTTCAAAAGTGAGCTAGTGATTAAGATCTCTTAGATAACTACAGATGAAAATGGTGCTAACACCTTTACTTTTTCATAACCTACCCCCGAACTCAGAAAAATTCTCGAAGGTCTTTCCTGTTCTTTTCACCCTTGTGGCGACTTTAGCTATCCGCAACATTTGCGATAAAACGCAAAATTGAAAGTCAATTCTCCCACCATATTATAGCAATTTTATGAGCTGGTTAACAAGAGTAGGATCTATGATGAGGATAGTAGAGATGATATTTCTCACTATAAGTTTTTGAATCAGAAGAAGGGAAAAGGCCAATTTAGAGGAAAGTTGTATATGACTCCAGCTGACAAGGGAAAACAGGAAGCTACAGGTGAGGAGAAGCCAAGTGGGGGAGGAGCTCCTACTTCGGTTCAATGCTACAGGTGCGGGGTGATTGGTCATCATACTAATGAGTGTCCCAGTGTTAAGAAGAAATGTTACAAATGTGGGAAGACGAGAAATTTTCAGGCTGACTGTAAGAGTAGTATCATGATTTGCTACAAATATGGGGAGCTGTAGCGGTAGAAATGTTAAGACTATGCCATTAGATTGACTTGACTCGCACATATCAAAATAAAAATCGACACCGCATTTTATTGTTTCCAAAGGAATGGGAAAAGAGCGAATAACCCAAAAATAGGGGTAGAGAATCTAAGTTAGGGGGTTGGTTATGCAAAGGGAAGGTATTAGCACCCTAAACATCTACGGTACTCCGCAAGAACCTCTTTGAAAATCTGTATATTTTGGCTATAAAAGTTGTATAAAAATATATTGTGGGGATGAGAAAATAAGTATATTTTACAATTTTTGCACCCGCCGCGGTTGCGAACCTTTAGTGCTTACGTGCCACCTTCCGTGCAATAGGGGATCAGGGTACTCATAGTTCACCTTTAAAAAATTTAAAACACAAGTGTATTGGTTAATTTTAAGAGACAAGACGTCATCGTCTTATCCGAGTGGAAAGCATACTTACTACCCATAATTATGAGAAAGGAGAATTTGCATCATCTCAAAGTGGAGGATATAGCTTGGATTTTAAAATCAACAAAGCCTCACTCAATACCCAAGTGGAAAATATCTCACTATACTACATATTATAGAAGTATATTAGCTTGCATCACTACAAGGATTGAAGAGAGTTTAATCTTTTGAGAAAATATTTAATGTGAATAGCCAAAATGGTAAAATGGTTTGAATGAGATTGATTGACTTTTAGTCTTCTCACAAAAATGTCAAAGTATTGTTAAATTGTTTAATAGTTTGATTGAGAAAATATTTTTGAAAATGCATGGACCTAAGTCCAAGTTTATTGCGAAAACGGTTCAAGTTTAAAACAAGAGTTTTCAAAAGGGAGGGAGAATATTTTTGAAATTAAAAAAGGTGGGAGGAGAAGAAGGGACTATCCTAAAGCATAAGATAAAAGCTAGGGAAAAGAACCGTCTAACCAACAAGAAGCCAACACTTGACACAATGAGAATGTATAATTCTCATTCTTTGGATTTGAAACCAAACAAGCAAAGATAATAAACCTCTTAAGAAAACCAAGCTTCAATTGCATTAAGTCTTCACAAAAATTAGACAGAGTAACGACTGTATACAGATGAATTCCCGATCACAGACAAAGCATGTAATCATAATAACATGCACATAAAGCAAACAAACAACTCAATGTCTTGAGGTAAACCCAAGAGCTCCAGAAAAAATAACAGTTGAGGTCACAAGGTCTCAAGGTAGATCAATGCTTTTAATCCTAAGTCTAAGAAGTCCATAATCTCCATAATGACAAGATAGTAACCAAGTAGTCCAATTAACATTAAAACTTTTTATGGTTCAAATTGATTATTAAGTGTCTTCAAAAAAAATGAAAAGTTCAAGTGAGCAAAATAAATATGACATAAAAGTAAATGCTCAAATGAGCAAAGATGAAAATATCATGAAATGTAAATGCTAAAAGAAATGTGCTTAAAGTAAAATCATAAAGTAAAAGCACAAAATAAAGTCACTTGTTAGAAATTAGAGGTTTGTTGAATGACTATCTTGAAACTTGCATTTGAAACTTATTAGAAGATTGATAAAATCAAAGCCTCTCAACAACAATTTTTATTTGCTTTTTGTCAAATATATCATCCATTTAAAATTCTCAAGGCAACAATAAATTATCAATGTTGTTTAAGCGATTCACTTTGACCAAAGCTTATGAATATTCATTAGAGGATTGGTAAGACCAAAGCCTCCTAACAATGAATCTTAAGGTTATTAGATCAAAGTATTCAAATTAATGTACTTTGGCTTACAAGCATAGGTTTGGGCCACGAATGATCATTTCTCGAATTGGGGAAAAATTTAGCGTTATGTTAAGCAATCGTAAGTGGACTTATATAGAAGTCGGACCTATTTTGAGGACGGTCAATAGCAATCTATGTACTATTTGTTTTGAGAAATGATATCTAAATTATTTTCCAATAACGTTTAGTATTAAACCACATTTGAACCAAAAATTTATTCGAGCTATTATTAAAATCATTCATCCATTTTTTATGGAGTTAAACTCAACACCATGGATCCAATGATGTTAATAAAGCTCATGATCAAAATCTCATAGTCCAAGATCATCCAGAATATATACAAGATAAAATATACATAAAAAATAAAGAAAAATATTTTTTTTAAATGGTTTAAAAATGGAAATAAAATCAGAAAATAGCAACTATGTTCAAAACATCCATGAAAAATCAAATAAGACCATAGAAAAAATAGAAATGAGCTCAAAAATTTATATAAAATTTTTGGTAATTTTTTAAAGTCAGAAACTAATTTTAAAATTAAAAGAAATAGGAAAAATAAACAGAAAATTGTGAAAAATAGTAAAGTCAGAAATAAAAATAAAGTATGGACGCCAATATTTGTCAAGAGGTCATTGGATCCTTCCATATTTTTTTCAGAATTTAAAAATTAAGAAAAGTATTTTTAAACATTTAAAACAATTCAAATAAAGTGAAAAATTATAAAAAATATCTAAACATAAAATAAAATTCTTAAAAAAATAATCAGAAAGAGAAAAATCAAAAGTATTTTTCATAATTTTTTCAGATTGTTTTGAAGTTAACATAGATTTTTTATGAATTTTTGAAGTTTAAAACAAATAAAATATAAAAATCAGAATATAAAGTAAAGTAAAAAAAATATGGACCAATTGATGAGAGTCAAAACGCGTTAGTAAGCTAATCCAATGGATCAGACGCACTGTGCATATCATGGGTTTTAGTGGATAAAAGACATAATCGTTAAATAAATCAGATTTGAAAAAAAAACGGGACACGCTATCATTGGTTGAGAGATGACACGTTAGTCATCTTTAACCTTCAACCATGAGATTTGCAGGTCCCTGAAACGGTAAAATTAGAGCTCGAGATTGGTACCATTCGCTTCGTCTCTTCAAGACGATTCCAATGATACCCTCGCGAAAAATTTATATTAGGTCTAACTCAGTCATTTTGGAAG
The DNA here is from genome assembly GCA_948472305.1 of Vicia faba. NCBI lineage: Eukaryota > Viridiplantae > Streptophyta > Magnoliopsida > Fabales > Fabaceae > Vicia > Vicia faba. The sequence goes on along the minus strand of OX451735.1, from coordinate 748,661,574 downwards.
GGGAGATTTGAAAGGGGATTTGAAATTTCATGGTCAAAACACACTTCCAGTTGAAAACAAATGTTGTGACTAGAATCAGAATGATGAGATCTTCATAACATTATCAAAGTTTGAGAGAATTGGTGAAGGAATCTACCTAATAAAGTTCAAATGCAGAGCTCTGAAAATTAACTTGGCTAGCACGATTTAGGAAGTCTTAGAGCTTGGTTCTTCTTTTGTTAGCTTTAGTGAGGTTCAAGGATGGTGAATTGACAAAGAAAATGGATTAAGGAAAGCTGTAAAAGCAAATTTGAAGTTGCAGAAAGTTGGGTTCAAGAAGAAGTTTGGAAGGATGATTCTGGCTCTCTAAGCTTGAGAAAATGAATGAGGTATGATCCTCTATTTATAGGGAAGTTGATTGAATGCTCAAGCGTGTGAAATGATGAGATTTGGAGGGAATTCGTGTGAACCTTGTACACGAGTAAGGTGTGACCTGTTTAGCATCAAAACTTATCCAATCTTTGTGTTTCAAGGTTCTAATCCACTTTGGAAAGTTGTTTAAACATGTTTGGACAAAAAACGTGTGCTAATTTGATGTTTAGAAGCCACAACATGAATTTCAAATTCTGACTTGAAGTGAAACTTTAGTTTCAAGGTACCATTTTTGAATCAATGGTATTCTCAGCTCAAGGAGTCTTAGGACATGATTCTTGAAGCTTTAGAAAGATGAGATCATAAGCTTTATAATGTGCAAAGAATGGAATCAAATGGATGCTTAAGCTGAAAAGTGTGATGAGTCAAAGTTGAGAAAAAGAGGTTGACTTTTGTACTTAGAAAAATTCTAAGTTTTTCTTCAAAAAATGACTTATAATGTCTTGCATTCAAACATGGCCTTCCATTTGAAATTTACTCTTGGCCAAAAAAGATGGCATGAATTAGATCTCTTGAATGAAATTTTGAGACTTGAACCATTTAAAATCTCCCAAAAATGAGAGTGTTATGACTTGGTGAAGTTGGCAAAAATTCATGAAATGACCTATAATCTTATGCATCCTTAGGGAATCTTCCATCCATTTTCAAACTTTGCACATAAAAGAAGAGTTGAAGTTCACATCTTCAATATCATTGTGGAAAAATAATAGGCTCAAGGAGATAAGAATTGACCAAGTTATGATCCTTTGAAGTCATCTAAGGGAATTCGATGGCTTACCTAGAGGGCTTTTAATCTTTCTTCATCATTAGGTATCTTTCACACAAACTTTTCTTGAAACTTTTGAAGTGATTTGTTGATAACCCTTTGAGGAGAAGCATTTTTATGTAATCACTCAAAAATACCAAAATATGTGCAAGATATAGCCTTTAGAAGTTCAAAACCCTAGCCCCCTAGAGCAACAAAATGCCTTGGAAACCCTTTTCAATTTTGACAAGCAACCTTGTACAAATACTTTTTTCATGTAAATAGAAGTTCTTAAGGATGATGATGATGAACCATAGCAACCATAACCACTTACAAATATTGAGAATTGAGGGAAATATGCATTTATGACCAAGAAATCAAAAACTTGTCCAATTAGGTCAAACTTCTTCAATCAACCCTTGTGTCTTTGAACTATCTTTGACAACTTGAGGCATGTTGTTTCATAATAGACTTTGTCATAATATTACCTCAAAGAATATTCAATGATGAATCTTGAATCTCAATGAAACTTTGTTGAAGAAGGCATGGGAATAGGCTCATGAACCTGTAGATTAACTTGATGGAATGCATTGTGCTTTCACCTATAACATCATCAATTAGGGAAAAAAGTTGTTATATTTATTAGTTAAAATGTTAACAAAAACAAGACATAGATGATCACAAAAGTACAAGTCAAGGTGCTTAGTGACTCCCCATGAGAAAAGCTAAAGATAAGGAGAAGAGCCAAACCCTAGTGTGTGATCTTGTTGTATTGTGATGGTATGAGATGGTAGAGGAATCTTAAGGGAAAAAATAGGGGTACAACAGGAGCAAGGCCACACCAGCACTAATTGTCAAAAACCTAAGAAGGCTAAGTTCAGAGGAAAGGTCTTTACTTTGACTAGTTTAGAGACAAATCAATAGGAATGATTGATTCGAGGTATGTGTTTTATTATTAGCCATCCTTTGAATGATATTATTGATTTGGAAGATAAGGAGTTAGAATAGGGAGTAAATATTTGAACCTGTAATTTTTAAGGACGAAAATCTTTTAAGTGGGGAGAGTTGTAACACCCTGATTTTTTATTTATTAGTTATTTTATTAGTTATTTATTTTATTAATTATTATATGATATATTAATTAATTAATTATGTGAGTTTATGAATATATGTGTTATATATGTATTGGGTTATTGGGTGTGAGAATAACTAAACAATTAATTGGGCCTTGGTATTATGGGTTAGTATGAGAATGAGCTATTAAGCCCATTAGTGAAACATAGGTTTTGATAAAACAAGGAAAAATAGAGTTAGTAAGAAAGAAAGTGTCAAAACAAGAGAAGAGAAGAAAGAGGAAAAGAGGAGAAAAGGGAGAAAAGAGAATAGAAGAAGATATAACCCTAGAAAAGGATCTACATCCAAGGTAATGGTGGATTTTCATTTGATTATGAGAGTATGTGATGTATGTAATGGGTAGCTACATGAATTAGGACTTTGTTCTTTAATTTTCTAGGTTTTTCCATGCTTAGATTTTGAATGAGAAATCATGAAATTAATGTTTGAATCATGTTTTGATGTTTGTATTTGATGCTACATGTTAGATGTAGGTTATAATTCATTTAATTATATGAATATGGCTGCTTGGAGTAGATTTTGTGACCCTAATTCATGGAGGACAGAATATTGTCTGAAGTATATTTTTCTGCATTTTGCAGAGGGCGCTTAGCACCGTGGGTCGAGCTTAGCACGGTCTGAAATGAAAAGTTTTATATTTTGTTTAATTTAAGGAGGTTCTATATGCTTATGATTTATAAAGTATTTCCATGAATTTTAATAATTTATTCGATGTGTATTGGATAGGTTTTGGATGACTTTTTGACTAAAACATAACACTTTGATTTTGTGTATATGTATGTTGTGAATTTTGTATGAATGAGAATAACATGGTTTGGCTTTGTTTTCTATGTGTTATTGTGGTATGTTGAGTTGATTAATACTATGATAGTGAATTTTTTGTGATTGATAACATGAATTATGTATGTTTGTGCAATAGTGAGATAATTCAAATGTAATGAATTATGTGATGTATGCTTGTATAATTAAGATTGAGAGATGGTCTTAATTGCATATAATTTTTGAGATTGCAAATGCATCATTTGTTTTCAAGATGGAATTTTTGTTAGTTTTATGGAATCTAGTTACTTGTCCCAAACTTAGGGGATTGGTTTGAAGCTTATGGGACGAACTTTTTGGTGGTTATTTGTCTGAGGGATGGACACGGTTTAAACGTAAAAATCGTTAAGGATAACACTTGTACCACATGCATGTTGCATTGAGTTGCACTTGAGTCACATGTGTCAATGTGAAATTTTAAATTGGTGTGAAATATGTGATATTGATGTGAATGTTACATTTGTGGTATTTGTGTTGGATTATCTTTGAATTTTGGATTGTTGAGCAATGTTGTATAAGTAAACATGTGAATTGGATTAGAATATGTTGAATGCATGATTATGTTAAGTGTGATGAATTCAATTGATGTATGTATGTTATGAATTATTTATTATCATATATTTCTATAATAATATGAATTATCATCCTTCTATTGAAATGATGATTTATACGACATCACTCAGGTACCAAAAATAGTGGTGCTTCTTGCAAGGATTGGTCGGAGGAACTAGTACCTTGTTATCTGTATTTAGGTAGTGAGTTATGCTCTGGTTATGTAACACGGAGAAACGTTTGAACTTATGTTTTATTTTTAAGAGATGTTTGATATACTCTCTTTTATTTTATATTGTAATTCAGATTATGTTATGAGTGGCCTTTAGTGCCTAATGTTTTAATATATTATTTCTATTATGAGATTCAATTATTGGTATCATTTTGAAAAATGAATTATTCCGATGCGATATGTATATGTGTTAGTATATGAAATATGATTTTAAACGCGTGTTATGAGCATGATCGATGTATTTGTGTTTATTTTGAAGTACATGTGATGCCTTCTTTTGATATGCATGCTAATTTACTCTAATTATACTATATTATTGTGTGGGGATTTAGAGGGGTTGTTACAATTTCCAAGAAGAAAGGGTGAGTAATCATAAATCATTATAAAAGATATAAAGAATAAGTACAGTAGTTACAGCATATTAACATGAAACCAAATATCGTCATACATCATATGTTATACTCACTCTTTCACGTCATTAATTCATTCACAACATCATCATGTTAGAACATAGTTTGTTTCTACAACCCTTGATTAGAGTTTTGATGATAACAAAATACAAGAATAAATAATTTCAAAGATATATACATATATAGATAACAAATATGCTTCTTAAATTATGTTGTACATTTACAGAAGCTCTGATGGAATTAGCATCAGAAGATCAGTATCAGCATCAACATCAGAAGCTATGTCAGCATCAGAAGATCAATAACATGTGCTACACGCTGAAGCTACCAGATCATACGCTGAAGCTTGATGACCAGAATCTGTGCATAAAACACTCTGACTGTGATCAAAGATCTGTACCAAGTCATCAGCACTAAGAAGCGTCAACATAAGTTTAAAGCAGAAGACTCTGAAGCGTTACTATGTATTCAAGACAGAATTAATTACCAACGGCTTTATCCAAGACAAGATCTTCTCAAAAAGGAAAGAACATTATTATCATTGAAAGTGCTTTATGGACAACAACGTATCTTTGCCTTGGCTATATAAACAAGTCTGTGTGAGAAAAGAAAACGCTAATCTACACGCACGCACTCATACAATTTGCTAAGTTTTCCAACCACGTTTACTCAAACGCTCTAGCAAATCCAGTTTCTTTCTAAGCATAAATTTGTGTATTATCACAGTTGTGGTATACTGTTTTATTAGAAAACATTAAACACATTATTGTTCAATTATTTGTAAAGAGAATTCCTTGAGATAAACCGGGTTATGGTTATACTCAAGAAGGCTTTAACAGTTGTTAAAGTTGCTGTGTAATCCCTTGATTATAGTGGATTAAGACCTCGTTGGAGAGAGGCGAAATCACCTTGACGGGTGGACTGGAGTAGTTTGAGATCAAACGAACCAGGATAAAAATACAGTGTTGTTTAAGCCTTTGTTTTAAGTTTTACAATTCAACCCCCCTTCTTGTGTTTTTCACATCTTCAATTTGCATCAGAGCGCCTGGTTCTGAGCTTATAACACTTAACCGTGTCAGTACAAGATCCAGCGTCAGAAAAACACAATGGCAGGACCACATCAAAACATCAGCAATGACAACAATGAAAAGAAAGATAGATTCAGTGGAAAACCTCCAGTCTTTGATGGAGAGAACTTTGACTACTGGAAAGACAGAATTGAAAGTTTCTTTCTGGCCCATGATGCTGATCTGTGGGACATGGTGACTGATGGATACACGCACCCAGTGGATGGAAGTGGTCAGAAGATTGACAGGAAAACAATGTCTGGTCAGCAAAAGCGTGAATTCAGGAATCATCACAAGGCCAGAACAATTCTTCTCAGCGCCATCTCTTATTCAGAATATGAGAAGATATCAAACAGAGACACTGCAAAGAATATGTTTGACTCTCTGAGAATGACGCATGAAGGCAACATTCAAGTCAAAGAAACCAAAGCCCTTGCACTCATTCAGAAGTATGAGGCATTCAAGATGGAAGAGAGTGAATCAATAGAAGCTATGTTTTCAAGATTTCAAATTCTTGTTGCTGGTCTTAAAGTTCTTGATAAAGGGTATTCTACTGCTTATCACGTTAAGAAGATCATCAGAAGCTTGCCAAAACAATGGAGGCCAATGGTCACAGCGCTTAAGCTAGCCAAGGATCTCAACAAAATCTCTCTGGAGGAACTTGTCAGCTCCCTCAGAAGTCACGAGATAGAGCTAGAAGCAGATGAACCTCAAAAGAAAGGTAAGCCATTAGCTTTAAAATCTAACAGAAAATCTGACTCTAAAGTTTTGCAGGCTGTGGAAGAAACCTCTGATGGGTCATCATCAGAAGAAGATGAACTATCTCTCCTCTCCAGAAGGGTAAACCAATTGTGGAAGCAGAGGCAAAGAAAGTTTAGGAATCCCAGAAGATCAGAAAATCAGAATGAATCTTTCTCCAGATACAGAAGGTCAGAATCCTCCTCTGGACACAGAAGATCTGAAGGTTCTTCAGGAAACAGAAAGCCAAACAACAAAGACATCATCTGCTATGAATGTAACGAGCAAGGGCACTACAAAAGTGATTGCCCAAAGCTTCAGAAGGAAAAGCCCAAAAGGAAGTTTGGCAAGGAAAAGAAGAAAAGTCTCATGGCTACATGGGATGATTCTGATACATCTGAAGCTGACTCGGAATTAGATGATGAAAGAGCAAACATAGCTCTCATGGCAAACATAACAGAAGACAGTGAAGCTTCTGAGTCAGAATCTGAATCAGATACAGAAGAGGTATTTCCTGACTTTGCTATAAACTTTACTAAGGATGAACTAGTTGAAAGCCTTAATGAAATTCTGGAAAGATATCAGCAGATCAGAGTCAAATTCAGAAACCTGAAAAGGAATCTTGTTTCTAACTCTGATAAGACTGAGAGCCTCAAATTGGAGAATTCTGAGTTAAAAGATAAAATTTCAAAATTAGAAAACCAATTGCAAAACTCTCAGAAGGAAACAATTCCTGAAGCTCCCAGCAATGCTGATAAGATCATCAAGGAGTATGATCACAGCTTTCAGAAGTTTCTAGCTAAAAACATAGATAGAAGCAAAATGGCTTTAATGATCTATGGAGTTAGCAGAAATGGCAGGAAAGGAATAGGATACCAAGGTAAGGTACCTACACCAAAAAATGCCATGGATTTAGTTATAAAACGTACTCCACTTGATTCACACTTTATATATGGGCACACACATGACATAAAATATACTAGTAGTGATTACTATGTCAAACCAAAATTCAACCAGAGTTTTGGTAAAACTAACAAATCAGGACCCAAGAAAATATGGGTACCTAAGGATAAAATAATACATGTGGCAGATATCTTTAGCAGCAAAGCAGAAACACCAATCATGGTACCTGGACTCTGGCTGCTCACGACACATGATGGGAAGAAGGCATATGTTCCAAAGCCTGGAACTTAAGCCTGGAGGCCACGTAAGTTTTGGAGGCAATCAGAGAGGAAAGATCATTGGCTCTGGAACAGTAGGTAATGGAAATCTTACCTCTATAAGTAATGTTTTATTAGTAGATGGATTAATGCATAACCTGTTATCCATAAGTCAATTAAGTGATAACGGTTATGATATAATCTTTAATCAAAATTCATGCAAAGCTGTTAGTCAGAAAGATAGGACTATCCTATTTAATGGAAAGAGGAAAAACAACATTTATAAAATCAAACTTTCTGAACTAAAAAGTCAGAATGTAAAGTGTCTTCTATCTGTTAACAACGAGCAATGGATCTGGAACAGAAGATTGGGACATGTTAGTATGAGAAGAATATCTCATATTAACAAACTCAATCTGGTCAGAGGACTTCCTAACCTGAAGTTTAATTCATATGCTATGTGTGAAGCATGTCAGAAAGGAAAGTTTGCAAAACCAGCTTTCAAATCCAAAAACGTTGTTTCCACCTCTAAGCCATTAGAACTTCTGCACATTGACTTATTTGGACCAGTTAAAACTGCTTCAGTCAGTGGCAAGAAGTATGGGTTAGTAATCGTAGATGACTATAGCAGATGGACATGGGTAAAGTTCTTAAGACACAAGGACGAGTCACACTCTGTGTTTGTCACCTTCTGCAACCAAGTTCAGAATGAAAAGGATCTTAGAATCGTCAAAGTCAGAAGTGATCATGGTGGAGAATTTGAAAACAAAGATTTTGAGTCATTCTTTAATGACAAAGGCATTCTGCATGATTTCTCTTGTCCTAGAACTCCCCAGCAAAATGGAGTTGTAGAACGAAAGAACAGAACATTGCAAGAAATGGCCAGAACCATGATCAACGTGACTAACGTTGCTAAGATCTTCTGGGCAGAGGCAATAAACACAGCGTGTTACATTCAGAATAGAATCTCCATAAGACCTATTCTGGAAAAGACTCCATATGAATTGTGGAAGAACAGAAAGCCCAACATTTCCTATTTTCATCCATTTGGATGTACATGTTTTATTCTGAATACAAAAAATCATTTGAACAAGTTTGACTCTAAAGCACAAAAGTGTATTATGTTAGGATACTCTGAATGTTCAAGAGGGTACAGAGTATACAATACAGAAACATAGATTGTGGAAGAATCAATCAGTGTTCGTTTTGATGACAAGCTTGACTCTCAAAAGTCAAAGCAGAATGAATTACTTGCAGGTATGGAAGCTGAACCTTATTTTCCGGTACGGTATCCCCGAAAGGATCATCACTGATAATAGTACAAATCTTAACAATACTATGATCACCTCCCTGTGCGAGCAATTCAAAATTCAAGATCACAATTCATCCCCCTATCGGCCAAAGATGAATGGTGCAGTTGAAGCTGCGAACAAAAACATCAAAAAAATCATACAAAAGATGACAGTCACCTACAAGGACTGGCATGAGATGCTATCGTTTGCTCTCCATGGGTACCGTACCACGGCCCGCACATCAACTGGGGAAACACCCTATTCTTTCGTTTATGGCATGGAGGTTGTTCTACCTATTAAGGTTCAGATCCCCTCTTTGAGAATCATGAAGGATGAAGGTTTGAGTGAAGACGAGTGGATCCAAACCCGACTTGATCAGTTAAATTTAATTGACGAAAAGAGACTTACTGCTGTTTTCCATGGCCAAACGTATCAAAAGCGGATGATCAAGGCTTTCAACAAGAAAGTCAGATGCCAAGTGTATCAAGTTGGGGATCTAGTGATCAAGCGCATTATCTTGCCACAAAGTGATCCCAGGGGCAAATGGACTCCTACCTATGAAGGACCATTTGTAATCAAGAACATCTTTTCTGGTGGGGCAATGATTTTAACCACCATGGACAGCGACGACCTGCCGCACCCTGGGAATGCAGACATAGTCGAAATATACTACGCATAAGAGACCCGCTAGGTTGACACACCTAGGAAAAACAAGGGCATCCCAGTGAACCAAAAAGGTTCGGGCAAAAATTAGGGATAAAATGAAAAAAATATGTACACCCGGCTAGTTGAAAACCCGAAAGTGAGACTTGGGCAAAAAAGGGTTTCCCGGTGGACTGAAAACCCGAAAGGGCGGTTCAGGAAAAGATGAGGGAACTAAAGCGTATGACTATGTCTCATCTGATCACTTTAAGGACAATCTCTTCACTGACAAGCTCTGAGCTTCTGATCAATCCAATCAACTTCGAACGAAGCAACGAATGGATAAGATATTCGGAGATACGAATGTTAGAACATAGTTTGATTCTACAACCCTCAATTAGAGTTTTGATGATAACAAAATACAAGAATAAATAAATTGTAAGATTTATATGCTACTTAAAATTATGTTGTGTATTTACAGAAACTCTGATGGAATCAGCATCAGAAGATCAGTATCAACATCAGCATCAGAAGATCAAACATGTGCTACACGCTGAAGTTACCAGATCATATGCTGAAGCCTGATGACCAGAATCTGCGCATAAAATACTCTGACTCTGATCAAGATCCTTACCAGGTCATCAGCACTCAGAAGCGTCAGCATCAGTTAAAGCCAAGAACACTCTGATTACCATAAGCAGAGAAGACTATGAAGCGTCAACGTTACTAAGCATTCAAGACAGATTTATTACCAACGGCTTTATTCCAAGACAAGATCTTCTCAAAAAGGAAAGAACGTTATTATCATTGAAAGTGATTTATGGACAACAACGTATCTTTTCGTGGCTATATAAACAAGACTGTGTGAGAAAAGAAAAGGCTAATAATCTTCACGCATATACACGCCTACGTAAACGAACTCACTCATACAATTAGCTAAAGCTTTCAACCACGCCTACTCAAAAGCATTAGCAGTCCAGTTCATTCTAAGCTTAATATTGTGTATTATCACGGTTGTGATATATAGTTTTGTTAAAAAACATTAACACACTTTTGTTCATTTATCTGTAAGAGAATTTCCTTGAGATAAACCGGTTTGTGGTTATACTCAAGAAGGCTTTAACAGTTGTTAAAGTAGGTGTTGTAATCAGTTGATTATAGTTGATTAAAACCTCGTTGGAGAGAGGCAAAATCACCTTGACGGGTGGAATGGAGTAGTTTGAGACCAAGCGAACCAGGATAAAAATACAGTGTTGTCTGCACCTTTGATTTAAGTTTTACAATTCAACCCCCCTTCTTGTGTTTTTCACATCTTCAATTGGCATCAGAGCGCCTGGTTCTGAGCTCATAACACTTAACCGTATCAGTACAAGATCCAGCGTCAGAAAAACACAATGGCAGGACAACATCAAAACATCTGCAATGACAACAATGAAGAAAGAGACAAATTCAGTGGAAAACCTCCAGTCTTTGATGGAGAGAACTTTGACTACTGGAAAGACAGAATTGAAAGCTTCTTTCTGGCCCTTGATGCTGATCTGTGGGACATGGTGACTGATGGATACACGCACCCAGTGGATGGAAGTGGTCAGAAGATTGACAGGAAAGCAATGTCTGATCAGCAAAAGCGTGATTTCAGAAATCATCACAAGGCCAGAACAATTCTTCTCAGCGCCATCTCCTATTCAGAATATGAAAAGATATCAAACAGAGACACTGCAAAGAATATGTTTGACTCTCTGAGAATGAGGCATGAAGGCAACATTCAAGTCAAAGAAACCAAAGCTCTTGCGCTCATTTAGAAGTACGAGGCATTCAAGATGGAAGAGAGTCAATCAATAGAGACTATGTTTTCAAGATTTCAAATTCTTGTTGCTGGTCTAAAAGTTCTTGACAAAGGGTATTCCACTGCTGATCATGTTAAGAAGATCATCATAAGCTTGCCAAAACAGTGGAGGCCAATGGTCATAGCGCTTAAGCTAGCCAAGGATCTCAAAAACATCTCTCTGGAGGAACTTGTCAGCTCCCTCAGAAGTCACGAGATAGAGCTAGAAGCAGATGAACCTCAAAAGCAAGGTAAGCCATTAGCTTTAAAATCTAACAGAAAATCTGACTCCAAGGTTTTGCAGGCTGTAGAAGAAACCTCTGATGGGTCTTCATAAGAAGAATATGAACTATCTCTCCTCTCCATAAGGGTGAACCAATTATGGAAGAAGAGGCAAAGGAAGTTCAGGAATCCCAAAAGATCGGAGAATCAGAATGAATCCTTCTCCAGATATAGAAGGTCAGAATCCTCTTCTGGACACAGAAGATCTGAAGGCTCTTCAGGAAGAAGAAAGCCAAACAACAAAGACATCATCTGTTATGAATGTAACGAGTAAGGGCACTACAAAAATGATTACCCAAAGCTTCAGAAGGAAAAGCCCAAAAAGAAGTTTGGCAAGGAAAGGAAGAAAAGTCTCATGGCTACATGGGATGATTCTGACACATCTGAAGCTGACTCAGAATCAGATGATGAGAAAGCAAACATAGCTCTCATGGCAAACATAACAGAAGACAATGAAGCTTCTGAGTCAGACTCTGAATTAGATACAGAAGAGGTATTCCTTGACTTTGCTATAAACTTTACTAAGGCTGAATTAGCTGAAATCCTTAATGAAATTCTGGAAAGATATCAGCAGATCAGAGTCAAATTCAGAAACCTGAAAAGGAATCTTGCCTCTGACTCTGATAAGACTGAGAGTCTCAAATTGAGAATTCTGAGTTAAAAGATAAAATTTCAAAATTAGAAAATCTATTGCAAAACTCTCAAAAGGAAACAATCCCTGAAACTCCCAGCAGCGCTGATGAGATCATCAAGGAGTATGATCACAGCTTTCAGAAGTTTCTAGCTAAAAACATAGATAGAAGCCAAATGGCTTCAATGATCTATGGAGTTAGCAGAAATGGCAGAAAAGGAATAGGATACCAAGGTAAGGTGCCTACACCAAAGAATGCCATGGATTTAGTTATAAAACGCACTTCACTTGATTCACACTTTGTATATGGGCACACACATGACATCAAATATACAAGTAGTAATTATTCTGTCAAACCAAAATTCAACCAGAGTTTTGGTAAAACTAACAAATCAGGACGACACATGACGGGAAGAAGGCATATGTTCCAAAGCCTGGAACTTAAGCCTGGAGGCCACATAGGTTTTGGAGGCAATCAAAGAGGAAAAATCATTGGCTTTGGAACAGTAGGTAATGGAAACCTTCCCTCTATAAGTAATGTTTTATTAGTAGATGGATTAATGCATAACCTGTTATCCATAAGTCAATTAAGTGATAACGGTTATGATATAATCTTTAATTAAAATTAATGCAAAGTTGTTAGTCAGAAAGATGGGACTATCCTATTTAATGGAAAGAGGAAAAACAACATTTATAAAATCAAACTTTCTGAACTGAAAAGTCAGAATGTAAAGTGTCTTTTGTCTGTCAACAACGAGCAATGGATCTAGCACAGAAGATTAGGACATGTTAGTATGAGAAGAATATCTCAGATTAAAAAACTCAATCTAGTCAGAGGACTTCCTAACCTGAAGTTCAATTCAGATGCTCTGTGTGAAGCATGTCAGAAAGGCAAGTTTGCAAAACCTGCTTTCAAATCTAAAAACGTTGTTTCCACCTCTAAGCAATTAGAACTTCTGCACATTGACTTATTTGGACCAGTTAAAACTGCTTCAGTCAGTGGCAAGAAGTATGGGTTAGTAATCATAGATGACTATAGCATATGGACATGGGTAAAGTTCTTAAGACACAAGGACGAGTCACACTCTGTATTTGTCACCTTCTGCAACCAAGTTCAGAATGAAAAGGATCTTAGAATCGTCAAAGTCAGAAGTGATCATGGTGGAGAATTTAAAAACAAATATTTTGAATCATTCTTTAATGACAAAGGCATTCTGCATGATTTCTCTTATCCTAGAACTCCCCAGCAAAATGGAGTTGTAGAACGAAAGAACAGAACATTGCAAGAAATGGCCAGAACCATGATCAACGAGACAAACGTTGCTAAGATCTTCTGGGCAGAGGCAATAAACACAGTGTGTTACATTCAAAATAGAACCTCCATAAGACCTATTCTGGAAAAGACTCCATATGAATTGTGGAAGAACAGAAAGCCCAACATTTCGTATTTTCATCCATTTGGATGTACTTGCTTTATTCTGAATACAAAAAATTATTTGAACAAGTTTGACTCTAAAGCACAAAAGTGTATTATGTTATGATACTTTGAACGCTCAAGAGGGTACAAAGTATACAATACAGAAACATAGATTGTGGAAGAATCAATAAATGTTCATTTTGATGACAAGCTTGACTCTCAAAAGTCAAAGCAGAATGAATTACTTGCAGGTATGGAAGTTGAACTCACAGGTACTGAAGACAAATCATCAGAAGCTCTCAACAGAGACACTCCCTCAACATCAGAGAGAGTAACTACAAGCAATCCAGCACCTTCTGTTGATCAACTCCAGAAAAGACTATCCAGAAGCAGCATGGATCACCCAGAAGAAACAATCCTAGGAAGAAAGGAAGATCCAATCAGAACAAGATCTAGCTTCAGAAACTCTGAAGAATCCCTCATGGGACTTGTTTCTCTAATTGAACCATCAACAATTGATGAAGCACTTCTGGACAATGACTGGATTCTAGCAATGCAATAGGAGCTAAATCAATTCACAAGAAATGACGTACGGGATCTAGTTCCCAAACCAAAAGGATTCTACGTCATTGGAACAAAATGGGTATTCAGAAACAAACTGAACGAACAAGGTGAAGTCATCAGAAACAAAGCACAACTGGTGGCACAAGGTTATAGTCAGTACGAGGGGATAGACTATACAGAAACCATTGCTCCAGTCACCAGGTTAGAATCTATCAAACTCTTAATTTCATTTGCTGTTAATAAAGGCATCACTCTGTATCAGATGGATGTTAAGAGTGCATTCTTAAATGGCTATATAAAAGAAGAGGTATATGTGCACCAACCCCCTGGTTTTGAAAGTTCCAAAAATCCAGAATATGTTTTCAAACTAAAGAAGTCACTCTATGGTCTGAAACAAGCTCCCAGAGCTTGGTATGAAAGACTAAGTAACTTCCTGTTAGAAAAGGAATTCACCAGAGGGAAAGTGGACACAACCTTGTTCTGTAAGACAGTTAAGAATGACATTTTAGTATGTCAGATTTATGTTAATGACATCATATTTGGATCTACTAAACCTTCTCTGGGAAGAAAGTTTGCTAAATGTATGCAGGCAGAATTTGAGATGAGCCTAATGGGGGAACTAAAATTCTTTCTGGGCATTCAGATAAATTAAACCCCAGAAGGAACTTACATTCATCAGAGCAAATATGTCAGAGAACTTCTGAAGAAATTTGATCTATCAGAATGTAAGCCATCAAAGATTCCAATGCATCCCACGTGCACTCTGGAAAGAGAAGAGGTAAGTAAAAAGGTAGAATATAAGGTCTATAGAGGTATGATTGGTTCTCTTCTATATTTGACGGCCTCAAGGCTTGACATTTTATTCAGTGTTTGCATTTGTGCTAGATTCCAATCAGATCCTAGAGAATTTCACTTAACAACAGTTAAGCGAATTTTCAAGTATCTGAAAGGTACTACTAATCTGGGTTTGTTTTATAGAAAATCAAGTGATTACAGCTTAGTAGGTTACTGTGATGCTGATTTCGCTGGAGACAAAGTAGAACGTAAAAGCACTTCTGGAAGCTGCCAGTTTCTGGGAGAAAATCTGATCTCATGGTCCAGCAAAAGACAATCCACAATTGCTCTATCAACAGCAGAAGCTGAATACATAGCAGCAGCTGGGTGCAGCACACAAATGCTCTGGATGAAAATTCAACTTGAGGCTTCCAGATATTTGAGAGTAACATTCCTATTCTCTATGACAATACTTCTGCTATATGTCTCAGCAAAAATCCTATTTTGCATTCTAGGGCTAAGCATATAGAAATAAAACATCATTTTATTAGGGACTATATTCAAAAAGGGATTTTAGATTTAAAATTTATTAACACAGACCATCAATGGGCTGATATTTTTACAAAACCTCTTTATGAAGATAGGTTCAACTTCATTCTGAAACATCTCAGCATGAAGCTCTGCCCAGAATAAAATTGTTTTGATTTTATATCTTAACCTTCAGAACTTTGTTTATTTTTCTGTGAACTACTGATCAATACTTCTTCAGATCTTTAGAAGTACAGATTGTATCAGAATCTATCCATGAAGATCTGAGTGCTTCATTTCAAGGATAGAAATGTGTTGTTCACTCAAGCAAATAAGTGTCATCCAGTCATCATCTATTTTCTGAGGTTGAACACGCGTTCACGTTTCTGAAAAGGCAAAAGCGCTGATTGGATGCATTGAGACACATGTCATGGGTAACCGTTCCAAATATCTTTCTGAATCCCCTAAAATCAGCTATCATTAAATGCTAATAATCATTATTAATTTCTGTCTCTTGCCGTTTATGTTTTCAAAACCTTTTAGAAATCTATTTAAACACACTTCACACCATTTACACTCTTTTACCTTCACTTTCATTTTCTCTAAATATTTCTGATTTCAGTTTGCATACTTTCTCAAAAACCCTTTCATTTTTTTCACAAAAACCTTCGTGTGAACATGGCTTCCTCCAGCATTCCTACTTCAAGCTCTCAGAAATCAGACTCCACTGAACAATACGAAGAACCCCACGGAACGCTTCTCACTCCAATAAAAAATCTAGAGGTTTTGTTAGAATTGATAGTGGATTTCAACAGTCTTAAGGAGAATGGGTTTGATCTCTCTGAAGAAATTAAAGCTCAAGGCTGGGAAAAGTATTTTGACCATCTGGTGGGTCCAACATTCCCTATTCTGGTAAAGGAATTTTGGATTCACGCTTCTTCTTCAAACCATCAAGTTATGTCTTACATCATGGGGAAGAAGATTGTTATTACTGAGGACCTCATTGCACGCTTAATAGGCTACATTGGTGGTGGTGTTCGTTGCATTGACATGGCAGAAAGGTGTGCTGATGTTGCCCTAATTGCAAGGGAAATCTTCACTCTAGGGCTTCCCTCCAGCAAGATAAGGGATTTAAAAGATCAACACAAAATTTGGGCCAAGATCATTCTGGGGTGCATAAACCACAGGAAGCCTACCAGCTCTCCTGATTACATTAATATTGATCAGCAATTTCTTATCTATTTCATCTCTCAGAAGGTCAAGATAAATCTGGCTCATCTGTTGTTCAACCATCTCAGGACAAGTGTTAAAGAAACAAGAGAAGAGGAGCGCACAAAAAGGGATTGGATACCCTTAGGAAGACTGATATCAGATATTCTAACAGAGAATAAGCTGATTGATCACCTTACAGAGGCTCAAGAAATCATCTCCTTGGAAGCTACTGTTGGCAAACAGCTGAATGCCAAGAATCTGAAGAAAATGAAGTTGATTTAGAACATCAAAAAGGAACCCAGCGTCACTCCTTTTGCTGCAATCTCCAACAGAAGAGTCCCTCTGGATGACTTTCCTCTGTTCTCAGAGATTGACTCTAAACCAGGTATAATTCTGAGATATCTGGATGCTTGTAAAGCTGATGATACAGCACCAAATCTGAACATCCAGGATCTGCAGCAGAAGGCTCCAGAAGTTGTTC
The DNA here is from genome assembly GCA_948472305.1 of Vicia faba. Taxonomy (NCBI): domain Eukaryota; kingdom Viridiplantae; phylum Streptophyta; class Magnoliopsida; order Fabales; family Fabaceae; genus Vicia; species Vicia faba. Next base: position 748,644,658 of record OX451735.1, on the reverse strand, counting down.
TGAAGAAGACCAAGAAAAGGAAAGCTGAAGCAGAAGGATCATCTCAGCGGACTCCTAAAAAGAAAGGTAATCCTTCATCTGTAATTGTTTTAGATTCAATTGTTGTATCAACATCTATCCCAATTTCCACTCAATCAGAAAATCCAACACCACAAACCTTTGAAGACTTTGACATTGATTCTAACCCCTCTGAATCATTAACCCTTAGAAGATCTCGCTCCCAACCTCAAAATCCAAATACTGAAGCCATTCTAGAACAAGAACTTGCAAAAGTTCTATCTGATATAGATACCTTTGCTCCCATACCAGATAATCTAAACCCTGAAACCCACACAGAAGCACAACCAGAAATTCCCCTCTCACCAATACCAAAAATTCCCCTCTCTCCAGAACCAGAAATCCCACTACCTTCATCTCCTCAACCAGAAATTAATCCACCCTCTCCACAACCTGAGATTCAAACTTCTGAGGCTCAACCCTCTGAATCCCTGAACCAGAACCTCAGAATCAAACTGTTGATTCTGATACTATTCCCATTCCTGGAATCACACAACCTCTGGCTATTTGTTTGCCCCTTGGTACCATTGTGAATATTCCCCAACTTCCCTTTTCACCAGAAGTAACTCCACCAAATTCCCCATCAAGTCCAATCATAATTCCTGACTCTCCCACTCCCTCACCAAAGAACAATCCAGAAGACAACATCAAGACTGTCATTGACTTAACAGTTTTTGAACGTCTTGCTTCCATCAACCACAAAACTGCTATCCCAAGATTACATTTTCTATCGATCGCTCAAACTTCAGAAAAGTATGATTAATCCCTATAAAAAATATACCTATGAAGTAAGGGATCAAGATATCAAGAGTAGATCTCACTTAGATATGTATTTCCTATATTGTTGCAAGAAGGGACATACCATTAGTAAATGTCGATTTAGGAAATTCTTAGTTCCTAAAGGCATATATCAATGGTTCCCCAAAGGAAACAAATGTTTAACTCACACACAAGGACCCAATGAATGTTGGGTACCTATCTCCCATGTTTGATATTTCAGGTGGAATGTCTTGAGCCTCTCGAGAGAAGATGGTTTCTCGATAGTGGTTGCTCAAGACACATGACGGGTGACATTTCACTATTCTTTGACTTTGTGGCAAAGAAGAAAGGATCTGTTACTTATGGTGATAACAACAAGGGAGCAATACTCGGTAAAGGTAGTGTAGGTAATCCCACATCCACCACTATCTCAGATGTCCTATTAGTTGAAGGCCTTAAACACAATCTTATAAAATTACTTTTCTAAAGGATGATTGCATAATCGAACATAATGATAAGAAAGAGGATGTGTTTAAGGGCTTGGGGGTAAACAATGTGTATATGCTTGACTTGAATGATGTGTCCCTAATAGGTGTTAAATGCTTAGTCTCCATGAGTGAAGACTCATGGATTTGGCATAGGCGATTAGCACACATTAACTTTGATTTGCAAAATAAAATCATATCTAAAGACCTTGTGATTGGCTTACCCAAAATCAAATTTCCAAAATATCATCTATGTAATTCTTTTCAAATGGGTAAACAAACACGAGTCTCATTTAAATATAAAAATGTCATCTCTACAATGAAACCACTTGAACTCCTCCATATGGACTTATTTGGACCATATAGAATTAAAAGTCTAGGTGGAAATTATTATGGCTTCGTTATAGTTGATTACTACTCTAGATTTTGTTAGACGATATTCTTAGCAAACAAAAGTGATACTTTCTATGCTTTTGAAAAATTTGCCAAATTATCTCAAAATAAGTTGAATACAAAAATTGTTACCATCCGAAGTGACCATGGAGGTGAATTCGAAAATCACCTTTTTGATGAGTTTTGTGAAAGAAATGGCATTGATCATAATTTTTCTATGCCTAAAACACCTCAACAAAATGGAGTTATTAAGTGTAAAAATCATGTTCTAAAATAACTTGGGAGAGCTATGATCAATGAACATGGTCTTCTAAAATACTTTTGGGCCGATGCCATTAATACGGCTTGTTATATTCTAAATAGGATCTTGATACGTCCTATGCTCAACAAAACACCGTATGAACTTTTGAAAGGTAGAAAACCAAATATTTCTCATCTCCATGTCTTTGGTTGTAAATGTTTTGTATTAAATAATGGTAAAGAAAATCTTGGCAAATTTGACTCAAAAGTTGATGAAGGTATCTTTCTCGGATACTCTCAATCTAGTAAAGCATATAGGGTATTTAATAAAAGGTTATAGATTGTGGAAGAATCCGTGCATGTTTCCTTTGATGAATCCTATCCAAAAATGGTCGGAAAGGGTATTTCTTTTAATGGTGCAGGTGCTTCTTCGGAAAGGATACTCAATGGTCAAGATGAAAAGAGTAATGAGCCCATACTTGAGAAAGAAAAAGGGGAGATGGGTCATGTGTCTAGCAAAGAAGAAGAAGACACTCAACAAAAAATGAAATAAATCCTCCTTTAGAGTGGAAAGAAACCAAGGATTATCCCATTGACAACATTCTTGGATACATATCAAAGGGAGTAACTACACGGTCTAAGATAAGTAATTTTTGTTATCATTTCGCATTCGTCTCTCATATTGAGCCTAAAAACCCTAAAGAAGCTTAATTCGATGAACATTGGTTTTTGGAAATGCAAGAAGAATTAAACAAATTCAAGAGAAATGAGGTTTGGGACCTTGTCTCCCCCTCTGCGAGACCATCGAATAATTGGTACTAAGTGGGTATTTAGGAACAAACTTGACGAAAACAGAATCATAACTCGCAACAAGGCGTGTCTTGTTGCTCAAGGGTATAACCAAGAGGAAGGCATCAACTATGAGGAAACTTATGCTCTGGTTGCCCGACTCGAGGCTATACGCTTGTTATTGCCTCATGCATGCTCACAAAACTTTAAGCTATTTCAAATGGATGTTAAGAGTGCATTCTTAAATGGTTATATTAGTGAAGAAGTCTATGTATCTCAACCTCCCGGATTTGAAAATCACGAGTTTCCTAAACATGTTTATAAACTTCAACGTGATTTATACGGTCTTAAGCAAGCCCCTAGGGCTTGGTAAGATCGGCTTAGTAAGTTCTTACTAGAAAAGGGATTCTCTAGAGGGAAGGTTGATACAACCCTCTTCATTAAGCGCCAAGGAAATCACTCCATCTTGGTTCAAATTTATGTAGATGATATCATTTTTGGGTCTACTAACATCACCTTGGTCAAGGAATTTTCTAAAGTGATGCAGGGTGAATTTGAGATGAGCATGATGTGGGAGTTAAACTACTTCCTAGGTCTTCAAATGAAACAACTCGAGGAAGGAACTTTTGTTAGCCAAACGAAGTATTGTTATGAGTTGCTCAAGCGCTTCGATATGGCAAACTCAAAAGTTATTGACACTCTAATGCCTATCGCGGTTAACCTAGATCGAGATGAACATGGTAAGCCGGTTGATGTAAAAAGGTATAGAGGTATGATCGGATCTCTTCTTTATCTTACCTTTTCTCATCCCGACATTATGTTTAGTGTTTTCATGTGTGCTAGATATCAATCTTGTCCTAAGGAGAGTCATCTAAAAGCTGTAAAATGTATACTTAGGTATCTTTGTGGTACTCCTAAGTATGGACTTTGGTTCTCCAAGGGTAGTGATTATTCTTTGGTTGGCTATTCCGATTCCGATTTTGTGGGTTGCAAATGGGATAGGAAAAGCACAAGTGGCACTTGTCATTTCTTTTCAAACTCCTTAGTTAGTTGGCATAGCAAAAAGCAAGTTTCAGTGGCTTTGTCAACGGCCGAGGCGGAATATGTTGCAGCTGGTAATTGTTGTGCTCAAATTTTGTGGCTCAAACAACAATTACTCGACTATGATTTAAAACTTAATTATATTCCAATATTTTGTGATAACACAAGTGCCATCAATCTAACCAAAAATCCAGTTCTACACTCGCGCACTAAACATATTGAAATTAGGCACCACTTCCTTAGGGATCATGTAGAGAAAGTTGAAGTTGTGTTTGAGCACGTTGATAGCAAAAATCAACTTGCCGATATTTTTACAAAACCACTTGCGACCGAACCATTTTTTCATATTCGTAGGGAACTCAGTTTCCTTGATATTTCGGATAGATCTCAACTCCAATGAGTTGCATTTCCCTTTATTTATCTTTGTGTCTCTATGATTCGTGAATATCATCTTGGGCTGGCGACATGTGAGGGCATCGTGTCATTCAAATACGTTCGGTAATATCCTTCCTACTCTTTCTCATTAGTGATCATTTTGCTTAAATGTTGGTGCTATGAAATGATTAAATGCTTTGTGTGTTATTGCTTTTGTGCATGTGTACTTGGTTATTGTGTTCAATTAATTTCTACAAAACCTAAATGCCATGAAATACAAGAAATTTTAAAATTTTACATACATGAGCCGACCTATAACTCTGAGCGGTCGGCGCACGCCTGATTGAAAAACATATTTAGGCTTATTTTACTGGAATGCATCGACGCATCCCTGCATAGATCGACGCATTGCTATTTGGAAGCCCATTATATTTTAGTTTGTATTGTGTGGTTCCATTTGCATGTATCCATTTTCTATGTTGTTGTTCCCTCTTGCTATCATTCATCTGGCCTCCCTCTCCATCTCAAAACCCTAAAAACCTACTGTGTCATTTCAACTCCAAATCTCTCCAAACCTTCATCCATGGCTTCTAGGGCAACAAAGAAAAGAAGTATCAGAGGTAGCTCTTCAAATCAAACTCGGGTTACTCCTCTATCACTTCTTCCTCTTGATCTCAATGAAAAGTATGATGAGAAGTTTGCTAGAAGGAGGTTGGTTAGGAAATTATGTGCCTTCCGTCTCACTCTCAAATGCTTTCATATCTCAGATGTGGTGGAATTGTTGGACCATCAAAAGGTGTTTCCATTCCTTTAGTTGGATGGAGACTACAACGAGGTACTCGTCAAAGTATTTTATGCGGGTATACAAGGTAAATTCTCTGATCACCAATTTTCATATAGAATTGCAAATAAGGTTGTCAAGGTAGATGATGAAATTTGGAAAGCTTTTGAGTTGTTCCCTGTTGACACTGATGCTGTTAAAATCATCGACACTAAGCTTCCTGCAGACTATGACTTCAAACAAGCCTTGAACTCCATGTTAAAATGACCATATCCTGAGATTTTTGTGCAAAGTAGTGCTTTTCCAAAACCTGTCACAACAGGTCAATTGGTTCCTCTTGCTCGAATTATGCAATGGATTTTGTCAAGGATAATTCTCCCCAAAAAGGGTGGGTTGTCCCGTATTGATCAACCTGAGGTTATGTTGATTTGGGCTATTCTAAACAAAATTAAGATTAATTGCCCGTATTACATCACTAGCCGGCTATTTGCATTGAGGGATTCCCCTAGAGGATCTGCTTTGGGGTATCCATCGTTCATTCATGGAATTATAAGTCAAGCAAACCTTGACCTTACTGGTATTTTACCTACACCTATCATGTCGGATTCAGATTTTACCTCCAAAACTCTCGCACTTATGGGTCATAAATGGAATCCCCAGCTTGGTAAGTACAAGTACTTTGTGAAATCAAACTCAATAATGCTTCGAAATGAAGATGTTGAATAGGATGATGAAATGGAACATGCTGAGGGCGGTGAAGTTGGTACTGAGAATCAAGAAAGTGTGGAAGAGGATGAAGAAGATGACAAAGGAAATGATGATCATGAGCCTCATAGATCCTATGATGAGGTGATGCACAAACTTGAGGAAATGCACGTCCACCATCATGAAGACATGGTATTAGCAAATGAACGAATTAACAATCTTGCTGGAATAGTCAACCTTCAAAACATTCAGTTTAAGGATTATGCTAGCCTCCAAGACCGTCGATATAACACTCTTCATGGAATGATGGAAATGAAAAACAAAAACTTCGAAAACTTTCATTCGGATTTCATGGCTCTCTTTCCACCAAACCAACCTGTTGAACCACCACAAGACAATGAGGAACAACAGCATTAGTTAATGCTTGGCACTTTATTTCTTGCTTGTTATGCTTGTATTACTATGGTTTTGTATTAACCTGTTTTACTTCCCGTACTACTTTGTGTTTTATTTTGGGTTTGGAACAATGAACATCATATTGTATTACTTTACTGGTTATTGCATCTATTTTCGTTTGCACTTGCTTCATATTGTGTGTATGTTAGTTTGTGTTCTTTTTGCAAAGTTGCAAAATATTGGTCATTCTATTTTTTTGGTTCTCTTAATCCATGTCCTTGTTTCTTTTTGATTTTGTCAAAGGGGGGGAAGGAATACACAGCAGAAATATGCAATATCTTAGGGGGAGGATGATTAGATGATTCGCAACCATTGATACGATTCATATTTGCGGTTTTTCCATCATCAAAAAGGGGGAGTATATGAGGGAAAAGGTGAAAGAACTGAGTTTTAATGCTTTTCAAAAACCTATCTGTGCAAATATGTCATGCTTCAAATAGGTTCAAGTGAGAAACATCAAAAACAAGCATTTTTCTGAAAACAGACTACATGAGTCGGCTCATGGAACCTTAGGTCGGCTCATGAGAAGAAGATTTTGGCTTGGCAACATCCGGGAAGGCGCACGCCTTCTCTATGCATCGACGCATAGTTCTGGGAAAACATGAGTCGGCGCATGACTGAAGGAGTTTCAACCTCTCTCGCTCGGGAAGGCGCATGCCTTCTGTACACCCTACATGAGTCGACGCATTGCTAAATTGCCTCATTTTTCTGCTATGTTGTTACATCATGGGAATCACTTATATATATTGTTTGGCCTCTATTTTCTAAAAGAACAAGAAAAAGTGAAAGATAGACACAAGAGCTCTCTTCATCTTCAACCTCTCATCAACCATCAACAACTACACACAATCATTTTTGTTGATCAAGTTTTTGGGATTGTGTTGATAACGTCCGAATTGAAAGTGAAATTTCAGATTTGGGTAGAGATCTTTATGGATTTTTTCTTGAATAAAACCATTGCGGTTTTGTCCTCCAAAATTGGGGGGTTTTATCATAAGTCTTTGCTTCATTGAATTCAGTCGAGCTAAGGGATTGGAAGACCATGGGGTGTTCAATCGGGTAGCGGGGATTTTGTTCAATCGGGTAGTCTAGGGTTCAAAATCATTCAAGGTAGAAGGGGATTTTGTTCAAGATTTGGCATACTTGATTCATCTGAATTAAGGGAAGAGGAGTGCAACATATAAGATTCATCAAGTGACTTTGAATTGTGCTAATTATATCTTCTCTTACAAACTTTGCAATATTAATTTTATAATCCTAATTCTAGATTCTAGAATTTGGGGGCAGAGTAGCCCACGCGAGGACGAGAGGGTGAACTTCCTTAACAAATACTGTGTCCATTTTAGTTTTCTGCATTTTATTTCTATTTGCTTGAATTTGTGAGTTATCAATTTTTCTCATTCATACAAAATAATTATAGTGACAAACTAAAATGTACAACTCATATAGCATTCATTTGAATCGCTATAATCACTACAATTTGAGAATAACCAAACCTTGTGTAGTACGTACACCAACTGTGGAAATAGGACAATATCTCTAGGAATTTCGTGTCGGGTTTTCTGAGGACTGCTAAGGGCAATGACTCAATTTGGTGATTGTGGATAGGTTGACTAAGTCGGCTCATTTCTTACCAAAGAAGATTAATCATGTGTTTTTAAGAATTACACTGATGATTGGCATTGGTAGAGCTTTTAAGTCGAGGAAGCTCACGCAACATTTTGTTGGTCCATATCAGATTTCAGAGAAGATAGGTGAGTTTTCCTGAGAAAGTACATTTTGGATCCTTCACATGTGATTTAAATTGATGATGTACAGGTGACAGATAACCTGACTCTTGAGGCATCACCTGTGCGGATAGAAGGACGAGAAGTGAAGCAATTGCAGGGTAAAGAAATCACCTTGGTGAAGGTATTATGGGGTGGACCAATTGGTGAAAGTTGGACTTGGGAACGCGAGCATCAGATGAGAGAGTCTTATCAGAATTTGTTTTTATCTGGTAATTTTCGAGGGAGGAAATTCTTTTAAGTGGGAGAGAGTTGTAACATCCCAAAATAATTAGACTATTTATTTAATTATTTGATTAAATTATGTTGAGTATTTATGACTTAATTGCAATGTTTATATGATGTATGGATGATCATGATGCTTGATATGATGTTTTGTATGGTTTATGATGGAGTGGTAGGAATTAATAAGGTATAGAGTATTTTAGAATAATTTAGATGATTAGAATAATTAATTGGAATTATTTTAATTGGTTAAATAGAATAATTATTATTATTATTATTATTATTATTATTATTATTATTATTATTATTATTATTATAATAGATAAGGAAAACGAGGACATGGTGGTAATATGGTGGTGTAAGTGAGGGTAAGATGGGAAGACCAAAGAAAGGGTTCAAGGGTTAAACAAGGAATAGAGAGAAAATAGTATCATTTTGTGCAATTGTGAAAAGAGAAGGACGCTGCGAAGAGAGCTAGGGCACGAAAGAAGTCGGAGAGATTTGATAGAACACGAAGAGAAATCAATTTCTAGAAGAAATTTAAGGTAAGGGGGTTTATCGTTGTTATTATAATTGATCTAAGGTTTAGATAATTGTAGGTTGTGTTGGGTTTTTGGGATGATGAGGTTAATATGATGTTTTGATGAAAATTAGTGAAATTGTGATGTTTTCTTGCAAAGAATTGATGCATATGATGTATGGTAATTTTTGTTGTTATTATTTGATGAAACCATATGGGATTTTGAAGATTTGAGACTTGTAATATGATGAAATTGTGTAAAAATTGAATTGGTGCAATACATAAATCACAACAGGGAAGTCATGTTTTCTGCTACGTTGTCGGGTGATGGATGTGTGTTGTTAGGCAAGTTAACTTCTCCCACACAGCTCTAGGCGAGTAAGAAGCGATGGATGGGGTGAAAAATATAGCCCCTATATTTTGTATGGAGGGTGGTCTGTCGTTGAAGCGTCGTCGGACGATGCAAAAGCGAGAGGTGGTCGCCAGGCGAGCAAGATGCATCGTCAAGCGATGGAAACCAGAAAAACTAGATCCCTTGGATTTTTGTATGATGACGGTGATGTTGCTCCCTCATTTTCGGGCAAGCCTCGGGTGAGCATCCTGCTTCATCGGGCGAGCACCAGGCGATGGATAGCAGTAGTAGTTTAAAAGTGTCATAACTTGAGTTTCAGGACTCGAGTTGACACGCCATTTAAAGTGTTAGGAAGATAACGCGATGAACTATACCTTGATGGAATAAAAATAATCATATTATGTGTTTTTCTAGTACCTATTCTTTGATGAATAAGATAATTCAGTGATTGTTTAATATGATGTATGTGTATACAATGAACCGTTGATGCTATAATGATGGTTGTTTCGTGTTATGAAGTCTGTGTTGTTATTTCTGATGAATATATGAACGATGATACATTTTAACTAGTAGTGATCAATGTAGCAGTAGAAAATTTGAGACTAAGCCAGTGGATTGACTTAACTCATACAAATCAAATAAAAAATCACCACCATTCTTTATTGTTTCCAAAGGAAATGGGAAAAGAGGGAATAAAACCAAAAGAAGATGGGGAGAATCTAGGTACGGGGGTTGGTTATGCAAAGGGAAATTATTAGTACCCTAAACATATACAATACTCTGTAGGAACCTCTTTGAAAATATGTGTATTTTGGCTATAAAAGGTGTATACAAAATAATATGGTGGAGATGAGAAAAGAAGTATTTTTTTTACAATTTTGCACCCGCCGCATTTACGAATCTTTAGTGCCTACGTACCGCCTTCCGTGAAATAGGGGATCAGGGTACTCGTAGTTCACCTTAAAAAATTTTAAAACACAAGTGTGTTGGATAATTTTAAGAGAAGAGACATCATCGTCATATCCGAGTGGAAAATATGCTCATTACCCATAATTATGAGAAAAGAGCATTTGCGTCATCTCAAAGTGGAGGATATAACTTGGATTTTAAAATCAACAAAGCCACACTCAAGACCCAAGTGGAAAATGGCTCACTCCAATACATATCATAGAAGTATAATAGCTTGCATCACTATAAGAATCAATAAGAATCTAATCTTTTGAGAAAAAGGTTTTAAAGTAAGAAAAGCCAAAGTGGAAAAATGGTTTGAATGAGATTAATTGACTTTTAGTCTTTCAAAAGATGTCAAAGTATGGTTAAGTTGATTAAAGTTTGATTAATAAATATTTTTGAAAATGCATGGACCTAAGTCTAGGTTTATTATGAAAGTGGTTCAAGATAGAAAAACAAGAAGAGTTTTGAAAAGAAGGGAGAATATTTTTGAAATTAAAGAAGATGGGAGTAGATGAAGGGACTATCCTAAAGCATAAGGTAACAGCTATGGAAAAGAATGATCTAACCAATAAGAAGTCAACACTTGACTTGAATAAGTCAATGTATAATTCTCATCCTTTGGATTAAAACCAAGAAAGCAAAAATACTAAACCTCTGAGAAATACCAAGCTTCAAATGAATTAAGTCTTCACAAAAATTGGGCAGAGTAACGGCCGTATACAGACGACTTCTCAACCATAGACAATGCATAAAATCAAAATGGCATACACACAAAGAAAATTAACCCAATGCCTTGGAGTAAATCCCAATAACTTCAGACAAAATAACAACTGGGCAATAAGGTCCCCGAGTATCAAGGGTTCTAATCCTAAGTCCGAGAGATCCACAACTCCACAATGCCAAGGATAGTAACAAAGTAATACAAGTAACCTTAAAGCTTTTAATGTTCAAGTTGATTATTAAGTGTATTCAAAAGAAAATAAAAACTCAAATGAGAAAATATAAAATGACATAAATATAAATTCTCAAGTGAACAAAAGGAAAATAGCATGAGATGTAAATGCTAAAATAAATGGTACATAAAAGTAAAGACAGAAAATAAAGGCATAAAGTAAAGTTAATTGTTGGTGAATTAGATGTTAGAAGTTAGTTGAATGACCATCTTGAATCTTGCTTTTGAAAACTCATTAGAAGATTCAAATATTCAAAGCTTCTCAACAACAAGTTTCATTTTCTTTTTGTCAAGTATATCATTCATTTCAAGTGCTCAAAGCAACCACATGTGATCAACGATGTTCAAACGATTCACTTAGACCAAAATTCATAAAGTTAATTAGAGGATTGATAGAATCAAAGCCTCCTAATAATGAACTTCAAAGTTATTGGATTAAAGGTTTCAAATGAAACATACTTTGGCTTACAAACATAGGTTTGGGCCACGAATGACCATTTTTCGAATCAGGACAAATTTAGCGCTATGTTAAGCAATTGTAAGTGGACTTATGTAGAAAGCACACATATTTTGATGTCGGTCAATAGCAATCTATGTACCAAACATGTTAGAGAAATTATATGTAGATCATTCTCCAAAAACATGTAGCACAAGTAAAAACAAGAAAGGGATAAGATGAATAGGGAGGGAAATTATAGTATAACCAATGTATCAAATGAAATTAGGGTTTCAAATATCATCAACATCATTCATCCATTTTGGTGGATTTGGTTTCTCAACCTATCAACACTGAAAATCCAATGAGGTTGAGGAACTTGTCCCAAAAAAAAACACTCAAGTGTCTCCAAATCAGGACCAATCAAAAAATAATAAATTATATTTAATATAAAATAAAATTTAAATGATTTAAAAAGGAAATAATTGGTAAAATATATAACATGTATTAAAACACCAAATAAAAATCCTAAAAAAATATCAGAAGTCAAATGTGAGTCAACAAGTGTTGACAAAAAATTTTAGAATTTTTTAAAATCAGAAAATATTTTTAAAATTTAAAGAAATAAGAAAAATAAACCAAAGTTTGTGAAAAATAGTAAAATCAAAAATCAAAATGAAATGAGGTTACTAATATTTGTCAAGAGGTCATTGAATTCTTCCATAATTTTTCCAGAATTTTAAAATCAAGAAAAGCATTTTTAAACTATTAAAATAAGTCAAATAAAGTGAAAAATCATAAAAAATATCAAATCATAAAATAAAATTTTGAAAAAATAAAAATCAGAAAGAGAAATATCAAATGTATTTTTGATAAATGTTTCACAATTTTAGAAGTTGAAATTATTTTTTTATGAATTTTTTAAGTTTAAAACAATTAAAATAAAAATCAGAAAATAAAATAATAAATTAAAAAAATCTGGATCATTTGATCATTGTCAAATGCGTTAGTAAGCAGATCTGAGGGACCTGGCGCATTGTGCATGTTATAGACCTTATTGAAAAACACACACAATAAGTAAAAGACAAGCCAATGAAATTAAAATAAATTTCACGCAATCATTGGTTGAAGAACGACACGTAGGTCGTCATCAACCTCCAGACCTCTGCATGTTGGATTTTTATGGAATTCTTCTAACGGAATTGTGTGAAGCTCAAACGGGTATCATTAGATTTGTCTCTTCCAAACGATCCTAACCTCACCCTCGCAAAGAATTTCTTTAAACCATAGCTCAGTCGATTTGCAAAAAACCAGAAGAAAAAGTGAAAACGAGTTTGTAAATTAAATGCTCAATTCTCCATGAAATCATAAACCGGGAGAAGCATGAGAATTAGAAGAAGGAGGACATCATATTAGTAACTTGTTTGGATCAATTTGGTTAAGAAAACTACCTGACCGAAGTAAGAGACATTTTCTCTGAAACTGAATTTGGATAGCTCGATTTAATGGATGATTTGGATTATTTTTGATGTGGTTAGCTTCATTGAGGTTCAGTGAAGGTGAAGAGCTTAAGAACTTAGAACTGGAAGTGTTTTAGAATCAAATTCAAAGTTGCAGAATTGAGAGGTATGGAGGAAGTTCGACAGAGGTTTCCTGGCTCTCTAAAGCTTGGGAAATGAATGAAATATCATCCTCTATTTATAGGGAAGAGAATGATGATGATAAATGGCATGAATTGTGAGCAAATCATGCAAACCAAGCTAGTTGTGATCATGCCAAACGTGTGACTTAAAATGCATCAAAACAACCTCATACCAAGTGCAATTCTTATCAAAACACATTTGGGCAATTAGTTAAACATGTTTAGCAACTAAACTTTGAGTAATTCGATCTGTAATCCAAGTTTACTCATGGTAAAAATTCTTACTCGAGGCAAAAACAGATTCCATGGAGCCAACTTCAATAATGCATAGCTCACTACTCAGGGACCTTTATGGGATGATTCTTGAAGAATTTGAAAGATCTCACAACAAAATTCACAATGTGCCAAGAAAGGTAGAATTTGTATGCTTGAGCGAAAATTTATGATCAATTGAAATCGTGAAAACAAACTGATTTTTGTTCTTAGAAATATTTCTAAGTGTTGAACTTCAAAATGACCTATAATGTTATTCAAAATTACATGACCTTCCACTCAAAATTAGCTCTTGATCCTTGAAGACGAAATGAAGTAGACCTCTTGTGTTGAATTTTAGAATTGAGATCAATCAAAAATCATAAAAATTGAAAGAGTTATAGTCTTTGGAAGATGATGAACAAATTTGGGTAAATTCACAAAAGACCTATAATCTTTTCAATTCTTAAACAACTTTCCAAGCATTTTCAAGTCTTGCATATTGAAACAAAGTTGTAGTAGACATACCAAAGATTATTATGGAAAAGTAATGAGTTTAAGGAGATAAAAATTATTCAAGTTATGATCCTTTGAAGTCACACATGATAATTTGATAGCTTTCCCAAAGGACTTATAATCTTTCTTGATCGTTAATGATCTTCCATTCAAAATTAGCCTTAGATCCTTGAAGATAACTCATTAAGGACCCTTTAAAGATAATCATGGATTTGGGATCAATCAAAAATCTTAAAATATGAGCAAGATATATTCCTTGGAAGTCAACAAACCTTAGCTAAGAGAGTGTCAAAATAACTTGAAACCCTTTCAACTTTTGATGATTTTACTTGCACAATTGGATCTTGTCATGTGAAGAGAAGTTATTGTAGATGATGATAAGAACCCATAGAAAAAATAACCAACTCAAAATATTGAAAATTTAGAGAGTTATTTACTTGTGATCACTTAATCAAGCACTTGCTTAATTAGGTCAAACTTATTGAATCAACCTTGAATCTTTTGAACTCTTTTTGAAAAATAGAACATGATGAATCACATTAGCCCTTGAAATGATATTTTCTTGAAGCACGCTCAAAGATGGATCTTAAGTATCAACGAAACTTGTTGAAGAAGGCATGAAAATAAACACATGAACCTATGAATCTTCTTGATGAATACCACCAACAACTTTGAGGAAAACTTGACCTAAATAAAGTGAGAGATCTCTTTGAACCAAAAAATTTGATATCATAGACATAGCCTTGAGGAATGAGCTCTTCCCATCCATTGATGAACCATTTGACTGAATACCAACCCTCAAACCCTAGGTTAGATGGTGATATGGATGAAATTGTGTCATCACCTACAATATGAAAATTCAAAGAAACATATATACATATTTTGATGTTAGTTAAAAGTTAATCCAACTAAAAAAACATGTATAATATACATAATTCAAGGTGTTTGGTGATCCCTCAAGAGCAAACTTAAAGATATGATGAAGTAGAAAGAGACAACCAACCCTAATGTGTGATCTTGATATATTGATAAAATGAGATAATGAGAGATCTTAGGGGCAAAAATTGGGGTATAACAACTGCCCTTATTTAAGTGTATTCTATCAGGAGATACGAAGGTTAAAATCTTCGTCTCGACGCGATTGAAGATACTTAAATACAAAATAAACCTTATCTTTGGCCCTAAGATGTCATGCAATGCTTATGATTATGAATGCAAACGACCAACTCCACAGGTGACACAAAACACCATTGCGGAAGTAGAAAATAAAACCAACGGACCCAAAAGAGAGTTCGAACAAGAAAATAAATTGTTGGGGAATAACACGACTTTGGGGATGGCTATAAACAAGTAAAGCCAAAATCATGATTAAAGAAACCAAATACATAGTAAGATTTCAACAACGCAAACTCTTAACAATGCAAGCAACAAACTATCAATGAGGTAACCATTAACAAAGGATTACCGGCTCGACTGGGAAAAGAAACTTAACTCTGTTTGAGGAAAATCAACTCCGCTGGGGAAAAGAAAACTTAACTCTACTGGGGTAAATCCCAAAGAGGGGACAAAGTATCACCAACTCAACAAATGAGGAAAAAACAAAGGGCAATAATGACCGATAGATAACCATGAACTATCCACTCATAGAGGAGATAACAAAAAGAGAGTAACATCGAACCACAGGGGATCGCAAGCTACCAACACAAAGGACACGAATAGAAACGGTAAGATAATACCGGCTCAGGGATGATGAAAAACATCAACCTCGAGACTAGTAAATGAATGATTGACATCGGTACTTATGACTGGAAACAAAGGTTTGACATTAGCACTTATGGTTGGGAACAAAGTTTGACATCAGTACTTATGGTTGGGAACAAAGGGTTGACATCAACACTTATGGCTTGGAACAAAGGTTGACATTAGCACTTATGGTTGGGAACAAAGGTTGACATCAGCACTTATGGCTGGGAACAAAGGTTGACATCAGCACTTATGGATAGGAACAAAGGGTTGACATCAACACTTATGGATGGGAACAAAGCTTGGCATCAGCACTTATGGATGGGAACAAAAGTTGACATTAACACTTATGGCTGGGAACAAAGGTTGACATTAGCACTTATTGCTGGGAACAAAGGTTGACATTAGCACTTATGACCAAGAATAACTCAACTCTATTGAGGTAAAGTCCAATGAGGAGAAAGAAATAAATGCCGACTATAAATGACGGTGAACTGCCAACTCAAGGATGAAGGTAGAAAAAACATAGAACAATAACAAGTTTCTAAAAATTCGGGTATTCCACCTAGAACGGGTCTCAAATTCTTCTTTAATTGAGGCATTCTGCTTGGAAAGGGTAACAAATCTTACCAACTTCTGAATTTCACTGAGAATGATAACAATTTATTTTTTTATCAAGATATCACTTGAAAAGGTTAATAACTACTGTAAGAATATTTCAACCAATTGTCTTTATCATCGGAGTAAAGCCAACCTCAACAATAAACTATCTCCCATAACGTAGAGACTACCATTCATCGAAGTAAAAACACCTCCTCTAGCATTAACAGACTTACTGGGAAAGTACAAGTTGCTCAAATAAAGAGACATCCACTTGCTGTTATGAAAAGGATTACGATAACACTGTTGGGAAATGAATCTTGATTTCATGGGGAAATACCAATACATTCCTACCGAGGTAATAAAGTCTTCATGTGCAAAATAAATGCACATTCTCAATTCAGGGCTCACAGCCTATAGGGATCAAAATAACATTATTGTCGGGATAAAAAATTCAAACCTGGCACAAACCGGGGTGACACAATCAACTAAGACACCATCCAATGAGGAATAAACTCAAATGGGGATAAAATTCCATCCAGATAATGAGCTGGGTAGGAAAGCTAAAGCAAAATTCTTCCATGAGGGATAACTCAGTGGGGAAATTGAAAGGATATACACTTTCTGCTTAAGGTTAACACTCTATTAGAGAGAGGATAATATGCCAACAAAAACATCAATGAGTGAAAATGAACCATGAGTTTCAATCCAGCTATGTCTGATGTATGTATGAGTGTATGAATGTTATCATGTATATGCTGACAAAACAGACATATTACACTGGGGATAACCAGACAAAACCAACTTGGGTAAAGACAACACTTGGCTAAATCACATTCAAGATGAAGATCCCATAAGAGAGTAAGCACCAACTGAAGAAACAAAGCCCTACTTCAAGGCTTAACTTCATTGGGAAGAAACATGGTTTGAAAAATAATCAAAGCAAAATCTGATAGCAATAAACCAATACAGTTTTAGGGATATAACACCCTCCTACAGGCTTCACCGGGGAATATCATACAGACTTCGCTAGGGAAGACAATGTCATATCGTCTAGACTTCAACTGGGAATATCGTATTGACTTCACTATGGAAAATGAAACCATGCACGCCGAGGGGAGTCCAAATACATTCTTAAATATCAAGAGTAGTGGTTGTTCAAACTTGTCTGGGGAAAATCTATTAAGCTTCACAGGGATAACAACTTGAGAGGGAAGCATTATCTTTAACTCATCTGGGGAATTAAGAAGTTAACATCACAGCAAGAAGTCAAAATTATAGGGATTTTAAATCAAACACAACACTTGGCGAGAGAAAACCCAAAAAGTTAACAGTTGTCTCAACACTTCTTAGAAAACAATATTGATTTTGTATGGATACCTAGGGAGCACACAACAACAACAATGTCATAACTGGAGAGAGAAATGTTCTACAAGAGATTCTACATCAATTATCAACACACAAAGGGATAAAGAAACCCATCAAATGAGAAAAGGATTCATAACTTTACAATCTCTGCTTGATCACAACCTAGTTTGGGAAAGAATCACACTCAGCTAGAGAAATCTGCATCAAGACCTGAAGGGGGAATATGGGATAAAGTTATCAAACCACCTAAACCAACACATATAACAACTTGGAGAAAATCTGAACCAAGCCTTAACTAGGGGAAATGGGATCCCAAACCCAACACCACACCATATACCAACTGGTATGAAATTCAACTATCCAAGAAACAATCACATGTGGACCATGTGTGTATCAGCAAGAGTAACCCGGGAATACTTCTTGGGGAATCTTTTCAAAACTTCGGATTTCGTCCATCCTTGGAACCACTACTTTTTTCCCACTTGAATCATAGAATTGAGGTAAAAAGAAATTTGCAAATTCTTTTAAAAAAACATGTTTTATTATTAAGTCTTTTTGCTTTGAAAATTACTATCAATAATAAATGAAATTTTTGTAAACAAAATAAAATAAGAACTACAAAAAATTGGATAAAGGCTCAAACTTTATTAATAGAATGGTAGTCCACAAATGACGTGACTCCATGGATGATTACTTTGTTTATTTTGTTCTTTGATTAAGCTATCTAGCGATTGATTTTTGAATCTTGCCATGCACGCCTAATTACTATACAGTATAAGGAAAACAGTAAATTGCAGAAATTAAAATTCTACGCTATTACAGAGCTTTTGGGAATGGGGGTACAAATTTACAAATGGGGGTGGATTAATGCAACTAAATGTTCAAATAGGCAAACAATACAACCAAATTGAAATGAAAATAAACAATTAATTAAACTGATAACAAGTTATTAGATAAAAATTAATTAGCAAAATAATTAATAATAACAAAATTATGTTTTTGGTGATTTGTTTGTGGTAAAGAAAAATAAAATTATATTCTATTATTTTCTTTGAAATTTATTTATCATGAAGAAATTAAACAATTTAAAAAAATATTATCTAAGAATGTTATTCTAACTAAATTATTCACAAAGTCCTAAATTAATTAAGAAAATTAACTAATTTTGAAATTATATTTTTTATTTATATAATTGAATTAAAACTAAATCTAAACTAAGTAAATTTATTAAAATATATTTAATAGAAATGGGAAAGTAAGGCTAAAGAACTAAAAAAAAGGAAATAAAATGTCTTGGAGAGGGGTTGAACTCGGGTCTTCTAGGTTGCAACAAACATGCCTTGCCAACTGAACCATGTTATTCATCTATTATGACTCTGCTTTAATTAAAATATAAAGGGAATATTGATAGTGTGATTGGGCCAACAGGCCCAATGGGGCTGACCCAGTTTGGAGGAAACAAAAGAAGGGTTTTTGAAACCCTAAACAAAGGAAAGGTGTTGCCGGTTGTTGTATTGGGAAGGGACATTAACAGATTTAATTATTGATATCAACAAACTCCAATCTCTATGTTATCGTGAAAACAAAATAAAACTTTCCCTTCCCTGTCAAATTCTTCATTTATTTGTTCTTTCCACAGCTCCTTCTCAATTTGTCCTTCCCTCACTCCACCTTCTCTAGAAAACTTCTTAAACCACTGATCCAAGATATCCATAGGAACAAACAACTTTGATCCATCCACGCTACAAAAAGATGCATAAAATTAAACAAAATCTCCCCAACTTCATCACCAACCGTTCAATCCTCTTCTCCCCTGCCACATTCAGAGACAGCAACGACCCCAGATCCTCCACCGAAACACTAATTTTTTTTCGAAAGCTATGTGCGGTGGTGTTCTTTGTCTTGAGAATGATGGTTTGGTGAGATTGTGAAGCGGCAGAGGAAAGTGTTTGGATCGAGAAAAAAGAAGATCTCTGTAAAATCATTTTTTCTGATAAATCTATGCCTTTTTATCCTTATTTTTCAAGCCTGATTTGTGTTGTTATTGTTGCGTTTGGAAGCGAGATAGATGGAGATGGGGAAGAGGAAGAGGACGATGGAGACAGAGTTGTTGCGGAGGAAACCAGGCGGCGGAGGAAGGAAGAGGGGGATTTGATTGTTATTGCTTTCGAGGTGTTATTGTTAATATTCACTATATAATTATTTATTCTGTTTTAACTGAGTATAACAAATAAAATGCATCCAAATAACAGACTTTATGATGAATATAGAGAAGTGATGGAAATTTTACCTTGTTGCTGGCTTTTATTTGACAGGGAAGTTGGTTTCTGTCTTTTTTCTGTATTCTCTCTTTAATTTCTGAAGGGGTTGGAAGGGGAAATGATGAAAAATTTATGGGGTTTATCTCTGCTTTTGGATGTTGTTGTGTTCTTTTTGTGATATTTGATTTCTCTGTGTTTTTGTGCATGTATTCTTGCTGTTGTTTTTTTTTAATAATGAAATTGTTCTCTCTCCTCTTCTCTCCCGAATTTTTTCTGTTATATGCCTCTTCTCTTCATCTGAAAAACAAACTTTTTTGGGGGAAAAAGCAATTGGGTTTGAACATATTTGTTATGCTGCTTTGTTCCTTTTTTGTTGCAGTTTTGACTTGGCCTATATATGTGCAATTTTGGCTGTATGTTGTAGTTGTTTTTTGACAGACTTTGGCCTCTTATGGACAGCCTATGGAGAGCTGCAATGCAGTCTATTTTGACAGCACTTTGGCCTCTTATGTACAGCCTATAGAGGGTTGCAATGCAGTCTATTTTGACAGCACTTTGGCCTCTTGAAATTGTTCCTTTTTTATTGTGGTGTAAACTATTTTTTGCTGAATTTGACACCATGATGAACCATTAACTTTGACTTGTATTTCTCCTTATTTTGTCCTCTGTGAACCAATTAATAGATTGTGATTTGCAATGGACCAAACATGGACGAAACGTTTCCCCCTTATTTTTTATTCTTCTTACCAATCCTTAATGATGAAAATGTGGAGAATTCTTTGAAATTTTCTATTCTTATTCCAACATGAAATTTTGCTAACTAATTCTCTCCTTTTGTTTACATGTACGAGCAAATTGGACGATAGGGAGAATTGACGAAGAGTGACTTGAAACGCTTGAAGAAAGCTTGATGATGAAGAAATTCCTTTGTAGTTTAGTATATTGTTAGGAATTTTGTAACATTGTGAATTTGTGATTTGAATTTTGAGGTTTAGAAACTTGTAAGGTGTATACCAATTCACTTGTAATTTTAAACAATGAATTCCAATTCACTTGTAAATTTATACAATGAAACTTTGGTGCAATCTTGCATACTTGATTCATCTCGAATTTGTTTCTACAAAGCTTGAATATTCCTTTTTGATACAATTTAAATTATGAGCATAACTTGGATTCTCCTTTTAAAATGCCTCTTGATAAAAGAATGATACTTGAATCTTTGAAACATGCCTTGAATAATGCTTTGTATTTTCCTGTAGGATTGAATCATGAATTCTTGAAAACTTGAAATGGGTGTCTTGAATTTGGAATTGGAATTGATGTTGCACTTGTAATTGATTTGAAAGAAAGATTGAAAATTTGAATGAAGATGAAGATGAATGAAGTTGATGAATTCCTTGAATTCAAAATAATTCACATGAATGAATTTTTTTTAGTATATCAAAATTGCGCCATAAGCATATTGATCCTTTTGAATATCCTGAAACAAATTCACGTGAATGAATTATGTCTCACATGCTTGAATTGGGCCGAAGTCAAAATAATTATTTGAATGGATCCTCGACTCTTCTTAATTAAAATCCATATCTTCAATTCATAGTAACTTGAAATACGAGCCAAAATTATGGATCTTGCTTTTAAGAATTTTGATCAAAATCCCATTTCGATCCAACTATCATTATCGTTCAAACGCAAACGATTTGAAGTACGAATAACAAACTAACCATGAACTTTCAAACTCAAACTCTTGTTTCAAAGAATTATCTCAACATAATGATCAACATCTAGCAATAACATTTTACAGTCAAGAAATTCCTATGAAATTTCAAAAAAATTCATGGTCTTCCAAGTGCATTTTAACTTCGATCGTTGAAGTAATCTCATAGACAATGCTATTTTGTGATACTTTTCAAAAGGAATCACTTCACAATATTGAAAATTTGAAGAAGTTATGATCCTCGAAAATTGGACTAGAGTTTCTTGTGATTAGGTCAAATTTGCAAAACGACCTCCAAAGTATTCGAATTTACTGATGATCTTTCGCACACAATCAACTCTTGACTTGTGAAGAGAAATTGGAGATGACGTCAAGGAGAGTCATACGCAAAAGAAACGCCAAAAAAATATCGAATAATGAAGAAGCTACAATCGCTTGAACTTGGTCTCGCAAAAAGGTCAGCTTTTGGGTTAATGGAGTCATTTTCAGTCGTCTGAACTACTGACTGAGAAAACTTATGACGCGAGGTTCGAAACTTGGCATGAACATCCTTGAGGAGACATGAAGATATACGAAGACCATTTGAAACTTTGAAGAATTGATTTTCTTTGAGAAACGTCAAACCCTAATTGTTGACTTACTGCCTAGGAAGTGAATCTGTCCAATCAACTTCTGAACCAAATTAGGTGTTTCTGGGAAACCCTAGGGTAGCATCTTGAGTGAAAAATGGGAGGGCAAATTTTGGGGTACAACAGCTGCCCCTGTTAAATCTTCTTAAACTTGAAAAGCGAGATTGATGTGTTTGTCGTTCGTGGCTTGAAACTAGAAGATGATTGAACACTAGAGTGCCCAGAAATTTGGGCTTGATGATGCACTGGTTGATGGCATAAGGAAATGGGATTAAAGATGCCATTTGGAGAAGCAAAGGAGAATTTTAGGAGATGGGCTTATAGATGCCATCCAAAGACGATTATTGACGAAAAGTTTGAACTCGATCTCAATAGAGAACGAATCAGAATAAACCGTTGAGAGATTTATCTGAACTAGTAAAAATCTGGAAACGAATCAGAATAAACCATTGAGAGATTTATCTAAACTAGTAAAAATCTGGAAACGAATCAGAATAAATCATTGAGAGATTTATCTGAACCAGTGAAATAATCTGGAGATAACTCAGAATAAACCGTTGGGAGATTTATCTAAACCAGTAAAAATATGGAAACGAATCAGAATAAACCGTTGGGAGATTTATCTGAACCAGTAAAAATCTGGAAATGAATCAGAATAACCCGTTGAGAGATTTATCTGAACCAGTGAAATAATCTGGAGATGAATCAGAATAAACCGTTGAGAGATTTATCTGAACTAGTAAAAATCTGGAAACGAATCAGAATAAACCATTGAGAGATTTATCTGAACCAGTAAAAATATGGAAATGAATCAGAATAAACCGTTGAGAGATTTATCTGAACCAGTGGAAATCTGGAGATGAGTCAGAATAAACCATTGAGAGATTTATCTAAACCAGTGGAAATCTGGATATGAGTCAGAATAAACCGTTGAGAGATTTATCTGAACTAGTAAAAATCTGGAAACGAATCAGAATAAACCGTTGAGAGATTTATCTGAACTAGTGAAATAATCTGGAGATGAATCAGAATAAATCGTTGAGAGATTTATCTGAACCAGTAAAAATCTGGAAATGAATCAGAATAAACTGTTGAGAGATTTATCTGAACCAGTGAATCTGGAAACGAATCAGAATAAACCGTTGAGAGATTTATCTGAACTAGTGGAAATCTGGAGATGAATCAGAATAAACCGTTGAGAGATTTATTTGAACCAGTAAAAATCTGGAAACGAATCAGAATAAACCGTTGAGAGATTTATCTGAACCAGTAAAAATCTGTAAGAAATATTTTGTTATGTGGATGGTCGACCAGTCTTTTCTTGCTGAAAATCTTGGTCTGTTGGAAATTTTTTGATGATGATTTCCTGTCAAATAACTCTTTCCTGCAAAAGGTGAAGAGTTAATTTGTATGCAATGATATGATGTATGTGATGCATGGGTTGATATTTGCATCTCAAAATGAATGAGATTACACTGTATGTACTTGAGTTGTCAATGTCATGACGTATGGATGCAAATGTATGGAATTAAAGATTGTTTGTGTTGTAGCATTGCTGGAAGTGGGGAAAATAAATCTCTTTTGAAGCACTGATGGGTGAATTCCCAAATATAAACTCTATTGTACAGAGGAAAAGTCGGACATTGCTTGTAGACTTCGTGAAATCTTGCTGAGGAAATCTGGGAAGTTGGGCAACTTACTGGGGACACTCTGGACCGGTGGTTGGAAATTTTTTGCTCTGTCCGGAACATGAGACCGCTTGATATCAACAAGCTGCATACGGGGATATATTAGCAATTATGTAGTAGGATGTATTCGCTTCCGCTCCTGCTGGAGAAGGTGCATGCGGGGGTCTTATGGAATGACTTATAGATTTTATCCTATTTCTTAAAGTCATTAGTAATCGTCTTTCCATTTTTTTTGTTTATTTGTAACAGTAATCATGTTCAAATGCATATGCTCAAAAATAAATCATTTGGACGTTTTTGTAAATAAAACATAGAAATAAAGAAAAACAGATGGTTTTGCATTTCCAAAGGGGATATCTTTGTATTAAATTGAATAAGTATTTTTTGTACAATGAGACGAGCATTTTAGCGAGGGAATTTCGTCGTAAAAAATGACAATTGATACAAAGAAAAGATAGTTATATGAAATAATCCCATGGGGTTCCCATTCTGTTATAGTCTTCATGTCTCTGAATGTCTTGTCCACTTGTCGCCTCGGTGAAGTTGATTGGATTGATTTAGAGCCATTTGAGTTGATTGGTTGATGCTGAAGATTATCTACAAGATGATCCAACGGGACATAGTCATACACTTCAATCCCTAACTTTTGCCTGGACCACCCTCTCGGGTTTTCAGTCCACCGGGATACCCTTTTTTGCCCAAGCCGCCCTTTCGGGTTTTCGACTTGCCGGGTGTACATATTTTTTAATTTCATCCCTTATTTTTGCCCGAACCCTTTTGGTTTTCCAGGAAGCCCTTATTTTTTCCTAGGCCAGTCAACCTAGCGGGTCTTTTATTATGCGTAGTATCTTTTAAATATGTCCGTATTTAAAGGATGTGGGAGGTCGTCGCCATCCATAGTGGTCAAGATCATTGCCCCACCAAAGAAAATGCTTTTGATTACAAACGGCCCTTCATATGTAGGAGTCCATTTGCCCCTGGGATCACCTTGTGGCAAAATGATACGCTTGATTACCAAGTCACCGACCCGATATACCTGACGTTTGACCTTTTTATTAAAAGCTTTGATCATGCGTTTTTGATACATCTGACCATGACAGATAGCTGTAAGCCTCTTTTCATCAATCAAGTTTAGTTGGTCAAATCGAGTCTGGATCCAATCTTCTTCATTCAAACCAGCATCCTTCATGAATCTTAGAGAGGGGATTTGGACCTCAATAGGCAAGATAGCTTCCATGCCGTATACGAGAGAATAAGGTGTTGCCCCAGTTGATGTGCGAGTTGTGGTACGATACCCATGGAGAGCGAACAGTAGCATCTCATGCCAATCTTTGTATGTGACTGTCATTTTCTGTATGATCTTCTTAATGTTTTTGTTAGCATATTCTACAGCACCATTCACCTTTGGCCGATAAGGGGAAGAATTGTGATGCTGAATCTTGAATTGCTCGCATAAGTCAGTGATCATAGTGTTGTTTAGATTCATACCATTATCAGTGAGGATTCTCTCCGGGATACCGTACCGACATATGAGATTTTGTTTGATGAACTGAGCGACCACATTCTTTGTAACGGAAGCAAAGGAAGCTGCATCAACCCACTTTTTAAAATAGTCGATGGCCACTAAGATGAAACAGTGTCC
Organism: Vicia faba; assembly: GCA_948472305.1. NCBI lineage: Eukaryota > Viridiplantae > Streptophyta > Magnoliopsida > Fabales > Fabaceae > Vicia > Vicia faba. The sequence goes on along the minus strand of OX451735.1, from coordinate 748,619,293 downwards.
ATTGGAGGTCATTGGCTTGATTTCCCCAATCATATCGATTCCCCACATAGAAAAGGGCCAAGGAGCCGTCAAGATGTTTAGAGGAACCGGAGGTATGTGCACTTTATTCATATAAATCTGACACTTATGGCAAGTCCGAGAGTATTGGTAGCAATCTGCCTCCATGGTAGACCAATAATAGTCTTCCCGTAGGATCTTCTCTGCCATTGTGTGCCCACTGGAATGGGTACCAAAAGTGCCTTCGTGCAATTCAACCATGATCCTTTCAGCCTCAGCCTTGTCCACACACCGAAGCAACACAGAGTCATGACTACATTTGTACAAAATGTCGTTACTAAGGAAGAATTTAGCCGAGAACTTTCTTAGGAACTTCTTGTCATTCACCGAAGCTCCTTCTGGATATTCCTAAGACTCGAGATACCTTTTAATTTCGTGAAACCAAGGTCGATCCACTACTTCTTCAGTACCAATCTCGTGACAGTAAGCTGGTTCATCCATCTGCTCAATGGTGATTTGAGGAGCCTCGTTATCCCAATTAAGTTTAAACATAGATGACATTGTAGATAATGCGTCTGCTAGATGATTTTCTTCTCGCGGGAAATGTTCAAAGGTAATCTTCTCGAAATGCGGCAACAATGTCAACACATGTTCTTTATAAGGGATAAGGTTGGGGTGTTTGGTGTCCCATTCCCCTTTGACCTGACTAATGACCAAAGTTGAATATCCAAATACATCCAAGTATTTGATCCCCAAGTCTATAGCAGCTTTGAGACCGAAGATGCATGCTTCATATTCTGCCATGTTGTTTGTACATTTGAAGCAAAGTATGGCAGTAAAGGGAGTATGACATCCTTCTGGAGATATGAGTACGACACCGATACCATTGCCAAGCGCGTTGGATGCCCCATCAAAGAACAGGGTCCATCGGGATCCTTGTTCAGGTCCATCATATGGCCTGAATTCTTCGCAGTTGTGTAGTTTCATGATGTCTTCGTTCTGGAATTCAAACTTCATGGACTGATAGTCTTCTACAGCTTGGTGAGCAAGGTGATCAGCCAATACACTACCCTTTATAGCTTTATGGGTAGTATATTGTATGTCATATTCTGTCAGGATCATTTGCCATCTCGTTATTCTCCCAGAAAGATTGGGCTTCTCGAAGATGTACTTTATCGGATCCATTTTAGATATCAATAGAGTAGTGTGGCATATACTGTCTCAGCCGGAGAGCAGCCCATGCCAAAGCGCAGCAAGTTTTCTCGAGCAGTGAATATCTTGTTTCACAATCGGTAAAATTTTTGCTCAGGTAATAAATAGCATGCTCTTTTCGGCCAGACTCGTCATGCTGCCCCAACACACACCCTATTGAGTTTTCTAAAACAGTCAAATATAATATCAATGGCCTTCCCTCGACAGGTGGAAACAACACAGGAGACTCTTGCAGGTATTCCTTGATTCTGTCAAAGGCAACTTGGCATTCATTATTCCATTTGACTACTTGATCTTTCTTTAAGAGTTTGAAGATTGGCTCACAAGTAGCTGTCAGGTGAGAAATAAACCTGGCTATGTAATTCAGGCATCCCAAGAATCCTCTAACTTCTTTCTTAGTTCGAGGAGACGGCATTTCTTGTATCGCTTTAACCTTGGCAGGATCAACTTCGATACCCTTGTTGCTGACGACAAAACCTAAGAGTTTACCAGACCGTACTCCGAACGTGCACTTGTTTGAATTCAATCTCAACTTGTATTTCTTCAGCCTCTCAAACAGCTTCTGTAAGTGATCAAGGTGCTCTCCTTCCGTCTGCGATCTGGCTATCATATCATCTACGTAGACCTCTATCTCATGATGTATCATATCATGAAATAAATCTACCATGGCGCGTTGATAAGTTGTCCCAGCATTCTTTAGTCCGAATGGCATGACCTTATAACAGAAAATGCCCCACTGTGTAACAAAGGTCATTTTCTCCATATGCTCAGGCGCCATTTTGATTTGGTTGTAGCCCGAGAAACCGTCCATGAAGGAAAACACTTTGTACTGTGTTGTATTGTCAACTAGGATGTCGATGTGGGGGAGTGGGAAATCATCCTTGGGGCTTGCCCTGTTTAAGTCTCTGTAGTCCATACACATCTGCACCTTACCGTCTTTCTTGGGTACAGGAACAACATTGGCCACCCATTGGGGATAAGAGGTGACAGCCAAAAATCCGGCATTGAATTGCTTCATAACTTCTGCTTTGATTTTTTCAGACATATCGAGCCTCATGCGACGTACTTTTTGCTTTACTGGGGGACAATCTTCTTTTTTAGGCAGACGATGTACCACAATGTCTGCATCAAGTCCCGGCATGTCTTTGTACGACCAGGAAAGGATCTCAACATAATCGTGCAATAATTGAATCAGACGCTCCTTAACATTAGGTTCCAAGTTGGAACCCACATTGACCTCTTTCTTATCTTCCTCGGTTCCCAAGTTAATTGTTTCGACCGGCTCTTCGTGTGGCCGAATGGTTCTTTCTTCCTGTTGCAACAATCTGGCCAACTCCCCTGGCACTTCATAATCTTCCTCACCTTCGTCTTCAGCTTGGTAGATCGGATTTTCAAATTCACAATTGGCCATAGCAGAACTGTTATCCATGGGATCCTGAGTGGATGTAGATCTGCATTTTTTATATGTGAGTGTGTGTAAGAGCATAGCTACCTTTGAAAGAAATAAAATGTAAGAAAGAAAAGACAAAGAAAACAAAATTTGATGCAAAAACGTCCATGATTAATTAATGTCATATGAGAATGAAGTGACAACCCTTACAAATGGACCATTGTGCCTCGGGTAAGACACAAGATTTTGAAAAAAGTCTGAATTGTTTAAATATTACAAGCCTGAAAATATTAAAAGACAATTACTCTTGAATAAAAGTAATAGGAATGAAATCTTTGGCCTCCCAATTGTTGAGCCCTCCGCCGATGGTTGGAAAAATCCATTCGTCCATGTCACAGCTGCCATCACTATCTTCTATTGCGTTGACTCCTTGATTGCTGATACGCAGAGGTGATCCCTCAGCGCGAGAATGTCGAACAGCTTTTTGAGCCTCTGAAATGAACCCCAAACCAAATTTGTCGGACTTGTAGGGAATATCCGGAAGCTGACCCCAGATAGTACATCCTCCCTCTTCAACTACTGCTCGAGCGTCTTTCAACAAAGCCATTTTTAGTAGAGGTCTGGTAATCTTCAGGACTTTTGGAGTAGACTTGGTTGTCGTGATCGTTGCTGGAACCTCCTCAAAGTTCTGACAGGGAGTCTCTATGAATTCACCATCCATTTCAACATACTTGAAAGAGTTCAGATGGCTAACCATGTACTCCTCCTCTCCGTGAACTGTGAAAATCTTCCCTCTGATCGGGTATTTTATCATTTGGTGTAGGGTGGTAGAGACGACACCAGCACCATGGATCCAGGGTCGAACCAACAGACAAGATTACGAAGGGCGGATGTCCATCACATAGAAAATTGCGTCAAAAGTCTGAGTCCCAATTTTTATGGGGATACTAACTTCTCTGTGCACTGTCCTCTTGGAACCATCAAAGGCCCTCACTATGATGTTGCTAGGTTTCAAGATGAGCCCCTCGCAATCCAGTCGGTCGAGGGCATTTTTGGGCAAGACATTCAATGATGAACCGGTATCCACCAAAACATGGGCAAGTGTGGTGCCCTTGCATTCAATGGAAATATGTAAGGCATCGTTGTGCTTCCTTCCCTTAGAGGTTAAATTAACATCAGAAAAGCCCAATCCATTATCAGTAGTTAGACTGGCCACACAGTTTTCAAATTGGTCGATGGAGGTCTCTTGGGGCACGTGAGCGGTCTTAAGAAACTTTACCAAGGCTTTGGCGTGAGTTTCAGAACACAAAAGTAAGGACAACAATGATATCTTCGAGGGGGTCTTCCCTAATTGTTCTACAATGTTGTAGTCACTTTTCTTGATTATCTTCAGGATTTCTTCTATTTCTTTTCTAGAAGCTTCAAGGGTGACTTTGGGACGTTCTCTTGCTTGGGAAGGCTCAACCAAAGCCTCTTTTCCCCTTGTATCGGTAGCAGGGATAACAGTAGGAGTACCAATGGGAGTTTCGGTAGGAGTGGCAGTAGGAACGATCACACGGGTAGCAACGGTCCTTGGAGAAATCTCAGGTGAGAAGACTCTTCCACTTCTTGTTATTTTGCTGGTTCCAGTGATGTTACCGATATCGGGATCAATATCTCTCACAACTTCATTCTTGACAGCCAACTGATCTTGCTTGACGCCATAGTAATAAACGTCAGCCTCATAACTCCAGGGAACATCTTTATCCGAGGAGTATGGTATTGGTCTTGGCATAGTGATGATTAAGGGTGCAGATCTGGGAGCGGATGTAATCCTGACGGGTCTTTTGGTGGAGACCTTGGGAGGATTGTCGGAAATGGTGATTATCGAAACATCTTGATAAGAGCTTTTGATAAGAGGTATCTTTTCAAATAGGATTTCTTTACTAATCATCAGGCGCTGGACACCTATCTTTAGTAACAAATAGCCATTCGGTAGAGATTTGCATAGGTGACAATCTCATCAGAGCCTGGGAACAGATCGGCTTGCAGTAGATTCTGCTTAATGGTCAATAGAGGAGTAACTAAGTCATTCATAGAGGAAACAAAACGATCATCGTCAATGGCGTTGATACCTTGGCCATGTCTGGGCATTGGTGTCGTTATTACATTAGGCATTTTGGGGGGCTCAAATTCAATCTCTTTCGCATCGATAAGGTCTTTCACCTTATTCTTTAAGGCCCAAGAGTCATTTGTATCGTTCCCCGGGCTTTCAGAATGATAGGCATATCGGGCGTTCGGGTTGTAGCAAGGAGAAGGATTATTGGGATTCTTAGGAGCTTCCTTTAGAGTTGCCAGATTGGTCTTGAGAAGGTGTGGCAAAACTTGAGACATAGCCATGTTAATCCGGGTAAATCGTCTCATGGGTGCTTCTGTTTTGCGCTGATAATTTCGCTGCTGATTTGGCGCAGGGTTAGAAATCATAACAGCCCCTACCGCCGGGCGACGTTCATTTTGGTTTTCATTCCTATGATCATATGTAGCACTGACCTCCTTCTTTCCAATAAAGGGTTTCTTCACCATACTTGAGGATGCATCTCTTTGAATTTTGCCTCTTTTTATACCAGCCTCAACCCGCTCACCAGTCATAATTAATTCAGTAAACCCAGCGGAGGAACTCTGAATCAGGTGATTGAAAAATGGTCCTGACAAGGTGCCTAGGAACATATCCACTAATTCTTTGTCAGATAAAGGGGGCTGGACCCTGCCTGCGAGATTCCTCCATTTTTGAGCATAGGTTTTGAAACCTTCATCTGTTCCCATAGACATGCTTTGTAACTGCGTCCTAGTCGGAGCCAAATCAGCATTATACTGATATTGTTTGTAGAAAGTAGCGGCCAACTCTTCCCAGTTGCGAACATTGGTCCCTTCCAATTGGTAGAACCAATCCAACTGCGTCCCAGATAAACTCTCCTGGAAGAAATGCACCCACAGATTCTTGTCAGCCGTGTGGGGTTGAATCTTTCTGACATATGACCTTAGATGTAGCTTCGGGCAAGAGACACCATCGTACTTGGCGAAAGTTGGGACCTTGAATTTTTGTCGGATGACAACCCCTGAGATGAGTCCTAATTCTTCAAAGTCCAAAAGGGTACTCTCTGAATCTCCATGGAATTCAAACGATCCTCTAGTTGTTTGTATTTATCATCATCAGGAGGATATTGTTCCTCAGAGTAATCAGGCTCCTCCTCTCCTTCGGATGCTGGGTTGTTGTTCACTTCTTGGGTTTGATTATCTCCTTCGCCTGACAATGTTGCAAATTCTAAAGTTCGCCTAGTTTGTCCTTTAAACCTTCTTCCCATGATTACAACACCGGTTGGTTTCTTCATTTTCTTCTTATTCTCTTTGGCCAGCAGAGTCTTCAACTCTTCCTGTCCTTTTGTCAGAGCCATGAGTATTTGTTGAAACTGGGCATTCTGCGCCTGAAGATCTTTCACAGTCTGTTCAACATCCATCTCACTGAAATAAACAGTAGAAGGATAAGGCGACCTGTTATGAGAAACCTGTATGATGTTATGATGAATGAAGATGCAATATGCAAATGATTTCAAGGAAATTTAGAGATTTAAACTTGTTCAAACCAAAAAAGAACACACGTCATATTAAATAAAACCAAGTCTGAATACATCATGCCTCCTTCGGCTTACAAAAAAAGAAACAAAATACAGCAAAAACTCCTAAGACAAAAAGACTGAACGCATCCTCTTTGGAGCAATGTAGGAATTCAGGTTTTTCTCTTCATGAAGCAGTTTGGTGAGCTCTAGAACCTTCTTCTCACTGGCGTAGTACTGGGTTTCAAAGGTGTCTCGTTCTTCCTTCAACTGAACCCAAGCTTTCTGCAGGTCTTCGAGAGAGGTAGGCATGTCAGGATGAAGAACGGTGTATGGGACGTCTCCTTCAATAACAGGCTCAATGATGACAGGAAGGATAGAAGGGTAAGGCATCAAGAGACTCTGGGCATGAGCCTGTACCCACTTAAGGTAAGGCTCGAGAGGGATAGAGTTTTTATGTCCCAAAGTCCTATTGTCCACCTTGGTCACCATTCCCCAAGCACGTGTAAACCTCTGGCATTAACCTTGGTCTTCTTTGTCGTAGTCGAACACCAAACCTTGGATGAGCATCTCATGAGGGTCGTCCCTTCGGGCATACCCAAACTGCCGAAGAGCTAAGCATGGATTGTAGGTGATACCTCCCCTAATACCAAGCAGAGGTACATTAGGGAACTCCCCACAGCAGTCAATGATAGAGATATATTTCAAAGATCTCGAGCACCAAAGGATATCACAGTGGGTGAGAGACACCAATCTTTGAGACCAAGTCAATCTTTGCTCGTTCTTCAATGCTGATTGAGGCAGGTGTGAAGTGAACCACTTAGCGAGTAGGGGGATACAACACAAAAGGGTACCTCTTTTCTTCATGGTGCGGGTATGAAGGCAATGCAAGATGTCTCCCAGTAAAGTAGGTATAGGATTGCGAGAGAGAAAGACTTTGATGGCATTAACGTCTATGAATTGGTCCGAATTGGGAAACAGAACCAAACCATAAATGAGGAGAGCCAGTATGTCTTCGAAATCTTGGAAATCCATGTCATCCCAGAATGAACGAGCTTTTTCCAACAGAAACTTAACTAGAAAGCCTTTAACCCCACTTCTTGTCTCCCAAGTGGCTATGACGTCGACCCTCTTCACATGTATAGTTTAGGAGATGACTTCAGGTTTTGGAATCCCTTCTAGACCGGTGAACGGTATCTGATTAAGAACGGGCACCCCTAAGAGTAGAGAGAACTCTTCTAGTGTAGGTACCAACTGATAGTCCAGGAAAGTGAAACAATGATGTACAGGATCAAAGAATTAGAATAGTACACACATAATCTCTTCTTGGAAGTTAGATGTAGCCAAACTGAGGAGTCGACCATTTTTCTTGGTGAAAGGAGAATCTCGGGGCACTCTTTAGGCTAGCTCTTGAAGTTGAGGATATGCTTTTACGAAGCTGATTCAGATGGTGTTTCTTCGGAGAGAATTCATGTCCTACAAAACAATAACAAAGATAAATTTCTAAATCCTTGAAATGGTTAGTGAGCATGCATATGATGTTGATGATGTTTATGATGTTTATGATGTTTATGCACAAGCAAATATATACACACACAACAAACAAGTCCCTATGTTTTAGGCTTGCATGAGTTTTGTAGGTAAGTACCCTCTTGAAGTCTAGTTGGCTCAACCTGTCCTAGAAATAATGATCAGGTTCTAAAGGATCTCATATCACCGACCTTTCTTTTAGGCATTGTCTCAGCAAAACAATCTTTTCTTGCGGCCGAGATATCCCAAAAGTCTAGCCTCAATGAGTGTAGTATCGAGTATCAACCAATTTTCAGCTTTACACCGAAACCGGCTACCTCACTACGTCCTAATGGCCAAGTTTGTTCAATTAGGGTCCTAAGGTCAATTAGTGCTTCATGACGCCACTCAGCGGCCCCGTATTCTCCTCGATTTACCACGAGGGATACTGGTACCCACAAATGTGTCACACTAACATAGCCATTGTTTCAACCATATCGGTCTACGCCGTACAGTCTCCACAATCTATTGCTATTTACCTAAAAAAGAGTCCCAGATCCGGGTGGAGGATCAAAGCAAGCCCAATATGAAGAACTAAATATAAAGCACACAAATCAAATAATAAAAGCGAGTAAAGGTGATCTAACCCTAAGGTAACCCCACTTTTTTATTTTTCCCCAGCAGAGTCGCCAGTTCTGTGATACGGTGGGAGAACTGACTTGGTGTTTTGCATTTTGATCGCATTTGTGCGGATAGAAAGAGTCGCCACCGACTTTTCTTTTATCCAAAAGGAAAGGTAAAAAGCACAGGAAAGACCTTTCGAGATTATTCATCGGGTTCGGGGGGTAGATTATTAAAAGGGAAGGTATTAGCACCCTTTTCATCCATGGTTTTCCATGGGCTCTTAGTTACTCATTTAGATCACTTTCTTTTGGTTGACAGTGTGCTTGTGGTGTGGGCTTTGAAAGTGTTTTGAAAAATCTCTTTGTAATGGTTCTCGTCTCTATAAGAACGTGTACAAAGTTTTGTTTCGAAAGATAGTTCAAAGATGTGTTTGTGGAACGTGTTTTCGAAAGTGGTTTTGAAAAAGATGTTTTGTAATAGTTCTCATCTCTATAAGAACGTATACAAAATCTTTTGTCTTTTGAAAATGTTTTGAAATGAAAGTGTAGGTGCAAGAATGTTTTTGTCGTGAGCAAGCGAGTAACTAGGAGCGAATCTACCTACTCGAAAGGTTTTCAATTGCTCTTTTATTCTTCCTTTTAATGTTTCTATCTTACCAGTAATTTGGTAAGAAGCCCCATCGTTGGATGTGAAGGGACAGGCGCGGGTCAATTTTACAGTCATCGAAAGCAACTTATGAGACGCTTTAGCAATTTTTCGTAAGGGACTAGATCGTTTTATCGAAGGCAACATCGAGGGTCATCGAGGGACTACGATCCTTTTATCGAAGGGTCATTACTAAAGTGTCCCATATTCGAGGGACATGACTGTGTTTCCGAGGCAACGAGCAAGGCTACCCTAGAGGTGCACGTGTGAAAAAGTGTGTTTGTTTATTTTGTTCTTTGATTAAGCTATCTAGCGATTGATTTTTGAATCTTGCCATGCACGCCTAATTACTATACAATATAAGGAAAACAGTAAATTACAGAAATTAAAATTCTACGCTATTACAGAGCTTTTGGGAATGGGGGTACAAATTTACAAATGGGGGTGGATTAATGCGACTAAATATTCAAATAGGCAAATAATACAACCAAATTGAAATGAAAATAAACAATTAATTAAACTGAAAACAAGCTATTAGATAAAAATTAATTAGCGAAATAATTAATAATAACAAAATAATGTTTTTGGTGTTTTGTTTGTGGTAAAGAAAAATAAAATTGTATTCTATTATTTTCTTTGAAATTAATTTATCATGAAGAAATTAAACAATTTTAAAGAATATTAGCTAAGAATGTTATTCTAACTAAATTATTCCCAAAGTCCTAAATTAATTAAGAAAATTAACTAATTTTGAAATTATTTTTTTTTATTTAATTGAATTAAAACTAAATATAAACTAAGTAAATTTATTAAAATATATTTAATAGAAATGGGAAAGTAATGCTAAAGAACTAAATAAAAGGAAATAAAATGTCTTGGAGAGGGGTTGAACTCGGGTCTTCTAGGTTGCAACAAACATGCCTTGCCAACTGAACCATATTATTTATCTATTATGACTATGCTTTAATTAAAATATAAAGGGAATATTGATAGTGTGATTGGGCCAACAGGCCCAATGGGGCTGACCCGGTTTGGAGGAAACAAAAGAAAGGTTTTTGAAACCCTAAACAAAGGAAAGGTTCCGTCGGTTGTTGTATTGGGAAGGGACATTAACATATTTAATTATTGATATCAACAAACTCCAATCTCTATGTTATCGTGAAAACAAAATGAAAATTTCCCTTCCTTGTCAAATTCTTCATTTATCTGTTCTTTCCACAGCTCCTTCTCATTCGTCCTCCCCTCACTCTACCTTCTCTTGAAAACTTCTTAAACCACTGATCCAAGATATCCATCGGAGCAAACAACTTCGATCCATCCATGCTACAAAAAGATGCATAAAGTTAAACAAAATCTCCCTAACTTCATCAATAACCGTTCAATCCTCTTCTCCTCTGCCACATCCAGAGACGGCAACAACGCCAGATCCTTCACCGAAACACTGATTTTTTTTCGAAAGCTATGTGCGGTGGTGTTCTTTGTCTTGAGAATGATGGTTTGGTGAGATTGTGAAGAGGAAGAGGAAAGTGTTTGGATCGAGAAAAAAGAAGAACTCTGTAAAATCGTTTTTTATTATATATCTATGCCTTTTTTTCCTTATTTTTCAAGCCTGATTTGTGTTTTTTATTGTTGCATTTGGAAGCTAGATAGATGGAGATGGGGAAGAGGAAGAGGACGATGGCGACAGAGTTGTTGTAGAGGAAACCAGACGGCGGAGGAAGGAAGAGGCGGGATTTGATTGCTATTGCTTTCGAGGTGTTATTGTTAATATTCACTATATAATTATTTATTCTATTTTAACTGATTATAACAAATAAAATGCATGCAGATAACAGACTTTATGATGAATACAGAGAAGTGATGGAAATTTTACCTTGTTGCTGGCTTTTGTTTGACAGGGAAGTTGGTTTCTGTCTTTTTTTTTTGTATTCTCTCTTTAATTTCTAAAGGGGTTGGAAGGGGAAATGATGAAAATTTTCTGGGGTTTATCTCTGCTTTTGGATGCTGTTGTGTTCTTTTTGTGATATTTGATTTCTCTATGTTTTTGCGTAGGTATTCTTGTTATTGTTTTTGTTAATAATGAAATTGTTCTCTCTCCTCTTCTCTCCCGAATTGCCTCTGTTATATGCCTCTTCTCTTCATCTGAAAAACAAACTTTTTGGGGGGAAAAAGCAATTGGGTTTGAACATATTTGTTATGCCGCTTTGTTCCTTTTTTGTTGCAGTTTTGACTTGGCCTATATATGTGCAATTTTGGCTGTATGTTGCAGTTGTTTTTTTGACAGACTTTGGCCTCTTATGGACAGCCTATGGAGAGTTGCAATGTAGTATATTTTGACAGCACTTTGGCCTCTTATGTATAGCCTATGGAGGGCTGCAATGCAGTCTATTTTGACAGCACTTTGGCCTCTTGTAATTGTCCCTTTTTTACTGTGATGTAAACTATTTTTTGCAGCATTTGAGACCATGATGAACCATTAATTTTGACTTGTATTTCTCCTCATTTTGTCCTCTGTGAACCAATTAATAGATTGTGATTTGCAATGGACCAAACATGGACGAAATGTTGCCCCCTTATTTCTGATTCTTCTTACCAATCCCTAATGATGAAAATGTAAAGAATTCTTTGAAATTTTCTATTCTTATTCCAACATGAAATTTTGCTAACTAATTCTCTCCTTTTGTTTACATGTACGAGCAAATTGGACGATAAGGAGAATTGACGAAGAGTGACTTGAAACACTTGAAGAAAGCTTGATGATGAAGAAATTCCTTTGTAGTTTAGTATATTGTTAGGAATTTTGTAACTTTGTGAATTTGTGATTTGAATTTTGAGGTTTAGAAACTTGTAAGGTGTATACCAATTCACTTGTAATTTTAAACAATGAATTCCAATTCACTTGTAAATTTATACAATGAAACTTTGGTGCAATCTTGCATACTTGATTCATCTTGAATTTGTTTCTACAAAGCTTGAATGTTCCTCTTTGATACAATTTAAATTATGAGCATAACTTGGATTCTCCTTTTAAAATGCCTCTTGAGAAAAGAATGATACTTGAATCTTTGAAACATGCCTTGAATAATGCTTTGTATTTTCCTGTAGGATTGAATCATGAATTCTTGAAAACTTGAAATGGATGTCTTGAATTTGGAATTGGAATTGATGTTGCACTTGTAATTGATTTGAAATAACGATTGAAAATTTGAATGAAGATGAAGATGAAGATGAATGAACTTGATGAATTCCTTGAATTCAAAATAATTCACATGATTGAATTTTTTTTAGTATATCAAAATTGCGCCATAAGCATATTGATCCTTTTGAATATCCTGAAACAAATTCACATGAATGAATTATGCCTCACATGCTTGAATTGGGCCGAAGTCAAAAGAATTATTTGAATGGATCCTCGACTCTTCTTCATTAAATTCCATATATTCAATTCATAGTAACTTGAAATACGATCCAAAATTATGGATCTTGCTTTTAAGAATTTTGATCAAAATCCCATTTCGATCCAATAATCATTATCGTTCAAACGCAAACGATTTGAAGTACGAATAATAAACTAACCATGAACTTTCAAACTCAAACTCTTGTTTCAAATAATTATCTCAACATAATGATCAACATCTCGCAATAACATTCTACAGTCAAGAAATTCCTATGAAATTTCAAAAAATTTCATGGTCTTCCAAGCGCATTTTGACTTCGATCGTTGAAGTAATCTCATAGACAATACTATTTTGTGATACTTTGAAAAAGGAATCACTTCACAATATTTAAATTTTGAAGAAGTTATGAGCCTCGAAAATTAGACTAGAGTTTCTTGTGATTAGGTCAAATTTGCAAAACGACCTCCAAAGTATTCGAATTTTCTGATGATCTTTCGCACACAATCAACTCTTGACTTGTGAAGAGAAATTAGAGATGACGTCAAGGAGAGTCATACGCAAAAGAAACGCTAAAAAAATATCGAATAATGAAGAAGCTACAATCTATTGAACTTGGTCTCGCAAAAAGGTCAGCTTTTGGGTTAATGGAGTCATTTTCAGTCGTCTGAACTACTGACTGAGCAAACTTGTGACGCGAGGTTCGAAACTCGGCATGAACATCCTTGAGGAGACATGAATATATACGAAGACCATTTGAAACTTTGAAGAATCGATTTTCTTTGAGAAATGTCAAACCCTAATTGTTGACTTACTGCCTAGGAAGAGAATCTGTTCGATTAACTTCTGAACCAAATTAGGTGTTTCTGGGAAACTCTAGGGTAGCATGTTGAGTGAAAAATGGGAGGGTAAATTTTGGGGTACAACAATAATATTTATGGATGGGGGTACAAATTTACAAATGAGGGGTTATAAGAATTTAAATCCTATTTAACTATTACAACCATATTGAAATGTCTAATGCAAGAAAGAAAAATGATTAGTTTTGAAAATGGTTTTTTGTCTTAATGAATAAATAAATAAAAAGAAATAAATAAATTAAAAAAAGAAAAGATTTTTTATGTCTGTTTTTTTTATATTAATAAAAAGGATGTTAATGTTAAAAAGGAAAATAACGAGAGAAAATAATCAGCATGTTGCTGAAAGCAAAGCAACAGGGATCAGAAGTTCTAATGCCGGGCACGTTGTGGTTCATTAAGAAACATCAGAGGAAATCAGAAGTTCTGAGTTGATACACTCTGAGGTCCTGCAAGAAACGCTAGAGGGAAAACACGAAGTTTTGGGTTGCTACGTGCTGAAGTTCTAAATGTGAGAGCAGTGAGAAAATCTTAGAAGTACTATACATATTAAAACAGTGGGAAGAACTCAAAAGTTTTGTATTGTGCTAAGACAGTGAGTGAATGTCAAAAGTTTAGTGTGTGTGTTAACAACGAGTGAATATCAGAAGTTCAGTGAGTCTAAACAGTGATAAAATCATAGAAGTTCTAAGTGTTAAAACAGTGAGTGGAAACATCAGAAGTTCTGTGCCACATTTCAACTCTTTCCTCATATTAATCAGCACATCGGCAATTTATTCGGTTCTGAATAAACAACAAATCAGAAGGATAAAAGCACAAAAGTTTATAGAAGTTCTAATCCTAAATCTGAGCCTAGCCCTAATCAAGAAGTTCTGATCCACAGTTTTTCTACTTATGCAATGACATGGACAACGTTAATACTATGATATTTACATATTTTAATGATGTTCTGAATGAAAAGATGCAAATTCAGAAAGACTTACCTTGAATCTGAAGCGTGTGGTTGGAACTTGAACTGCCGCCTTCAGATTTTCTGGAGTCAGCCAGAACAACAGAAGTGAAAATGCTAAATTCTTTGATTCAAAGGGAAGAACAAAGGTTTTGTTTTCTGTTTGGGAATTCTGGATTTTTATGAAGGTTTCACAATTTTCTTTTCTCTCTTTTGATGATTATTTCTCTCCAAAATCCAGCCCCTTGAAAGTGTGATGGAGCAACTTATTTATAAGTGAATTTGTTGGGGTTTTGGGGGGTAAAAATGAATGGGATTTTAAACCTTTTTGGCATACTGTTCCATTTCTTTTTAAACACGGTTTTCATATGCTAATTTAGTGCAATTATGGGGTTTGAGAAAAACGCAGGCGTGGAGTGGATCAGTAGCACCTTGGAGTGTAGTGGCAGCTGGTAGCAGGATTGTACTACAGTAGTGCAGCAGGTCGCTCAAACGAGGTTTTAGGATCTGGTGATGTTTTGATCGCAGAAGACCAGAAACGTAGCCTCTATATACTGAAGAGCCAATGTTCTGACCGAAGAACATTGCTTCCCTATGTTGTGATTAAAGGGCATAGTTTCCATATGTTCTGATTGATGAGTCATGTTATGAACCAATGTTTGCAAATTCTGATTGCGCTTGCATGGGGGCTGGCCCAGAAGTTCTGAAGTACCATATTCTCTTAACACTTAGAAATTTTTTTAAATGCTTAGAAATTTGATCTTTTCAAAGAAAATTTTGACTTCTGATTTTGATGAACTAATTTCATGTCTTAATGAAATATAATTGTTGAAAATTGATTTTTAATCTAAAAGTCAAATTTTGACTTTTCCAGTGTGCTTTTGACCATTTTTCCCTTGTGAATGATTTTTCTTGGAAAATTGTAACTCAAGGCTTGAAACTTGATAGAAGCAAACCTGAGGGTCTAGGATGATCCTTTGAGAAATGAGAGGACAGATTTTGGGGTACAATAGCTTCCCCTGTTCAATCTTCTTAAGCCTGAGGATGTAGATTGGCTGGTCTGCCTTTCGTGATCTGAAGGTGGAAGATGATTGAACACTAGAGTGCCCAGAAATTTGCACTCGCATGAAGTAATACTGATTGGTGATATCAGGAATGGGCTTATAGATGCCATTTGGAAGGCGACAGAGAATCGTCAGAGATAGGCTTAAAGATTCCATCCAGAAAAGGTCGGTTGTATAAGAGATTCATTGGCGAGAATTCATGTACCTGCTATTGAGGAGGACTTCGCCGGGGAATGTTGATTTATGTCCTGGGAAGTAGAGTCTAGGAGCTTTGGTTGTCCATCACTCTACTGGGGAATTAACTCTTGATTGAGGAGGTTAAAGTAGAATGCATATCTGGCCAGGGTCCAGGCTGTACAGCAACTTACTGGGGAAATGTGAAATTGACTGTATCTTGTCGGGTCCGGGCCTTACAGTGTTGTAAACTATTGTCTGGAGATAAGGGAGAAGGAACCTGGATAGTAGGGTTACTTCAAAATGAAATTCTGGATATTAGGGCTTATAGGAAGGAACCTGGATAGTAGGGTTACCTCAAGATGAAAGCCTGGATAGTAGGGCTATGAGAAGGAACTTAGATAGTAGGGTTACCTCGAGATGAAAGTCTGGATAGTAAGGATATGAGAAGGAACCTGGATAGTAGGGTTACCTCAAGATGAAAGCCTGGATAGTAGGGCTATGAGAAGGAACCTGAATAATATGGTTACCTCAAGATGAAAGCCTGGATGGTGGGGCTATGAGAAGGAACCTAGATAGTAGGGTTACCTCAAGATGAAAGCCTGGATAGTGGGACTATGAGAAGGAACCTGGATAGTAGGGTTATGAGAAGGAACCTGGATAGTAGGGTTACCTCAAGATGAAAGCCTGGATAGTAGGGCTATGAGAAGGAACTTGGATAGTAGGGTTACCTCAAGATGAAAGCCTGGATAGTAGGGCTATGAGAAGGAACCTGGATAGTAGGGTTACCTCAAGATGAAATCCTGGATAGTAGGGCTTATGGGAAAGAACCTTGGTCGTAGGGTTACTTCAATTGATCATGTAGATTAGTTGACCCGTTTGGTTTCGGGAACTGATTTTTTCATTAGCTGTCTGCAAATATGACATGTATAATTGCTAGAATCGTTGGTGATAATTGTATTTCCTGAAAAGATAACAGGGTTAATTATACGCGATGCATGAAATGTATTGTGGGATGATGTTCTCAAAATAAATGAGATTATGTTGTATGTGATATGTATGTGTATGTCATGATTCAAGAACATGAACTGCTATTATGAGATGTCCGAGTCAGGGAAAATAAATCCTCGACTGCTGCTAGAGAGTATAACATCCCTGACTGTTATAGAGGATTACGGTTCGTCTACTTTCGTTGGGGATGGTTAACGGAAATGACCGTGCCGGAGATTTGCTCTTTGTTGTTTGTGAATATTCTGCCAGGGAGAGACTCTGTATGAGAAAAGCTCTGCGGGGGAATGACTCTGTTGGAAGGTGGACTTCCGTAGTTGAAGTAATAAGCTTTGTTGGGGATTGAGCTTCTGTATCCAAAGAAATAAACTTTGCTTGGAGAGATACAAATTTATGATGATCCGCTCGCGATTATGAAATTCGGTTGGGGGATATAGATGTCAGGTTTCTGGATGACCCTGGCTAGGGAGATTACTTCGCGTTTTGAGAAAACTGATATAAATGGTTTGATTACCTTTACTCTGTGGGGAATACAGATTCTACGAGGTCGTATGCGCTGATGAATATGTTTCAAAGGTGTCTCTGCCCCGGTACCGGCTGGACAAAGTAACTGTCGGGTTTTGACAATTCTTGTTTTTACCCCTGTTTCTTAAGCTCCGAGCAGTTGTCTTTTCGTTTCTTATGCAAACATTTGTGAGTAGAAATCATATTCAAATGCATATGTCAAGAATAAACCATTGGACGTTCTTGCAAAACAAAACAGAAAAGGAAAAACACAAAGTTTTTTTTTTGTAAAAATGATTTGTATTGATTTTCGAAGTTTGGCCTATAATTGGCATTTTTGTACAAGGAGGCTGACGCTCTAGTAAGAGAACTCCGCCGTAAGAATAAAAGTTATACAATATTGTGTAAAAAGAAAACAGCTATGTACAACAATTCCATTGGGTTCCAATTCTGCTATTGTCTCTATGTCTTCGAGCGTCTCATCACTTTGCTGCTTGTCCGAAGCTGACTAGATTGATTGGTGTCGTTCGAGCTTGACAGTTGATACTAAGGTCTGATTGTAGGGTGATCCAATGGGACATAGTGATACGCTTTTCATCCCTAACTTTTTCCTGGACTGCCCTTTCGAGTTTTCAGCCCACCGGGATACCCTTTTTTGCCCAAGCCGCCTTGTCAGGTTTTTGGCTTACCGGGTGTACAGATTTTTCATTTTCATCCCTTATTTTTGCCCAAACCCTTTTGATTCGTCAGGAAGCCCTTATTTTTGCCTAGGCCAGTCAACCTAGCGGGTCTTTTGTCATGCGTAGTATCTTTTCACTATGTATGCATTGACAGGGTGAGGGAGGTCGTCACCGTCCATGGTGGTTAGAATCATGGCTCCACCCGAGAAAATGTTTTTAATCACAAATTGCCCTTCGTATGTGGGAGTCCATTTTCCCCTGGGATCACTTTGCAGAAGTATGATGTGCTTGATTACCAGATCCCCGACATGATACTCCTGATGTCTGACTTTTTTGTTGAAAGCCTTGATCATCCCTTTTGATACGTCTGACCATGACAGACAACAACAAGTCTCTTTTTGTCGATCAGATTTAGTTGATCAAGTCAAGTTTGGATCCAGTCGTCTCCGTTTAAACCCTCATTTTTCATAATCCTTAAAGAAGGAATATGGACCTCTATGGGTAGGACTGCCTCCATGCCATATACCAGAGAGTAGGGTGTTTCCCCTGTCAACGTCCGTGCTGAGGTACGGTACCCATGAAGAGCGAATGGTAACATCTCATGCCAGTCTTTGTATGTCATCGTCATATTTTGTATAATATTTTTGATGTTCTTGTTAACCACTTCAACAACGCTATTCATCTTTGGCCGGTAGGGAGAAGAGTTATGATGTTGTATCTTGAATTTATTACAGAGTTCGGTGATCATCGTATTATTGAGATTCGTACCATTGTCTGTGATAATTCTTTCTGGCACACCGTACTGACAGATCAGGCTATGCTTGATAAACTGCGCCACAACATTCTTGGTAACGGTAGCAAAAGAGGTCGCCTCAACCCATTTCGTGAAGTAATCGATGGCCACTAGGATGAAGTGATGCCCATTGGAAGCGGTAGGCCTGATTTCTCCGATCATGTCAATGCCCCACATTACAAAGGGCCACGGAGTTGTCAAGACATTCAAAGGAACCGGAGGTACATGCACCTTATCAGCATAAATTTGGCACTTATGACAAGTTCGGGAGTGCTGATAACAATCTGCTTCCATAGTGGACCAGTAGTATCCCTCCTGTAGGATCTTCTTAGCCATGGTATGTCCACTGGAATGGGTTCTGAAGGTACCTTCATGTAGATCTGTCACGATCTTCTATGCTTCGCTCTTGTCTACACATCGTAGTAAGGTAGAGTCATGGTTGCGCTTTTAGAGGATTCCATTACTGAGGAAGAATTTCATAGCGAACCTTCTCAGAAACTTCTTATCGTTGACAGATGCCCCTTCAGGATACTCTTGAGTCTCGAGGTACTTCTTCACTTCATGAAACCAGGGTTTGTCTTCTACCTCTTTAATATCAATCTCACAGAAGTGTGCTGGTTCATCTAACCTTTCAATGGTGATTCGGGGAGCTTTGTTGTCCCACATGGCTTTAAACATAGAAGACATGGTAGCTAGCGCGTCTGCTAACTGATTCTCCTCTCGTGGGAAATGTTCAAAGGTTACCTCTTCAAAGTGTGGGAGTAATGTCAGTATGTGCTCTTTGTATGGATGAGATTCGGATGCTTCGTATCCCATTCGCCTTTGATCTGACTTATCACTAAGTCTGAATCCCCGAAGACATTTAAGAACTTGATCCTGAGGTCAATAGCGACTTTGAGACCCATGATGCAGGCTTCATACTCCGCCATGTTGTTAGTGCTGTTGAAACATGATCGGGCAGTGAAAGGAGTATGACAGCCCTCAAGATATATGATTACGGTGCCAATTCCATTATCGAGTGCGTTCGAAGCCCCGTCAAAAACCATAGTCCATTGGGATCCTTCTTCAGGTCATTCATCCGGTCCAGATTCTTCATAGTCAGTCACCAGCATAATGTTCTCGTCCGGGAACTCAAAATTCATGGACTGGTAGTCATCCACGGCATGATGAGCCAAATGATCAGCCAATATACTTCCCTTTATTTCTTTCTGGGTTGTATATTGTATATTGTATATTGTATTCAGTTAAGATCATCTGCCATCTCGCTATTCTTTTGGAGAGAGCGGGCTTCTCGAAGATGTACTTGATTGGATCCATCTTAGATATCAACAGAGTAGTGTGAGTCAGCATGTACTGTCTTAGTCGGAGAGCATCCCATGCCAAAGCGCAGCAAGTTTTCTCCAACAGTGATTATCGTGTCTCAGAGTCGATAAACTTTTTGCTAAGGTAGTATATTGCATTCTCTTTTCGACCAGACTCGTCATGCTGCCCCAGCACACACCCCATTGAATTGTCTAGCACTGTTAAGTATAATATCAAAGGTCTTTCTTCAACCGGAGGCATCAAAATTGGTGGTTCTTGAAGGTATTCTTTGATTCTTCCGAAAGCAGTATGGCATTCGTCATTCCAGTTTACCACTTGATCTTTCTTCAGAAGCTTGAAGATGGGCTCACAAGTAGCAGTTAGATGTGAAATGAATATAGCGATATAATTTAAGTGTCCCAAGAAACCTCTAACTTCCTTCTTTGTACGGGGGGTCGACATCTCTTGTATGGCATTTACCTTTGCGGGGTCTACCTGAATACCTTTGTCACTGATGATGAAACCCATAAGCTTACCAGATCTTACCCCGAAGGTGCACTTGTTCGGATTCAACCTCAACTTGTATATCTTCAACCTGTCGAACAACTTTTGTAGATAATCGAGGTGTTCCTCTTCAGTTTGAGATCTTGCTATCATGTCATCAATATAAACCTTGATCTCACGGTGAATCATATCGTGGAACAAAGCAACCATGGCTCGCTGATAAGTTGCCCCAGCATTCTTCAACCCAAAAGGCATCACCTTATAACATAAGGTGCCCCACTGTGTGATGAAAGTTGTCTTCTCCATGTTTTCAGGAGCCATCTTGATCTGGTTATAGCCAGAGAAACCATCCATGAAGGAGAAAATTTTGTGTTGTGCGGTGTTGTCAACCAGAACATCAATGTTAGGAAGCGGGAAGTCATCCTTGGGGCTTGCCCTGTTCAGGTCTCTGTAGTCTACACACATTTGTACCTTACCGTCCTTTTTAGGTACCAGAACGATGTTGGCAACCCACTGTGGATAGGAGGTGACGGCCAAGAACCCAGTGTTGAACTGTTTCATAACCTCTGCTTTGATCTTCTCTGACATTTTAGGGTGCATACGGTGGACCTTCTGTTTAACCGGAGGACAATCATTTTTAGTTGGCAGGCGGTGTACCATGATATCAGTGTCTAAACCAGGCATGTCTTCATATGACCGGGAGAAGATCTCAACGTAGTCGTGCAACATCTGTATCAGTCGCTGTTTGATCTTAGTCTCCAGATTTACGCCAATCTTGACTTCTTTTCTGTCCATCTTAGTGCCCAAGTCTATTGTCTCAATTGGCTCTTCATGAGGCTGTATAGCCCTCTCTTCCTGTTGTAATAGTCTAGCAAGTTCTCCAGGCACCTCACAGTCGTCCTCACCTTCGTCCTCGGCTTGGTTGATCGGATTTTCAAAGTCATAACTGGAAATAGCAGGATTGTTATCAATGGGATCCAGAGTGGATATGGATCTGCAGTTTGATACGTGAGTGTGTGTAAGAGCATAGCTGTATTGATAAAGTAAAAATAGAAAAGAAAAATAGAGAGCGCAAAATTTGTATGCAAGGAACGTCCAATATTTTATTGATGACATATGAAATGACATATAATAACCCTCGCAGATGGAACCATTGTACCTCGGGTAAGACCCAAGGCCAAAAAGTTAAAGATTGTTTATTACAAATTCAGAACACAAGTAAGACAATTACTGTGTGTTGTACCCCAAAATTTGCCCTCCCATTTCTCATTGATTTCTCATCACTAAGCCCTTGGAGCTCAAGATCCAGTTAGGGTTTCATCTGCTCAAGACTACTCCTTGCACTGTTGACCCAAATTAGGGTTTGTGTTTGCACAAAGATGTTTTGACCAAAAATGCCTAAGATGACTTTCATGCTTCATATTGGACTCCCAAGTTTATTCACACCAAGTTTCAAGTCTTGATTCCAAATTTTGCCCAGTCAATTGGACAGTTGACCTAGAAATCAGCTTTATTAGGGAAAAAGTCAACTGTGGCCAATTGACAGTCAAATCTCATGAAATTTGACCCACATCAACATTATGAACGCATATGGACCAATTGATCAAGTTTGGATCACAATTCCACAAGAAATTTGATCAGATCACCAAAAGGGCAAAATGGTCATTTTTAGGGTTTTGACTGCACAAAGGCAATTTTTGACTGTTTGACCTAGCCAATGGCAAACCAAGCTCACATATGGACTCAAGGACCCCATGGAATTGTCTTGACATGCTCAAAAAGTTCAAAAGATCCCAAATGCACAAGATTGACAGTCGAATTTCCCAGTCAATTGATCAATTTTGACTGTATACTGAAAAGTCAAACTTTGACTTTTTGGTCAAAATCAAGTGTCAAGATTCATTTTTCATCAAAACATGCCAAATCATGAAACTTGTTCATCAAGAAATCAAGAATTGCAAATTAGGGTTTGAAATGAAGATTTTTCATAACTTAGAATTTTTCTAAGTTATGAAAAACCCTAATTTTTTCCTAACTTTGCCCCACTTTCTCACCAAGATTCATTTGGATTCAAGCAAAAGTAAAAACATGAAAGTTGTAGACTATTGCAAAATCTACAACTTTGATTCACAAAGTTTTCCCAAAAGAAGCTTGTATCTCAAGTTACAATTTTTGGAACAAGGGTGCCAAACCATTCTTAACTTAGAGGAAATTTGACCTATTTTAGGCAGGATTTTTGCCTAACTTCAAGACCATTTTTCACATACTTCCACTTGGAATTTCAATTTGCATTTCAAAGATGGATTGAAGTACACATTCCAAGATTTTCAAAATGTCCAAGAACTCATCAAACAACCTCATGGTTAGAGAGAATCGAATTTGGCAATATGGGAAAAACTCACTTTTGTTATGGCCAATTTCCATGTTCATACACTTAGGCCATTTTCAAATCACATGCATTTCTTGATTACAGGCCCTAAATCTCTTTTACACTCATAAATTTAATGCAAACTCATTGTGCCAAGACCATATTTTTTGTGTTCAAGCATTGCATAGTGGTTTAGTCCCAAAATAGATAAAGCATTTTAACCATTTTTGCAAAAGTGAACTTTATGTCAATTAACAATCCAAGCAAGGACAGTGCAAATCTCTTTGGCACAAGTTATTAGACTAATTACACTGATCAAGGCCAAGGTTTGCAGCACATTAGGGGGGCCTCTATCAGTCTAGAACTCCACTTGACCTTTTCTTGCTTAAGTGTGAAGAAACATAGTATTTTGAACGACAACTCTCATTTCCTGTAAATCAAGCTGAAGCAAACTTGTCAAACATTTTCTAATCCTCAAACCCAAGTTGAAACACGAGCTATCCACCTCCATTGCCCTCTCAAACACAGAATCACTCTCAAACTGTCCAAACAGAGCACCTGCTGCAGATTGAATCCCACAACTCATTTCCATCGTGCATTCTTGCTAAAACCAGTTCAAACACTTTCCTTACCATCAATCCAAACTACCCAAAGCATTATAAGTGAACTGTAACTCCTCTAATCAGTTTGGCCATTTTCATTTCTTCCTCTTGCAGGTTGACTTCTGCAGCTTGATACAAAAGGTTTCAAGGCATACCAAGTATTGGAATAGCATCCTCACACTTCAAGCAAGCTGTATAAATCATCATCTTGCTCTGAAAGCTCCTCTATTGCCGGACACGATTCCAACTGAACAGGTATATTTATGAACTTCTAACTCTCAATGTAGTCATTGTTAGCTCTAGGTTTGTGAATAAAAAGTGTTCTACTCATGCCCCTGAAACTGTACATACCTTTACTTTCCATTTATTTTGCATATGCTGTGAGAATTTAAGGTCTGAACATTGATAAAAAGTTAGGTTAAGATTTGGGAATGGAGAAATTCTCTCTCATTTCTGAGAGTTAGGAGGAGTTCTTTACATGTCCAGAATCGTGGCTTGATGATTAACATTTCTTATGTTGTAAGTTTGTGCTAAAAGTCCAAGAATCCAGGTGTTTGAATCAGTGTTCCAAGCGCGCGTTTTTGACAAAGTTTCTGGCTGGAGGTTGAAGAAGCTCCACGTGGGCTGGGCCTGTTTTGTTATTTCTTTTCACACCATGTTTTTGCTTCTACACCCCCTTGGCCCATTATGTTTATTTTTATGTTTTTTTGACTTTTTCTTTTTTGTTCTGACTTATTTATTTTTTCTAATAATATTAAAAATATAAAAAATATTTTTCACACCATTTTTATATTTTTTAGGCATTTATTTGTTTATATTGATATTTGTATGTAAATAAATACATAATACTTTTTTAGAATATTAGGAATAAATACCAAATACATTCTTTTTTTTTTATTTTTTATTTTATTTTATCTTCTGAAAATATTTGATATAAAATATACTTTTTTCATAAATATTAAATATTATTATTTTTGTACATATAATATATATTTAGTAAATAATAATGATACATCTATATTTATTAGAATATTTAGGGAAAAAATATGAAATATATACATTTTATTTTTATTAATATTTGACATTAAAAATACTTTTTTTTTACAAATATACTTCATTTTTATTTTTATTTTTGTATATAATAAATAAACATTGTACATATCAAATAAATAATACCTTTTACCTAATAAAATTAGGGTTTTACCCTAAACATAAAAATACCCAAAAATTAATACTTTTTATTTTGTTTACTTGACATATAAAAATACTCTTTTTCATACACATAAAAAACATTTTTTGCATCTTGCATATTTATTTTATTTCCATTTAATTTGTGCAATTAAATATCTTGTAAATAATTCAAAATTGATGTAATAGTCTAGGTTTAAATTCCTTGTCAAATACCCCCCCCCCCCCATTTGAACATTTGTACCCCCCTTCCCATATTGTGTTTTAATAGCTTAGGAACTTTAATTTCCGCACTTTAATGCTTTCTAAATATACCATGTTAGAATTAGGGTTTGTATGCAAATAAAAACAAGAAAATAGTTTGACCTAATTTCAAGATAAACAAGCATGAAAATGGACAACACTCATCACACTTGCACCCCTAGGGTATTCCACTTGTTGCCTTCAATAATGGGCCATATTGCATGTTAGGTCTCTTTGGGCAAAACAAACACAATTCAAATGATCATAGTCCCTCGATGACGCTTTCGAAAAGTTGCCTAAAAATGATCAAGTCCCTTAAAGGAAAATTGCCCAAAGATACTTGGCACCATTGCGATTATGGTCTAAACGATGACCCGCGCCCGTCCCTTTCACATCCTAACACAAGATTGCCCACCAAATGCAATGGTGGAACAAAATTGTTAAAAGGATTAAAACATAGCAAAAATCTTTGAGAACTTTCGGGTAGATGGCTCTTAAGTACTTGTCAACTTGCAAAACAAAAACACTTGCCTATTTTTCAAACCACAATTCACAAACACTTTCAAAACAAACTTTCAAAAAAAACCTTGAAACATCTTTTCAAAAAGACAAACACCTTTTGTAAAACATTCGAGTAAATAATTGTTACAAGGGTAGCCTAGACAAGGCATCTTTTTCAAAACATTTTCAAAACCACACACAAAGCACCATTTCAAACAATTGAAAACCAAGGCAAGTTGATCTAAGCAAGTACCTAAGAGCCCATGGATAACCATGGATAGAAAGGGTGCTAATACCTTCCCTTTCTATAATCTACTCCCCGAACCCAAGAAAATATCTCAAAGGTTTTTGCTGTGCTTTTTAAACCTTTCCTTAGGATAAAATAAAAAGTCAGTGGCGACTCTTCCTCAACCGAAACATTTGCGAAAACAAACGCAAAACCATAGTCAGTTCTCCCACCGTATCACACTGTGGAATAAAAGAAACTGGTATGAAATCTCTAATCGTCTAGTTACTCGGTCCACCGTTGGTAGCCGGGTAGATCCAGCTGTCAATGTCAGAGTTTTCCTTAATGTCTTCAATAGCGTTGACCCCACGATTGCTGTTGCATAGGGGAGGTCCTCCGGCCCGAGCGCGTCGAACAACCCTTTGAGCCCCTGAAGTAAAGCCCAAACCAAATTTGTCAGTTTTGTGAGTAAAATCAGGGAGCTGTCCCCAATTGGTACACCCACCTTCTTCGACCACTGCTCTAGCGTCCTTGAGAGAAGCCATCTTCAAAGGAGGTTTGGTGTTGGTGGTAGTCTCAGTTGATGCCAGAATCTGGGGAACCTCTTCAGAGTTTTGACAAGGAGTCTCTATGAATTCCCCGTCCATCTCCACATACCTGAAGGAGTTCATGTGGCTCACCATATACTCCTCTTCGCCATGCACAATGACAATCTTCCCCTTCACCGGATATTTCAGCATTTGGTGCAGTGTAGAAGTAACAACCCCAGCTTCATGGATCCAAGGATGACCCAACAAACAAGAGTATGATGGCCTGATGTCCATCACGTAGAAGGTGGACTCTAAGGTCTGAGAGCCTACCTTGACAGGGATGTCTACCTCCCCATGTACCATTCGCTTTTACCCGTCAAAATCTCTTACCATAATGTTACTGGGCTTTAGGGTCAAGCCTTCACAATCTATCCGATCAAGAGCCTTCTTAGGCAGAACATTCAGTGAAGACCCCGTATCCATCAGCACATGAGCCATAGTGGTACCCCTGCATTCGACCGAGACATGAAGAGCATCATTATGCTTTCTCCCTTTCGGAGTTAAGTCAGTATCTGAAAAACCATCCCATTGTCAGCAGTTAAGCTGGCCACATAGTCTTTGAATTGATCGGTTGAGGTTTCTTGCGGCACATGCGCGGTCTTGAGGAATGCAATCAAAGCCTTTACGTGGGCCTCGGAACACAACAACAGAGACAACATTGATATTTTTGAGGGGGTCTGCCCCAGTTGCTCGACCACATTGTAGTCGCTCCTTTTGATTATTTTTAATATTTCCTCTATCTCTTGCTTAGAGGCGTCTACGACAATCTTTCTAGGTGCCTCCGTCCGGGAAGGCTCACCTATAACTTCTTTACCTCGGGTCCCAAATGACTCGACGACAGGAGTAACAATTGGAGTAAGAACAGGAGTAGTAGTTGAAGTGCCAGTAGGAATAGCAGGTGAAATAACAACAGGCTTACTGACAGTCTTCGGGGAAATCTCGGGAGAGAAAACCCTTCCACTTCTGGTAATCTTACTAGTCCCGACAAAGTTACTGACATAGGGATTAGCCTCTTCATTCTTCAGATCTTGTTTAACACCATGATAGTAAACATCGGCGCCATAATGCCAAGGGAAAGCTTTGTCTGAGGCGTACGGGACAGAACCAGGAAAAGTGATTATTAACGGAGCGACTCTCGGAGCGGGTGTAATCCTAACAGGTCTTTTCGAGGAGGCCTTGGAAGGATTGGCAGAAATGGTTATAATAGCAATATCTTCACACAGAATAGTTGGAATCAAAGTCTTTTCGAACAAAATTTCTCTATTGTCCATCAGGCGTTGGACACCTGTTTTCAGCAAATAGCAACCATAAGGCAGAGATGAACACATGTGGCAACCTTCACCACAACCCAGAAAAATGCTGGCCAACAACAAATTCTTCTTAATAGTCATAAGGGGAGTAGAAACTTCATCTACTGAGGTCACAAATAGATCGGTATCAATGGTATTAACTCCACGGTTGTGCTTAGGCATGGGAGCAGTTATGATATTGGGCTTCTCCGGAGCATCGAACTCAATCTCCTTGGCTTCAATCAAATCTTGTACTTTATTTATTATAGCCCAACAGTCATTTGTATCGTGACCAGGACTCTCATAATGGTAGGTGTAGCGATAAAAAATGTAGCGGGGTAAATCAGAGATCGAATTATTAATTAATTCGTCTCACAAAAGCAAGAGTCGCCACCGCGCTTTATTATTTCCAAGGGAAAAGGGGAAAGAGCGAAATAAAACCCTAAAATATGCAATGTAAAATAATACTTTTAAAAGTAATAAAAATACAAGGCGTTTTTGAAAAGAGGTCTATGGTTCGGGGGTTGGTTATACAATGGGAAGGTATTAGCACCCAATGTATCTATAGTATTCTATAGGAACCTTTTGAAATATCTGTTTATTAAAATTTGTTTGTTTGATTAAAAATGAATTGTTTTGGCCGAAAAGGGGTACAGACGGGTTTTTGAAGGTACGACGACCTAATGCCGAAGTTTTGACTTAAAAGGTATAAGTTTTGAAAAAATTGAATATTTGGGGAAAAATTATCTTAAGTTTTAATGAAATGAAGATATTCGCGTGATTGGATTTGAGGACATGAAGTCAACAAATTTAATCATTTTTTTCTCTTGGATTTAGACGTAAACAGAATAACCAAATAAAGATGAAATAATCAAACAGAAAATTAGATAGATAATGATTAAGTAGCTAAGTGATATATAACCACAACAACGATTAAATAACAGACTAAATGGTGTGAACATGCATTTTTATATTTTTATTTTAATATGTACAAAGCAAGAGAATTAATTAAAGAAAATAAAATGTTTTTTTTTTAATTTCTATTTTTATATGTTTTTTAGTATTAATATACAAATAATAAAATACCCTAATGTCTTATACTAATTCATGTATTTTAACTAATCTTTTTATATATAAAGTCTTAACTGATATATAAAAAGGGATTGTTCATTAGGAATTAATATAAATGAAATTAATATATTAATTAAATTATATATGAAAAATGGTTTGTATTATTTAAAATTATAAAAGAAAGGTGAATCAATTTTTTTGTTTAGGAATGTTTAAAACAAAATAAAAGGAAAAAAAGAAAGGGCCAAAGAGTTTTTAAGGGCCCAAAATAAGAACAAACAGAAATGGGGTGGGGGTGTTCTAAGAAATTCGTTGGGTTTTAGGCATAGGAAATGGGTTAAGCCCAAATAATGAAACAAAGTTTAGGGTTAAACATTTGTCTTAGTTTGGGGAAAAATGGATTAGGGTTAAGCAAAGGGTACAGAACGACGCTCTTCTTCGTTATGGATTTGTCTTCGTCTTCCTTCTTCTCTTTCGAACCAAAAAACATCCAGGACCAAGCCCTTTGCCTCAAAGCTGCCAGCGCCACCAACTGCGTCTCCTTCTCCATGGGTCGCTCAGTGATACGGTGTAAAGGTGACGATCTCGTCCTTTAATGCATTAGGTTTTTTTATGATTTTTGCATGTTTATGATTTTGTATTCACTTCTTTTCTGACTCTAGCTTCAATATGGTGTTTGTCAAGATGCGCGAAATGGAGGGAAAGAAATTATACCTTGACGGAGGAGGGGAATGAATGGTGGTGGAGGCGCTCAGGCGGCTGGATGGCGAAGAGGCAATGACGCTGAAGCTAGCTTGCTTTTGCTGGAACCTGGTACTTTGCTTTCCCTTCTGAGTGGTCTGTGTACCTTGTGATGTTTTTTTATCTTCTTCTCCTTGCCTTGATGATGATGGACTGAACCACTTTATCTTCTTTCTTCTTACTGCTTGTTGCCTCGTTGCTTAATATGCTTGCTCCTTTCCCAATGATGAATGTTCTGAGGGCCTTTGATGTTTGACACTGAGTTGCCTTAAACGTTTCCTTTTGTTTGGTTGTCTTGATGCTTGGATGCTTGAATACTTTTCCTCTCTTCTTTCGACCTTGCTTTTGTTGCTTTCTTTGTATATTGGCCTATGATGAAGTTTTTCTGAGGCCTGATGGGTTTGGAAATTAGTTTGATAAGTTCGTGTTGTTTGTGGTATTCTGGTTTTTGGTGTTGTGGCTTAGGCTTTGGCTAGGCAACAGGTTTGTGCAGGTTATGGCCTGGACTTTTGCTTGACAAGTTTTGTTTAGGCTTCAGGCAGGTTGGGCGTTACTGGTTTATTGATAGTTTCAGGCCATTGAGGTTCTTGGGCTTCAGTTGACAGGATTTTGATGGTTTAAACTTGACAGGTTTTTGGCCTTGAATGGTTAGGCTGGTATGCTGTTTTGGGTTTACTGTGCTTACAGGTTTTAGTAGTTTAGACTTAATGACAGGTTGGGGCTTTGGTGAGGCTTCACAGTTTTGCTTTTTTTTTATTGTTGTTTGACAGGGTTGGTGTTTTATGCTTTAGGCAGGTTGAAGACTTGACATGGTTAAGGATTTTGGCTTTGTCTTACAGGTTATCGTTTGAGGCTTCAAACAGGTTTTGGAAATCTGTTTTTGTTTTTGGCTTTCCACAGGTTTTGAACTCTCGTTTTCTTTTGAAGAGTTTGTGTTGTTTTATATCAGTTGGTCCCCTTGGCTCTGATGGTTCAGGTTCTTGTATATTTTAACCATTTTTTGCCTTTGATACTTCTGCACATCTACTGTTCCATTCAGTTTGTTTTGTATCCTTTTTCTATGCTTCCCTTTTTTTACTGTGTTACTGCAGTTTTGTTTTATATCCCTTTTCTGCCTAAGGCCAAAACCTGTAAACCCACACTCTTTTCTCTCTTCTCTCTCCTTAGTACAGTTTGAAACATTAAAATGATGCTATGTACTTGTGTTCTGAAAAAGCAAAGCTGGAAAATGATGAATTTAGGAATATTTGCTTGCATATATGGTTTTGATCTGCACATTTCTTCTTTGCCATCTGCATTGTTACAATATGGAGCCTTGTGTTTGGACCTCCTCCCATATGTTGGATAGTTTACGTTGGACTTTGGTTTTGAAAAATGAGTAACTTTGACTTGCATATGCTATTGGCTTTGAAATATGCAGTTTTGACAATTTGAAATGTGCAATTGATTTTGAACTATGCAGTTGGTTTTGAAATATGCAGTTGGTTTTGAAATATTGAATTTGTGCATAATTTTAACTTGTGCATTCATATTTATCAATAAATATTCATCCCTTTTTGTGAACCGGGAGAAATCCCGTGATTTGCAAAGAGGGTAAAAAACTGATTCCAGTCGTTTGCTTTTAATGATGAACTCTAAATTAATTGTCTGCTTTTAATTATATATCTATTTCTGACTTTTTCTTTTAATTCTTTTGCAGGTAAAATCAAATGAGCATCAAAGAAGTATTGGATAGAAGATGAAGATTTAGAACTTAGAAAAATTAGGATAGCTTTTATTTCACTTTAAACATTTGTAAAAATTATCATTGTAAATACTTTGTAAATAAATACAGTATTTAAACAACAATTGTAACAATTAGAATAAAGATGAATAAAACTCTATTATTTTACCAGTTAATTCTTTTCTTCTTTCCAATTATTTACTTTATCATTTATAATTCTTTAAATTATAACAACTGAAAATGAATTCCAACTATTTAAATTCAGAATAATAAATAATTAAATAAACATCATTGATCAATTAATAAACTTCTTTTCAAATATTTACTTTATTATTTATAATTCTTTAAATTATATAATAACTGAAAATAAATTCGAATTATTTAAACTCAGAATAATAAATAATTAAATAAACATCATTGATCAATTAATAAACTTCTTTTCAAATATTTACTTTATTATTTATAATTCTTTAAATTATATACTAACTGAAAATAAATTCCAATTATTTAAACTCAGAATAATAAATAATTAAATAAACATCATTGATCAATTAATAAATTTCTTTTCAAATATTTACTTTATTATTTATAATTCTTTAAATTATATAATAACTGAAAATAAATTCCAATTATTTAAACTCAGAATAATAAATAATTAAATAAACATTGTTTTAGCATTGATCAATTAATAAATTTAGCGTTTCAAAAATAACCAGCTCTTGACTTGAAAAAGTTATGAATTTAAAAAAAACTGCTTTGAAAGTTGATAAAGATAGGTCAAAACACTTGCAATGTAATGATGCAGATGGGAGATGGTATCTTAGGTCAAAATTTGGGGTACAATAGCTGCCCCCTATTTAAGTTTCTTCTATCCGGAGATATGAAGATTAAAATCTTCGTCTCGACGAGATTGAAGGTACTTAAATACATAATACGCAAATTTTTGCCCTAAGATACCGCCATTATGTTTGATATGAATGTAATGATTGAATTCACAGAGAAAGATTTTGTATGAAACAAGACAATGCTGGAGAAATCAAACACCAACAAAACACAGGGACATAGATTATACAATACTGGGGAAATGGGCCATCGACTTCAAATAATAGACTCTTGACGGCGAATAAAAATTTGAGAAAATACGGACTCTGACCCTAACAAAGAAGGTATCTTGCATAGGCCATAAAAAACAGATTATTGACCCAAAATATCAGTGAGTTCACAACTCAAGGTCAAAGATAGACAGAAAGTATCAATTTTGCTGATAATGGATTACCGACTTCTGAAGGTAAAGATTCATAACAGACTTCTCGGTGAGATTTCCGGAGATATACTAATTAATGCTGAAATAATAATAAGGTTGTAGATACACAAGCTGCTCAAATAAAGAAGCTGCCACTTGTTGTCTTCCAAAAAATATTATGACATACAAGCTGCTCAAATAAAGAGGCTGCCACTTGCTGTCGTCCAGGGATGTCAATAACATACAAGCTGCTCAAATAAAGAAGCCGCCACTTGCTGTCTTCCAAAAATACTATGACATACAAGCTGCTCAAATAAAGAAGCTGCTCCTTGATGTCGTTCAAAGATGTTAATAGCATACAAGCTGCTCAAATAAAGAAGCCGCCACTTGATGTATCCCAGAAAAATAATAACGTACAAGTTGCTCAAATAAAAAGACTGCCGCTTGCCGTTTTCTAACGATGTCTATAACATACAAGTTGCTCATGAAGAGACCGCCGCTTGTCGTTTTCCAAAAATAATAACGTACAAGTTGCTCTTGAAGAGACTGCCGCTTGTCGTTTTCCAAAAATAATAACGTACAAGTTGCTCATGAAGAGACCGCCGCTTGTCGTTTTCCAAAAATAATAGTAACGCACAAGTTGCTCATGAAGAGACCTCCGCTTGTCGTTTTCCAAAAATAATAGTAACGCACAAGTTGCTCATGAAGAGACCGCCGCTTGTCGTTTTCCAAAAATAATAATAACGCACAAGTTGCTCATGAAGAGACCGCCGCTTGCCGTTTTCCAACGATGTCTATAACGTACAAGTTGCTCATGAAGAGACCGCCGCTTGTCGTTTTCCAAAAATAATTCAGAAGGAAATTGTGATGATACTGGCAGAGAATAAAATCTTCGTCAAAGAGAACCATGAATCAATCCTTCCCGAGGAGATCACATATTTAAATGTGCAAAATAAATGCACCATTCGTCTAGGTCGCGACTTCACTGGGGAAAATCATGAGATAGCCTATGCAAGAGACAACAACTCCCTCCAGGAAGAAACCAGAGAGAAAACAGTCAAACAAGACTCCACCCAATGAGAAAGTAACTTGATCGGGGGATTCATCCTATCCAGAAATGGAAGAGGTAGGCTAAATCAAAAAACATCCACGAGGATTAGCTCAGTTGGGGAATTTAGAAAGGAAACACATTTTCTGCCTAAGCTAACCTTCTACTTGGAAAGAACATGTACATTGTCTTAAAAACAAAGTATACAACCCAAAATCAATCGGCAAATGTGAATATGCATGCGTGATATAAGTGTAAATGAGTAAATGAATGTTATGCTGACAAAACGAACAGATGGAATATCTTGAAGACGATAAGATGTCACGAAAAGATAGACACTCGGACAATCTTAAAAAAGACGGAAAATAACTGGAACTGGAACCACAAAGCAACGTCAGAGCGTACCACGCTACAAGGCTCAAGTCTTCTGAGGAGAAAAGTATTCAAATCCAATCTTCTGACACCAATAGACTACTGGCATGAGACAAAGCGTACCACACTTCAGAAATCGCTCAAATAAAGATAACCAAAACAACGCTTAACTAGAGAAGCTGGGGAGTCACCAAACTTAGTACCACTAGAAATAAGAGTGTACACAACCAACACCTCGTGACGATTTTGAAAGAAAACATGTTCATCATGCAAGGATAAATTACTGTATTGTTTTGCATTTCATGGCTTGACCATCCTCGGAACAACTGTTAATATTCCTTTCATTATTCACGACATGTTTTTAAAATAAGAATACTTTAAATAACTTTGTTTCAAATATTTCCGTAAAATTAAAATTTTGCCCACAAAAGGTAAATGCTCAAATTTCATTAATAAGATGGTAGTTCGCTAACAACGCGACTCCAACGGTTTACAAAAGTTTGGGAAATAGTACATGAAAGAAAGGGTTACACAAAAACAATGATCACTATTCTCCCTAACAACTTCGAATTCCAAAGTGTGCTCATATGCCACAGCCGGTCTGACCAAAAGCCTGCCTAAACTGCCCCTTCGGGTTTTCAACTTAGCAAACTGTCAACTCAAACCTAAGCGAAATATTTCTTAACTGCATCAGCGTTCATGGAGCGCGGGAGCTCTTCGTCGTCCATATTTGTGAGAATCAAGGCGCCTCTAGAGAAAACTTTCTTAACGACATACAGTCCTTCATAATTCGGAGCCCACTTGCCCCTAGAATCAGGTTGGAAAGATAATATCTTCTTGAGCACGAGGTCACCTTCTCTGAACTCGCGTGGTCGAACCTTCTTATCAAAAGCCTTCTTCATTCTCTGCTGATATAATTGACCGTGACACAAGGCTGTCAATCTCTTTTCTTCAATTAAATTCAACTGATCATATCTACTTTGACACCATTCAGCCTCAGAAAGTTTAGCTTCCATCAAAACTCTCATAGACGGGATCTCAACCTCCACGGGAAGTACTGCTTCCATACCATAAACTAGGGAAAATGGGGTTGCGCCTGTTGAAGTTCGAACTGAAGTACGGTATCCATGCAGAGCAAACGGAAGCATTTCATGCCAATCTTTATAAGTTACCACCATCTTCTGGACAATCTTTTTGATGTTCTTGTTAGCAGCCTCAACAGCCCCATTCATCTTCGGTCTGTAAGGAGAAGAATTATGATGTTCGATCTTGAACTCCTCACAAAGCTCTTTCATCATCTTGTTATTCAAATTCGAACCATTATCCGTGATGATCTTGCTCGGGATGCCGTATCGACAAATGATCTGATTCTTGATAAATCTGACTACCACCTGTCTGGTTACATTAGCATAAGATGCTGCTTCCACCCATTTGGTAAAATAATCGATCGCTACCAAGATGAAACGATGACCATTTGAAGCTTTGGGTTCAATCATTCCAATCATATCAATTCCCCACATAGAGAAAGGCCAAGGCGAAGAGATAACATTGAGGAGGGTTGGTGGCACATGTATCTTGTCCGCATAAATCTAGCATTTATGACATTTCTTCACATATTTGCAGCAATCAGATTCCATCGTCATCCAATAGTAACCAGCTCTCAACATCTTTTTAGCCATCGCATGTCCGTTGGCATGAGTGCCAAAGGATCCTTCATGTACTTCTTGCATCAGCATGTCTGCTTCACGTCTGTCTACACATCTGAGTAGGACCATGTCGTAATTCCTCTTATACAAAACTTCTTCATTGAGGAAGAAACTGCTTGCTAATCTTCTCAACGTCTTCCTATCTTTATTTGATGCCCCAGGCGGGTACTCTTGAGTTTGAAGAACACGTTTAATGTCATAGAACCACGGTTTGTCGTCGGTAACCTCTTCTACTGAGAATACGTGAGCAGGTATATCAAGGCGCATAACCCAGATTGTAGGCACATCGTTCCAACCATTCACTTGAAACATTGAAGACAAAGTAGCTAAGGCATCAGCCATTTGGTTTTCATCTCTAGGGATATGATGTAATTCCACTTTGTTGAAGAAAGTTAACAATCTTCTAGCATAGTCTCTGTAAGGGATCAAACCAGGATGACGAGTCTCCCATTCTCCTTTGATTTGATTAATTACCAATGCCGAATCTCCGTAAATATCGAGAATCTTAATCCTTAGATCCACTGCTTCTTCGAGACCCATAATACATGCCTCATATTCAGCCATGTTGTTCGTGCAGTCAAACTTCAATCTCGCCGTGAATGGGATATGAGTACCTCGGGGAGTGACGATGATTTCCCCAATTCCATTTCCATAAGAGTTCACAGCTCCATCAAATATTAAACCCCAATGGGATTCGGGATCAGGTCCTTCTTCGGGTAATGGCTCTTCACAATCTTTAGCTTTCAAGTACATAACATCTTCATCTGGGAAATCAAACTTGATAGATTGATAATCGTCAATTGGTTGGTGAGCCAAATGGTCGGCTAAAATACTCCCTTTGATTGCTTTCTGAGTGTGATACTCAATGTCATATTCGGATAACAACATCTGCCAACGGGCTATTCTTCCAGATAAGACAGGCTTCTCAAAGATATACTTGATCGGATCCATTTTGGAGATCAACCAAGTGGTGTGGTTAATCATATACTGGCGCAGACGGCGAGCAGCCCAAGCTAAAGCACAACAGGTTTTCTCAAGAAATGAGTATCGAGACTCACAGTCTGTGAATTTCTTACTCAAATAATATACAGCATGTTCCTTTCTTCCAGTCTCATCTCGTTGACCAAGCACACATCCCATGGAATCTTCCAATATAGTCAGGTACATAATCAAAGGTCTTCCTTCCACTGGAGGAACCAAAATGGGAGATTCAAGTAAATATTCTTTGATGCTATCAAAAGCTCTCTGACAATCTTCTGTCCATACACATCCTTGGTTCTTTCGGAGAAGCTTGAAAATCGGCCCACAGGTAGCAGTCATATGAGATATAAATCTAGAAATATAGTTCAGTCTCCCAAGGAATCCTCTTACTTGTTTTTCCGTCTTGGGTGCGGGCATTTCCTGAATAGCTTTGACTTTATCAGGATCTACCTCAATACCTTTCTGACTGACAATGAAACCCAGAAGTCTTCCAGAACGAACACCAAAGGTGCACTTGTTGGGATTCAGACGGAGTTTATACTTTCTCAAACGCTGGAATAACTTCAATAAATGTTCCAAATGATCTTCTTCAGTTTGTGATTTGGCAATCATGTCATCTACATACACTTCTATCTCTTTATGCATCATATCATGGAACAAAGCAGTCATGGCCCTTTGGTATGTTGCACCAGCATTCCTCAAACCAAACGGTATAACCCGATAACAAAATGTTCCCCAAGGTGTAATGAAAGCTGTCTTCTCCATATCTTCTGGTGCCATCTTGATTTGATTGTAACCAGAGAAACCATCCATGAAAGAAAAGACTTTGAACTTTGCGGTACTGTCGACCAATACGTCAATGTGCGGTAATGGGAAGTCATCCTTTGGGCTAGCTCTATTCAGATCTCTATAGTCTACACACATTCGAACTTTGCCATCTTTCTTAGCAACAGGCACTATATTGGCTAACCATTGAGGATAGACCGATGTAACAAGGAAACCTGCATTAATTTGTTTTTTAACTTCTTCTTTGATCTTGTCAGCCATATCGGGACGAGTCCTTCTCAACTTCTGCTTAATCGGCGGACATTCAGGTCTCAACGGTAAACGATGCTCCACAATATTGTTGTCCAAACCTGGCATATCTTGGTAGGACCAAGCAAACACATCAACATACTTTCTGAGAAGCTCCAACATTTTCTCTTTGACCTCTGGGATAAGCAAAGCCCCGACTTTAACTTCCTTTTTATCTTCTTCATCACCCAAATTGATCAACTCTATAGGCTCTTCAAATGGCTGAATAGTCTTTTCATCATGCTCAAGTAAACGGGAAATTTCATCAGGAATCTCTTCACTATCCTCTTCTTCGGCTCTGAACACAGGGAATTCAAAGTTGGGAGAGGGCATAGGATCATTGTTTTCAATGGTTAAGTCATGGATTAATCTGCACATATGATTATGCTTTATTTTAGAAATCGATTTGTACAAATAAAACAAAAAGTTATTATATTTTCCTATTACTACCAATTAATTTTCATTACTATTTCCTAGAAAAAGTGAAAAATAAAACAGTAGTGGACAAAATAATATTTTTATTCATGACGGGAAATACTTGAACCAAAGAGCCCAGACATTTTCTCTTTTGCCTTGGGCAGAGCAAAAGGATTTATTTTCAACATAGCCCGACACAAATACTTTTCGCCTTGGGCAGAGCGAAATTTTTTTCAAAAATAAAACAAAACATTACTCAGAAATGTGCATCACAACAGGAACATCAACAGCAATCCAGTTCTGGAAAACCACTCCATGCGTCACAAAATCGGGTAAATCCTCTTCAGAATCGTCTCCTATTATAGCATCAACTTCAGGAGGAGTCGGATGGATAAAACCTGCGCTTCAGAAAACCTCTTGTATCGGACGAGTAACTACTTCCTGCTTGACTCTTGCAGACACGGGATGAAAACCAAGACCTTCTCCAGACTTGTTCTCGGGCAAAGTCAACACCTGGCCCCAACCTTCAGCCGAACCACTTTCAACCACTCGTCGCGCATCCTCAAAAGAAGAAATAGATGTCCCTTGCTTCTTCACTTCATTATTAGCAACAGATAGAGCTTGGAATTGGGTTCCAACATCCTCATCAGCATCGATAAAAGAGAAAGATGACAAATGGCTTACCACCATAGCCTGCTCTCCACCAATCTTTACCAGCTTTCCATGCCTTACAAACTTCAATCTTTGATGGAGCGTGGAAGTGACTGCCCCTGCATCAAGGATCCATGGACGACCCAATAGGCAACTGTAGGCGGCACGAATATCCATTACTTGAAAAGTTATATGAAAAGTATGAGGACCAATTACTATAGGGAGATCCACTTCACCAATGACAGTCTTCCTAGAACCATCAAACGCTTTGACAATTACTCCACTAGGTCTCATGGGAGCACCTTGATATGAGAGTCGAGATAATGTAGTTTTGGGCATTACATTTAACGACGAACCTGTATCTACCAATACACTTGATAAAGTATCATTTCCACAACTTATTGAGATATGCAAAGCCATATTATGGTTCCTTCCCTCCTCCGGAAGTTCTTCATCACTGAAACCAAGATTGTTACACGAAGTAATATTTCCCACAATTCCATCAAATTGGTCAACCGTCACATCATGATCCACGAATGCCTGGTCCAAGACCTTCATCAAAGCTTCTCTATGGGCACCAGAATCTCTCAGTAAAGCAAGCAAAGAAATCTTGGAAGGAGTTTGCAATAGTTGGTCCACAATCTTATATTCACTTCTCTTGATGAGCTTCAGAATCTCATCATCATTGGGATGTGGGATAGGTTCATTGGATCGGCCTATCTCAACCCTTGGTTCAACATTTCTCACTGGAATTTCTGCCGGTATGGGCCTCCTGACTTGAACTTCTGGTCTCTTCAAAGGTACTGCTGCAAAAACACGTCCGCTTCTCGTAACTCTACTCACATCAGCGATGTTAACAAAAGATGGCCTTGTTGGTATAGGGACTTCTATCCCATTCTCAATTATGGTGGCATTATACTTATACGGTATAGCTTGGTCTGAGTTGTAAGGCACGGGACCAGGTGGGTAAATGATCAAAGGAGCAACATGTGCAGTCTGACTGTCGTAAACGATCTCTACTGGTTCAGGCAAATTGAATTGTGGTATTATAACATTCACTTCATCCTCCGGATCTCTGTCATATGTAATAGTGATAACCCTCTGGTCTAACAATTTTTGAATATCCTCCTTCACAATAGGGCAATCAACCTCTCTTGAACAAAATTCACAGACATCATAATCATGTTGATGCCTAACAAAGGCAAGTCTTCTTAAGCTCTGATGTAACCTGATCAACGAATCTCTTATGTGTTCAACTTGAAAAACTCAAAACTTTCCCGGACAACCTTCCACCATATTCACTGATGATGCCCCATGTCGAGGAAAAGGATTATCTCTAACATTTGGGTTAACATCCTTGAAATACAAGATACCATTCTTAATCAACCTCTGCACGTCCGCCTTTAGAGCAAAACAATTTTCAATGTTGTGCCCCGGCGACCCTTGATGATATTCACAAAACTGATCCGCCTTGTACCACGGAGAAGTACTATTTAGTGCGACAGGAGGAGGCTTCGTCGTTATGAGGTTCTTTCTGATAAGAGCAGGGAAAAATTCAGTATAAGTCATGGGAATGGCATCTAATTGCGGTTTCCTTGGTGAACGGTTCTGGTTGTTGAATGGATAAGCCTGTTGTCGAGGCTGCTGCTGAAATGGCCGTTGTTGAGTTGGTGGGGTTTGATGAGTTGGGGTCATCAATGCTGGGCGGACAGCCAGAGTGACTGCCGCAACGTGTGAGTAACCTCTCCTTGGTCTCCCTGGGAAGATCACACTGACATCCTGCTCTTTTCTTTTTGGTAAAACACTTCCAAACTTCTTGGTACTGCTAGACGGACTTCCTTCTTTAACCAAACGTCCTTCACGAATCCCTTCCTCCAACCGCATGCCCATACTTACCATTTTGGTGAAGTCACTGGGTGCGCTGGCAATCATTCTTTCATAGTAAAAGGAACCTAAAGTCTTCAAGAATATCTTCGTCATCTCTTTCTCCTCAAGAGGAGGATAGATTTAAGCAGCAATTTCGCGCCACCTCTGGGCGTATTCCTTAAAAGACTCTCTGTCTCTCTGGGACATCGCCCGGAGTTGATCCCTGTCCGGCGCCATGTCAATGTTGTACTTATACTGGTGAACAAAAGCTTCACTAAGATCATTAAAGTTGCGGATCCGAATACTGTCCAAACCCATATACCACTTTAGAGCGGCACCCGTCAAACTGTCCTGAAAATAGTGAATCAACAAGTCATGATCATCAGAATATGTAGACATCTTTCTCACGTACATAGTCAAGTGACTCCAAGGACACGAATCTCCCTTATATCTTTCAAAGTATGGCACTTTGAACTTTGCTGGAATCTTGACATTCGGAACTAAACACAGGTCATGAGTGTTTTTTCCAAACAAATCCTTCCCCTATAACGCTCTTAGCTCCCTCTGCATTTCTTGGAATTGGTCTTGAAATTCTTCCATTCTATCAAAAAAACCCAGACTTTCAGAAGGCTCGGCAGGATAAGTAGGTTCATTTAAGTATGGCATAGAGTGAACCACAGGAGTGACAGTTGTCATCACCGGTTGCGGGAAAGGTGTTACAGACGGGATTACAGGCGGCATGGCAGTTATCTCTGGTTGAGGAAAAGACATAGTAGGTTGAAACAAAGGCTGTACGACAGGCTGATACCCCTCTGGCACAAAGTTGTAAGGCATTCCCCACGGAAAACCTTTTGGCATCTGATGTTGAAGCGGAGAGTTGATTTGAGTCACAGATGTTGGAACGGTGACAATCTCGGAAACCACAGTAGTTGAAGTCTGAATCTCAGCAGCTGTAGTCGATGGCTGATTCTGAGCAGCCATCAAACTTTCCACTAGCGCAGTTAACTTTTCCATACCGACACGAAGGGTAGCGACCTCCTCACGAAGCTCGTGGTTTTCCTGTTCCAGATCTTCCATCTTCCTCTGACGATTGGCTCGAGTATTGTATCGATGAGACAGCTTGACAATCTATCGGAGTGGAAAAAGAAACAAGGATAAGACTCTAGAAAACATGTGAAGTATAATGTTGGATGATGCATGATACGTGATGCAAATGATAATTCATTTTGATAGTTTTTCAAGGAACTTCAATAATTTTGCACACATCAATGGTAAAGGAATTTGGAACAACAAAAACTCATTTCATTAATCAAAAGCGATAAATTACAACTTACAACTTTGGAACAACAAAACAATAAATTACACTTTGGGATAACAACCCAATAATAAAAGCAGTAAACTACAACTTTGGAACATGAAGCCCATAATAAAGCAGTAAATTACAACTTTGGAACATGAAGCCCATAATAAAAGCAGTAAATCACAACTTCGGAACATGAAGCCCTTTTACAGAGTTTTACAAAATGACATCAGTAAAATAAAACTAAAAAACTAAAGATCACCGGAATCATCAGATGAAGGACCAAACGCCAACTGCAACCGGAGCTTCCTGATCTTCTCTTCATAAAAGTCTTCCATTTCTTTCTTCTCAGCTATCAGTCGATCAACGATTTCCTTTTGTGGATTAGGAACGAGAGCAACGCTTACCGAACCTTCCTTCTTTCTCTTCCTTTCACTAGCATACTTCTTCAGTAAAGCATCCTTTTGACGAAGCTTCTCATCATGATCAATGAACCAGCCGTCTTGAATAAATAGCAAATCCTCCTTTTCCTTTAGTTGTCGAGCCAGGACCCGATTCTCATATTCAGACATGTTATACTTTTCTTTCCAAGCATCTCTCTCGGAC
Source organism: Vicia faba (assembly GCA_948472305.1). NCBI lineage: Eukaryota > Viridiplantae > Streptophyta > Magnoliopsida > Fabales > Fabaceae > Vicia > Vicia faba. The sequence continues at coordinate 748,577,290 of OX451735.1, read as the reverse complement.
TTCATCCTAGCCAGATTTCCTTGGTATTCTCCCATATTCTCGATAGGGATATCAACAGATGACGATGCAACGGTAGGGAATAAAGTTTTCTCAGGTTTATAGGGCATCTTGAGAGCACAAGCTCTAGCACGGATCCATTGTAGGTAAGGCTCCAAAGAAACGGCACCCTTATGTCCTAACATGTCTCTCCCTTTCCTATGGATGTGGCGCCAAGCTCCTTCGATCTCCCTCTTAGCTGCCTGGTGATCTTGTCCTTCTTGTAAAAAGAAACCACTCACATGGATATTGTTTGGCTTGTCCCTCATCGGGTATCCAAACTGACTGCACGCGAGAACTGGGTTATAGTTAATTCCACCTTTCGTACCAAGAAGAGGCACGTTAGGAAAAGCACCACAGCTATCGATGATCTTCACGTCATAGTAAGCTCGATTATACCAATCAATGTCGAAATGAGTGAGAGCCATAATTTTTGGCGCCCATCGCGGCTCCTTCTCGAGATCCTAGAAAACATCAGACCTAGGTAGATGAGAAACATACCACTGATACAGCAACGGTGCACAACAAATAATCATCCCTCCTTGACAAGAGTTTCAAAGATGGATGGAGTAGTAGGTATCTCCTAGCAGCGTAGGGACCGGATTTCCAATCAAGAAAATTCTGATGGCGTTGATATCCACAAACTTATCAACGTTAGGGAACAAGAATAGACCATAAGCGAGTAAAGCAAAGACGTCTTCAAAGGCAATATTATCTTTTATCTCAGCGAAATGACGAGCTTTCCTCAACAAAAACTGCGCAGACAAACCTCGGATTCCCCCTTTTGTAGTCATGTTCTCCTCTATCTCTGACTTCTTCAAGTGGGTGATGGTCGCTATCTCGTGAGATTTGGGTTCCTCTTTTAATCCAGAAAAAGGAACACAGTCGATGATCGGAAAACCGAGTATGTAGGAGTACTCTTCTAAGGTGGGCATTAACTGGTAATCCGGAAAGGTGAAACATCGGTACAAAGGATCATAGAATTGGACTAACGTACTAAGGATGCCTTCTTTCATCTTGCGCTTCATGAGAGGTATAATGGACCCATACTTTTTCTGAAAATTCGTCGAGTTCTTGATCTTAGGAATTAAACTCTTCAGTTCTTCAATCTCGGGCTCCTTAAAACTAAAACTTCGAGTGTTTCTCCTTCCAAATTCCATAATAATAGTACCTGAGATGTCTGCAAGAATCATTCTTAAGTTCCTTAAAAAACAAGTTTTTTACAAAAATGTTTATGGATGTATGGATGAATGATAATGCAACAGTTACACACAAGTTCACAAACATGGGGTTCAAAGGTTCAACGTTTCGAGCATGGAGTCAAAGGTAAAGCCCACCCCAAGGTATGTACTACGGTTTAATCACACCTGTAAGAAAAGGTTCTAAGAGTTCCCAGAGTCTACATTCCTCCTTCGGATATTACCAACGTCTTGATTACTCAATAATTAGCAATATTCTCAAGAGAAACTCATCCGAGCGTAGCATCGCGTAACAACTACTTCCGAATTACTCCGTTATAGTCTCCGCGCTACACCTAAAAGGCCAAGATGGGTTAGGGTTCTACGGTTCTCAATTTCTCTGGCTCCCAGGTCGAAAATAATAATGTCTTCCCGATTACTCGGTAAACAAATATTATGTTCAAAAGGGCCTTCCATTGAGTGGGGGATCTCATGCCTCCTTCTTCGGGATTACTCCCGCAAAGTTAACATGACTATATCGTCCGTCCTATTCTTAAGTGTAATTTAACCCGGGTATAGGATTCGTCCTTTGCAAAAAACCCAAACAACCCCAATTTAAACACATAATCAAACAAATCAAACAATAATAAAACAGATAAAACAAACTAGGCTTAACCCACTTAGGGATGGACCAGCAAGAGGTCAATCTTTCCCCAGTAGAGTCGCCAATTCTGTAGCGATAAAAAATGTAGCGGGGTAAATCGGAGATCAAATTATTAATTAATTCGTCTCACAAAAGCAAGAGTCGTCACCGCGCTTTATTATTTCCAAGGGAAAAGGGGAAAGAGCGAAATAAAACCCTAAAGTATGCAATGTAAAATAATACTTTTAAAAGTAATAAAAATACAAGGCGTTTTTGAAAAGAGGTCTATGGTTCGGGGGTTGGTTATACAATGGGAAGGTATTAGCACCCAATGTATCTATAGTACTCTATAGGAACCTTTTGAAATATCTGTTTATTAAAATTTGTTTGTTTGATTAAAAATAAATTGTTTTGGCCGAAAAGGGGTACAGACGGGTTTTTGAAGGTACAACGACCTAATGCCAAAGTTTTGACTTAAAAGGTATAAGTTTTGAAAAAATTGAATATTTGGGGAAATTATCTTAAGTTTTAATGAAATGAAGATATTCGCGTGATTGGATTTGAGGACATGAAGTTAACAAATTTAATCATTTTTTTCTCTTGGATTTAGACGTAAACAGAATAACCAAATAAAGATGAAATAATCAAATAGAAAATTAGATAGATAATGATTAAGTAGCTAAGTGATATATAACCACAACAACGATTAAATAACAGACTAAATGGTGTGAACATGCATTTTTATATTTTTATTTTAATATGTACAAAGCAAGAGAATTAATTAAAGAAAATAAAATGTTTTTTTTTTAAATTTCTATTTTTATATGTTTTTTAGTATTAATATACAAATAATAAAATACCCTAATATCTTATACTAATTCATGTATTTTAACTAATCTTTTTATATATAAAGTCTTAACTGATATATAAAAAGGGATTGTTCATTAGGAATTAATATAAATGAAACTAATATATTTAATTAAATTATATATGAAAAATGGTTTGTATTATTTAAAATTATAAAAGAAAGGTGAATCAATTTTTTTGTTTAGGAATGTTTAAAACAAAATAAAAGGAAAAAAAGAAAGGGCCAAAGAGTTTTTAAGGGCCCAAAATAAGAACAAACAGAAATGGGGTGGGGGTGTTCTAAGAAATTCGTTGGGTTTTAGGCATAGGAAATGGGTTAAGCCCAAATAATGAAACAAAGTTTAGGGTTAAACATTTGTCTTAGTTTGGGGAAAAATGGATTAGGGTTAAGCAAAGGGTACAGAACGACGCTCTTCTTCGTTATGGATTCGTCTTCGTCTTCCTTCTTCTCTTTCGAACCAAAAAACATCCAGGACCAAGCCCTTTTGCCTCAAAGCTGCCAGCGCCACCAACTGCGTCTCCTTCTCCATGGGTCGCTCAGTGATACGGTGTAAAGGTGACGATCTCGTCCTTTAATGCATTAGGTTTTTTTATGATTTTAGCATGTTTATGAATTTGTATGTTTATGATTTTGTATTCATTTCTTTTCTGACTCTAGCTTCAATATGGTGTTTCTGTCAAGATGCGCGAAATGGAGGGAAAGAAATTATACCTTGACGGAGGAGGGGAATGAATGGTGGTGGAGGCGCTCAGGTGGCTGGATGGCGAAGAGGCAATGACGCTGAAGCTAGCTTGCTTTTGCTGGAACCTGGTACTTTGCTTGCCCTTCTGAGTAGTTTGTGTACCTTGTGATGTTTTTTTATCTTCTTCTCCTTGCCTTGATGATGATGGACTGAACCACTTTATCTTCTTTCTTCTTACTGCTTGTTGCCTCGTTGCTTAATATGCTTGCTCCTTTCCCAATGATGAATGTTCTGAGGGCCTTTGATGTTTGACACTGATTTGCCTTGAACGTTTCCTTTTGTTTGGTTGTCTTGATGCTTGGATGCTTGAATACTTTTCCTCTCTTCTTTCGACCTCGCTTCTGTTGCTTTCTTTGTATATTGGCCTGTGATGAAGTTTTTCTGAGGCCTGATGGGTTTGGAAATTGGTTTGATAAGTTCGTGTTGTTTGTGGTATTCTGGTTTTTGGCGTTGTGGCTTAGGCTTTGGCTAGGCAACAGGTTTGTGCAGGTTATGGCCTGGACTTTTGCTTGACAAGTTTTGTTTAGGCTTCAGGCAGGTTGGGCGTTACTGGTTTATTGATGGTTTCAGGCCATTGAGGTTCTTGGGCTTCAGTTGACAGGATTTTGATGGTTTGAACTTGACAGGTTTTTGGCCTTGAATGGTTAGGCTGGTATGCTGTTTTGGGTTTACTGTGCTTACAGGTTTTAGTAGTTTAGACTTAATGACAGGTTGGGGCTTTGGTGAGGCTTCACAGTTTTGCTTTTTTTTTTATTGTTGTTTGACAGGGTTGGTGTTTTATGCTTTAGGCAGGTTGAAGACTTGACATGGTTAAGGATTTTGGCTTTGTGTTACAGGTTATCGTTTGAGGCTTCAAACAGGTTTTGGAAATCTGTTTTTGTTTTTGGCTTTCCACAGGTTTTGAACTCTCATTTTCTTTTGAAGAGTTTGTGTTGTTTTATATCAGTTGGTCCCCTTAGCTCTGATGGTTCGGGTTCTTGTATATTTTAACCATTTTTTGCCTTTGATACTTCTGCACATCTACTGTTCCATTCAGTTTGTTTTGTATCCTTTTTCTATGCTTCCCTTTTTTTACTGTGTTACTGCAGTTTTGTTTTATATCCCTTTTCTGCCTAAGGCCAAAACCTGTAAACCCACACTCTTTTCTCTCTTCTCTCTCCTTAGTACAGTTTGAAACATTAAAATGATGCTATGTACTTTTGTTCTGAAAAAGCAAAGCTGGAAAATGATGAATTTAGGAATATTTGCTTGCATATATGGTTTTGATCTGCACATTTCTTCTTTGCCATCTGCATTGTTACAGTATGGAGCCTTGTGTTTGGACCTCCTCCCATATGTTGGATAGTTTATGTTGGACTTTGGTTTTGAAAAATGAGTAACTTTGACTTGCATATGCTATTGGCTTTGAAATATGCAGTTTTGACAATTTGAAATGTGCAATTGATTTTGAACTATGCAGTTGGTTTTGAAATATGCAGTTAGTTTTGAAATATTGAATTTGTGCATAATTTTAACTTGTGCATTCATATTTATCAATAAATATTCATCCCTTTTTGTGAACCGGGAGAAATCCCGTGATTTGCAAAGAGGGTAAAAAACTGATTCCAGTCGTTTGCTTTTAATGATGAACTCTAAATTAATTGTCTGCTTTTAATTATATATCTATTTCTGACTTTTTCTTTTAATTCTTTTGCAGGTAAAATCAAATGAGCATCAAATAAGTATTGGATAGAAGATGAAGATTTAGAACTTAGAAAAATTAGGATAGTTTTTATTTCACTTTAAACATTTGTAAAAATTATCATTGTAAATACTTTGTAAATAAATACAGTATTTAAACAACAATTGTAACAATTAGAATAAAGATGAATAAAACTCTATTATTTTACCAGTTAATTCTTTTCTTTTTTCCAATTATTTACTTTATCATTTATAATTCTTTAAATTATAACAACTGAAAATGAATTCCAACTATTTAAATTCAGAATAATAAATAATTAAATAAACATCATTGATCAATTAATAAACTTCTTTTCAAATATTTACTTTATTATTTATAATTCTTTAAATTATATAATAACTGAAAATAAATTCCAATTATTTAAACTCAGAATAATAAATAATTAAATAAACAGCATTGATCAATTAATAAACTTCTTTTCAAATATTTACTTTATTATTTATAATTCTTTAAATTATATAATAACTGAAAATAAATTCCAATTATTTAAACTCGGAATAATAAATAATTAAATAAACATCATTGATCAATTAATAAATTTCTTTTCAAACATTTACTTTATTATTTATAATTCTTTAAATTATATAATAACTGAAAATAAATTCCAATTATTTAAACTCAGAATAATAAATAATTAAATAAATATTGTTTTAGCATTGATCAATTAATAAATTTAGCGTTTCAAAAATAACCTGCTCTTGACTTGAAAAAGTTATGAATTTAAAAAAAACTGCTTTGAAAGTTGATAAAGATAGGTCAAAACACTTGCAATGTAATGATGCAGATGGGAGATGGTATCTTAGGTCAAAATTTGGGGTACAACAGTAGGCGCGCCGAGCGTTTGGATTGTACTGAGGTAAGGTGGTATTAGGATTCTTGGGAGCCTCTTTCAAGGTTGCTAAGTTGGATCTCAGTGAATGGGGTAGAACCTCTGTTAATGTCATGTTAATCCGGGTAAACTGCCTTTGCGGTCTTTCTACCCTTTGCTAATTGTTGCATTGTGGAGCAGCCGCAGGCCTAGGTATCATTACAGCACTTACCGAAGGACAATGTTCAGCTCTGCTCTGGCCTCTTGGGCTATAGATAGCACTGGCTTCCTTCTTACCATCGAAGGGCTTCTTTACTGAACTCGAGGAGGTGTCTCTCTGTATTTTATCGCTCCGGATCCCAGCTTCTACCCTTTCTCCAGTTAATATCAGCTCAGTGAAACCATTCGATGAGCTATCGATCAAATGGTTAAAGAATGGACCATATAACGTCCCAAGAAACATGTCGACCAACTCCCTATCAGACAAAGGGGGTTGGACTCTCCTGGCCAAATCTCTCCACTTCTGTGCATAGTCCTTAAAGCCTTCACCTGCACCCATGGACATATTCTGAAGTTGAGTATGGGTAGGGCAAGGTCGGCATTGTATTGATACTTCTTATAAAAAGCAGCAGCCAAATCCTCCTAGTTTCGGACATTGGTTCCCTCCAATTGGTAGAACCATTCAAGCTGAGTCCCTAACAGACTATCTTGGAATAAGTGAACCCACAAGTTCCTATCAGTAGTGTGAGGCTAGATCTTCTTCATATAGGAACGGAGATAAAGCTTGGGACAAGATACTCCATCATACCTTGCGAATATCAGAGCTTTAAACTTTTGTGGGATGACTACCCCAGACACCAATCCCAGCTCTTCAAAATCCAGCCCTGGTATTCTCTGGATCTCCATAGCACTTAACCGATCCTCTAACTGCTTGTACCTATCCTCAGTGGGAGGATACTACTCATTATTGTAGTCTGTATCATTGTCAGAGACTTCAGGACTAGGGTTCTCCTCCCTTGTTTCTCTCTCTTGATTTTCCCCTTCTTTGGACGAGGAGGTCAGATCGACTGGTTGCCTTAGCGGCCCCCCAAATCTTCTGCCCGTATTGAGGGCACCGGCGGGCTTCTTCTTCTTCTCTTTCAGGATGAGGGCATTCAGATCCTCCTTCCCTTTTTCCAGAGTTATGAACATCTGTTGAAATTGGGCATTTTGTGCCTGAAGATCTTTGATGCTTTGTTCAGAAGACATTTTTGTTGAAATAAACAACGAAGAAGATGAGAAACCGGTAATGGTACCTGCTTAATGCAATGTTATGGATGATATGTATATGCAATGATTTCAAGGAAATTAGAGATTGAAATTTTCTTTAGACAAAAAGGGAACACACGTTATATTAATAAATCAAAGCTTGAGTACATCATGCCTCTTTGGGCTTATAAAGAAATACAAAAACTCTAAGATAAAAAGGTTGTACGCATCCTCTTTGGTGCGATGTAGGCGTTTAGAGTCCGCTCTTCATGAAGCTGTTTGGTGAGCTCCAAATTCTTCTTCTTGCTGGCGTAGAATTAGGCCTCAAAAGTGTCTCGTTCCCCCTTAAGTTGTATCCAATCCCTTTGTAAGTCTTCAAGAGAGGCGGGCATGTCAGGATGTAGGATAGTGTATGGAACATCTCCTTTCACAACAGGCTCTATGATCACTGGGAGAATGGAGGGGTAAGGCATCATAAGACTTTAAGCACAAGCTCGTACCCATTTGAGGTAAGGCTCAAGAGGGATGGAATTCTTGTGCCCCAATTTCTTGCTATCTACCTTGTTCAACATCCTCCAGGCTCGGATAAACCTCTGGCGACCTTGATTGTCACTCTCGTAGTCAAATACTAACCCTTGAATCAGCATCTCATGTGGACCATCCCTTCGGGCATAACCAAACTGTCTTAAAGCTAAGCAGGGGTTATAGGTGATACCTCCCTTAATTCCAAGTAAGGAGACATTAGGGAATTCTCCACAACAATCGACGATAATAACATTCTCTATAGATCGGGAACACCAACGGATGTCTGAATGTTTGAGCGTCATCAACCTTTGTGACCACCTTAAACCTTGCTCGTTCTTCAATACAGATTGGGGAAGATGCGAAATAAACCATCTTGCCAAGAGAGGAGTGCAACACATAAGGATACCTCTTTTCCTCATAGTGCGAGTGTGAAAGGAATGTAGGATGTCTCAAAGAAAAGTAGGCACCAGGTTACGATACACGAAGATTTTGACGGTGTTCACATCTATGAGTTGGTCAGGATTTGGAAACAAAACCATCCCATAGATGAGGAGAGCCATAATTTCCTCAAAAGCTTGCAAATCAAAAGAGTTCCAATAGTTTTGGGCTTTCTCAAACAAGAACTTTTCTAGGAAACCCTTGACACCACTCATTGTCTCCCAATTAGTTGTGATATCAGATGGTTGCAAGTGTAGAGCTTGAGCAATCTCTTCGAGCTTTGGATCTCTTTCTGTACCGTTGAAAGGTAGTTGATTGAGAATGGGAATCCTCAAGAGTTGGTAGAATTCTTCCCAAGTTGGCACAAGTTGATAATCAGGAAATGTGAAGCAGTGGTGTAAAGGATCAAAGAACTGGAAGAGCACCTTCATCATGTCTTCATCAGTGTTGGAGGTAACCAAGTTTAGTAGGCGGCCATGCATTTCGGTGAATGGAGAGTTTTCAGGAATCCTTGATGCTAGCTCTTTAAGCCAAGGAGGAATCCTTACAAGATTGACTTGAATGGTTTTCCTGCGAATAGAATCCATGTCCTACAAAACATAACAAAGATAAATCCCAAGACCCTTAAAATGGTTTATGAGTATGATGTTATGATGTTTATGATGTTTATGATGTTTATGATGTTATGTACTAGTATATACATACAAACAAAGCAAACAAGTCCTTAGGTTTAGGCTTGCATGGAGTCTCATAGGTAAGTACCCTCTTGAAGTTTAGTTGGCTCAAACCTGTCCTAATAATAGTATCCGGGTTCTAAGGAGCTCAATATCACTGGTTTGTTTTCTCAGGCATTTTTTCAGTGCAAGCCTCTTTAATGATGATTGAAATATTCCAAAAAACCAAACCTCAATTAGTGTAGTATCCAGTATCTACCAACTTCGGACTGCACCAAAGACGATCATCTCACTACGTCCTAAAGGCCAAGTTGATCAAGTAAAGGTTCTAAAAGTCAATTAGTGCTTCATGACATCACTCAGTGGCCCCGTGTTCTCCTTGACTACTCAAGGGCTACCGGTACCCACAAATATGTCGCACTAACGTAGCTATTGCTTAGACCATATCGGTATACCTCGCACAGTTTCTACAATGTATTTCTACTTACCTATAAGGTATCCTAAATACGGGTAGAGGATTCAAACCCAAACAAAGAACCATAATGTAAACATACAAGTCAAACAATGAAAGCAAGTAAATGTGATATAACCCTAAGGTAACCCCACTTTAAGAATTTCCCCAGCAGAGTTGTCAGTTCTGTGATACAGTGGGAGAACTGGCTTGGGTGTTTTGCGTTTGATCGCAAAATGTTGCGATTAGCAAGAGTCTCCACCAACTTTTCTTTTATCCAAAAGGAAAGGTGAAAAAGCACAGGAAAAGACCTTTGAGATGTTTTCTTGAGTTCGGGGGGTAGATTATGAAAAGGGAAGGTATTAACACCCTTTTCATCCATGGTTTTCCATGGGATCTTGGTTGCTTGTTACATCACTTGCTTTTGTTTGAATGTGCTTGTGGTGTGGGTGTTGAACGTATTTTGAAAAATGTCTTTGTAATGATTCTCGTTTCTATAAGAACGCGTACAAAGTTTTGTTTCGAAAATAGTTCAAAGAGGTGTTTGTGGAATGTGTTTTTGAAAGTGATTTTGAAAAGGGTTTTCTTTGTAATGGCTCTCGGTTCTATAAGAACGCGTACAAAGTGTTGTCTTTTGAAAGTGTTTCAAAATGAGAGTGTTTGGTGTATAAAATGTTTTTGTTTTGAGCAAGCGAGCAACTAGGAGTATTCTACCTACTCAAAAGATCTTAGGTGTTCTTTTCCTTCTCCTTTAGATATGGCTATCTTACCATTGTTTTGGTAAGAAGCCTCATCGTTGGATGTGAAGGGACGGGAGTGAGACGTTTGTATAGTCATAGAAGGCAACTCATACATTTTAGCAATGTTGTTTTAGGGACTAGATCGTTTACCAAAGGCAACATCGAGGGTCATCGAGGGACTACGATCTTTTATCGAGGGTCTTTTTCTAAAAACGCTCATGTTCGAGGGACATGAATAATTTCTGATAGGAAACAAGTGAGATTACCCTAAGGGTGCAAAGTGTATTTGATTGCATACATTTAGTCTTGATTAGGGTGATCTATTTGTTGATTTCATGTCTTGCCATACACACCCTAATTACTAGCATTATATTTGAAAAGCGATAAATTATGGAAATATCAAGTCCTATGCTATTACAATATTTAGGGATGGGGGTGCAAATTTACAAATGGGGGTTATAAGAATTTAAATCCTATTTAACTATTACAACCATATTGAAATGTACAATGCAAGAAAGAAAAAGGATTTGTTTTGAAAATGATTTTTTGTCTTAATGAATAAATAAATAAAAGAAAGAAATAAATTAAAAAAAGAAAATATTTTTTATGTCTATTTTTTATATTAATAAAAAGGATGTTAATGTTAAAAATGATAAAAAGGAAAATAACGAGAGAAAAGAATCAGCATGTTGCTGAAAGCAAAGCAACGGGGATCAGAAGTTCTGATGTCGGGCGCGTTGTGGTTCAACAAGAAACATCAGAGGAAATCAGAAATTTTGAGTTGATACACTCTGAGGTCCTGCAAGAAACGTTAGAGGAAAAACACAGAAGTTCTGGGTTGCTACGTGCTTAAGTTCTGAATGTGAGAGCAGTGAGAAAATCTTAGAAGTTATGTACGTATTAAAACAGTGGGAAGAACTCATAAGTTCTATATTGTGCTAAGACAGTGAGTGAATGTCAGAAGTTCAGTGTGTGTTAACAACGAGTGAACATCAGAAGTTCAGTGTGTCTAAACAGTGAGAAAATCATAGAAGTTCTAAGTGTTAAAACAGTGAGTGGAAACATCAAAAGTTCTGTGCCACATTTCAACTCTTTTGTCATATTAATCAGCATATCAACAATTTATTCAGTTCTAAACAAACAGCAAATCAAAAGGATAAAAGCACAACAGTTTGTAGAAGTTCTAATCCTAAATCCGAGCCTAGCCCTAATCAAGAAGTTTTGATCCACAACTTTTCTACTTATGCAATGATATGGACAACGTTAATACTTTGATATTTACATATTTTAATGATGTTCTGAATGAAAAGATGCAAAGTCAGAAAGACTTACCTTGAATCTGAAGTGTGTGCTTGGAACTTGAACTACCGCCTTCAAATGTTCTGGAGTCAGCAAGAACAACGGAAGAGAAAATGCTAAATTCTTTGATTCAAAGGGAAGAACAAAGGTTTTGTTTTCTGTTTGGGAATTCTAGATTTTTACGAAGGTTTCACAGTTTTATTTTCTCTCTTTTGATTATTCTTTCTCTCCAAAAGCCAGCCCCTTGAAAGTGTGATGGAGCAACTTATTTATAGGTGAATTTGTTGTGGTTTTTGGAGGGAAAATCAAATGGGATTTTAAACCATTTTGACATACTGTTCCATTGCTTTTTAAACACAGTTTTCGTATGCTAATTTGGTGCAATTATGGGGTTTGAGAAAAACGCAGGTGTGGAATGGATCAGCAGCACCTTGGAGTGTAGTGGCAACTGGTGGCAGGATTGTGCTACAGCAGTGCAGCAGGTCGCTCAAACGAGGTTTTGGGATCTGGTGATGTTCTGATCGTAGAAGACCAGAAACGTAGCCTCCATATGCTGAAGAGTCAATGTTCTGACCGAAGAACATTGCTTCCCTATGTTCTGATTGAAGGACATAGTTTCCATATGTTCTGATTGATGAGTTATGTTCCTAACCAATGTTTGCAAATTCTAATTGCGCTTGCGTGGGGGCTGGCCCAGAAGTTCTGAAGTACCATATTCTCTTAACACTTAGAAAATTTTCTAAATGCTTAGAAATTTGATATTTTCAAAGCAATTTCTGACTTCTGATTTTGATGAACTAATTTCATGTCTTGATGAAATATAATTGTTGAAAATTGATTTTTAATCTAAAAGTCAAAGTTTGATTTTTCCAGTGTGCTTTTGACTATTTTGTCCTTGTGAATGATTTTTCTTGGAAAATTGTAATTCAAGACTTGAAACTTGATAGAAGCAAACCTGAGGGTCCAGGGTGATCCTTTGAGAAATGAGAGGGAAAATTTTGGAGTACAACAACTGGGACATCCATAAACCATATTCATCTCTTTTTCATATTCAACACTTGGTCTAATTATGTGGGTAAGACCTTCATCCATCATTTCTTGTAGATTAGCTCTCACTTTATCACATCCATGAATGTCTATACTGCAGACACTACAAGTGGCATGATCATGTGTATAATAGTTGAACTCACAGAGATCAACATGTATCTTCACTAAATCACCTCTGACCAAATTGATATTAAAAATCCTGAAGTCCCCGGGATAGCCAACAACCATATTTATAGCACTTCCACCTCCATATTTGGGTAGTGGATTATCCTTCACATCGTGACCAATGTCTTTAAAAGGCAAGAGACCAGATCTTACCATTTTCTGTACTTCTGACTTCAATGGATAACAATTTTCAATACTGTGCCCAGGGGATCCTTGATGAAAAACACAAGTCTGATCCGCCTTATAATACCATGGTAAAGTTGAAGGTATATCAGGGGAGGCCTAGTCACCAATTACTTTTGAATCAAAGCCGGAAACAATTATGCATAACTCATCGAAATAGGATCAAAAGCTTCTCTCTTCTGACCTTGCCCTTGATTACCTTGTCGAGGTTCTCTCTCCACTATTCGAAATGAATAAAGTTGTTATTTCAGATACAACCTGTGAGCCAAAGACTTTGTCATATACAATGATTCAAGTTTTGTCCACATAGAAACCGCAATTTGCTCCCTTGCAACTTCTCTTAGAACTTTACCCTCGAGGCACAAGATAATGGCACTCCTGGCCTTATCCACTATTTTGGTCTATTGTACTTGTGTAAGCCATGCATACATCAATGCTTCACTCTTTAAAGCATTGATACACTTCTCTTGAATTAAAATTGCTTGCATCTTAATTTTCTACAATCTGAAGTCGTTGTTACCGGAAAATTTCTCGATCTCCCATCTACCAATTGTGCTCAATACCTTTGTGCTCCACGCTCACCGCACCACTTGTTGTGAATCTTGTTGTGAATTACGTCAAAATTCAAGATCAATTTGTGAGACAAAGAATAGTAGCAGCCAAAATAAATTATCTACAATAATAATAATCCGTACGTAGATAATATAATATAATAAGGTGAGAAAAAGACGAAGGTTTGCTTACCCAGTTCGATCAAATGATCTATTCTGGGGGAGAGATCATCTCTCCAATTCACTATACTCAGAAAGTGAGTTTAAATAACTCCAAAGGTTTCCCAAAAATCCTTGACTTTCTAAGGTTTCCTTTGAGAATAGGCAAAACTCTATGCTATGCATTAAACCATTGCTCTCCCTTGTTGTTGTAAGCTCTAAGATTGTCACACCTACAAACATATAAGAGATGCATATTTATAATAACAAACACCACACAAATAAAGCCGAAAATCACAATCCAATTAATTATACATGGAGCCGTAGACCAAACCTAAAAAGCCCGAAAACCCGAAATCACTATTCATCATACGAACATCACTATTCACCGTACGGGCATCACTATTCATCCATACGGATGATACTACTCACCAATCTATTTTTTTCTTCCCGATTTCTATTTTTCGACTTTTCGTCTGACTTTCTAAAACTTTCGATTTTTGTGATAAATACAATCTCTAAAATATATTTTCTTTCTCTTAATGAACCAAGGTTTTAAGGCACAGTTACCACACTATAATATTCGACAAACCTACTACCCCCAACAAAGATTAGTCGTCAAACACCCAAAGAAAACATATCAATTATCCTATGTATCAACATCAAAAATTGGCAATTTATCGGGCATGGAGTGTACTTATAATTATATAATTAGTAGAGAAGTACTCCCTTTGTCCCAAATTATAAGAGAAATTTACTTTTTAGATTTATTGAATAATTAATGTATTTGATATATATTTGAGACAGAAGGAATATTGATTAATTAGATAAATATTTTTTATTTAATTATTTTTAAAAAGTTTAAATTAATTTAGTAATACGTACCTAACAAAACAATAAGATACAACCTAAATTCCCTATTAATTTCTCAATCTCTCTCCTAGACAAAACTGTCATTGACAGACAATTAACTAACAACAAACAACAAACATTGCAATATCCATCATCCATGACAATCACATTGTTTTATCCTTTTTCTTTTCTTTTTCCACCATTTTCATAATAGAAAATGTAAACAAAAACTTCAACAATTAATTAACATAAACACGCCACCATCCCCGTTGCATGCAACCACCACATGGGTCTTTACAACCGCCGTCACGAATCCTCCCCTAGCCCTTTCCCTCCGATAATCTCTGTCCCTCCTCCATACAACCACTCCCACACCCGCCATGAATCATCTCCATTCCTTTCCATGTCACCACCGCCACGTCCACCTTCCCCTGACTGCACCACCATCACCACCGACAAAAATATCAACCTCAACCGCCGTGACTCATTGCCACCTTCTTTCCCTCCAAACTCCCCTCCCGTAACAACCTCCCATTTCCGTCGTGACTCATATCCAGGTCCTTTTCCTAACCTCCCATCACCTTCCTCCTCCACGGTTTCCGAACCTCAGTTGCCCCTCTACCATACTCGACGTGAATCATGTCCGAATCCATTTCCTTTCCCGCTTTCACCGTATCATGAATCAACAGATCTATCTCTTCTTCCTTCAACTTCTTCCTCAAGAAACCTCAACAACCGTCTCCTCAGACGCAGACTAGATATTCGCAACAAAGATAACTACCATGACCCCAATAACGGCCTTACATGGCCGTTTTACGATATCAAACTCCTCGACGATGATGACATAAGAGAAACTGCGTACGAAGTTTTCTTCACCGCGTGCAGGTCTTGCCCCGGTTTTGGTGGCCGGAGTGCCCTCACGTTTTATTCAAAACATGAAAACGGCGGCGGGGGAGGGACGAGCCCGGGTAATCAGGTGGCAGAGACAAGTAGGATGAAAAGAGCGCTTGGTTTGAAGATTTTGAAAAGCTCTTTGTCTCAAAGAATGGTGTCTAGAGGCAGTTGGACAATGCCAATGTCATCACCTTCGTCGTCGCCCGTGGCAGAAAGTAGCCCGCGCACTCGGGTTGTGCCAAGGCGGATAATGACTATGGCGGAAGTCATGAGGCTACAAATGGGGGTTTCGGAACAAAGTGATAGCCGGTTGAGGAAAACACTTATGAGGACCCTTGTTGGTCAAGTAAGTTCTCCTTCCTTTTTTTAATATAAATCCTTTCGACATTTTCACACGTATTAAGAAATGTAATCATTATTATTGTATCATACATTGTATCAGACCGATAAGTTTGAGAATAGTAAATACTTAAGAGCATAAAAGTAAAATATCATTAATCATTTATTGGTATTGTAAAACGACTTTGTATAAATTTAAAGATGTGAATTGCAGCTTGGTCGACAAGCAGAAACAATAATCCTCCCTTTGGAACTTCTTCGACACCTGAAACCTTCTGAATTCAATAACCCTCATGAGTACCATTTATGGCAAAAACGGCAGCTCAAGATCCTCGAAGCGGGGCTCCTTTTACACCCTTCAATTCCGGTAGAAAAGACCAACACATTCGCGAAGAATCTCAAGGAAATAATCCGTAGCGGTGAACTCAAACCAATAGACACAAGCAAAAACTCGGAAACAATGAGAACCTTTAGCAACTCAGTGGTTTCCTTATCGATGAAAAGTCCGGATGGTGTTCCGACTAACGTCTGCCATTGGGCTAATGGGTTTCCTGTCAATGTTCACCTCTACATTTCCCTTCTTCAGTCCATTTTTGACCTCGAGGACGAAACATTAGTCCTTGATGAAGTCGATGAATTACTCGAGCTGATGAAGAAAACATGGTCGACACTTGGGCTCAATAGGCCGATTCACAATTTGTGCTTCGCGTGGACGCTGTTTCAACAATATGTAGCAACTGGACAGAGAGAACCTGACCTTCTTTGTGCCTCACATACTATGTTCAATGAAGTTGCAAATGATGCTAAGAAAGAAAAGGAAACCCTGTATGTTAATATGTTGAAATCAGTACTGGGTTCGTTGCAGAGTTGGGCCGATAAGAGGTTACTTAACTACCACGGATATTTTCAAGGAGAGTCTATTCGACAAATCGAAAACCTTCTTCCTGTGGTGCTGTTGGCATCCAAGACTTTAGGAGATGTTACAATATCTGATGGAGATTGGCAAAACAAAGGAGATTCCTCTGTCGATCGGGTTGATGATTATATTCGTTCATCGTTGAAAAATGCATTTGAGATGGTATGTGATTATATTCTCCATTAGCCACATTTTTTATAACTATTGAAGTCATAACTAAAATCTAATGATGTTCTTGTTGCTCTTTTATGATTGAAGATAATAGAAACAGAAAATGCAAAATCCACCGAATCTGAAACAAAGAAAGACATAAGTGAAGTTATGCTTGATTTAGCTAAGGATACTGAAGATTTAGCGATGAAGGAGAAACGGGCATACAGCCCGATTTTAAAGAAATGGCACTCGATAGCAGGCGCAGTTGCGGCATTGACACTGAACAATTGCTATGGACATGTGCTAAAGCAGTATCTAAGTGAAATGATAAAAACAATAACAGTTGAGTTGATTTTAGTACTGCAGAGAGCTAGAAGGCTAGAAGATATTTTGGTTCAAATGGTTGTTGAAAATTCGGCCGACTGCGATGATGGTGGCAAAACAGTTGTAAGAGAAATGGTTCCTTTTGAAGTTGATTTAACCATAATGGACCTAATGAGAAAATGGATTGATGAATCATTGGAAAAAGGGAATGTGTGTTTGCAGAGAGCAAAAGAAACTGAAGTAAGTTTTACCTTTATGATTATGATGCTCTTTGTTTAGAAATAGAGTGAAGCACGAACCTCCTGACACAACACTGACACAGAGACATTGTCAGTATTATAAAGAACAGAACACAATATATTATGCATTTAAAAAATTTATTAAATGTTTTTTGTTTTCAACTTCCATTTCAGACATGGAATCCGAAGTCTAAATCGGAGCCGTATGCAAAATCAGTGGTGGAGTTGATGAATTTGGCCAAGAAAATTGTGAAAGATTTCTTCCAAATTCCAATTGCAATAACTGAGGATTTGGTTCAAGAACTTGCTGATGGATTACACAAAATCTTTAAAGAGTACACAATGTTTATAGCAGCATGTGGTAACTACTCTTTATTCATAAAACCAAAACTTTTTATTCTTTAGAAAATCCTTAAACTAGTTTGAATTTATAACAAAAGTTAAGAAAATAGCTGATCACAATTTTTAGTACTCGTAATCTATGAAGCACATATACATCTAAGAGTAGGTGTGTCGCAAATGTCCGACACTTATATAACACTCATATGACATAAGTTGGAAAAGTAAGACGAGTGTCGGAAAAGTCAGACTCGTGTCTCTAAAAAAATAGTTTTTTCTGTTTCAATACTCTTTGAATCGATGTTTGACACCTGTATGACATTTATACAATACGTGTAGACAATTCAGACCACTGTTACAAGAAAAAATATGTTTTTTTTACATTACCATCAATGTCGGAGTGTCCTTGTCTGTGTCATGATGTTCGTGTTTGATAGCTCCTAATTCACAAAATATCTAGTAACTTGTGATTAACTGTGGTCCACAAAAACTACTATGAAGCAAATTGTGATTAACTATTTTGTGGTGTAAATTTCTATCAGGTTTGAAAGAGAACTATATTCCTTCTCTTCCACCATTGACAAGGTGCAACAGAAATTCGAAGTTCCACAAGCTATGGAAGATAGCTAGTCCCTGCAATGTTAGTTGTGAAGATCCACACATATATGGAATATATGAATCAAGTCACCCTCATTCATGCACTAGCCGAGGAACACAACGTCTCTACATTCGTCTCAACACCTTGCACTATCTCCTTTCTCACATCTCAACGCTCGACAAATCGCTCACACTCACCCAAGGAGTAGTACCTTCCGATCGCCTCCGCTGCTCAACAGACACCAACAAGACTCAAGGAAAATCAACTTCATATTTTGAAACAGTTAACAACTCCATCTTAGCAGCCTGCCAGCACCTCTCAGAAGTGGCTTCCTACCGTCTCATATTCTTCGACTCAAACTCTTTCATCTACGATAGTCTCTATGTCGGAGACGTTGCCAATGCTCGAATCAACAATGCCGTGACAATCCTCAAACATAATATCAAACTAATGACAGCCATTCTCACGGAAAGAGCTCAACCGTCGTTAATAAAGGAAATCATGAAGGCGTGCTTCTACGCGTTTCTTTTGGTTTTGCTTGCTGGCGGAACAACGAGGATGTTTAACGAGTCGGATCATGTGAGTATTCAAGAGGACTTTCAATGCTTGAAACAAGCATTCTATAGTTGTGGTGAAGAGTTGATAGCAAACAGTGTTGTGGATAAGGAAGGTGAGGTCGTGGAAGGTGTGATAGGATTAATGGGAATGAACACTGAAGAATTGATGGAAAACCTGAGTAACTTTTCAACTGAGATTGGTAATGGAATGAGAACGCCAATGCCTCCAACTACAGGGAAATGGAATAGGACTGATCCCAACACAATTTTGAGGGTATTGTGCTATAGAAATGATAGAGTTGCTAATCATTTCTTAAAAAGGACATACCAGATAGCTAAGAGGAGATAATGACAACAATTAGAGCTATGTTAATTAATACAAGGTTTTAAAAGAGCATTCACGATAACCGTTATTGTTTCACAATTTTTTATATTGTAGACAAACACAATCAAATGCAACTTATGCGGCCGCTGTAATAGTCATTTTTGCTTCACAATTTTTTATATTGTAGCAAAACACAAGCAAATACAACTTACATGGTCATTGTAACATTCGTTATTGCTTCACAATTTTTTATATTGTAGCTAAACACAAGCAAATGTAACTTATGCAGTCATTATAACATTTGTTATTGCTTCACAATTTTTTATATTGTAGCGAAACACAAACAAATACAACTTATGTGGTCATTGTAACATTCGTTATTGCTTCACAATTTTTTATATTGTAGCGAAACACAAGCAAATGCGACTTAATATGGTCATTGGTCATTGTAACATTCATTATTGCTTCACAATTTTTATATTATAGCGAAACACAAGCAAATGTAACTTATGCAGTCGTGGTAACTGTCATTATTGTTTCACAATTTTAATATTGTATAGAAACACAAGCAAATGTAACTTATGTAGTAGTTGTAACATTGGTTATTGCTTCACAATTTTTTATATTGTAGCGAACAGTCAAATGTAACATATGCGATCGGTGTCAATTGTGGTCTTGTTGTCATCGTCAAAACTACGATGTTGTTGCGGTCCAAATTGTGGTCGCATATTATTGTTTAAAACTCTAGTATTATTTACATGCAAATTATTTTTTGTCCTTCTACTAGCGTCTCCACTCTCCCTTTTTGAAGAAGTCGTTGTATGAAGAAGAACATCCATGAAGGAACACATTCACCTCCCAGATTAATAATTAACTTTTTTCCAAAGATCTTTAGAAACAACTGAGGATAGGATCGTACGACGAAACCACTGATCCTAACTACTGCATAGTGATTGTGGATACCATTCTCAAATTCATGTCATTACGAACATCATTGAAAATGTATATACTTGTACATCTTAGAAATATTAGGCCTGATCGGGTAGTATAATCGACAAAAGAGATGATTAAGTTGATAGTCGAAGAAGGAGCCTGGGGTGCAACTTGGCTAAGGAGTATCAGACGGTCATCATACCTCCGGGTAGCAGCCCGTATATACCCTAGACCCAAATAAGGTTGGTGACCGAGACCACCTGCTCATAATCGAACATCAACTCGGTTCATTAATGCTTGTAACCTTCGACAGCGTATTTAGTGCAACGTTACACAACTTTAATCACCCTCATTCATGGAGACGAATGAGGTTATATGGTTATGGAACTCAAGAGTCACTCATTAACTAAGGCTCGTGACAATGCAAAGAAAGAATACTATATCAGGGGCTCCCGCAAGAGGGATAAGTAAGACATCTTTCTTGGGACAATACGCACCATTGACATAGCTCTCAAATCTCCAATAATCCTACAAACCTACTTTCGTGGCTTTCCTCACCTTCAGAGAGCAAGTCGGATGAATATTTGTTCTAAGAAAGAAAATTGGCGCCCACCATGAGTCTCGGTAAAATTATCCTAGGCCACACCTCAAGACTCTTTCACCAGAATGTCATCTGAAGGAGATCCCCCAGACATGGCGCAATTGTTAGCATGGTGGAGGCTTTGAGACAACAGAATAAGACTCTGCAAGACAGTGTCGCTGACTTACAACTTAAAAGCCTAGGGGACGAACAGCCAAAAGTGGAACTCCTAAAGCCCCAGTCATTGTCTCAAGCCATCTGGGACAATCAACTCCCAGAAAAGTTCAAGTCACCGTCGCTGACAACTTACGACGGTAAAATTGATCCTCATGAGCATGTTATTTCTATCAACAATCAAATAGCAATAATAGGCCCCACTGACTCACTAAAATGTAAGTTGATGGCTGACACCTTCAAGGATGTTGCTTTGTAATGGTATATGAGTTTACCCCGACTATCCGTGGAATGTTACTCGGACCTCACGAAGAAGATGACTCAATATTTCTCTGCTAATAAGCATCGCAAGGTGTCGACGACAACATTGTTCAATGTCCGACAAGGTCAGCCGGAATCCCTCTGAGAATACTTGGCTCGGTTCAATAAAGAGACTATTAAAGTGTCTCAACCCAACCAAGAGCTATTTGTGGGGGCGTTTCAACACGGCCTCAGGTCCGGGAAATTTAATGAGTCCCTAGGCCAGAAACGGACATCCAACATGAATGAAATCATTACCAGAGCCGAATGTTACATAAAGGGTGGGGAGAGTAACCTGGAGAAATGATTCAGGGACACCTCAGAGAAAAATAAGACCAAGGAAGAGGGGTAGGGAAGGAAGCCAGAGTCTACATGGACTTCCTCAAGGGATAGGCCCCGAGAACGTGCAACTCAAAGGCCGAACTGACTTCCCTTTGATCTAGACGATATGGTGACGCCTCTGAACACCAAGAGAGGAAATTTTTTACAAGAGGTAGCGCATCTGAACCTGATCCTAGAAGAACCCCATAATAAAATGGGAGTCAATGTTATGTTGGGAAAGGACGCTAGGGCTTGGTGCAGTTACCACCGGCTCCGGGGATACCATACTGACGATTGCCTCCAATTAAAGAAAGAAATCGAGGCATTCATACATAGAGCGCACTTGCTAACTTATGTGAAAGATGGCAAAGCCTCGGCTGAGAAAAGAGATACCCGGCGAGAGGATGAAGAATCTAAAGGACCCTTCCAAAAGAAGAGGAATGGTACAGAAGAAGTGCATGAGACTAAATCATCTCGTCATATCCTTAACACCATCGTTGGTGGATTCGCGGGTGGCGGAGAAACCAGCTTAGCTAGGAAGAAATACGCTTGTACCATGATGCACGTATATGAAGACATAGCCAAGATCTGGGAATAGGATTTGTTCTGGACTGGCCCGAAAGCTTGAGTGGGTCCAGCCTAAAGTATCTCATGGGTGCCACCCAACGACCGTGACCCTCTGTCGGGAAATACCACCCTCTTTCCCTCTTAACCCGGCTCCGATCCGAGATGCCCGTCATGCATCTTTCTCAGTCTTCCCGACTCCAGTGTCATGCAGAACACTAGGGACCGACCAGAGAGATGCCCACAATCAACCTCCTACCCGGAACCAACGACTAGTTGCGGGCACATCTACCCGGTTTGACCAAGTCTTGGCAGTTACCTGATTTTCTGGACTCGCATATCTAGGCGAGAAATCAGGAACCAATGGCCACGCGCTAAGGGAATTATATAAACCCTCACACCTGTGAGGGCCAGGTATCACATATTTACTACTCACTACCTGATATTTTTCTAGTACCTCCTTGCTCTTACTCTTACTTGATCGTTGGAGTACCTTGCAGGTACAACCCCCTCTCTCCTCTGCTCGACTGAAGATCATCCTCCGGCCACTCTCCAGGTTCTGATCAACCGCAAGATCAGGATTTAAATCTCGTTAGCTTCTCCAAAAGGGATGTTGTCGGTATTGTGGCCCATGATAATGATCATATGGTCATTAAAGTACAAATCAGAGATTGGAGCGTGAAAAGGGCGCTAGTAGATCCCAGCAGCTCAGTCGATGTTCTCTATTGGGAAGCCTTCAAGATAATGGAGTTTGATACCACCGAGCTTCTACCCTTCAACGGTACTTTGGTCGGATTCTTTGGCGAGCAAGTGCAAGTATTTGGATACCTCCCGATACTGACTACCTTCGGAAGTGGTGCAAATACTAAAAGGGTCAGAGTAAGATACTTGATCAGCAATGTCACTTCACCCTACAACATCATCGTAGGAAGTCCTTCCTTTAATTCCTTGGGAGCCGCTCTCTCCACCCTGTACCTCACTATGAAGTACCATTTGGGGGATGGTCGGGTAGGGGTGGTTAAAGGTGATCAAGGATTGGCAAGAAAATGTTATAAAGACAGCCTGAAGTTAAAGAAGAAGGCACAACTCGAAGAGCCCGAACACTCATGTGAGATGAAAGTCAACATGATCGATATAGATCCACGCGACGGTTTTCCAATAGACAGCCTTTCTCCTCATGATGAAACAAAGAAGGTCTAGATTGGTACCACACCCTCTAAAATAACTTATATAGGAGGTAACCTTTCTTAGGAGGAGGAGACGGAAATTGTGAAGCTATTAAAGGAAAATGTCGACTTATTCGCATGGAAGCCCTCTAATATGCCGGAAATAGACCCCAACTTCATGTGCCATCAGTTAGCATTAAACCCAGATACAAAGCCAATATCCCAGAGAAAGAGGAAATACGGAGAAGAAAAGAATAAGGCTATAAAAGATGAGGTCGAGAAGATACTCGATGTTGGTTTCATTAAAGAAATCAAATATCCTACTTGGCTAGCCAACATGGTTATGGTAAAAAAGAATACGGGGAAATCGCGCATGTGTCTTGACTTCACAGATCTCAATAGAGCATGCCCTAAGGACCCATATCCATTTTCGCAGATAGACCGACTCATTGATGAAACCTCAAGTTACAGGCTGCTCAGCTTTATGGACTCCTACTCAGGATACAACTAAATTCGCATGAGCCCGGCCGATGTGTAACACCCTATTTCTATCAAACGAATTACATAAAATCAGAGTTACAAAATTATCAACAAACAAATGGAGTGCTACAATTTCAACTTAAAATAACGACATTTAACACAAATGCATAACACCTTAAACTCAGATGAACCAACCGCAACATAAATTAATCTTTTAAAACCAACAACTTTCATAACTACGCAGTGGAATCATAAAATTTGAATTAAAAGAATGTAACATGTTTATCCAACTGAAACAACTCCAAATAACAAGTGCTTAACGAAAATCAACTTAAAATTCAACAACTAAAGTAATAACAATGATAAAGCAACAAGCGTTCATCCCCTCGAGTGTTACATATCAGAGCAATGACACTGAATCGAACTACTGAAGGTAAACTACCTTCACTCTGGATTACCTCCATGTTACCAACATATGAGTAACATTCAAACAGAAGGGGTGAGATATCGAACAATATAATAGAATGCGTGATAAATAATATATTAGAAACAATTCATACAAAATCACCACTTTGCAGCTCTTTAACAACATTTAACATAATTAATTCATCCATACAACGACTCAGGATGCAACATGGATGCGACTTGTTTTTATGCACATGCATGTGGTACCAATGGAGCAAAACTCCCAACTTAATAATCTTCCAATTAATAGAGGCATCAACAAGGCATAAGCCTTCAACTTTATATTTTTTTCAATCCAGGCCAACTTACCGAGCATGAACTCCAACTTGATATGCTATGTATACGACAACAATATGAATGTAGTAACAACAACAACAATAATTCAACAACAACTCAACATAAATTCAACATTGGCCATAAACCTACAACTTAATACTTGCCAATAATTAGAGGCATCTCAACAAAATTCATCAGCACCTGCCAATTCTCAATTTATAACAAGCATACAATACAATGTATCAACCAAAATATACTATGACGTCCTGCGTAATTATACGAGCAAATTGACTATATCCAGTTGAGTAGTTTTCTACTAAAATACTAATTTTCTCTCCTACAGTTACTGAAAACTCTACTAAATTACTGGGACTGCTAAACTAAAGTAATTAACCAACTCAACATGCATGGGCGTTAAGGAATAAGGGAGAACTATGCGCCCATTGACATGCACATGAACCAAGAAAGAATTAACAAATAACATGTGCCCCTCGGCACCACCTGCCACTTCGTGCAGCTCAACACAAATGTCGTGCTCCTCGGTATACCTTGCAGCCTAATGCCGCTCGACACCCAACACATGTATTCCTCGACACACCTTGCAGCCTAATGCCGCACGGAACGTAGCACATGTGTCCCCTGACACCACGTATCTTCAAACTTTTACACAGACGTCATCGATCCTATGACGAACATTAGCCCAGACCTTCAGTATCCTTCTCGACCACTAATTTCCGGCCAATAGCATGGAATAACACATCGACTTAACGACAACATCAACATAATCCCTAATTTCCAGGCCAACCGCTCAGAAGAACACAGCGAATTAACGGCCACATCAACAGGTGATAATCTACACTAACATATTCATCAATTATATCGGACAATACGCAGACAATTCATAAACTCGCACAACATGAAAAACGGCCAAGTTCAAGAAATAGATCTAGAATCATACGCACGACAGATACGTATACTGCCAATCCCCATATAACACTCATCATAAGCCCCATTATATAGTCAGAACCTGATCCTTACCTGGATTGAAGGTCGCTCTACAAGTATTTGGTCGTAATCCTTATCTTTCCTTGCTCGACAATCGTGCAACCTTGCTCCTCTTCTGTGCAGCTTTTCACGGTCAGCACACCAAGACTTTCGATTCTCCAACTAACCAAATTTCTTATGTCAGCTTAACCTTATACCATTAATCCTATTGGACTTAACATACACACCCCCATTTTACTACTTCCAACCAATAAAATAAGCCCAACACAATTATTCTATTATTCTACTAATTCTAACATTCTTATTATTATTAATCAACTAATTAATTAACTAATAATAATCTAGAAACTTATGCCAATAATTCACAACACCTCACAACTTCAACGAATAATTCGAAAATAATTAATTAAACAATTAATTAAATAACGAGCATTACATGATTCCCTAAAGACTGCCTTCATGATAGATCAGAGCAATTATTATTATGAAGTAATGACATTCGGCCTCAAGAATGCGGGAGTCACTTACCGATGGCTAATGGATAATTTATTTGCCACTCAAATCGGAAGGAACCTGGAAGTATATGTATATAACATGATCGTCAAAACCACCATAGAGAAACGGCGTGTAACGGACCTGAAAGAAATGCTCGCATCCGTGAGGAGGTATGATATAAGGCTCAATCCAGAAAAATGTATCTTTAGAGTTCAAGATGACAAATTCCTAGGGTTTATGCTTACGAACCATGGAATAGAAGGCAACCCATAAAAATGATAGGTGTTGTACCCAAAAATTTTCCCTCTCATGTTTTCAAAGGTCTTCCCTTACATGGTTGGTCATAAACACTTGCCTAACGAAAATAATTTTTTTTGAAGATGAACAAGGTGTCTTTCGGTTGGCATCTGGGAAAAGTCTTCGATTGGGTATCCAAAATCCTTCGATACAGGCTTGACTCACCAGTCTTCAATTGGGAATTTGGCACTCTTCGATCGGGCTTTGATTAGTAAGCTTCGATTAGGTGTTTGGAACCCTTCGATCAAGCTTTGGTTCGCAAGTCTTTGATTGAGCGTTGGACCCCCTTCGATCAAGTCAATTTCACAATGCTTCGACTATGCATTAACTACTTCAGGCTTACCTTCGACTCACGAGGCAAGAATCTCCTAAAAGTTTGTTTCGATTCACAAAGGAAAAGGCCTCTCAACTTGCCAGCACACCAGGCAAGAAGCTCATTCGAAGAACATGTAAATGACTCATTCGAAGAACATGTAAAGGTCCATTTGAAGAAGCATTCAGAAGGCCCATTCGAAGGGCACATAAGAAGTCCATTCGAAGGAGGCAACTCAAGACCAATCGAAGAGCATGGCCTGGAGGCATTCGAAAATCAAAGGTGTCCAGGTTCATTCAAGATTCCAAAGAGACATGAATATTTCAAAAAAGGAAATCTTTTAATATGTCTGATTCTTGTCTCATGGCTTTAAAGGCCTGGTTAAATGGTTGTCCCTTGCCGTTTTCATGCACCCTTACACTCCTATAAATACGAGGCCAATGACACATTATAGGGGGACGAGGATTTGGAGATACGCTGCCCACAAACCCACCAAAGGTTATCAACATTTTCATAAGTAATCCAAGCCAAATCAGCCATTCAACAAAAGTATCCACGCCCAGAAATCCCATATCGAAGATACCCACATCTAGAAAGTTCCAAATCGAAGGTTCCAACTACTGGTAAGAGAGGGTAAAATGTCAAACCTTGTATTTACATAACACATCCATATTTGTTGTTTCATTCGATTGTCATTCTAGACAGAATCAAAGGGCTTGGGTTTGGCACCAGGTCATGTTTTTTGTTGCTAACACTTGCTACAGATATAGCCTGAAAAGACCCAGCGCGCGCAGGATCGATGGACCTGGGTTTCGATACCCAGGTCATGCATTTTATTTTGCTAATATATTTTTGCAGATGCAGTGCCTCCACAGGTGATCCTTCAGGCCTTTCCAGCAACCCCCTTCATAGAATCGAAAGGCAGCCTTTTTCCTCTGAATCGAAGCCCACCTTCTCCCTGCAATCGAAGTTTACCCATATCCTTCCCAAACCCAATCGAAGGAGTCAGGAAAGGGTGCAAATCGAAGCTTTCCCCGTAAATTCTCAAGCCCAATCGAAGGCTACTCACACCCATTTCCTATCTCAATCGAAAGAAGGCCAAAGAAGGGTGAATCGAACGAGTCCATGGCATGGATCGAAGAAGTCTTTTCTCTTCTTTTTTTACTTTTTACTTATCTTTCAATTTAGTTGTAATAGTTAATGAGGTCTTTACTTTTATCGCTTTATTTTCAATGGGTTTGTTTTTGGCGATGTAAATACCTAACGCCTTGTAATAGCTTAGCTTTATTTTCCGCAATCATTAATTGTTAGATGTTTGAATAATAGGCTATGCATGACAAGATCAACCTTTAATTTAAAATCAACCGTAGCTCACCATAACATGTACAAAAATAAATAAACTGAAAAACAATACACTCGCACATGCCACTCTTAGGGTACGCCTCACTTGGTTGCCTCGGACGTGGTCATTGAGTATAGGAAGTTTTAGAGGTCGCCCTCTTGTCCAAAGATCATAAGTTGCCTCGAAACGGTTGCCTTGGATAAAATTATCTAAGACATTAGGGTTACCGCTAAGGCGTCCTAACATTGCTTTAGTGACCACACGTCCCTTAAATCGAATTGACCCAAAAACTCCAACGACGGTGCTACCTACTCCTCAATAGTGGGATAGCACTGTCTAAAGGACATTTGCACAGTTTAATTCCTTTTTTGAGTAGGTAGAGGTTCTTAAGTACTTGCTCTTTTGAAAACAAAAACAAAACTTTTTTGCACTTACACCCCTTTCAAAACAAAAACTCTTCTCAAATCCGCAAACACAAAGAAAAGAAATTTTTTTGAAAACATAGTGAGCAAGTACCTAAGAGCCCGTGGATAACCACAGATAGAAAGGGTGCTAATACCATCCCTTTCTTTAATCTACCTCCCGAACCCGAGAAACATCTCGAAAAGGAATTTTTTTGTGCTTTTGTCCTTTCCTTGTTAGATAAAATAAAAGACGGTGGCGACTCTTGCTTACCGCGACATTTTGCGAAAACAAACGCAAACGCGAACCAGCATTCCAAAACAGTCAGTTCTCATTCCCACGGATCAAAGAACTGGCGACTCTGTTGGGGATATTATATAAGTGAGGTGTACCTTAGGATTAGATCACTATGTTTTCAATTGTATGCTTTGTATGCTTTAATTTTGTGGGCTTGTATCGGAGTTCTATAGATCCTAACCTGGATCTGGGGATACCCTTTAGGTAAGTAGCAGTAAACTGTGAGGGATCTGTTGTACCCCAAAATTTTCCCTCCCATATTCTTCAAGATATGTCAAGAATCATCCTCAAATGGTTCAAGTCTACTCAAGGATTGCACAGTCAAACTACCTCCTAAGCCAGCTGAAATTAGGGTTTTGGTTCCTTCAAGGAATTTGGGGTTCTCAATGGTTCAATCAAGTCCCATAGGCCTATATACATTGCCAAGCATCTACATACCAAGTTGCAAAACTCACAATGCCAAATTTTACAGTCAAAAGCCCCATTTGCTCAACAGTCAACTGTAGGGGTAAAATGGTCATTTTGCAGTCAAAAGTCAAATTTTTTGGTCAACATCTTATTTTGAGTCCACAATCATCATTTGATCAAGTCTTGATCATGATTCCACAAGAATGGCTCAAAAATCATCAAGATGCAAAAAGTTACTATTTTTGGATAGTAGAAAAGTCAACTGTATCTTGACTAGGGCATAACTTTTTCATGGTTCATCAGAAAAATACCATCCAATGCTCATTTTTAAGGGGATGACATTTCCTACAACTCATCTTCACATTCCAAGTCCAATAAATGCTCTCATAAAAAGTTATCAATTTCTACATTATAGGTCAATTTCAAAAGTCAACAAAAATACACTTTAAGTCAAAGACCATAACTTTAGATTGGTAAATCCAAATGACATGGGACCAAAGGCATTGGTTAGAGAACTTCAAGACCTTTCCAAAATATCCAAGAACATGTTCATATGATCAAAATTGAGCAAGATATGCATTGGAGAAGTTGGGAAATTTTCATGAATTTGCAAAAGTCAACTTTGCTCAAAACACTTTGTTTTTGCTAATGGGCCTCAAATTTCTTCTTGAAACTTTATCCAAGGCCTATGCACGACCCATCAAGCTTAAATTGATTTATTTTCTTATTTATATTGATTAATTGGATTTTTAATTGATTTTAATTCATTTAATTAATTTAAAATGTAGGAAAATATCAAGATATGGTTTTTCAATCTTTTCATGAAGCAAATATGACCTACAAGAGCTGGCAAATTCGTGTGCACATCAAGGGGACAAAAATCTCCAAGTTTGGCAAGTTTTTCCAATCAAAAAGATTGAAAAATATTTGATTTTCAATCAAATATACAAACATCAATTCCATGGATTTCTTGGCCAAGATTTAACCTAGTTCCATTCTACTATAAGTATACAAGTCAACCCTAATGCATTGGACGTGAAAAATTGCTGCAGAAAAGCCATAAGCATATTGAAAATATCAAAGAAAACTGTTTTCTGTGTTCTAGGGCGAATTAAGGACCCTTGTTGATTTCAATCCATTGCAGGAGGTCCCCAGGACGATTTGCAATCAATTTCCAATTTCATAGCTCCAAGAATCGCTAGTTTCAGAACCACGGTTTGCTTCTCATGTCCATAATCGTAACTCATATTTTATGCATAATTAACATGATTTAATCATTGTTTGGTGTTGCTTGAATTCATACAAAGCTTTTGGCATAGGTTAATTGCATTATAACACGCAAAATCATAAGTTACCATTGAAGGATTTTAGGGTTCTTGAGGTCTCAAATTGGGGCTTTACAGCCCAGGAAAAATTAGCATCCCTAATGCCTATGGTTGAAATCGTCAAGGCCAGACGAACACAATGCAATGCTCGCGAAATATTTATATAGCACACATGCCTAATCGCTATTATTCGTGGTTGCAGGTTGTGGGGGTTAAAAACCCCCGCTATCTAACTCTTATTCTACAGGTTCAGTGAGGAAGATGACCAGGTGGTGACATGCCATTGGTTCATTTAAAAAACGCGCGTTTTTTTGTCTTATGGCATAGGCATCAGTTTTGATATATTATATTTGTTGCTTATTATAATTACAAAAGTAGGCAAGTGGCTGGGTGGATAGTGCGCTGGCTGAGTATCATTGGGACCTGGGTTCTATTCCCAGGTCCCCCACAACCTTTGTTTCTATTTTTTCCCTTGTGTTCACATGCAGCTTGCTAAAAGGTGTCTACCATATACCTCACGCCTCAGTGTGCCAAGTGGCTGGCAAAGCAGATCCAGTGGCCAAAAGATGATGAGTACCATACTCCCAGTCAAGGCACGCTATGGACAATTCAAGAAAGTTAACAAAGGCTTGAGACTAATGGGCTGGAAAATTGCTAGAATACCTCCATCTGGGCCCAACACCCCCCCTGGTTTATATTTCCTCTTTTATTTTCTTTCTTTTTATTCTCTTTTAATAATTATTATCACTATTATTTAATTGACTCATAAATTATTTTTCATAATAAAATCAGAAACTTAAAATATTATTTATTTTTATTATTTATTAATTTCACTATTAATTATTATTTTGTAAATAAATACTAATAAATTGATTTAGTTTAATTAGGGTTAATATTGAATATTTTTGCAATAAATAAAATAGATTAGAATTAGGGTTTTTCTTTTGACAACTTTTAATTTCTTTTATTTTTATTTTCATTAAAACATAAAAAACATAAAAAAAATACTTTTTCTTTTAATTATTTAATTAATTAGTAAATTAGGTTTAATATTTAATTAATTGCAAAAAGGACCAAAATTCCATTCTTTCTCAGAAAAGGGTCAAAACACTAAGGACGTTCCCGATTTAATTTCTTTCGCGCATATTTATTATTTTGATCATATTTATGTAATTGCTCCGAGGATGTAATAGCGTAATTAGGACTTTATCGCTTTCTTTAATTTCTCACAGTTTATTTTCAAGGGTTATGTTTTTGGCGATGTAAATACCCGACGCATTGTAATAGTGTAGATTTACTTTCCGCAATTTACTTTCCGCAATTATTAACTGTTAACTATGCATGCAAGACTTGTTTGAAAATAAAACCAACTCGTAGCTCACCATAATACATGTGCAAAGATAATTTAACTGAATCCTGACACACATGCACATGCCACTCCTAGGGTACGCCTCACTTGGTTGCCTCGAGGTGGTCATTAAGTATAGGGTGTTTTAGAGGTCTCCCTCCTGTCTAAAGATCCAGTTGCCTCAAACGATTTCCTCGGATAAAAAGGATCTAGGACATTAAGGTTACCGCTAAGGCGTCCTACTATTGCTTTGGTGACCACACATGTCCCTATAATCGAATTGACCCGAATAATTCCAACGACGGTGCTAACTACTTCTCAATAGTGGGATAGTACTGTTGTTGTACCCCAAAATTTGCCCTCCCATATTCTTCAAGGTTTGCTAAGAGCATGCTCCAAAATCTCCCAAGAGCTGCACAGTCCAATTGCCTCCTAACAGTCAAAAATTAGGGTTTTGGTTCTTGCAAAGAAATTGAAGTTTCCAAGGGTCCAAACAAGTCCCACATGCCTATAAACATTGTCAAGCATTCATATGCCAAGTTTCAAGACTCACAGCACAAAATTGCACAGTCAAAAACCCTAATTGCTTCACAGTCAACTGCAGGGGCAAAATGGTCATTTGACAGTCAGAAGTCAAAATTTTTGGTCAACATCTTATTTTGAAGCCACAAACATCATTTGATCAATTCTTGATCATGATTCTCAAGGCATGGCTCAAAAAGTCTCAAGATGCAAAAGTTTCTATTTTTGGACAGTTGAAAAAGTCAACTGCAAATTGACCAAGGCATAACTTCCACATGGTTTATCAGAAAAATTCCATCCAAAGCTCATTTTGAAGAGAATGACATTTCCTACAACTCATCTTCACACTTCAAGTCCAAGAAATGCTCTCACAAAAAGTTATCAATCTCAACATTATAGGTTATTTTCAAAAGTCAACAAAAAGGCACTTTAAGTCAAAGACCATAACTTGAGATTGGTAAATCAAATTAACATGGGACCAACAACATTGGTTAGAGGACTTCAAGACCTTTCCAAAATGTCCAAGAACATGATCAAAGCCTAAAAATTGAGCAAGATATGCCTTGTGGAAGTTGGGGAATTTTTGGGAATTTTAAAAAGTCAACTTTGCTTCAAATGCCTCAAAATTGCTAAT
Organism: Vicia faba; assembly: GCA_948472305.1. Classification (NCBI taxonomy): domain Eukaryota; kingdom Viridiplantae; phylum Streptophyta; class Magnoliopsida; order Fabales; family Fabaceae; genus Vicia; species Vicia faba. The sequence continues at coordinate 748,544,611 of OX451735.1, read as the reverse complement.
GGGCCTCAATTTCTTCCTTGAATCATTATCCAAAAGCTATGCACGACCCATTAAGCTAAAAGGGAGTTATTTTCTTATTTTTAATTAATTAATTGAATTTTTAATCCTATTAATTCATTTAATTAAAATTAAATATGAGAAAAATACTAAATAATGATTTCAAATCTTTTTGGTGCAGCAAATCCTTCCATCATGACCTCAATATTTCGTGTGCCTTATCAAGAGACCAAATCTTCCAAAATAGGCAAGTTTTCATGGCAAAAAGGATTGAAAAAGATCATGGAAAATCAAATATCAAAATCATCAATGCAAAGGCTTTGGGCTTATTTTTCTAACCTAATTCATTCACACATATATGCACAATTGAAACCTAGGCATAAGAACACAGAAAGCTGCGCATAAGGCATAAAAACAAACTTGCATTTTTAACAAAAAAATTAAAAACTGTTTTCATAGCTGCCGTGCGTTTCAAGGCCTAAAAGCCATTCCAAAAGCTTGCTTACACATCCAGGAAGGGATTGCAATCAAAAACACAGCCCCTGACCTCAAGAATTGGTAGAATGAAGTCTCCCTGTTCATAACTTTTTTCATATTCGTGTTTACATTTGCATACATTTTTCATACGTTTTAAGCATTGATTTACACTAATATGAACTCTCTGAAGCTATTGGTGTCTTTTAATTGAATTAAGATTGCCTGTATGAGAAGTTGCCATGAACGTAGGTTAGGGTTTCAGAAGCTTCAATTTGGGGTTTTGCATATATGGAAAAATCAGGCCATGAAACCTGCACCATTGAAACCAGGATGTCTAGACGAATTGAATCCATACCTCGCGCTCAATTTATGATCACGCATGCTCTAATCGTTATTTTGCAGGTTTGAGTTTAGTGGGGGTTTAAAACCCCCGCTATCTATTCATTATTTTCAGTCAAAACGAAGAAGAAAGAGGACGTGTCTCCTGATGACTGGCGCATTTGAATTTTGGCGCGGTGGACATCACTAAGTGTTGTTTTGTGTTATGTTATTCGCTTGCCAATTCCAATACAACGCGCGCGCATAGCTCAGACGGTTGGACGTACATTGGGTAAACGCTGGGACCTGGGTTCGATTCCCAGGTCCCCTTGTATATTTCATAATTTTTTCTCTAACATATTCCTACGCAGTATGCCCTCTAGTGGTCCACCAAACACCCAACGCTTGAGCATGCCACATGTCTCTAGGGATCAATCTGATGGCTATCACAGGAAGACTACCATGCGCGCTAGTCAATGGCTCCTCACATGATCACTAAAAGTCAAAAGGGCCTGGAATTATTGGGCCAAAATTCTCACAATTGACCTCCAAAAGGGTCAGAACACCCCCATGGTTTGATTTTTAATTTTTTTTGTTATTTTTTCCTTTTAGTCTTTTAATTATTCCTTTTAAATTAATTATTTTCTTTTAATTCACCAAATTAATTTTCATAAAACCAAAAAAATCATAAAAAATATGTTATTTAATATTTAAGTCACTAATTTTTTTTGTAAATAAATCTTTTAATAATTAACTTAGTAACATTAGGTTAAAATTTTAATGTTTTTTTTTCTTAAATAACTAAAAAGGGTAGAGATTAGGTTTAGCATTTTTATTCTTTTCTCTCAACAAATAACTATTTTTTTTCTTATTATTATTATTAACTATTAATTATTTTGTAAATAAATATGTCACTTAATTAATTAGGTTAAATTAGGTCAAAATTTAAACATTTTTTTTATAATTAAAAACAAACTTAGAATTAGGGTTTTATTTAATTTCTAGTTTCAATTAATTTCCTTTATTTCATAAATACAAAAAACATCAAAAAATAACTTCTTTTCTCATTAAATAATTAATTGCCTCTTAATTTCAATTTAATTTCTTTAAAGGGTACAACGCCCTCGCATATTCGTTTCTAATTTCTTTTCGCGCGTTTGTTTCTATTTTTCATTTTTAATGTTATGTACTTGCCCCAAAGCTTTGTAATAGATAATTAGGACATTTACTTTCCACACTTTTATTCAAAATTGGGTCTTTGTTAATTTGGCAATGTATAGACCCGCGCCTTGTAATAGCGTAGGACTTTTATTTTCCGCATTTTAATTTCTGCACCTTTAAACTGTTAATCACATGAAAGAATGAATGGCCCAAATAAAATCAAAGCGTAGCTCACCCAATGCATGACAAGATAAAATATAACTGAAAATGACACACAATTCACACACCACTCCTAGGGTACGCCTCACTGTTGCCTTGCCCCTCGAAACGTGGTCGTCGAGTATAGGACGTCTTAGTAAGTCCTTATGTCCATTGATCCCGTTGCCTCAAAACAAGTTGCCTCGAAACGGTTGCCTCGGAACAGTTTCCTCGAAACGGTTGCCTCGGAATAGTAGCCTCGGAATAAAAGATCAATGGCATAAGGGTAGCTTCTAAGGTGTCTTACTGTTGCTCGGTGACCACACTGTCCCTATAAACGAATTGACCCGAACACCTCCAACGGTAGTGCTACCTACCTCTCAATGGTGGGATGGCACTACCTTAAGGACATTTACACAGCCTAATTCCTTAGGGTAGGTAGACGACTCATGGATACTTGCTCTCTTCAAAAACAAACGAAAATCTTTTCACACCGACACTTTTCAAAAAGCTTTCAAAACAATTTTTCAAACACTCTTGAGGACTGATACAAGAGTCGATCTGAAATCTTTAAACGAAACTTTTTCAAACCCACTCACAATTTAAAAGCAAACACTTTTGAAAACACAATGAGCAAGTATCTAAGAGCCCATGGATAACCATGGATAGAAAGGGTGATAACACCTTCCCTTTCTATAAATCTGCCTCCCGAACCGAGAGATAATCTCATAAGGAATTTTTCTGTGCTTTTGTCCTTTCCATGTTGGAGAAAATAAAAGACGGTGGCGACTCTTGCTTCCGCGACATTTCGCGAACCAGCGTTAAACAGTCAGTTCCAGATCCACCGATCACAGAACTGGCGACTCTGCTGGGGAATCTTATAAAGTGAGGTGTACCTTAGGATAGTTCATAACTGTGTTTTCAATTGCTTTGACTTGTTTGCTTTATTATTTTGGGACTGTCTTGGGAGTTCTATAGATCCTAACCCGGATCTGGGGATACCTTCTTAGAAAGTAGTAACAAGGCTGTGAGGGAACTGTGTGGGGTATACCGACATGGTTGAAACAGTCTGCTACGTTGATGTGGCACTTTGGTGTGTACCGGTAACCCTTGAGTTCAGTCAAGGAGAGTACGGGGCCTCCGCGTGGTGTCGTGAAGCATCAACTGACCTTAGGAACCTTAATTGAACCATCTTGGCCTCTTTAGGGTAGTGAGATTACTGACTTTGGTGCAGTCCGAGGTTGGTTGATACTCGATACTACACTCAATTGAGGGTTGCTTTCCTGGAATATTTCGGTCGCCAGTTCAGTGGCTAAATCGAAATGATGAACAATGAAAGCAATCCAGTGATATTGGGACCCTTAGAACCCGGTTACTTCTGATAGGACAGGTTGAGCCCACCAACTTCAAGAGGGTAATACCCAGATCCCATGCTGGCCTGAACTCTAAGGGTTTGTCTTGTGTGACTTGTGTGCCTTACCATGTTTGCCTTTGTGAATATTTGTGGTGTGTTTAATCATAGCATCATGACATCATACAACATCATATGCATTGGCTAACCATTTCAGGGGTTCGAATCTTCAATCTTTGTTCTTGTTTTGTAGGACATGGAAACTGTTCGCAGAAAGACAATTCAGATCAGCCTTGTAAGGATCCCTCCTCAGCTTAAGGAGCTTATATCCAGGATTCCCGAGAGCTCTTCATTCAGTGAAAGACATGGAAGACTCATCAGCTTGGTCAACACCAACATTGAGGAAGATATGATAAAGGTCCTGTTCCAGTTCTTTGACCCTCTGCATCACTGTTTCACTTTCCTGGATTACCAACTGGTACCTACATTGGAAGAGTTCTCCCGGCTTCTGAAGATCCCTATCCTTGATCAACTACCCTACAACGGTACGGAAAAGGAACCCAAGCTTGAGGAGATTACTAAAGCCTTACACCTACAACCATCTGACCTCAAGGGACATTGGGAAGTTAGAAGTGGTATCAAAGGTTTCTTAGCCAGGTTTCTGTTTGAGAAGGCCCAAGAATGTTGGAACTCCCTTGACCTACAAGATTTTGAAGAAGTTGTGGCCCTCCTTGTCTATGGTTTGGTGTTGTTCCCTAATCCAGATCAGCTTATAGATATCAGTGCTGTCCAGATCTTCATGTCCAGGAATCCTATACCTACGTTGCTTGGGGACATCCTTCACTCATGTTACACTCGAACCATGAGAAAAAGAGGTGTTCTTATGTGCTGCACTCCTCTCCTGGGAAAGTGGTTTATTTCGCACCTTCCACAATCAGTTTTGAAGAACGAGCGGGGTTTGAGATGGTCACAACGATTGATGACTCTTACACATGCTGATATACATTGGGGCTCTCGGTCCAGAGAGGATGTCACCATCATTGATCGTTGTGGGGAGTATTCTAATGTTCCTTTACTTGGAATCAGATGAGGTATTACTTAAAACCCGTGCCTGGCTTGGAGACAGTTTGGTTATGCTCGGAGGGACGACCCTCATGACATGTTAATTCCTGACATAGTTTTTGACTTCGACAACGATGCACAAGGACTTCGCCAGAGATTTATCAGAGCTTGGAGGATGCCAAGTAGGATAGACAGCAAGACCCTGGGGCACAGGAATTCCATCCCGTTGGAGCCTTATCTCAAGTGGGTACGCGCCCACTCCCGGAAGTTAGTAATGCCATATCCCCATGTCCTCCCTGTGATCAAAGAGCCAGTCTTGGAAGGAGAGGTGTCCTATACCATTCAACATCCTGACATGCCCATATCCTGGGAAGAAATGCAGAAGAGTTGGATCCAGCTTAAGGAAGAACGAAATTCTCTCGAGACCAGTCTACATGCTAGTGAAAAGAAGGTCTTGGAACTTACCCGCCTACTGCACGAGGAAAGGAATCTCAACACCTACATTGCTCCGAAGAGGATGCGTAGTGTCTTTTGGGATTGATTTGCTTTTGTAATGTTTGCCCATGAGGCTTTGATGTACCAAACAATTATTTCCTTAATGATAACGTGTGTTCCTTTTTGTCTACAACAAATTTGAACTTTTGAACCCTTGAATGCATTGCATAAACACATATCATTCATCATGTGCATAGCAGATACTCTTCTTTTCAGGTTGCTTACTGTTCTTCGCTGTTTATTTCAGCATAATGAACCCTGAATCCTCTACCGAGCAGTCTATCAAGGCCCTTCAGGCGCAGAACACACAATTTCAGGAGTTGATCATGGGTTTGGCTCAAGGGCAAGAAGAGTTGAAGGCTTTACTCCTGAAGAAGGAGAAGAAGAAGAAGAGAACTGTTCTATTCAACTCGGGCCGGAGATTTGGTAACACTCTGCAGAATGAGGAAGCTGGTTCTTCTGTTGGCAAAGACAGTCCCCAGGGGGGAAGGGCTCCAAGTCCGGTGGTCTCAGACAACGAGACTGATTTTAATGAGGAACAATATCCTCCAGCTGAAGACCGGTACAAGCAGTTGGAAGACCGTCTGAACGCTATGGAAATTCAATAAGTGCCTGGTTTGGATTTCGGAGACTTGGGTTTATCTATTGGTGTGATCATCCCTCACAAGTTTAAAGCACCATCTTTCACCAAGTATGACGGGGCGTCCTGCCCTAAGCTACACCTCAGATCCTATGTGCGGAAGATTCAGCCGTATACAGTGGACAAGAACTTGTGGATCCACTTCTTCCAGGAGAGTCTTTCAGGGACTCATCTCGAATGGTTCTATCAGCTGGATGGAACCAAGGTTCGTAACTGGGAGGAGTTGGCTACTGCTTTTTATAAGCAGTATCAATATAATGCTGACCTTGCTCCTACACGTACCCAACTCCAGGGTATGTCGCTAGGATCAGGCGAAGGTTTTAAAGAGTATGCGCAAAAGTGGAGGGACCTGGCTGGCAGGGTGCAGCCTCCGTTAACAGACCGTGAGCTAGTGGATATGTTCTTGGGGACCCTCTCCGGGCCATTCTTCAATCATCTTATCGGTAATTCATCTGCAGGATTCACTGACCTCATTCTGAATGGGGAAAGGATAGAGGCTGGTATGAAGTCAAGAAAGATTCAGAAAGGTGCGTCTTCAAGTTCTGAGAAGAAACCTTTTAAAAAGGAGGCCAGTGCTGTGTATGGGCCTAGGAGGCAAGACAAACCAGAGCGCCGCCAATCTGTCAACACGGTGGTAATTGCTAAACCTGCTGCCGCTCCTCGGCAAACCAATCAACCAAGGGCTGAAAGACCCAGAAGAGAATTTACCCGGCTGAGTATGACCTTATCACAAATCTTGCCGCAACTGCTATCCACCAACTTGGTGACTGTCAGAGAGGCCTCGAAGGTTGTGAATACTGCCTCTCCTAAGTATAATCCAAATGCCCGCTGTGCTTATCACTCCGATAGCCCGGGGCACTCTACTGATGACTGTTGGGCCCTAATAAATACGATGCAGGACCTTATTGATGCGAAGGAGATACAATTTGAGGCGCCTGAGAGGCCAAATGTTGTGACTGCTCCTATGCCCCAGCATGGAGTAAATGCCGTTGATGAAGACTTGTATGCCGCTTCTGTGAATGATGTAGCTACTCCTCTGTTGACTGTTAAGAGGAACCTGCTGCTGGCCGGTTTATTTCCGGGTTGTAGCGAGGGTTGCCTTTTGTGTGCTGTTTCCCTTACTGGTTGTCCGTTGCTAAAGTTAGGCATCCAAAGCCTGATGGACAGCAAAGAGATTCTGTTCAAGAAGACCGCTGTTCCTTTTGTTCATGTGGAAGAAGTATCCGTCGTTACAATTTTCAACAATCCAATCAAGGCTCCCCCGAGGAAGCCAGTTAAAATCATGACTGTTGCACCCATTGTTATTACTGTTCCGGGGCCCCTCCCCTATGAATCTGACAAGGCTGTCCCATGGCACTATGGGGCAGATGTATATGTACTTGGAATAAAGCAAGAGTTCAACACCGGTACCAGCATCAGCAATATTACCGGTCCAGCTAAAGTAACCCGCAGTGGTAGGCTCTTCTCGCCTGACATTGCGCCACCAACTATTCGAAGACCTCTTATAATAACGCCTGCAAGTGCGCCTGTTTCCACTTCTGATCAAGTTGCTTCCCCTGCTGCCGAGTCATCTAATGCTTGGGGCAAAGGGATTGAAGATGAGCCTGCCCGGATGGAGGCACCAAAATCTGTGAATGTTGAAGCCTCCCAGCAAGAGATGGAGGAAATTCTTAAAATAATCAAGAAGAGTGATTTTAATGTTGTTGAACAGCTAGGGCATACCCCCTCCAAGATCTCTATGCTCTCATTGCTGCTGTGCTCGGAGGCCCATGCTAAGGCCCTAATTTCATTTCTAAAGACGGCCCATGTGCCACAAGAGACATCTGCAAACCAGTTTACTGATTGCGTAGCCAATTTGACAGCCGACAACGGTTTGGGTTTCTCGGATGCTGACCTTACCGCCAAGGGAAAGAACCACAATGATGCCCTACATGTCTCTATAGAATGCAGAGGCACTACTCTTGCGCACGTGTTGGTGGACACCGGTTCTTCCCTGAATGTGTTGCCCAAAAAGGCCTTAGACCGGTTGGATTGTGAGGGCCTGGAATTGAAACCCAGCAACATCATTGTTCGAGCCTTTGACGGATCGAAGAGGATGGTTCATGGAGAGGTAGACATTCTTATTCGTGTGGGTTCTCAAGTATTCGACTCAACTTTCTATGTGATGGATATTCGTCCATCTTATTCCTGTTTACTGGGTCGACCTTGGATTCACAAAGCTGGGGCAGTGACCTCTACCCTACACCAGAAGCTCAAGTACCCTGTCAGAGGGAAGATTGTCACTGTGCAGGGAGAGGAAGAATATATGGTGAGCCATTTGAATTCCTTCCGGTATATTGAGATGGACGGGGAGTTTGTTGAAACCCCCTTTCAGCATTTTGAGGAGGTACCTCCAACGTTGGCAGCAGCAGAAACAGTGGTTGAAGGGGACTTTCCTTTGAAGATGGCTTCCTTGAAGGACGCCCAGGCTGTAATCGAGAAAGGTGAATGTGCTAACTGGGGCAGGCTCCCTGATTTCACTCCTAAAACTGACAAGTTTGGACTGGGTTTTACTGCAGAGGCTCAGAGGGCTGTGCGCAAAGCTAGGACCGGAAGACCTCCTGTGCTCATCACCAATCCAGGAGTGAATGCTATTGGGGATGAAGCAAAGTGGAAGAATCAGAGTTCGATAGCTGGATCTACCCGACGACCGACGGTGGATTGAACAATTGGACCGCAAAAGATCATACACCTGTTACTTTTGTTACGCAGTAAAGAGTTCCTTTGTTTTTGTTATTTGTAATAAACAATGAACTGAAACTTTATGGCCCGGTGTCTTACCCGGGGCACCGTTGGCTTCATTTGTGAGGGCATTAACTGTCATTTCCATATATCATGAATAAAGATCTTGGACGTTTTTCGCATTTCAAATCTTGTGCTCCCTTTCTTTCTTTCTTTCTTTATATATTGCAAAACAACTATATTTACACACACTCACCTATACAGGTTTCAATCCACTCTGGATCTCACTGGTAATGACTCTGCTACTGCCAGTTATGACTTCGAAAATCCGATCAACTTAGTCGAAGACGAAGGTGAAGATGATTGCGAAGTGCCTGGCGAGCTTGCAAGACTGTTACTCCAGGAAGAGAGGGAAATTCAACCACATGAAGAGCCAGTGGAAACGATAAATCTGGGTACTGAGGCAGACAGAAAGGAAGTTAAAATTGGTGCCAACCTAGAGCTCAGCGTGAAGCAACGGTTGACTCAGATGTTACATGATTATGTGGAGATCTTTGCCTGGTCCTACGAAGACATGCCCGGGTTGGATACCGACATTGTGGTCCATCACTTGCCTACCAAGGAAGACTGCCCTCCGGTTAAGCAAAAGGTCCGCCGTATGCGTCCAGAGATGTCCGAGAAGATCAAAGCTGAGGTTATGAAGCAATTTGATGTCGGGTTTCTTGCAGTGACTTCTTACCCTCAGTGGGTTGCTAATATGGTGCCGGTACCAAAGAAAGATGGTAAGGTCAGAATGTGTGTCGACTACAGGGATCTGAACAGGGCCAGCCCCAAGGATGACTTCCCCTACCTCACATTGACTTTCTAGTTGACAATACTGCTCAACACAAGGTGTTCTCTTTCATGGATGGCTTTTCAGGTTATAATCAGATCAAGATGGCTCCTGAAGACATGGAAAAGACTACCTTTGTTACTCAGTGGGGCACCTTCTGCTACAAGGTCATGCCATTCGGGTTGAAAAATGCTGGGGCAACCTACCAACGTGCCATGGTTGCTTTATTTCATGACATGATCCATCATGAGATAGAAGTGTATGTCGACGACATGATTGCAAGGTCCCAAACTGAGGAGGAACACCTTGACCATCTGCAGAAACTGTTTGATCGTTTGAAATTGTACAAGCTGAGGTTGAACCCGAACAAGTGCACCTTTGGGGTAAGATCTGGAAAGTTGCTGGGCTTTGTTGTAAGTGATAAGGGTATTCAAGTGGACCCTGCCAAGGTTAAAGCTATTCAAGAGATGCCAGTTCCTAAGACAGAGAAAGAGGTCAGAGGCTTTTTAGGACGTCTGAATTACATTGCTCGATTCATCTCACACCTAACTGCTACTTGTGAACCAATCTTCAAGCTGCTGAAGAAAGATCAGGTAGTACGTTGGAATGATGAATGTCAGGCCGCTTTTGACAGAATCAAAGAGTATCTCCAAGAACCACCCATCCTTATGCCACCGGTAGAAGGGAGACCTCTGATACTATACCTGACAGTACTTGACAACTCAATGGGGTGTGTGCTGGGGCAGCATGACGAGTCTGGCCGAAAAGAGCATGCCATTTATTACCTTAGCAAAAAGTTTACCGACTGTGAGACCCGATACTCACTGCTCGAGAAAACTTGTTACGCTTTGGTATGGGCTGCTCGCCGGCTGAGACAGTATATGCTGACTCACACTACCTTGTTGATCTCAAAGATGGATCCAATAAAGTACATATTTGAAAAGCCTGCTCTGTCTGGGAGAATAGCAAGATGGCAAATGATCTTGACAGAATACGACATCCAGTACACGACTCAGAAAGCCATCAAGGGAAGTGTATTGGCAGACCACTTGGCACATCAGGCAGTGGACGACTATCAGTCAATGAACTTTGAATTTCTGGACGAGAGCATCATGATATTGACTGATTGTGAAGTACCTGGACCGGATGAAGGACCTGAGGAAGGATCCCGATGGTCTATGCACTTTGACGAAGCCTCCAATGCTTTGGGTAATGGTATCGGCGTTGTGATTATATCCCCTCAAGGCACTCATACTCCACTCACTGCCCGACTATGTTTCAACTGCACCAACAACATGGCGGAGTATGAGGCATGCATCATGGGTCTTCAAGCTGCGATTGACTTAAGGATCAAGTTTCTGAGTGTCTTCAGAGATTCCGCTCTCGTGATCAATCAGATCAAAGGCGAGTGGGATACGAAACATCCGAATCTTATTCCTTACAGAGAATGTGTATTGACATTGATCCCCCATTTCACAGAGATAACTTTTGAACATTTCCCAAGAGAGGAGAATCAGCTGGCGGACGCGTTAGCTACGATGTCTTCCATGTTCAAAGTCAAATGGGACAATGAGGCCCCCCAGGTCATTATCTGGAAAGTGGACGAACCGGCATACTGTTGTGATCTTGAAGCTGAGGTAGTGACTGAGAAACCTTGGTACCATGAGGTGAAGAGATACTTGGAAGCTCAGGAATACCCTGGAGGTGCCTCTGTCAATGATAATAAATTTCTGAGAAGGTTCGCAGCGAAGTTCTTCCTTAGCAACAACATCCTGTACAAGCGAAACCATGATTCGACCTTACTGCGTTGTGTGGATAAGACTGAAGCAGAAAGGATCATGGCAGAGCTACATGAAGGTACCTTCGGAACACATTCTAGTGGACACACCATGGCAAAGAAGATCCTTCGGGCAGGATATTTCTGGTCCACAATGGAAGCTGATTGTTACCAACATTCTCGGACATGTCATAAATGCCAGATTTATACAGATAAGGTGCACGTTCCTCCAGTTCCTCTGAACGTCCTGACTGCACCTTGGCCTTTTGCAATGTGGGGCATAGATATGATCGGCGAGATTAAACCTACGGCATCCAACGGGCATCGCTTCATTCTAGTGGCGATTGATTACTTTACAAAGTGGGTTGAAGCAGCTTCCTATGCCACAGTAACCAAGAACGTCGTGGCACGGTTCATTCGGCATAACCTGATCATTACGGATAATGGTACCAATCTTAATAACAAGATGATCACTGAGCTCTGCGAGCAGTTCAAGATACAACACCACAACTCTTCTCCCTACCGGCCGAAGATGAATGGGGCTGTAGAAGCAGCGAATAAGAATATCAAGAAGATTGTGCAGAAGATGACAGTGACCTATAAAGATTGGCACGAGATGTTACCGTTTTCTCTACATGGGTACCGTACCTCAGCAAGGACGTCAACCGGGGCAACTCCTTTTTCCTTGGTCTACAGTATGGAGGCAGTCTTGCCGATCGAAGTGCAGATACCCTCTCTCCGAATAATGAAGGATGCAGATCTGAGTGAAGATGACTGGATCCAGACACGACTTGATCAGCTAAATCTGATTGACGAAAAGAGACTCACTGCTATTTGTCATGGTCAGACGTACCAAAAACGGATGATCAGGGCATTTAACAAGAAGGTCAGACCACAAGAGTATCAAGTTGGGGATCTGGTAATCAAGCGCATCATCCTTCCTTAGAGTGATCCAAGGGGAAAATGGACCCCTACGTACGAAGGGCCATTTGTGGTTAAACATGTGTTCTCAGGAGGAGCCATGATTCTGAATACCATGGATGGTGACGACCTTCCTCACCCCGCCAATGCAGACATAGTAAAAAGATACTACGCATGATAAAAGACCCGCTAGGTTGACATACCTAGGCAAAAATTAGGGCTTCCCGGCGAACCAAAAGGGTTCGGGCAAAATGAGGGATGAAATGAAAAAATCTGTACACCCGGCAAGTCGAAAACCTGAAAAGGCGGCTTGGGCAAAAATGGGTATCCCGGTGGACTGAAAACCCGAAAGGGCGGTCCAGGCAAAAGTTAGGGATAAAGCGTAATACTATGTCTCATTGGATCACCTTGCATCCAGAATCTGGTATCAACTGTTGAGTTCAAAAGGCATCAATCAATCAGCTTCATCTTCAGCTAGGTCATCAAGTGATGAGACGCTCGAGGAGATAAAGGCGATAGCAGAGTTGGAACCCAGTGGGATTATTCTTTTCACATAGCTGTTTTGTTTTCCCTTTGTACAAATTGTATAAACTTTTTATTCGGCGGCGTTCTCTTACTAGGATGTCAGCCTCTTGTACATAAACGCCTATTTACAGGCAAATTCAAAAATCAATATAAATACACTTTTCAGACAAATTGCCTTTTGTTTTTCCTTTTTCTGTTTTGTTTTGCGAAGAACGTCCAAGGTTCAATTTGTGATATATGCATTTGACAATAATTGCTAACTCATAAAAAAATTGCATACGAAATAAAGGATTAATTACAGGTAACATTAGAAGCAGGGGCAATAATGAGTGGTCTAAGCGATCTAATTGTTCTGTCCATCAAGGTACCAAGGTAAGTTCAGCCGAAGAACATAACCAATATACCTTAATTCCCCAGAGAGTGAGCCAGGAAGTCAATGCACTCTCCCCAAGCAAAGCTATATTATCAGCCTTAAGGAAGTTGGGTATCCCCAGCAGATCTCAACATTCCTCAGCGCAATATACGAACATTCCTAACAAGCATCCCCGGCAATCTTGATCTAAGATTGTTCCCCGGCGGTCTACCAGACATTCAGTGGAGTCACTTCCAGTACATCTCAAAATTTCCCCAGGAGAGTCCAGCATAGTTCAAGATTTCCCCAGGAAAGTTTGAATCCATCTCCCCAGCAGGAAGCTTATCCCCAGTAGATTCTAGAAGCTTCCCCCCTGCAGAGCACGAACGCGTCTCCCGGCTTTATTCAAAGGTTATTTCCCTACCAGGATATAACTGGGTTATCCTCAGCCAAAAGCCACGAAAAGATCGTCCTCGGCAAAGCCTTCTTACCCCCCAGCGAAGTCTGTTAACACTTCCAACATAACAACGGTATTCCCAGCGGATTTATCATCAACATCTCAACAGAGTACCTCTCCTCCCACAGAGTATTGTTCCCCAGCAAGATCGCTAGAGTAGTTATTCCCCGCAGAGTAATCTCTTCATCAAGTTTATTCCCCAACGGAGTTATCTTCTCCTACCGGTATTCTTGCAACCGCCGTCCCCAGCGGAAACAACAAAGCACTATTCTTCACATCAGCCCAGGATTTAACTTCCTGGCATTCGTCAAGGATATATTTTCCTAGACGAAAATACATTCAAAAACATCACATACATCATGATACATGCATAAACGCATCACACAATCTCATTTATGTTGAGAACATCATTGCTTGATCCATATCATGCATTGCATATGACTGACCTTTACCTTTCAGGAAAGATCCAGTTAAGTTCTCAGCTATGTCCAAGACCTCCTCTGGTTCAGTTAAATCAATTCCTAAAGATTTTTCTGATGCCGATCCAGTTGAAGTTATTTCAAGACTTCCTCTGGTTCAGTTAAATCAATTCCTAAAGATTTTTCTGATGCCGATCCAGTTGAAGTTATTTCAAGACCTCCTCTGGTTCAGTTAAATCGATTCCTAAAGATTTTCCTGATGATTCCAGTTGAAGATATTCCAAGACTTTCGTCTGGTTCAGTTAAAACGATTCTAAGGTTTTTCTGATTCTTATCCAGTCAAAGTTAACCCAAGACCTTCTCTGGTTCAGTCAGATCGATGCTAAGATCTCCCTGATTCTTATTCCAGTTGAAGATATTCCAAGACTTTCGTCTGGTTCAGTTAAATCGATTCTAAGGTTTTTCTGATTCTTATCCAGTCAAAGTTAACCCAAGACCTTCTCTGGTTCAGTCAGATCGATGCTAAGATCTCCCTGATTCTTATTCCAGTTGAAGATATTCCAAGACTTTAGTCTGGTTCAGTTAAATCGATTCTAAGATTTTTTTTCTAATTCTTATCCAGTCAAAGTTAATCCAAGACCTTCTCTGGTTCAGTCAGATCGACGCTAAGATCTCCCTGATTCTTATTCCAGTTGAAGATATTCCAAGACTTTCGTCTGGTTCAGTTAAATCGATTCTAAGATTTTTCTGATTCTTATCCAGTCAAAGTTAATCCAAGACCTTCTCTGGTTCAGTCAGATCGACCCTAAGATCTCCCTGATTCTTATTCCAGTTGAAGATTCCAAGACCTTGCCTGGTTCAGTTAAATCGACTCCTAAATATTTTTCTGATGCCGATCCATTCAAAGGCCTTCTCTGGTCCAGTTAAATCGATTCCTAAAGACTTTTCTGATGAAGACTCAGTAGAAGACATCCAAGATTCCTTCATCGTTACTGTTAAGGTAGTAATCGCCCAAGGTTCTCTCATCGTTACTGTTGAGGTAGTAATCGACCAAGGTTCTCTCATCGTTACTGTTGAGGTAGTAATCGCCCAAGGTTCTCTCATCGTTACTGTTGAGGTAGTAATCGCCCAAGGTTCTCTCATCGTTACTGTTGAGGTAGTAATCACCCAAGGTTCTCTCATCGTTACTGTTGAGGTAGTAATCGCCCAAGGTTCTCTCATCGTTACTGTTGAGGTAGTAATCGACCAAGGTTCTCTCATCGTTACTGTTGAGGTAGTAATCGACCAAGGTTCTCTCATCGTTACTGTTGAGGTAGTAATCGCCCAAGGTTCTCTCATCGTTACTGTTGAGGTAGTAATCACCCAAGGTTCTCTCATCGTTACTGTTGAGGTAGTAATCACCCAAGGTTCTCTCATCGTTACTGTTGAGGTAGTAATCGCCCGAGGTTCTCTCATCGTTACTGTTGAGGTAGTAATCGTCCAAGGTTCTCTCACCGTCCCGTTGAGGTAATAATCGTCCCTGATCCATTCATCATCCTGCTGAGGTAGCAATCGTCTCAGATCCCTTCATCACATCATTACCAACAAAAAACCTTTTGAAGTTCCAGATTCGATTCCTGTATCTTACCAGGGTGTATCTGTTGACGACTGTATTCTCCGGACTCGATTCCTGTATCTCGCCAGGGAACATCTGAAGAGTTTAAAGATTCGATTCCTGTAACCATCCAGGACACATCTACATAAAAAGTTTGAAGATCAACTCCTGTAACGGGCCAGGTAATTATCTTTCTTTTTCAGGTACGCAAGTTCTCGCTAAGGAATCTCTTACGCGATCGACACCTAGATGGCATCTATAAGCCCATCCACATACCAACAGTCTCCAAATGGCATCTATAAGCCCATTCCCGAAAAGGCTCTGTCACAACTCCAAATGGCATCTATAAGCCCATCCTCCTATCCTTCATCTCTCCAAATGGCATCTGTAAGCCCATTCCCGCCATCACGTTGCTGATACTCTACTATGCGAGTGCAAATTTCTGGGCACTCTAGTGTTCAATCATCTTCCACCTTCGGATTACGAAAGGCACGCCAGCCAATCTACACCCTCAGGTTTAAGAAGATTGAACAGGGGCAACTGTTGTACCCCAAAATTTGCCCTCCCATATTCTTCAAGGTTTGCTAAGAGCATGCTCCAAAATCTCCCAAGAGCTGCACAGTCCAATTGCCTCCTAACAGTCAAAAATTAGGGTTTTGGTTCTTGCAAAGAAATTGAAGTTTCCAAGGGTCCAAACAAGTCCCACATGCCTATAAACATTGTCAAGCATTCATATGCCAAGTTTCAAGACTCACAGCACAAAATTGCACAATCGAAAACCCTAATTGCTTCACAGTCAACTGCAAGGGCAAAATGGTCATTTGACAGTCAGAAGTCAAAATTTTTGGTTAACATCTTATTTTGAAGCCACAAACATCATTTGATCAATTCTTGATCATGATTCTCAAGGCATGGCTCAAAAAGTCTCAAGATGCAAAAGTTTCTATTTTTGGACAGTTGAAAAAGTCAACTGCAAATTGACCAAGGCATAACTTCCACATGGTTTATCATAAAAATTCCATCCAAAGCTCATTTTGAAGAGAATGACATTTCCTACAACTCATCTTCACACTTCAAGTCCAAGAAATGCTCTCACAAAAAGTTATCAATCTCAACATTATAGGTCATTTTCAAAAGTCAACAAAAAGGCACTTTAAGTCAAAGACCATAACTTGTGATTGGTAAATCAAAATGACATGGGACCAAAGACATTGGTTAGAGGACTTCAAGACCTTTCCAAAATGTCCAAGAACATGATCACAGCTTAAACATTGAGCAAGATATGCCTTGTGGAAGTTGGGAAATTTTTGGGAATTTTGAAAAGTCAACTTTGCTTCAAATGCCTCAAAATTGCTAATGGGCCTCAATTTCTTCCTTGAATCATTATCCAAAAGCTATGCACGACCCATTAAGCTAAAAGGGAGTTATTTTCTTATTTTTAATTAATTAATTGAATTTTTAATCCTATTAATTCATTTAATTAAAATTAAATATGAGAAAAATACTAAATAATGATTTCAAATCTTTTTGGTGCAGCAAATCCTTCCATCATGACTTCAATATTTCGTGTGCCTTATCAAGAGACCAAATCTTCCAAAATAGGCAAGTTTTCATGGCAAAAAGGATTGAAAAAGATCATGGAAAATCAAATATCAAAATCATCAATGCAAAGGCTTTGGGCTTATTTTTCTAACCTAATTCATTCACACATATATGCACAATTGAAACCTAGGCATAAGAACACAGAAAGCTGCGCATAAGGCATAAAAACAAACTTGCATTTTTGACAAAAAAATTAAAAACTGTTTTCATAGCTGCCGTGCGTTTCAAGGCCTAAAAGCCATTCCAAAAGCTTGCTTACACATCCAGGAAGGGATTGCAATCAAAAACACAGCCCCTGACCTCAAGAATTGGTAGAATGAAGTCTCCCTGTTCATAACTTTTTTCATATTCGTGTTTACATTTGCATACATTTTTCATACGTTTTAAGCATTGATTTACACTAATATGAACTCTCTGAAGCTATTGGTGTCTTTTAATTAAATTAAGATTGCCTGTATGAGAAGTTTCCATGAACGTAGGTTAGGGTTTCAGAAGCTTCAATTTGGGGTTTTGCATATATGGAAAAATCAGGCCATGAAACCTGCACCATTGAAACCAGGATGTCTAGACGAATTGAATCCATACCTCGCGCTCAATTTATGATCACGCATGCTCTAATCGTTATTTTGCAGGTTTGAGTTTAGTGGGGGTTTAAAACCCCCGCTATCTATTCATTATTTTCAGTCAAAACGAAGAAGAAAGAGGACGTGTCTCCTGATGACTGGCGCATTTGGATTTTGGCGCGGTGGACATCACTAAGTGTTGTTTTGTGTTATGTTATTCGCTTGCCAATTCCAATACAACGCGCGCGCATAGCTCAGACGGTTGGACGTACATTGGGTAAACGTTGGGACCTGGGTTCGATTCCCAGGTCCCCTTGTATATTTCATAATTTTTTCTCTAACATATTCCTACGCAGTATGCCCTCTAGTGGTCCACCAAACACCCAACGCTTGAGCATGCCACATGTCTCTAGGGATCAATCTGATGGCTATCACAGGAAGACTACCATGCGCGCTAGTCAATGGCTCCTCACATGATCACTAAAAGTCAAAAGGGCCTGGAATTATTGGGCCAAAATTCTCACAATTGACCTCCAAAAGGGTCAGAACACCCCCATGGTTTGATTTTTAATTTTTTTGTTATTTTTTCCTTTTAGTCTTTTAATTATTCCTTTTAAATTAATTATTTTCTTTTAATTCACCAAATTAATTTTCATAAAACCAAAAAAATCATAAAAAATATGTTATTTAATATTTAAGTCACTAATTTTTTTTGTAAATAAATCTTTTAATAATTAACTTAGTAACATTAGGTTAAAATTTTAATGTTTTTTTTTCTTAAATAACTAAAAAGGGTAGAAATTAGGTTTCGCATTTTTATTCTTTTCTCTCAACAAATAACTATTTTTTTTCTTATTATTATTATTAACTATTAATTATTTTGTAAATAAATATGTCACTTAATTAATTAGGTTAAATTAGGTCAAAATTTAAACATTTTTTTTTATAATTAAAAACAAACTTAGAATTAGGGTTTTATTTAATTTCTAGTTTCAATTAATTTCCTTTATTTCATAAATACAAAAAACATCAAAAAATAACTTCTTTTCTCATTAAATAATTAATTGCCTCTTAATTTCAATTTAATTTCTTTAAAGGGTACAACGCCCTCGCATATTCGTTTCTAATTTCTTTTCGCGCGTTTGTTTCTATTTTTCATTTTTAATGTTATGTACTTGCCCCAAAGCTTTGTAATAGATAATTAGGACATTTACTTTCCACACTTTTATTCAAAATCGGGTTTTTGTTAATTTGGCGATGTATAGACCCGCGCCTTGTAATAGCGTAGGACTTTTATTTTCCGCATTTTAATTTCCGCACCTTTAAACTGTTAATCACATGAAAGAATGAATGGCCCAAATAAAATCAAAGCGTAGCTCACCCAATGCATGAAAAGATAAAATATAACTGAAAATGACACACAATTCACACACCACTCCTAGGGTACGCCTCACTGTTGCCTTGCCCCTCGAAACGTGGTCGTCGAGTATAGGACGTCTTAGTAAGTCCTTATGTCCATTGATCCCGTTGCCTCAAAACAAGTTGCCTTGAAACGGTTGCCTCGGAACAGTTGCCTCGAAACGGTTGCCTCGGAATAGTTGCCTCGAAATAAAAGATCAATGGCATAAGGGTAGCTTCTAAGGTGTCTTACTGTTGCTCGGTGACCACACTGTCCCTATAAACGAATTGACCCGAACACCTCCAACGGTAGTGCTACCTACCTCTCAATGGTGGGATGGCACTACCTGAAGGACATTTACACAGCCTAATTCCTTAGGGTAGGTAGACGACTCATGGATACTTGCTCTCTTCAAAAACAAACGAAAATCTTTTCACACCGACACTTTTCAAAAAGCTTTCAAAACAATTTTTCAAACACTCTTGAGGACTGATACAAGAGTCGATCTGAAATCTTTAAACGAAACTTTTTCAAACCCACTCACAATTGAAAAGTAAACACTTTTGAAAACACAATGAGCAAGTATCTAAGAGCCCATGGATAACCATGGATAGAAAGGGTGCTAACACCTTCCCTTTCTATAAATCTGCCTCCCGAACCGAGAGATAATCTCATAAGGAATTTTTCTGTGCTTTTGTCCTTTCCATGTTGGAGAAAATAAAAGACGGTGGTGACTCTTGCTTCCGCGACATTTCGCGAACCAGCGTTAAACAGTCAGTTCCAGATCCACCGATCACAACTGTCTAAAGGACATTTACACAGCTTAATTTCTTTTGAGTAGGTAGATTTATCCTAAAGTACTTGCTCTTTCAAAACAAAAATACTTTTCGCACCTACACTTTTCTGACAAAAGTTTTCAAACAAATACTTCATACACTCTTGAGGACTGATACAAGAGTTACCTAGAAGTTTTCAAACTAAACTTTTTTCAAAACCCACAAACACAAGAAAAGCAAACATTTTTGAAAACATAGTGAGCAAGTACCTAAGAGCCCGTGGATAACCACGGATATAAAGGGTGCTAACACCTTCCCTTTCTATAATCTACCTCCCGAACCGAGAAACATCTCGAAAAGGAATTTTGCTGTGCTTTTGTCCTTTCCTTGTTGGAGAACATAAAAGACGATGGCGACTCTTGCTTACCGCGACATTTCGCGATCCAGCATTCTAAAACAGTCAGTTCTATTTCCACCGATCACAGAACTGGCGACTCTGCTGGGGATACTATTGATAAGTGAGGTGTACCTTAGGATTAGATCATTCTATGTTTTCAATTGTATGCCTTGTTTGCTTTAATATTATGGGCTTGCATCGGAGTTTGGTAGATCCTAACCCGGATCTGGGGAATACCCTTTAGGTAGCTATAAACTGTGAGGGACCTGTCCGGCATAGACCGACACGGGTGAAGCAGTAGCTACGTTGGTGTGACACCTTGGTCTGTACCGATATCCCTTGTGTTGGAACGAGGAGAATATGGGTCTTCTAAGGAGTCATTAAGCACCAATCGACCTTAGAACCCTAAATTGACCCGACTTGGCCATAGAACAGTAGCAGTATGCTACACTCATTGAGGCTAAACTCTCGCGATGGTTCTGGCCGGAAGAAAAGATTGCGATGCTGGAGTTATGACCGATTGAGGGTAGTTAGTGATATTGAGATCCTCTAGAACCCGGTTACTATTTTCTAGGACAGGTCTTAACCAACTGAAACAGAAAGAGGGTAGTACCTAAACTTCATGCTGGCCTAAACTCTAAGGGTTGTCTGGTGTGACTTGTGTGCCTTATCATGTTTGCCTTTTGTGAATACTTGTGGTGTGCTTTACCATAACATCATACCATCATAACATTGCATGCATCCTGCATAAGGACTAACCCATTTCAAAGACAAAAGGGTTTCATTTTTGCTCTGTTTTGTAGGACATCATGATGCCCGTGCGAAGGAATACTATCCGACTCAACTTTGTTCACCCACCTGATTTGCTTAAAGAATTGGTTGACAGAATTCCAAATACTACTTCCTTCATCAAGAGGCATGGTTCTCTTCTCGGTTTAGTCACTTCAAAGTGGGATCAACAGTTGATGAGCATCCTGACCCAGCTTTATGATCCGTTATACCATTGCTTCACCTTTCAAGACTTCCAGCTGGTCCCTACCCTGGAAGAATTCTCTGATTTGTTTGGTATCCCTATTTTGGAACAAACTCCATTCACCGGTTGGGAAAAGACTCTTAGGCCTGAGGAGATTGCTGCAGCCCTTCCTTTGACCAAATAAGAGGTAATGGATAACTGGGAGACTAGAAGCGGAGTTAAGGGCTTTTTGGCGAAGTTTCTGATTGGCAAAGCTAATAGTTTCTGGAATGACTTTAGACTTCAGGGCATACGAAGACATTCTGGCTCTCTTAATCTATGGTCTAGTGTTGTTTCCAAATCATGATACCTTTGTTAATGTCAATGCCATAAGGATCTTCATCTCTCGGAACCCCGTACCCACTCTCTTGGGTGATATCCTGCAACAACTCTACGCTCGTACTGCCCGAAGACGGGGAACTCTGTGGTGTTGTGCTCCTTTATTAGTGAGGTGGTTTATTTCGCACCTCCCTAAGTTCGTGCTGAAGAACAAAGAAGGAAGGGGTTGGGCTCATAGGATAATGTCTCTCACTGATAATGACATCATTTGGACTCTCAGAGGTTTGGATGAGGTGGCTGTTATTGACCGTTGCGGAGAATATCCTAATGTTCCTTTGATCGGTACCCAGGGAGGAATCTCTTATAATCCATGTTTAGCTCTCAGTCAGTTTGGAAGATCCAGAAGAGCAGGGCCTCATGAGATGTTGGTACCTCATATCAGTTTTGAGTTTCAGATAGATAGTGACGAGCTGCGTCGTAGGTTCATCCGGGCTTGGGACAGAATTCACAAAGCTGACCCACATGAGTTGGGACCAAAGACCTCTCTTCCTATGGAAGCTTACTTCAGATGGGTCCGCATCCGTGCTCAGAAGTTAGGTATGCCATACGAAGCTGTCAGGCCTATCACTCTTGAATTTCCTGATAGAGACGGGGTTCCTCCAACTGTTCTCCCTCCTCAGATTCCCACTGATGCTGATACACTAAAGAGGTCTTGGGCGCAACTACAAGAAGAACGGGATTCTTATCAGGAAAGGTTCAATGAACAGGAACGGAAAATCCAGAAGCTGACTAAGCAATTGGAGAACGAACGGATCCTGAATGACTATATCCACACTGAGAAGAGGAGGCCATGGGAGCACTGATGTTTCTTTTACAATTTTTATTTACTTTTCAAAATTTTCATTCTTGTAACGCCTAAGGGCAATTTGTTGAACAATTGAAATTCCAAAAGTTGAATCTAATAAAGTTTGTTTCCTTTTTGTCTACAAAGCTGAATCCCGATTGTCTTTGAAAACATAAATCATACGCATTCCATTCATCATATGCATAACAGATACTCTTTTTACAGGTCACTTATCTTCTTCGCTGTTTATTTCAGCAATCATTATGACTTCTGAACCTACTAATGAACAAGCTATCAAGGCCCTCCAGGCCCAGAATGCCCAGTTCCAAGAGATGGTTATGAGTCTAGCCCAAGGTCAACAGGAGTTGAAGACCCTGCTTATGAAGAAGAAAAAGAAGAGGACTGTCTTGTTCAATACCAGATGCAGATATGGGAATGCACTGCAGAATGAGGTTGAGCTGACTACCCCATCTGTAGGGAAAGACAGCCTACAGGAGAGAGGGGTTCCTAGTCTCGTGGTCTCCGACAACGAGACAGATTATAATGATGAACAGTACCCTCCTGCTGAGGACAGGTACAAACAGCTAGAGGACCGCTTAAGTGCTATGGAGATTCAACATGTGCCCGGGTTGGACTTTGGAGACCTAGGCTTATCTTCTGGGGTGGTGATCCCACATAAGTTCAATGCGCCTGCTTTTTCAAAGTACGACGGAGCTTCCTGTCCTAAGCTGCACCTCCGATCGTATGTGAGGAAGATCCAACCGTATACCGCTGACAAGAATTTATGGATCCATTTCTTCCAGGATAGTCTTTCAGGGACTTAACTCGAATGGTTCTATCAGCTGGATGGAGCCAGTATTCGTAACTGGGAAGACTTGGCTACTGCGTTTTATAAGCAGTATCAGTATAATTCCGACCTCGCTCCTACTCGTACCCAACTCCAGGGTATGTCTCTAAGGACAGGTGAAGGATTCAAGGAATATGCTCAAAAGTGGAGAGACCTGGCTGGAAGGGTGCAGCCACCTCTGACTGACCGTGAACTCGTAGATATGTTCTTAGGGACCCTGTCTGGTCCGTTCTTCAACCATCTGATTGGTAATTCTTCTGCCGAGTTTATAGACCTCATTCTGACTGGTGAGAGAATAGAAGCTGGTATCAAGTCTGGAAAGATACAGAAAGGTAGCTCCTCGAGCACTGAAAGAAACCCTTCAAGAAGGAATCTAGTGCTGTTTATGGGTCGAGGAGACAGAATAAACCGGAGCGCCGCCAAGCTGTCAACGCGGTGATAATTTCAAAGCCTACTGCTGCTCCTCAACAATATAACCAACCAAGGGGTGAGAGACCTAAAAGGCAGTTTACTCGACTCAGTATGACCTTGTCCCAGATATTGCCGCAGTTACTGACAACCAATCTGGTAACTCTGAGAGAAGCTCCGAAGATTGTGAACACGACCTCTCCAAAGTACAATCCTAATGCCCGCTGTGCTTACCATTCTGACAGCCCGGGTCATAACACAGATGATTGTTGGGCTCTGAAGAATAAGGTTCAGGACCTTATTGATGCTAAAGAGATAGAGTTCGAGGCGCCCGAAAGGCCCAATGTTGTGACTGCTCCCATGCCTAATCATGGAGTGAATGCTGTAGAGGAAGATCTGTATGTAGCCTCCGTGGATGATATTGTTACTCCGTTGTTGACTGTCAAAAGGAACCTGTTGCTAGCCGGTTTATTTCCGGGATGTAGTAAAGGTTGCCTTCTATGTTCTGTTTCACCTGCTGGTTGTCCTTTGTTGAAATCAGGTATCCAGAACCTGATGGATAATAAAGAGATCTTGTTCGAGAAGATTGCTGTTCCTGCTACCCCTACTGAAGAGGTGTCCATTGTTACTATTTTCAACAACTCTCCTAAGGCTCCCTCAAAGAAGCCTGTCAAAATCATGTCTGCTCAGAAGATTGCGCCTATCATCATCACTATTCCGGGGCCCATCCCCTATACATCTGACAAAGTTGTCCCTTGGCACTATGGGGCAGATGTTTATGTGCTTGGAGTTAAACAAGAGTTTGATACTAGTACCAGCGTCGGTAACATCACCGGGCTTGCCAAAGTCACTCGTAGTGGTAGGCTCTTCTCGCCTGACATTGCACCTCCAGCTATCCAGAGACCTCTTGTCATCACACCTGCAAGTGTGCCTGCTTCCCTTCCTGAACAAGTTCCTGTTTCTACCCATGCTGCCGAGCCATCTGACGCTCGGGGCAAAGGGATCGCTACTGATTTGCCTGCCCAGACGGAGGCACCAAAGACTGGTAATGTTGAAGCTTCCAAGCAGGAGATGGAAAAGATCCTTAAGATTATTAAGAAGAGTGATTTTAATGTAGTTGAGCAGCTGGGGCACACCCCATCTAAAATTTCTATGCTATCACTGTTGTTGTGTTCAGAGGCCCATGCCAAGGTTCTGATTTCCTTTCTGAAGACGGCCCACGTGCCACAAGAAACGTCTGCTGACCAATTTACCGATTGTGTAGCCAACTTAACTGCTGATAACGGTTTGGGCTTCTCCGACACCGATCTGACTGCCAACAGAAAGAACCATAACGACGCCCTGCATGTCTCTATTGAATGTAGGGGCACTACTCTTGCCCATGTGCTGGTTGACACCGGGTATTCATTGAACGTTTTACCCAAGAAAGCTTTAGACAAGTTAGATTGCTAAGGGTTGGAATTAAAGCCGAGTAACATTGTTGTCCGGGCCTTTGACGGGTCCAAAAGGATGGTACATGGTGAGGTTGATATTCCAATCAGGGTTGGTTCTCAGATCTTTGATTCTACTTTCTATGTGATGGACATTCGTCCATCCTATTCTTGTTTGCTGGGTCGTCCATGGATCCACAAGGCTGGGGTTGTGACCTCCACACTACATCAGAAACTGAAATACCCACTCAAGGGGAAGATTGTGACAGTTCAGGGGGAGGAAGAATATATGGTCAGTCACCTCAACTCGTTCCGGTACATAGAGATGGATGGGGAGTTCATAGAGACCCCCTTTCAACATTTTGAAGAGGTTCCTCAGACGTTGGCGTCAGCTGAAGCGGTGATTGAAGGTTCTCCGTTGAAGATGGCTTCCTTAAAGGATGTCCGGGATGTTATTGAGAAGGGTGAGTGTGCAAACTGGGGCCGACTTCCTGATTTCACTCCGAAGACTGACAAGTTTGGTTTGGGTTTAACTGCAGAAGCTCAGAGGGATGTTCGTAAAGCAAGGATTGGGAGACTTCCTGTATTCATCACCAACCCAGGAGTAAATGCTATTGAGGACGACGCGGAGGAATCTGAATTCGACAGCTGGATCTACCCTACGACCAACGGTGGACCACGCAAATGGACTGCGAAAGACTTCGTACCTATTACTTTTGTCACTCAGTAATGAACTCCTTTGTTTTGAATTTGTAACAAACAATATTACTAAACTTTATGGCCCGGTGTCTTACCCGGGGCACCGTGGCTTCATTTGTGAGGGCTTATTAGTTGTCATTTTCATGTATCATTAATAAAAGCATTGGACATTTTTTGCATTTCAGATCTTGCGCTCCTTGTCTTTCTTTATTATATATTGCAAAACAACTATATTTACACACACTCACCTATACAGGTTCCAATCCACTCTGAATCTCACTGGTAACGACTCTGCTACTGACAGTTATGACTTCGAAAATCCGATCAACTTAGCCGAAGATGAAGGTGAAGATGATTGCGAAGTGCCTGGCGAGCTTGCAAGACTGCTACTCCAGGAAGAGAGGGTCATTCAGCCACATGAAGAGCTAGTGGAAACGATAAATCTGGGTACCGAGACAGACAGAAAGGAAGTCAGGATTGGTGCCAATCTGGAGTCTAGTGTGAAACAATGGTTGATTCAGATGCTTCATGACTACGTGGAAATCTTTGCCTGGTCCTACGAAGATATGCCTGGGTTGGATACCGACATTGTGGTTCATCACCTGCCTACCAAGAAAGAATGCCCTCCGGTAAAACAGAAGGTTCGTCGTATGCGCCCAGAGATGTCCGAGAAAATCAAAGCTGAGGTTATGAAACAATTCGACGCCAGTTTTCTAGCAGTGACTTCTTACCCTCAGTGGGTAGCCAATGTGGTTCCAGTACTGAAGAAGGATGGTAAGGTCAGAATGTGTGTTGATTACAGGGATTTGAACAGGGCGAGCCCTAAGGATGACTTCCCTCTGCCTCACATTGACGTCCTGGTTGACAACTCTGCTCAGCATAAGGTATTCTCCTTCATGGACGGGTTCTCCGGTTATAATCAAATCAAGATGGCTCCTGAAGACATGGAGAAGACCACTTTTGTTACTCAGTGGGGCACCTTTTTCTACAAGGTCATGCCTTTTGGGTTGAAAAATGCTGGGGCAACCTACCAACGTGCCATGGTTGCTTTGTTTCATGATATGATCCATCATGAAATTGAAGTATATGTCGACGATATGATTGCAAGGTCCCAAACTGAAGAGGAACACCTTGACCATCTACAGAAGTTGTTTGACCGGTTGAAGTTGTACAAGCTAAGGTTGAACCCTAACAAGTGCACTTTCGGGGTGAGATCTGGAAAACTACTGGGCTTTGTCGTGAGCGACAAAGGTATTCAAGTGGACCCTGACAAAGTGAAAGCCATACAAGAGATGCCAGTTCCCAAGACAGAGAAAGAAGTCAGAGGCTTTCTAGGACGGCTAAACTACATTGCCCGATTCATCTCGCACCTAACTGCTACTTGTGAGCCAATCTTCAAGCTACTGAAGAAAGATCAAGTAGTACGTTGGAACGATGAATGTCAGGCCGCTTTCGAAAGAATCAAAGAGTATCTCCAAGAACCACCCATTCTTATGCCACCAGTTGAAGGGAGACCTCTAATCTTATACTTGACAGTGCTTGACAGCTCAATGGGGTGTGTGCTGGGGCAGCATGACGAGTCTGGCCGAAAAGAGCACGCTATTTATTACCTTAGCAAAAAGTTTACCGACTGTGGGACCCGATACTCACTGCTCGAGAAAACTTGCTGCGCTTTGGTATGGGCTGCTCGCCGGCTGAGACAATATATGTTGACTCACACTACTCTGTTGATTTCAAAAATGGATCCAATCAGGTACATCTTCGAAAAGCCTGCCTTGTCCGGAAGAATAGAAAGATGGCAAATGATCTTGACTGAATATGACATCCAGTACACAACTCAAAAAGCAATCAAGGGAAGTGTATTGGCAGACCATTTGGCACATCAGGCAGTGGATGATTACCAGTCGATGAACTTCGAATTTCCAGACGAGAATATCATGGTAGTGACTGATTGTGAAGTACCTGGACCGGATGAAGGACCTGAGGAAGGATCCCGATGGTCTATGCACTTTGACGGAGCCTCGAACGCTTTGGGTAACGGTATTGGCGCTGTAATCATATCTCCAAAAGGCTCTCATACTCCACTTACCGCCCAACTATGTTTCAACTGCACCAACAACATGGCGGAGTATGAAGCATGCATCATGGGTCTTCAAGCTGCGATTGACCTAAGGATCAAGTTTATGAGTGTCTTCGGAGATTCCGCTCTCCTGATCAGTCAGATCAAAGGAGAGTGGGATATGAAACACCCAAATCTTATTCCTTACAAGGAGTATGTATTGACGTTGCTTCCCCATTTCGAGGAGATAACCTTTGAACATTTCCCAAGAGAAGAAAATCAGTTGGCGGACGCGCTAGCTACGATGTCTTCTATGTTCAAAGTCAAGTGGGACAACGAGGCTCCCCGGATCATTATTTGGAAATTGGATGAACCTGCACATTGCTGTGATCTTGAGACCGAAGAGGTAACAGAAAAGCCTTGGTATCATGAAGTAAAGAGGTATCTCGAAGCTCAAGAATACCCCGAGGGTGCATCCGTCAATGACAAAAAGTTTCTGAGAAGGTTCGCGGCAAAGTTCTTTCTCAGCAATGACATTCTTTACAAATGAAACTATGATTCAACCTTACTGCGTTGTGTGGATAAGACTGAAGCAGAAAGGATCATGGCAGAGCTGCATGAAGGTACCTTCGGAACTCATTCCAGTGGACATACCATGGCAAAGAAAATCCTCCGGGCAGGATATTACTGGTCCACAATGGAAGCCTACTGTTATCAACATTCTCGGACATGTCACAAATGCCAGATCTATGCTGATAAGGTGCACATTCCTCCAGTTCCTTTGAACGTCTTGACAACACCTTGGCCTTTTGCAATGTGGGGCATTGATATGATCGGCAAGATCAGACCTACAACATCCAACGGGCATCGCTTCATCCTGGTAGCAATCGATTACTTTACGAAGTGGGTTGAAGCAGCTTCCTTTGCCACTGTAACCAAGAATGTCGTGGCACGGTTCATTCGGCATAACCTGATCTGTCGATACGGTGTACCAGAGAGGATCATTACGGATAATGGTACCAATCTTAACAACAAGATGATCACTGAGCTCTGTGAGCAATTCAAGATACAACACCACAACTCTTCTCCTTACCGGCCGAAGATGAATGGGGCTGTAGAAGCAGCAAATAAGAACATTAAGAAGATTGTGCAGAAGATGACAGTGACCTACAAAGATTGGCACGAGATGTTACCGTTTACTCTTCATGGGTACCGTGCCTCAGCACGGACGTCAACATGGGCAACTCCCTTTTCCTTGGTCTATGGCATGGAGGCAGTCTTGCCTGTCGAAGTTCAGATACCCTCTCTCCGGATAATGAAGGATGTAGGTTTGAGTGAAGATAACTGGATCCAGACTCGGCTTGATCAATTAAACCTAATCGACAAAAAGAGACTCACTGCTATTTGTCATGGTCAGACGTACCAAAAACGAATGATCAAGGCATTTAACAAGAAGGTCAGAAGACAAGAGTATCAAGTCGGAGACCTGGTAATCAAGCGCATTATTCTTCCTCAAAGTGATCCCAGGGGCAAATGGACCCCTACGTACGAAGGGCCATTTGTGGTTAAGCATATCTTCTCAGGAGGAGCTATGATTCTAGCTACCATGGATGGTGACGACCTTCCTCACCCCGCCAATGCAGACATAGTAAAAAGATACTACGCATGATTAAAGACCCGCTAGGTTGACACACCTAGGCAAAAATAAGCGCTTCCCGACGAACCAAAAGGGTTCGGGCAAAAATAAGGGATGAAAATGAAAAAATCTGTACACCTGGCAAGTCGAAAACCTGAAAAGGCGGCTTGGGCAAAAATGGGTATCCCGGTGGACTGAAAACCTGAAAGGGCGGTCCAAGCAAAAATTAGGGATAAGCATAATACTATGTCTCATTGGATCACCCTGCATCCAGACTTCGGTACCAACTATCAGGCTCAGACCGCACCAATCAACCAGATTCATCTTCAACTAAGCAGCAAAGTGATGAGACGCTTGAAGACATAAAGGCGATAGTAGAGTTGGAGCCCAGTGGGATTTTTCACATAGATGTTTTGTTTTCTTTTCACAAAATTGTATAAACTCTATTTTGTTCGGCGAAGTTCTCTTACTAGGATGCAGCCCCTTGTATACAAAACGCCTATTTACAGGCAAATTTCAAAATCAATACAAGTCCATTTTTCAGACAAATTTAAAATTGTTTTTCCTTTATCTGTTTTATTTTGCAAAGAACGTCCAATGTTCATTTTTGATATATGCATTTGACATTAATTGCTAATCACAAATATTTACATACGAAAAAAAGACTAATTACAGGTGATATCAGAAACAGGGGCAATAAGAATTGTCTAAGCGATCTAGTTGCTCTGTCCACCAAGGTACCAAGGTAGGTTCGACTGACGAACATAACCAAGATACCTTCACTCCCCAAGCAGAGTTGGTCTCCCATCAGCCCTAAAAAGGCACGGTATTTCCCAGCAAGTCAGAAATACTCTCCCCCGAGCAGAGTTGGTCTACCGTCAGTCCAGAAGAAGTTGGGTACCCCCAGAAGGTCTTAATATTCCCCAACAGAGTATACAGATATTCCTCAGCAAGCATCCCCGGCAGTCTTAATATTCCTCAACAGAAATATAAGATTGTTCCCCGGCGGAATACAAGATATCCCCAGTGGAGCCATTTCCCCAGCGCAGTCCAAAAAAAGTTTCCCCAGGAGAGTTGAACCATCTCCCCAGTAGATTCTGGAAGCTTATCCCCTGCAGAGTACAAATGCGTCTCCCTAGCCATGTTCAGAAGGTTATTCCCCACCAGGGTCTAACTGGGTTATCCTCAGCCAATTGCAACGGAAAGATCGTCCCCGGTGAAGTTCTTTCTATCCCCCAGCGGAGTTCATCAAAATCCCTAACAAAGCTTATCAACGGAATCCACAGCGTAGCTATCGTTAAGATCTCAACGAAGCATCTCTTCCCCACAGAGTAATTCCCCGCAGAGTAATCTCATCACCAGGTTTATTCCCCAACAGAGTTATCTTCTACTACCGGTTTATTCTTGCAATCAGCTTCGATCATCATCCCCAGTGGAAACGAAGAACTCTACTTTTCAACATCAGCCCAGGATTTAACAAGCTCCCGGCACTCGTCAAGGATTTATTTTCCTAGACGAAAATACATTCACAATCATGCACTTCATACATCATGACATTGCATACGACTAATGTTTTGCCTTTTCAGGAAAAAGGTCAATCCAAAGATGATTACTATCAACTTTTTTGAAGTTCCAGATTCGATACCTGTATCTAGCTAGAGCATATCTGTGAGCGACTTATTGTAGATCTATACCTGAAACCAGACAGGAAAGTTATCTACGTGAAGAGATTGAAGACAAATACCTGTATCCAGCCAAGAAGACTATCTTTCATTCTCAGGTCAGAGATCTATACCTGTATCCAGCCAGAAAAGCTATCTCGTCCAACCTTCTGAAGTTCCAGATTCAATACCTGTATCTAGCCAGGGCATATCTGTGAGCGACTTATTGTAGATCTATACCTGAAACCAGACAGGAAAGTTATCTACGTGAAGAGATTGAAGACCGATACCTATATCCAGCCAGGAAGACTATCTTTCATTCTCAGGTCAGAGATCTATACCTGTATCTAGCCAGGAAAGCTATCTCGTCCAACCTTCTGAAGTTCCGGATTCGATACCTGTATCTAGCCAGGGCATATCTATGAACGACTAACTGTAGATCTATACCTGAAACCAGACAGGAAAGTTATCTACGTGAAGAGATTGAAGACCAATACCTATATCCAGCCAGGAAGACTATCTTTCATTCTTAGGTCAGAGATCTATACCTGTATCCATCCAGGAAAGCTATCTCGTCCAACCTTCTGAAGTTCCAGATTCGATACCTGTATCTAGCCAGGGCATATCCGTGAGCGAATGATTGTAGGTCTATACCTGTATCTAGCCAGGAAAGTTATCTACATGATGAGATTGAAGACCAATACCAGTATCCAGTTAGGAAGTCATCTTTCACTTTCAGGTCAGAGATCTATACCTGTATCCAGCCAGGAAAGCTATCTCGTCCAACCTTCTGAAGTTCCAGATTTGATACCTGTATCTAGCCAGGGCATATCTGTGAGTGATTGATTGTAGATCTATACCTGAAACGAGACAGGAAATTTATCTACATGAAGAGTTTGAAGATCAACACCTGTAACAGGCCAGGAAATTATCTTTCTTTCTCAGGTATGCAAGTTCTCGCTAAGGAATCTCTTACGCGATCGACATCTCCAAATGGCATCCATAAGCCCATTCCCGACAAGATTATATTACATTTCCAAATGGCATCTATAAGCCCATCCTCCCATCCATCATCTCTCCAAATGGCATCTGTAATCCCATTCCTGACATCACATTGCTGATACTACACCATACGAGTGCAAATTTCTGGGCACTTTAGTGTTCAATCATCTTCCACCTTCGGATCATGAAAGGCACGCAAGCCAATCTACATCCTCAGGTCTAAGAAGATTGAACAGGGGCAACTGTTGTACCCCAAAATTTGCCCTCCCATATTCTTCAAGATATGTCAAGAATCATCCTCAAATGGTTCAAGTCTACTCAAGGATTGCACAGTCAAACTACCTCCTAAGCCAGCTGAAATTAGGGTTTTGGTTCCTTCAAGGAATTTGGGGTTCTCAATGGTTCAATCAAGTCCCATAGGCCTATATACATTGCCAAGCATCTACATACCAAGTTGCAAAACTCACAGTGCCAAATTTTACAATCAAAAGCCCTATTTGCTCAACAGTCAACTGTAGGGGTAAAATGGTCATTTTGCAGTCAAAAGTCAAATTTTTTGGTCAACATCTTATTTTGAGTCCACAATCATCATTTGATCAAGTCTTGATCATGATTCCACAAGAATGGCTCAAAAATCATCAAGATGCAAAAAGTTACTATTTTTGGACAGCAGAAAAGTCAACTGTATCTTGACCAGGGCATAACTTTTTCATGGTTCATCAGAAAAATCCCACCCAATTCTCATTTTGAAGGGAATGACATTTCCTATAACTCATCCTCACATTCCAAGTCCAAGAAATGCTCTCATAAAAAGTTATCAATTTCTACATTATAGGTCAATTTCAAAAGTCAACAAAAATGCACTTTAAGTCAAAGACCATAACTTGAGATTGGTAAATCCAAATGACATGGGACCAAAGGCATTGGTTAGAGAACTTCAAGACCTTTCCAAAATGTCCAAGAACATGTTCATATGATCAAAATTGAGCAAGATATGCATTGGAGAAGTTGGGAAATTTTCATGAATTTGCAAAAGTCAACTTTGCTCAAAACACTTTGTTTTTGCTAATGGGCCTCAAATTTCTTCTCGAAACTTTATCCAAGGCCTATGCACGACCCATCAAGCTTAAATTGATTTATTTTCTTATTTATATTGATTAATTGGATTTTTAATTGATTTTAATTCATTTAATTAATTTAAAATGTATGAAAATATCAAGATATGGTTTTTCAATCTTTTCATGAAGCAAATATGACCTACAAGAGCTGGCAAATTCGTGTGCACATCAAGGGGACAAAAATCTCCAAGTTTGGCAAGTTTTTCCAATCAAAAAGATTGAAAAATATTTGATTTTCAATCAAATATACAAACATCAATTCCATGGATTTCTTGGCCAAGATTTAACCTAGTTCCATTCTACTATAAGTATACAAGTCAACCCTAATGCATTGGACGTGAAAAATTGCTGCAGAAAAGCCATAAGCATATTGAAAAAATCAAAGAAAACTCAAAACTGTTTTCTGTGTTCTAGGGCGAATTAAGGACCCTTGTTGATTTCAATCCATTGCAGGAGGTCCCCAGGACGATTTGCAATCAATTTCCAGTTTCATAGCTCCAAGAATCGCTAGTTTCAGAACCACGATTTGCTTCTCATGTCCATAATCGTAACTCATATTTTATGCATAATTAACATGATTTAATCATTGTTTGGTGTTGCTTGAATTCATACAAAGATTTTGGCATAGGTTAATTGCATTATAACACGCAGAATCATAAGTTACCATTGAAGGATTTTAGGGTTCTTGAGGTCTCAAATTGGGGCTTTACAGCCCAGGAAAAATTAGCATCCCTAATGCCTATGGTTGAAATCGTCAAGGCCAGACGAACACAATGCAATGCTCGCGAAATATTTATATAGCACACAGGCCTAATCACTATTATTCGTGGTTGCAGGTTGTGGGGGTTAAAAACCCCCGCTATCTAACTCTTATTCTGCAGGTTCAGCGAGGAAGATGACCAGGTGGTGACATGCCATTGGTTCATTTAAAAAACACGCGTTTTTTTTGTCTTATGGCATATGCATCAGTTTTGATATATTATATTTGTTGCTTATTATAATTACAAAAGCAGGCAAGTGGCTGGGTGGATAGTGCGCTGGATGAGTATCATTGGGACCTGGGTTCGATTCCCAGGTCCCCCACAACCTTTGTTTCTATTTTTTCCCTTGAGTTCACATGCAGGTTGCTAAAAGGTGTCTACCATATACCTCACGCCTCAGTGTGCCAAGTGGCTGGAAAAGCAGATCCAGTGGCCAAAAGATGATGAGTACCATACTCCCAGTTAAGGCACGCTCTGGACAATTCAAGAAAGTCAACAAAGGCTTGAGACTAATGGGCTGGAAAATTGCTAGAATACCTCCATCTGGGCCCAACACCCCCTGGTTTATATTTCCTCTTTTATTTTCTTTCTTTTTATTCTCTTTTAATAATTATTATCACTATTATTTAATTGACTCATAAATTATTTTTCATAATAAAATCAGAAACTTAAAATATTATTTATTTTTATTATTTATTAATTTCACTATTAATTATTATTTTGTAAATAAATACTAATAAATTGATTTAGTTTAATTAGGGTTAATATTGAATATTTTTGCAATAAATAAAATAGATTAGAATTAGGGTTTTTCTTTTGACAACTTTTAATTTCTTTTATTTTTATTTTCATTAAAACATAAAAAACATAAAAAATACTTTTTCTTTTAATTATTTAATTAATTAGTAAATTAGGTTTAATATTTAATTAATTGCAAAAAGGACCAAAATTCCATTCTTTCTCAAAAAAGGGTCAAAATCCTAAGGACGTTCCCGATTTAATTTCTTTCGTGCATATTTATTATTTTGATCATATTTATGTAATTGCTCCGAGGATGTAATAGCGTAATTAGGACTTTATCGCTTTCTTTAATTTCTCGTAATTTATTTTCAAGGGTTATGTTTTTGGCGATGTAAATACCCGACGCCTTGTAATAGCGTAGATTTACTTTCCGCAATTTACTTTCCGCAATTATTAACTGTTAACTATGCATGCAAGACTTGTTTGAAAATAAAACCAACTCGTAGCTCACCATAATACATGTGCAAAGATAATTTAACTGAATCCTGATACACATGCACATGCCACTCCTAGGGTACGCCTCACTTGGTTGCCTCGAGGTGGTCATTAAGTATAGGGTGTTTTAGAGGTCGCCCTCCTGTCTAAAGATCCAGTTGCCTCAAACGGTT
Organism: Vicia faba; assembly: GCA_948472305.1. Taxonomy (NCBI): domain Eukaryota; kingdom Viridiplantae; phylum Streptophyta; class Magnoliopsida; order Fabales; family Fabaceae; genus Vicia; species Vicia faba. The sequence goes on along the minus strand of OX451735.1, from coordinate 748,509,412 downwards.
GCCTCGGATAAAAAGGATCTAGGACATTAGGGTTACCGCTAAGGCGTCCTACTATTGCTTTGGTGACCACACATGTCCCTATAATCGAATTGACCCGAATAACTCCAACGACGGTGCTACCTACTTCTCAATAGTGGGATAGTACTGTCTAAAGGACATTTACACAACTTAATTTCTTTTGAGTAGGTAGATTTCTCCTAAAGTACTTGCTCTTTCAAAACAAAAATACTTTTCGCACCTACACTTTTCTGACAAAAGTTTTCAAACAAATACTTCATACACTCTTGAGGACTGATACAAGAGTTACCTAGAAGTTTTCAAACTAAACTTTTTTCAAAACCCACAAACACAAGAAAAGCAAACATTTTTTAAAACATAGTGAGCAAGTACCTAAGAGCCCATGGATAACCACAGATAGAAAGGGTGCTAACACCTTCCCTTTCTATAATCTACCTCCCGAACCGAGAAACATCTCGAAAAGGAATTTTGTTGTGCTTTTGTCCTTTCCTTGTTGGAGAACATAAAAGACGGTGGCGACTCTTGCTTTCCGCGACATTTCGCGATCCAGCATTCCAAAACAGTCAGTTCTATTTCCACCGATCACAGGATCTGTCCGGCATAGGCCAACACAGATGAAGCAGTAGCTACGTTGGTGTGGCACCTTAGTCTGTATCGATATCCCTTGTGTTGGAACAAGGAGAATATGGGTCTTCTAAGGAGTCATTAAACACCAACTGACCTTAGAACCTTAAATTGACCAACTTGGTCATAGAACAGTAGCAATATGCTACACTCATTGAGACTAAACTCTCGCGATGATTCCGGCCGCAAGAAAAGGTTGCTAAAGTGGAATTATGACCGATTAAGGGTAATCAGTGATATTGAGATCCTCTAGAACCCGATTACTATTTTTAGGACAGGTTTAAACCAACTAAACTGAAAGAGGATAATGCCTAAACTCCATGCCAGCCTAAACTTAAGGCTATATGTGTGACTTGTGTGCCTTCAAACTTGAACTACTTGCACCTGACAACATGAGTTCCTTGCAGGTTTTATTTACAGTCCTTATCCGATAATTTGGATTTATTGCAGGGTTTACTTACATCACCTCACACTTTTTCTTAAACGCATAGCATACACATCATAACATCATGCCTTAATATTTCCTTAACCATTTCAAGGATCTCAAGGGTCTGTGATGCAGGTTATGGTAAATCAAATGTCTAGCAAGGGGCAAAGGGGATTTATTTTCCTCTAGCCAAGGTTGTCAAGAAATCAAAACACGACAACTTGAATCGGGGGCTATGACCCACTTGACATGGTGAGCTTGATTCTCGTGGAAAGACATCCACCGATACGAAGTTCTACAATCAAAGATGTTGATCAAAGTTCAACCTCTAACATTTTCTTGTGTTTACCCTGCGAGATCCTTGAAAAAATGCATCCACATATCATATCATGACAGGTTTCTCCCATACAGGTCTCCTTATCTTCCTACTGTTTATTTCAGTAAGATGGATATGGAACAAACAGTGAAAGATCTCCAAGCTCAAAATGCTCAGTTCCAACAAATGCTTCTGGCTATGGGTAAAGGGCAAGAGGACCTGAAAGCTCTCCATCTCAAAGACAAGAAGAAGAAGTCCAAGAAGACAATAGGCGTCCTGAACTTGAGAAGAAGACCTAAAACCCTAGATCTTTCAACTCCATCTAGCATAGGGGATAGTCTTGAAGAAGACCATAATTTGGAGATTGATGAAGTTGAAGCTGACTACTTCGAGGAACAATATCCTCCCACTGATGACAAGTACAAACAGTTGGAGGATCGCCTCAGTGCTATGGAGATTCAATAGATACCTGGCTTGGATTTAGGAGACATAGGTTTTGTTTCTGGAGTGGTCATCCCGCCAAAATTCAAAATCCCTACTTTTGACCTGTACGATGGAGTCTCTTGCCCTAAGATGCACTTAAAGTCTTATGTTCGCAAGATTCAACCATACATAACTGATCCGAAGCTTTGGATCCATTTCTTCCAAGAAAGCCTAGTAGGGACTCAACTCGAATGGTTCTATCAATTGAAGAGTTCTCGCATCCACACCTGGGAGGATTTAGCTGCTGCTTTCTATAAGCAGTATCAGTACAATGCTGATCTTGCACCAACTCGTGTGCAATTGCAGAACATGACCATGGGTTCCAACGAGAGCTTCAAAGGATACGCCCAAAAGTGGAGAGATCTGGATGGTAGGGTGCAACCCCCTTTAACTGACAGGGAGCTGATTGACATCTTCATGGGAACATTGATAGGGCCTTTCTTCAAACACTTGATCGAAAGCTCTTCAGCCGGGTTCACCGAGCTAATACTGACCGACGAAAGGGTCGAAGCTGGAATCAAAAGTGGGAAGATTCAAGAAGCTACACCTTCTGATGCTCAGAAAAAGCCCTACAATGGGAAGAAAGAGTCCAATGCTGTGTATGGTCAAAAGAGTCGTCATGACCAACACGTAGGATAAATCTTGATCTCTAATCCTACGCCTGCTCAACAAAGACAGGGGCATCAGCGTAAGGAGGTCGCGCCTAAAAGACAATTCACTAAGATCAGCATGTCACTGACTCAAGCGCTACAACACATGTTGAAGGCAGAGCTGATTACATTAAAGGCTCCTCTTCGGAACCCAAATACTTCCGCTCCTACCTATCATCCCAATGAAAGGTGTGCATACCACTCTGACAATCTGGGACATGACACAAACAACTGTTGGGCTCTGAAGAACAAGGTCCAAGACATGATTGATGCCAAGGAGATCGAGTTTGACCCTCCGGAGACTCCAAACATAATCACTGCTCCTATGACGAATCATTAAAAGCTTTTGTTCATTTGAATTTTCAAGTTGTAATCTCTTTGTTATTCAAACAATTATCTATTAATGTCAAACTCTGTTTCATTAATGCATTGCATATGTTTGTCTTGATTTGATTCACTCATTTTCATTACATTTAAACTATGTTTTTTTACTCACTTTATGACATTCAACTCTTGCTAAAAGTTACAAGCCTTTAGAGGGAGGATGACGAAACAATGCCATAATCTCATACAGTATGCTTTTGGACAGACTTGTTGACGATGTACAGGCGTTTCTTTCAAATCCTAAACACTGGAGTTATAAGGAAGATAATCCCTAGTCAACCCCTTCGAGCCAAAGAAGTAGGAGTTTTCTGTTTTAAACACAAATTGAAACCTTTAATTTAAACCTGGGGCAGGGTAGTCTCTCAGTTAATTCAAAAGATGCACATTGAAGTCGCAAAACTCTCAGTTCATAATACAACGAACGACATAAAAAGCATTCCTCTGGAGTCAAAAGACAGTGGTGGTTCCTTGTCTCATAGGCAGTCAATCTCTCAAAAGAGAAAAGCCCACTGAGCCAAAACCTATAAAGGAGGCTTAAGAAAGTTGGGGCATCCCGCTGACTGTAATCTCGAAAACAGGAACAATCAGGAAAAAGTTAGGGATAACAAATCAAAAGAACGAGGTCGCTACAAATCCTCAACAACATGAAAAATGTTGCAAAAATGACTGCCTTCCAACAAATTCAACTTGTGTGAACCATCACCAAAAACGTCGTTCCAAACTCATTAGGAGTTCAAATGCATAATTAACTGAGTTTAGGATTGAAGAACATCACGAAGAGCGGGTGGGTACAAATATACTTTGAGCCTTTATCCTTTGCTTCTTAAACCGTGAACCAAGCCACGTTACAACCCTTCAAAAGTCCTAATTGAAGCATGGGTTAGTTCGAAAGCATACTGTTACAAAAGGTATCCTGACTCCTGTAAGGCTTTGCTCTAAATCCTGAGTTTGAATTTTCTTAGCAAAATTTCTTTACTCGCTAAAACGCATTTTCAAAAAAACTTCAAGACAAACATAAACTTTGCATTACTTGAATATCATTGTTTGCATATGGCTATTTGTTTAACAGCGGAGAAATTCACACAATGAATATCCAGTGAACAAAATCTCTCTCAGTGAACAAAATCAATTCAAGAAGGATGACACTTCCATTGACGAATCTCCTATCAACAGGGGGACTTGACATGTCACTATCCAGCACACCTGGGGCAGTCCAGTCAAGATTTCAAGAAATCTCTGAAGAAGTGCAAAGTAACCAGGGGCAAGTCTCCATCTCCATCACTTGGGGCATTGAACATCAATCTCAGTGAAGGGTTACGTACAATTAAACATTTTTTGGCAATGTCACAAACACTTGCTACTAGGGGCAATGAAAAATATCCCCAAAATCCTTCTCATAGGATGACTCCTAGCAAGGGTTTAATCTCTGAAAACCTTTCCCCAGCTGAATCAACCTCAAGAATCCTCGAGGACTTCCCCCAACAAAGATATCACCTCTCCAGTGGACTGACGACAGGGTTTATTTCCCCAACAACACCAGGATTCCCCAGCTTGAGTTTGCCTCTCCGACTACTACAAATCAAAGGACCACAACTCCTATTCCCCAGTAGACTACTCTACAATCCCCAGCAAGTTACTGCGAAACCTGGACCCGACCAGATATCAGTTCAACTTTGACTCCCCAGTAGAGCAACGGACGACTAAGACTCCTAAACTATTTTCCCAAGCAGAAATAAACATACTCCCCACAGAGTTTTCAATATCCCCCAGCAGAGTTCTCCTCAAACAACAAAGCAAGGATCCCCGGTGGAAACATTTTGAGCAAAGTCCAAGACAAAATTACACTTCAACAACATTCATAACATATGCATACAAAATACATATGACACAAATCTCATTTTATTTTGAGAACATCATTACACAATGCATACATCATGACATTGCATACAACTAACTCTTTACCTTTTCAGGAAAGATCAATCAACAGGCAAAGATCATCATCTTCTGAGATCCCTTCTAGAGACAGTTCAGATGCGATCCAGATATGGCTGACATTCTGATACTTATTCCAGATTCCTTCTAGAGACAGTTCAGATGCGATCCAGATATGGCTGACATTCTGATACTTATTCCAGATTCCTTCTAGAGACAGTTCATATGCGATCTAGATATGGCTGACATTCTGATACTTATTCCAGATTCCTTCAAGAGACAGTTCAGATGCGATCCATATATGGCTGACATTCTGATAATTATTCCAGATTCCTTCTAGAGACAGTTCAGATGCGATCCAGATATGGCTGACATTCTGATACTTACTCCAGATTCCTTCTAGAGATAGTTCAGATGCGATCCAGATATGGCTGACATTCTGATACTTATTCCAGATTCCTTCCAGACACAGTTCAGATGCGATCCAGATATGGCTGACATTCTGATACTTATTCCAGATTCCTTCTAGAGACAGTTCAGATGCGATCCAGATATGGCTGACATTCTGATACTTATTCCAGATTCCTTCTAGAGACAGTTCAGATGCGATCCAGATATGGCTGACATTCTGATACTTATTCCAGATTCCTTCTAGAGACAGTTCAGATGCGATCCAGATATGGCTGACATTCTGATACTTATTCTAGATTCCTTCTAGAGACAGTTCATATGCGATCCAGATATGGCTGACATTCTGATACTTATTCTAGATTCCTTCTAGAGATAGTTCAAATGCGATCCAGATATGGCTGACATTCTGATACTTATTCCAGATTCCTTCTAGAGACAGTTCAGATGCGATCCAGATATGGCTGACATTCTGATACTTATTCCAGATTCCTTCTAGAGACAGTTCAAATGCGATCCAGATATGGCTGACATTCTGATACTTATTCCAGATTCCTTCAAAATACAGTCCAGATACGATCCAGATTCAGATGTCATTCTGTCACTCATTCAAATACATTTCAGATACGCTCCAGATGCAGATGCAATTATGACAATCATCCAGATTCAACTCTCAGATCCGATTCAGATACGCTCTAGATACTGATGCCATCCTGATACTCATTCAGATTTAGCTTTCAGTTACAGCTCAGATACGCGCCAGACGCGGACGCCATTCTTTTGCTCATACAAACTCAGTCCCTCGATACAGTTCAATGGCATTCCAGACACGAATACCATTTCGATACTCATTCTTTTGGCCTACAGCATTGCGGGTCAACAAACATTCTTGGATGACATCTTTAAGCCCATCTCCATCAAGACTCTACCGTCTCCAAATGGCATCTTTAAGCCCATTCCAACATCTATGTCTTGACGAGTGAAAATTTACGGGAACTCTAGTGTCCAATCCTCTTTTACCTTCGAGTTCCGAAAGGCAAACTTGCCAATCTAACTCTTCAGGTTCAAGAAGATTGAACAGGGGCAGCAGTTGTACCCCAAAATTTGCCCTCTCATGTTTTCAAAGGTCTTCCCTTACATGGTTGGTCACAAACACTTGCCTAACGAAAATAAAGTTTTTTTGAAGATGAACAAGGTGTCTTTCGATTGGCATCTGGGAAAAGTCTTTGATTGGGTATCCAAAATCCTTCGATACAGGCTTGACTCACCAGTCTTCAATTGGGAATTTGGCACTCTTCGATCGGGCTTTGATTAGTAAGCTTCGATTAGGTGTTTGGAACCCTTCGATCAAGCTTTGGTTCGCAAGTCTTCGATTGAGCGCTGGACCCCCTTCGATCAAGTCAATTTCACAATGCTTCGACTATGCATTAACTACTTCAGGCTTACCTTTAACTCACGAGGCAAGAATTTCCTAAAAGTTTGTTTCGATTCACAAAGGAAAAGGCTTCTCAACTTGCCAGCACACCAGGCAAGAGGCTCATTCGAAGAACATGTAAATGACTCATTCGAAGAACATGTAAAGGTCCATTTGAAGAAGCATTCAGAAGGCCCATTCGAAGGGCACATAAGAAGTCCATTCGAAGGAGGCAACTCAAGACCAATCGAAGAGCATGGCCTGGAGGCATTCGAAAATCAAAGGTGTCCAGGTTCATTCAAGATTCCAAAGAGACATGAATATTTCAAAAAAGGAAATCTTTTAATATGTCTGATTCTTGTCTCATGGCTTTAAAGGCCTGGTTAAATGGTTGTCCCTTGCCGTTTTCATGCACCCTCACACTCTTATAAATACGAGGCCAATGACACATTACAGGGGGACGAGGATTTTGAGATACGCTGCCCACAAACCCACCAAAGGTTATCAACATTTTCATAAGTAATCCAAGCCAAATCAGCCAATCAACAAAAGTATCCACGCCCAGAAATCCCATATCGAAGATACCCACATCTAGAAAGTTCCAAATCGAAGGTTCCAACTACTGGTAAGAGAGGGTAAAATGTCAAACCTTGTACTTACATAACACATCCATATTTGTTGTTTCATTCGATTGTCATTCTAGACAGAATCAAAGGGCTTAGGTTTGGCACCAGGTCGTGTTTTTTGTTGCTAACACTTACTACAAATATAGCCTGAAAAGACCCAGCGCGCGCAGGATCGATGGACCTGGGTTTCGATACCCAGGTCATGCGTTTTATTTTGCTAACATATTTTTGTAGATGCAGTGCCTCCACAGGTGATCCTTCAGGCCTTTCCAGCAACCCCCTTCATAGAATCGAAAGGCATCCTTCTTCCTCTGAATCGAAGCCCACCTTCTCCCTACAATCAAAGTTTACCCATATCCTTCCCAAACCCAATCGAAGGAGTCAGGAAAGGGTGCAAATCGAAGCTTTCCCCGTCAATTCTCAAGCCCAATCGAAGGCTACTCACACCCATTCCCTAGCTCAATCGAAAGAAGGCCAAAGAAGGGTGAATCGAACGAGTCCATGGCATGGATCGAATAAGTCTTTTCTCTTCTTTATTTTTACTTTTTACTTGTCTTTCAATTTAGTTGTAATAGTTAATTAGGTCTTTACTTTTATCGCTTTATTTTCAATGGGTTTGTTTTTGGCGATGTAAATACCCGACGCCTTGTAATAGCTTAGCTTTATTTTCCGCAATCATTAGCTGTTAGATGTTTGAATAATAGGCTATGCATGACAAGATCAACCTTTAATTTAAAATCAACCGTAGCTCACCATAACATGTACAAAAATAAATAAACTGAAAACAATACACTCGCACATGCCACTCTTAGGGTACGCCTCACTTGGTTGCCTCGAACGTGGTCATTGCGTATAGGAAGTTTTAGAGGTCACCCTCTTGTCCAAAGATCATAAGTTTCCTCGAAACGGTTGCCTCAGATAAAATGATCTAAGACATTAGGCTTACCGCTAAGGCGTCCTAACATTGCTTTAGTGACCACACGTCCCTTAAATCGAATTGACCCAAAAACTCCAACGACGGTGCTACCTACTCCTCAATAGTGGGATAGCACTGTCTAAAGGACATTTTCACAGTTTAATTCCTTTTTTGTGTAGGTAGAGGTTCTTAAGTACTTGCTCTTTTGAAAACAAAAACAAAACTTTTTTGCACTTACACCCCTTTCAAAACAAAAACTCTTCTCAAATCCACAAACACAAAGAAAAGCAAAATTTTTGAAAACATAATGAGCAAGTACCTAAGAGCCCGTGGATAACCACAGATAGAAAGGGTGCTAATACCTTCCATTTCTATAATCTACCTCCCGAACCCGAGAAACATCTCGAAAAGGAATTTTTCTGTGCTTTTGTCCTTTCCTTGTTGGATAAAATAAAAGACGGTGGCGACTCTTGCTTACCGCGACATTTTGCAAAAACAAACGCAAACACGAACCAGCATTCCAAAACAGTCAGTTCTCATTCCCACCGATCACAATAGGCGATCGTAGAAATGTGTAGCCCTTCTTCAAAAAAGGAGGTACAACAAATGACGGGAAGATTAGTCATTATATCTTGTTTTCTATCGTGCGTCGGAGATAGAGTGTTCCATTTCTTTGCGGTCCTCAGGAAGTCGGAGGAATTCGAATGGACAACAACATGTGAAGAGGACTTTCATGGAGTAAAATTCTTCTTATCCTCTCCCCCAATCCTGTCGAGACTAGAGGAGAATGCACCCTTGACTCTATACCTAGCGGTTTATGAGAAAGCTATGAGCTCGGTTCTTGTTCACGAAGGGGGAGACATGGAAAGACCGGTGTAATTCATCAACAAGGTTTTGAAAGGAGTTGAGAAATGCTACCAGAAGATAGATAAGTTAGAAATAGAATTGGTAAAAACAACCCAGAAGTTGAGGCATTACTTCCAAGGTCATCCGAAAATCGTAAGGACCAATTATCCTATCAAGTAGACACTGAAGAAACCAGATCTAGCTGGAACAATGGTCACATGGGTTATGGAATTGTTAGAGTATGATATTGAATTCACCCCAAGAACAAGCATCAAGTCGTAGGTATTAGCCAACTTCGCTGTCGAACTAAGCAACCCAATGCCAGAGGAAAATGCAAGCTAGTGGACTCTTCACGTGGACGCTTCGTCCAATTTTAAAAGGAGTGGAGCCAAAATCATTCTCGAAGGGCCCAGGGGTTTCATATTGGAGTAATCCTTAGGCTTCAACTTTCAGGCTAGCAATACCTAATGTGATCGGTGGGAATAGAACTGACTGTTTTGGAATGCTGGTTCGCGTTTTGCATTTTTTTCCGCAAAATGTCGCGGTAAGCAAGAGTCACCACCGTCTTTTATTTTATCCAACAAGGAAAGGACAAAAGCACAGAAAAATTCCTTTTTCGAGATGTTTCTCGGGTTCGGGAGGTAGATTATAGAAAGGGAAGGTGTTAGCACCCTTTCTATCCGTGGTTATCCACGGGCTCTTAGGTACTTGCTCATTGTGTTTTCAAAATTTGCTTTTCTTTGTGTTTGTGGGTTTGAAAAGAGTTTTTTGTTTGAAAGGAGAGTAAGTGCGAAAAGTTTTGTTTTATTTTAGAATGAGCAAGCACTTAAGAACCATCTACCTACTCGAAAAAGGAATTAATCTATGCTAATGTTCTTTAGACAATGCTATCCCACTATTGAGGAGTAGGTAGCACTGTCGTTGGAGTTTAAGGGTCAATTCGATTAAGGGACGTGTGGTCACTAAAGCAATGTTAGGACGCCTTAGTGGTAACCCTAATGTCTTAGGTCATTTTTCCGAGGCAACCGTTTTGAGAAAACTTATGATCTTTGGACAAGAGGGCGACCTCTAAAATTTCCTATACTTAATGACCACGTTCGAAGGCAACCAAGTGAGGTGTACCCTAAGAGTGCGCATGTGCGAGTGTATTATTTTTTCCGTTTTTTATCTTTGTACATGTTAATGGTGAGCTACTGTTGATTTTAGGTTAAAGATTTGATCTTGTCATGCATTCCCTATTTATCAAACATCTAACAGTTTATATTGAGCGGAAATTAAATTGCGGAAAGTTAAATCTAAGCTATTACAAGGCGTCGGGTATTTACATCGCCAAAGACAAACCCTTTTAAAATTAAATTGCGAAAAGTAAATAAAAGCGATAAATAAATAAATAAAGTCCTAAGTTAAAAACTATTACATTCCCGAAGCAGTTACAATATTGAAATATGGATAAAAAATAATACGCGCGCGAGAAAATTAAATCGGAGTGTCTTAGGGTTTTGACCCTTTTTATTAAATAAAACATTTTTTTTTTATTTTTTGAATTAAAAATTAGTCTAAGTTAATAATTGAATTAAATAATTAAATGAAAATATTTTTGGGTTTTTTATTTTAATTAAGGAAATAAAATAAGAATGGTTAAAAATATTAAAAACCTAATTCTAAATTAATTTTAATTTATTGCAAAATATGTTATTGTTAAACCTATTTAAACTAAATAAATTAATTAATTGTTTATTTACAAAAATAAATAATAAAATTAATGGAATTAATAAAAATATTATTTTTGTTGTTTCTGATTTTTTATGAAAAAAAATTAATGGGTTAGTAATTAATTAAATAAAATAAGTAAATAAATAAAAAGATATAGAAATTAAAAGAAATACTCAGGGGTGTGTGGGCCTGAATTGGATGGGGAAATTGGCAATTTCCAGGCCCAAAACGTCCAGCCTGTTTTGACCTTAGCCATTCCATGCATGTGCGTTGACTGGAGAGTATAGTAGATACTCAATTCTGGCCTCTGGATCTTGGCTTGAAGCCACTTGGCACATTGATCTCTACAAGCGCATGGTGGACTGCATCCTTGACGTTGCACAAGATTGCCTGAAAACAAAATTTATTAAAGTTTGGGGGGACCTGGGATTCGAACCCAGGTCCCAATGGATTTTCCAATAGCACGCTCACCAATCCAACCAGCTTGTTCAATTGTTATTAGAATAAGAAGTAAATATTATATATAAAACAAAACGCTAAGCCTGAAAATTAAAAAAAAAAGCGCCAATGATTTGAACTGGCCAATCACGCCCAACCACTTTATCATCTTCTTTAAATAACCCTGGTTATTTACCTGCGGATTTTTATCCGCAGGAAGATCCGTAGGGTATCTCAAAAACCTTCTCCAGGCCATATAAACGAAATCTAAGAGTACCATTGCGTTCGTCTCTTCCTCCTGGTCATCCCTATACCCACCATTAGCATTGATTTTTCCTGTATCAAAAAGGCCTAAAAAACAAGAACAAGAACCCTAGGACCGGGCATCACAGTACAAGCCATGAAAATTAAATTAAATAATGCAGAACTGTTGGACTTTGAATGTTAAGCATAATGGTACAAATAAATTGGCAAAAGGATGCGAGGAAAATGATTTACCATTTCATGTGCAGAGGCATATTCATGATGACTTACAACGAGTTTCAGATGGTCTCAAGGCCTGGTTTTGGTCGCTTTTGCTTCACAGGATGTCAGGCAAGGGAGTAGTGTTGAAATCTTGCTTTGAAAACGCCTCCAAACAAGAATGTGATCTCTCACTTTTCACCCTTTTTTTCAATTCTGAGTTGGCTCTTTCTGCAACTCTTTCAACGTGTTCTTGGTCCACCCCCTTGTGTGCACATAAAGGAATGTATTTAGGTCAAAACTTGGGCCTTAGTCCATATGCATTGAAGATGGAGGATTTGATTTTGATCACCATTATTAAGTTTCCAAATATAGGCCAAATCTGATTTTTTATGCATGAATAAGCGTTGATACGAATTGATTTGATGAATCATGGCAATTGAAAGTTGTACCAATCACAAAGATATGATTTCATCAATTTTTAGATTTTATTTGATTTAATATTGATTAAAAATGAATTAAATCAATAAAAATTAAATAAAATAGAAAAATAAATGAATGGCCATGAAATCAAATATGGGACACGTGTGTGGCATGAAAATACCATATCAAGTGGAAACAAGTGGGCCCTTTTGTCAAAAATTGGAGTTTTGAGGATAGTTGACTTTTGGCAAATTTGGAAAAATGCCCAACTTCAACAATGCATAACTTCTTCAATTTTTAACTTTTGGAAGTTTTATTGGACTTTTTAGAAACCTTGAGATGTCATATAATCAACCCTTTTGGTCTCATCTCATTTTGATGTTCCATACTTAAGTTATAAGCTTTGGAAAAAAAGGTGTTTTTGTTGACTTTCAAAAATGACCTATAATGTCCAAATTTGTAACTTTTTGTGAGAGCATTTCTTGATCTTGGGGTATGAAGATGGATTGTAGGAAATTGCATCCTCTTCAAAATGAGATTTGGATGGATCATTTATCATAAAGTATGAGAAAGTTATGCTTGGTCAAAGTTGAGTTGACTTTTCCTTCAAAACCCTAATTTAGCAACTTTTGAATCTTGATGAATCTTGAACAATCCTTGATGAATCTTGATCAACCCTTGATCAAATGATGAATTATCCTTCAAAATGAGAAAGTTGACAAAAAATATTGAGGTTTGACTGTATTTGGGTCACAATTGACTTTTGCCCTAGCACAATCGATTTTTGGACTTCTTGAGCAATTGACTGACCAAACTTCCTCTGCAAGGCTTGAAATTTGTCATGGATGAACTTAAGAACATATTAGGACATTGGAGAGAACTTGAGGTCATTTGGATATGAGGACCTTAATGTAACACAAAACCCTAATTTTGACTTGACTGCCTTATGAGGTGATTTGATTGTCCAACCCTTGAGCCAACTTGAGCAACTTGAAGATTATTCTTGACATGTCTTGAGAAATATGGGAGGGAAAATTTTGGGGTACAACAGTTGCCCCTGTTCAATTTTCTTAAACCTGAGGATATAGATTGGCTTTCGAGCCTTTCGTGATCCAAAGGTGGAAGATAATTGAACATTAGAGTGCCCAGAAATTTTCACTCGCATGGTGTGGGATCAGCATCGTGATATCGGGAATGGGCTTACAGATGCCATTTGGAGATTGTTGGTAGGAGGATGGGCTTACAGATGCCATCTGCAGGAGTGTCGATTGCATAAGAGATTCCTTAGCGAGAACTTGCACACTTGTTGTTGTAAAAGATTCCGCTGGGGGAGTCTAACCTTTGTTAAGATTTAGGAACCTTGCCTGTACTTCAACTGAGAGAATTCCTTGGCTAAGTCTTAAGAACCTGTCCATAATTCAACTGGGGGGTTAATCTTCATTAAGATCTAGGAACCGACTCGTACTCAACGTAGCATACCGTTGAGGTTATAGCACTTGTCCACACTGTGATGGAGGAAAAACATCAAGATTTAGGAACTGACTCTTGCTCAACGTAGTATACCGTCGAGGTTATAGTACTCGTCCACACTACGACATAGGGAAACATCTTCATCAAGATCTAGGAACTGTCTCGTGTTCAATGTAGTATACCTTCGAGGTTATAACACTTGTCCACACTATGACGGAGGAAAACATCAAGATCTAGGAACTGACTCGTGCTCAACGTAGTATACCGTCGAGGTTATAGTACTCGTCCACACTATGACGTAGGGAAACATCTTCATTAAGATCTAGGAATTGTCTCATGCTCAACATAGTATACTGTCGAGGTTATAGCACTTGTCCACACTATGACAGAGGAAAACATCAAGATCTAGGAACTGACTCGTGCTCAACGTAGTATACCGTCGAGGTTATAGTACTCATCCACACTATGACGTAGGGAAACATCTTCATCAAGATCTAGGAACTGTCTCGTGCTCAACGTAGTATACCGTCGAGGTTATAGCACTTATCCACACTATGACGGAGGAAAACATCAAGATCTAGGAACTGACTCGTGCTCAACGTAGTATACCGTCAAGGTTATAGTACTCGTCCACACTATGATGGAGGGAAACTGTCGAGATTGAGAACCTTATCTGAAATTCAACCGAGGATAATTCAATTGAGATTTAAGAACTGGTCATGTCTTCGACTAAGCTGAGGACTTAACTGCATCTTTCCTGAAAGGTAAAAGGTCAGTTACATGCAATGCATGAGATGGATCAAGCAATGATGTTCTCAACATAAATGAGATTGTATGGTGTGATGCGTATATGCATGTATTATGATGTATGGGAATATAATGTTTTAGCTAGGGGAAATAAATCCCGGAGCTGCTGGAGAATAGAGTTGAGTTCTTCGTTTCCGCTGGGGATGATGAACGAAGATGATTGTGAGAATAAACCTGCAGGAGAAAAGAACTCCGTTGGGGAATAAACTGATGAAGAGATTACTCTGAGGGGAATTACTCTGTGGGGAGAGATGTTTTGCTGAAGATTTTAATGATAAACTCTGCTAGGGATTCCGTTGATAAGCTCTATTGGGGATTTCAATGATGAATTCTGTTGGGGATGGATTACCGTTGCTGGTGATATTGAATCTATTGAGGGTTGAAGTCCTGTATGTGAAAGGAAGAACTTTGCTGGGGATGATCTTTCAGTTACAACTTGTTGAGGATAACCCAGTTAGACTTTTGTGGGGATAACCTCTAAATTTGGCTGAGGAGACTTAATTGTGCTCCGCAGGGGATAAGCTTCCAGAGTCTACTGGGGATGATGATTCAACTCCGTTGGGAAAGCCTTTTTAGACTGCACTGGGGAAATGACTCCATCGTGGTATATTATATTCCGTCGGGGAACATTCTTATATTCTGTTGAGGAATATTAAGAATGTCGGGGATGCTCTTACTTGCTGGAGGATATCTTTACACTCTGTTGGGGAATATTAAGATCTTCTGGGGATACCAAGCCTTTTTAGGGCTGATGATAGATTAACTTTTCTTGGGGAGAGCATTGCTGATTCATTCATAGTTGCAAGTCTCAGTGGGGAGAGCTACCATTACTGTTTTACTCTGTGGGGAGTGACGATATCTTGGTCATATTCTTCAGCTGAACCTACCTTGGTACCTTGATGGACAAAGCAACTAGATAGGTCGGACAATTCTTATTGCCCCTGTTTCTGATGTTACCAGTAATTTTCCTTCTGTTTCGCATGTAAACATTTACGAGCAGTAATTAATGTCAAATGCATATATCAAAAATGATACTTTGGACGTTCTTTGCAAAACAAAACAGGTAAAGGAAAAAAGGAAGTTTGTCTGGAAATGAATTTGTATTGATTTTGAAGTTTGGCCTGTAAATAGGTGTTTTTGTACAAGAGGCTGACGTCCTAGTAAGAGAACACCGCCGAACAAATAGAATTTCTACAATTTGTGAAAAGAAAACAAAACAGCTATGTGAATAATCCCACTGGGTTCCAACTCTGCTATTGCCTTTATATCTTCTAGTGTCTCATCACTTTGCTGCTTAGTTGAAGATGAATCTGATTGATTAGTGCCATCCGAGTTTGATAGTTGATACCGAAGTCTGGATGCGAGGTGATCCAATGAGACATAGTGTTACGTTTTAATCCCTAATTTTTTCCTGGACCTCCCTTTCGGGTTTTCAGTCCACCGGGATACCCCTTTTTGCCCAAGCCGACTTTTCAGGTTTTCGACTTGCCGGGTGTACAGATTTTTTCATTTTCATCCCTTATTTTGGCCCGAACCCTTTTGGTTCGCCGGGAAGCCCTTATTTTTGCCTAGGCCAGTCAACCTAGCGGGTCTTTGATTATGCGTGGTATATTTTTACTATGTCTACATTGACGGGGTGAGGAAGGTCATCACCATCCATGGTGGTTAGAATCATAGCTCCTCCTGAGAAGATGTTCTTAACCACAAATGGCCCTTCGTAAGTAGGGGTCCATTTGCCCCTGGGATCACCTTGAGGTAAGATAATGCGCTTGATTACTAGGTCCCCAACTTGATACTCTTGTCGTCTGACTTTCTTGTTAAATGCCTTGATTATCCATTTTTGGTATGTCTGACCATGACAAATAGCAGTAAGTCTTTTTTCGTCGATTAGGTTTAGTTGATCAAGTCGGGTCTGAATCCAGTCATCTTTGCTCAAACCTGCATCCTTCATGATCCGAAGAGAGGGTATCTTAACTTCAATCGGCAAGACTGCCTCCATGCCATATATCAAGGAATAGGGTGTTTCCCCTGTTGACGTCCGTGCTGAGGTACGGTACCCATGAAGAGCAAATGGTAACATCTCGTGCCAGTCTTTGTATGTCACTGTCATCTTCTGCACAATCTTCTTAATGTTCTTATTTGCCGCTTCTACAACCCCATTCATCTTCGGCCGGTAGGGAGAAGAGTTATGATGCTGTATCTTGAATTGCTCGCAGAGCTCAGTGATTATCTTATTGTTAAGATTGGTACCACTGTCCGTAATGATCCTCTCTGGTACACCGTATCGACATATTAGGTTATGCCGAATGAATCGTGCCATGACATTCTTGGTTACCGTAGCAAAGGAAGCTGCTTCAACCCACTTCGTAAAGTAATCAATTGCTACCAGGATGAAACGATGCCCGTTGGATGCCGTAGGTCTGATCTCGCCGATCATATCAATGCCCCACATTGCAAAAGGCCAAGGTGCTGTCAAGACGTTCAGAGGGACTGGAGGAATGTGCACCTTATCAGCATAGACCTGGCATTTGTGACATGTCCGAGAATGCTGATAACAGTCGGCTTCCATTGTGGACCAATAATATCCTGCCCGAAGGATTTTCTTTGCCATGGTGTGTCCACTGGAATGAGTCCCGAAAGTACCTTCATGTAGATCTGCCATGATCCTTTCTGCTTCATTCTTATCCACACAATGTAGTAAGGTCGAATCATAGTTACGCTTGTAAAGAATGTCGTTGCTGATGAAGAACTTTGCCGCGAACCTCCTCAGAAACTTCTTGTCATTAAAAAATGCACCCTCGGGGTACACCTGAGCTTCAAGGTACCTCTTCACCTCATGAAACCAAGGCTTTTCTGTTACCTCTTCAGTTTCAATGTCACAGCAATGTGCAGGTTCGTCCAATCTTTCAATAATGATCCGGGGAGCCTCGTTGTCCCAATTGACTTTGAACATAGAATACATTGTAGCCAGCGCGTCCGCCAACTGATTCCCCTCTTTAGGGAAGTGTTTAAAGGTTATCTCCTCGAAATGGGGAAGCAACGTCAATACATACTCCTTATAAGGAATAAGATTTGGGTGTTTCGTATCCCACTCGCCTTTGATTTGACTGATCACGAGAGCGGAATCTCCGAAGACACTTAGAAACTTAATTCTTAGGTCAATTACTGCTCGAAGACCCATGATGCACGCTTCATACTCCGCCATGTTGTTGGTGCAGTTGAAACATAGTCGGGCGGTAAACGGAGTATGAGAGCCTTTAGGAGATATGATCACAGCGCCAATGCCATTACCCAAAGCGTTCGAAGCTCCATCAAAGTACATTGACCATCAGGATCACTCCTCAAGTCCTTCATCCGGTCCAGGTGTCTCACAATCAGTTATCAACATGATATTCTCGTCTGGGAATTCAAAGTTCATAGACTGGTAATCATCCACTGTCTGGTGCTCCAAATGGTATGCCAATACACTTCCCTTGATTGCTTTTTGATTCGTGTACTGGATGTCATACTCAGTCAAGATCATCTGCCATCTTGCTATTCTTCCGGACAAGGCGGGCTTTTCGAAGATATACTTGATTGGATCCATCTTTGAAATCAATAGAGTAGTGTGAGTCAACATATACTGTCTCAGCCGGCGAGCATCCTATTCCAAAGCGCAGCAAGTTTTCTCGAGCAGTGAGTATCGGGTCTCACAGTCAGTAAACTTTTTGCTAAGGTAATAAATAACATGCTCTTTTCGGCCAGACTCGTCATGCTGCCCCAGCACACACCCCATTAAGTTGTCAAGTACTGTCAAATATAAGATCAGAGGTCTCCCTTCAACTGGTGGCATTAGGATAGACGGCTCCTGGAGATACTCTTTGATTCTTTCGAAAGCGGCCTGACATTCATCGTTCCAACGTAACACTTGATCTTTCTTCAGCAGCTTGAAGATTGGCTCACAAGTAGCAGTTAGGTGCGAGATGAATCGGGCAATATAGTTTAGTCATCCCAAAAAGCCTCTGACTTCTTTCTCTGTCCTGGGAGCTGGCATCTCCTGTATGGCTTTCACTTTGGTAGGATCCACTTGAATACCTTTGTCGCTTACGACGAAACCTAGTAGCTTACCAGACCTCACCCTGAAGGTGCACTTGTTCGGGTTCAACCTTAACTTGTACAACTTCAACCTGTCAAACAACTTTTGTAGATGGTTAAGGTGTTCTTCCTCAGTCTGGGACCTCGCAATCATATCGTCGGCGTATACCTTAATTTCATGATGGATCATGTCATGAAATAAAGCAACCATGGCACGCTGATATGTTGCCCCAACATTTTTCAACCCAAAAGGCATGACCTTGTAGCAAAAGGTACCCCATTGAGTAACAAAGGTGGTCTTCTCCATGTCTTCGGGAGCCATCTTTATCTGATTATAACCGGAGAAACTGTCCATAAAGGAGAAGACCTTGTGCTGAGCAGTGTTGTCAACCAGAACGTCAATATGAGGTAGAGGGAAGTCATCCTTGGGACTGGCCCTGTTCAGATCCCTGTAGTAAACACACATTCGGACCTTACCATCCTTCTTTGGTACTGGAACCACATTGGCCACCCACTGAGGGTAAGAAGTTACTGCTAGAAAACCGGCGTCAAACTGTTTCATAACTTCAGCCTTGATTTTCTCAGACATCTCTGGGCGCATACGGCGAACCTTCTGTTTTAGGGGAGGGAAGTCTTCCTTGGTAGGCAGGAGATGAACCACAATGTCAGTATCCAACCCAAGCATATCTTCGTAAGACCAGGCAAATATCTCAACACAGTCATGCAGCATTTGAATCAACCGCTGCTTCACACTAAGCTCTAGATTTGCACCGATCTTGACTTCCTTCTTGTCTGTTTCAGTACCCAGATTCACCGTTTCCACTGGCTCTTCATGTGGCTGAATGGCCCTCTCTTCCTGGAGTAGCAGTCTTGCAAGTTCGCCCGGCACTTCGCAATCATCTTCACCTTCGTCTTCGGCTAAGTTGATCGGATTTTCGAAGTCATAACTGGCAGTAGCAGAGTCGTTACCAGTGAGATCCAGAGTGGATTGAGACCTGTATATGTGAGTGTGTGTAAAATAGTTGTTTTGCAATATATAATAAAGAAAAACAAAGAGCGCAAAATTTGAAATGCAAGAAACGTCCAATGCTTTTATTAATGATATATGAAAATGGCACACAAAAGCCCTCACAAATGAAGCCACGGTGCCCCGGGTAAGACACCGGGCCATAAAGTTTCACAACATTGTCTGTTACAAATTCAAAACAAAGAGTTCATTACTGGTTAACAAAAGTAATAGGGATGGAGTCCTTTTCTGTCCAGTTGTTTGGTCCACCATCGGCCGTAGGATAGATCCAGCTGTCGAATTCAGACCCCTCCACATCATCTTCAATGGCATTTACTCCCGAGTTGCTGATGAACACAGGAAGTCTTCCAATCCTTGCATTATGAACAACCCTTTGAGCTTCTACAGTGAAACCCAAACCAAACTTGTTAGTCTTCTGCGTAAAATCAGGAAGTCGGCCCTAATTTTCACACTCACCCTTCTCAATAACAGCCCGGGCATCCTTTAAGGAAGCCATCTTCATAGGAGAACCTTCAACCACAGTCTCAGTTGATTCTAGTGTCTGAGGAACCTCTTCAAAGTGTTGAAATGGGGTCTCAATGAACTCCCCATCCATCTCTACGTATCTGAACGAGTTGAGGTGGCTGACCATGTACTCTTCCTCCCCTTGAACTGTCACAATCTTCCCTCTGACCGGGTACTTCAGCTTCTGGGGGAGCGTTGAGGTTACAGCTCCAGCTTTATGGATCCATGGACGACCCAGCAAACAAGAATAGGATGGCCGAATGTCCATCACGTATAATATAGAATTGAAGACCTGAGAACCAACCTTAATTGGAATATCAACTTCACCGTGCACCATCCTTTTAGACCCATCAAAGGCCCTGATGACGATGTTACTTGGTTTTAGCTCTAACCCTTCGCAATCCAACCGGTCTAGAGCTTTTTTGGGCAAGACATTCAATGAGGAACTAGTATCAACCAATACATGTGCAAGAGTAGTGCCCCTGCATTCAATAGATACATGCATGGCATCGTTGTGGTTCTTCCCTTTAACAGTCAAATCGACGTCGGAGAAACCCAAACCATTATCAGCAGTTAAATTAGCCACACAATCTGTAAACTGATCAGCTGATGTCTCTTGTGGCACGTGGGCAGACTTCAGGAAGGTAATCAGAGCCTTAGTGTGGGCCTCTGAACACAACAACAGTGACAGCATAGAAATCTTGGATGGGGTTTGCCCCAGTTGCTCAACTACGCTGTAATCACTCTTCTTAATAATCTTCAGAATCTCTTCCATCTCCTGTTTATAAGCTTCAACGGTAACGGTCTTTGGTGCCTCCGTCTGGGCATGCACATCAGTGGTGATCCCTTTGCCCCGCGCGTTAGATGACTCGGCGATAGGGGTAAGGATAGGAACTGGATCAGGAATAGTGGTAGGTACACTTGCAGGTGTAATGACAACAGGTCTTCGAACAGTGGGTGGAGCGATATCAGGTGAGAAAAGTCTGCCGCTGCGGGTGACTTTAGTAGGTCCAGTAATTTTGCTGACGCCGGTATCAGCATCCAACTCTTGCTTAACTCCAAGAACATAAACATCAGCCCCATAGTGCCAAGGGACAACTTTTTCAGAGGTATAGGGGATGGGCCCTGGAACAGTGATGATTACAGGTGCGATCTTTAGAACAGATGTAATTATGACAGGCTTCCTCGAGGGAGCCTTGGAAGAATTGTTGAAAATGGTAATGATGGCAACTTCTTCAGAATGAACGGATGGAACAACAACCTTTTCAAACAGGATCTCTTTACTATCCATCAGGTTTTGGATACCTGACTTCAGGAATGGGCAACCAGTAGGTAAAACGGAACACATATGGAAACCTTCGCCATAGCTCGAAAATAAACCGGCTAGCAATAGGTTCTTCTTGACAGTCATCAGAGGGGTAACAATATCATCCACAGAAACTACAAACAAGTCTTACTCTACAGCATTTACTCCATGTTTGGGCATGGGAGCAGTCACAACATTAGGCCTCTCGGGCGCCTCAAACTCAATCTCCTTCGCATCAATTAGGTCTTGCACCCTGTTCCTCAAAACCCAACAATCATCTGTATTATGCCCCGAGCTATCAGAGTGAAAAGCGCAGCAGGCATTAGGGTTATACCTTGGTGATGTGGTACTTGGATTCTTCGGAGCTTCTTTTAGAATCACAAGATTGGTCTTCAACAATTGTGGCAGAATCTGAGGCAAAGTCATGCTGAGACGAGTGAATTGCCTTCGAGGTCTCTCGTCCTTTTGTTGATTGTGATGCTGAGGAGCACCAGCAGGTTTTGAAATAACAACCGCATTGACAGCTTGGCGGTGTTCAGGTCTATTCTGTCTTCTTGCACTGTAGACGACACTGGACTCTTTCTTAAACGGCTTCTTCTCGGTGCTTGATGAGGCACCCTTTTGTATCTTCCCAGCCTTAATACCAGCTTCAATAATTTCACCGATCAAAATAAGATCAGTAAACCTAGCTGAAGAGCTTCCAATCATATGATTAAAGAACAGACCAGACAGGGTCCCCAGAAACATGTCCACAAGCTTACAATCAGCCAAAGGTGGTTGCACCCTTCCAGCAAGGTCTCTCCATTTTTGAGCATACTCTTTGAATCCTTCACCCGTTCCTATTGACATACCCTAGAGTTGGGTATGCGTAGGAGCGAGGTCGGAGTTGTACTGATACTTCTTATAGAATGTAGTATCCAAATCTTCCCAGCTACGGATACTGGCTCTTTCCAACTGATAGAACCACTCGAGCTGAGTCCCTGAGAGACTGTCTTGAAAGAAATGGATCCATAAGTTCTTATCAGCAGTGTAAGGTTGGATCTTCCTCACATATAACCGGAGGTGCAGCTTTAGACAGGAAACTCCGTCATACTTGGCAAAGGCAGGTGCCTTGAATTTATGGGGAATCACCACCCCAGAGGATATACCTAGATCTCCAAAGTCCAGACCGGGCACCTTCTGAATTTCCATAGCGCTTAAACGGTCTTCCAGCTGTTTGTACTTATCCTCAGCAGGAGGATACTGTTCTTCATCGTAGTCCATCTCGTTGTCGGAGACCATAGGGTTATGAGCCCTCCTTTCTTGTGGACTATCCTTCCCTCCAGATGAGGTGGTCAGATCAACTTCATTCTGCAGCCTGTTTCCAAACCTGCGTCCAGTATTGAACAGGATGGTCCTCTTCTTCTTCTTCTTCTTATTCTTCTTCTTCTTCTTCTCTTTCAGAATCAAAGTCTTCAGGTCCTGCTGACCCTTAGCTAGATTCATGAACAGCTCTTGAAATTGGGCATTCTGGGCCTGGAGGGCCTTGATAGCTTTCTCAGTGGAAGGTTCAGCAGACATGATGATTGCTGAAATAAACAGCGAAGAAGATAAGAGACCTGTAATGGGGTACCTGTTTATGAAGTGCATGGGATGAAATGCGTATAATTTATGATTTCAAAGACAATCGAGATTCAAATTTGTAAACAAGAAAGGAAACTCACTTTATTAGATTTAAACCTCAAAATTTAAATTGTTCAACAAACTGCCCTTAGGCGTTACAAGAATGGAAATACTAAAAAGTAAATAAAAACTGTAAAAGGAATCAACAAAGGTCCATTAATGCTCCCATGGTCTCTTCTTCTCAGTGCGGACATAATCATTCAGGATCCGCTCGTTCTCCAGTTGCCTAGTTAACTTCTGGATCTTCTGCTCTTGTTCATTGAACTTCTCCCGATAAGAATCCCGTTCATCCCTCAATTGCATCCAGGACCTCTTCAGTGGCCCAATATCAATGGGCATATAAGGGTGGAGAATGGTTGGAAGAACCACTTCCTTATTAGCAACTTCAAGAGTGACAGGCCGGACAACTTCATATGGCATACCTAACTTCTGGGCACGGATGCGGACCCATCTGAGATATGGCTCCATTGGCAGAGAAGTCTTTGGTCCCAACTCATGTGGGTCAGACTGGTGAACTCTGTCCCAGGCGCTTATGAATCTACGACGTAGCTCGTCGCTATCTCCCTGAAAATCAAAGATGATATGAGGCATTAACATCTCATGAGGCCCTTCTCTTCTGGCTCTTCCAAACTGACAGAGAGCTAAGCACGGGTTGTAAGAAATCCCTCCATGGGTTCCGATCAATGTAACATTAGGATACTCTCCACAGCGATCAATGATAGTCACCTCATCCATACCTTTGAGGGTCTAGATAATGTCATTATTAGAAAGAGACATCACCCTATAAGCCCAACCCATTCCTTCTTTGTTTTTCAGCACTGACCTCGGGAGGTGCGAAATAAACCACCTCGACAATAAAGGAGCACAGCACATCAAAGTTCCCCGCTTTCGGGCAGTACGAGCATAGAGCTAATTAAGGATGTCACCCAAGAGAGTGGGTACAGGGTTCTGAGAGATGGAGATCTTTATGGCATTAATATCAACAAAAGTATCAGGGTTCGGAAACAATACCAAACCATAAATCAAGAGAGCCAGAATATCCTCGAACGCCTTGAAGTCTAAGCTGTCCCAGAAGTAATTGGCCTTGCCAACCAAGAACTTAGTCAGAAAACCCTTAGCTCCACTTCTAGTCTCCCAGTTAGCCATTACCTCTTCTTTGGTCAGGTGAAGGGCTGCAACAATTTCTTCGGGCTTAAGAGTCTTTTCCCAACCAGTAAATGGAGTCTGTTCTAGGACAGAGATACCAAGCAGCTCAGAGAACTCTTCTAGGGTAGGAACCAACTAGAAGTCCTGGAAAGTAAAACAATGGTACAACGAATCATAGAATTGGACCAGAACACTCATCATTTGTTCGTCCAATTTTGAGGTGACCAAACTGAGGAGAGAACCATGCATTCTGATAAAGGAAGTAGTGTCTGTAATCCTGACAACCAACTCTTTAAGCAGGGTAGGTACTTGGACAAAGTTGATCCGGATAGTATTCTTACGCATGGGCATCATAATGACCTACAAAACAGAGCAAAGATGAAACCCTCTTGTCTTTGAAATAGGTTAGTCCTTATGCAAAATGTATGCAATGTTATGATGTCATGGTAAAGGCACACCACAAGTATCCACAAAAGGCAAACATGGTAAAGGCACACAAGTCACACAAAAGAGCCCTTAGATTTCAGGCTGGCATGGAGCTTAGGTACTACCCTCTTTCAGTTCAGTTGGTTTAAACCTGTCCTAAAAATAGTAACCGGGTTCTAGAGGATCTCAATATCACTGACTACCCTCGATCGGTCATAATTCCAGTTTAGCAACCTTTTCTTGCGGCCAGAATCATCATGAGAGTTTAGTCTCAATGAGTGTAGCATACTGCTACTGTTCTATGGCCATGTTGGTCAATTTAAGGTTCTAAGGTCAATTGGTGCTTAATGACTCCTTAGAAGACCCATATTCTCCTCATTCCAACATAAGGGATATCGGTACAGACTAAGGTGCCACACCAACGTAGCTACTGCTTCATCCATGTCGGTCTACGCTGGATAGATCCCTCACAGTTTATTGCTACTTACCTAAAGGGTATCCCCAAATCCGGGTTAGGATCTATAGAAACTCCGATACAAGACCACAAAATTAAAGCACACAAAGCATACAATTGAAAACATAATGATCTAATCTTAAGGTACACCTCACCTATAAGAATATTCCCCAGCAGAGTCGCCAGTTCTGTGATCGGTGGGAATAGAACTGACTGTTTTGGAATGCTGGTTCGCGTTTTGTGTTTGTTTTCGCAAAATGTTGCGGTAAGCAAGAGTCGCCACCGTCTTTTATTTTATCCAACAAGGAAAGGACAACAGCACAGAAAATTCCTTTTTCGAGATGTTTCTCGGGTTCGGGAGGTAGATTATAGAAAGGGAAGGTGTTAGCACGCTTTCTATCCGTGGTTATCCATGGGCTCTTAGGTACTTGCTCATTGTGTTTTCAAAATTTGCTTTTCTTTGTGTTTGTGGGTTTGAAAAGAGTTTTTTGTTTGAAAGGAGTGTAAGTGCGAAAAGTTTTGTTTTGTTTTAGAATGAGCAAGCACTTAAGAACCATATACCTACTCGAAAAAGGAATTAATCTATGCTAATGTCCTTTAGACAATGCTATCCCACTATTGAGGAGTAGGTAGCACCGTCGTTGGAGTTTAAGGGTCAATTCGATTAAGAGACGTGTGGTCACTAAAGCAATGTTAGGACGCCTTAGTGGTAACCCTAATGGCTTAGATCATTTTTCCGAGGCAACCATTTCGAGGCAACTTATGATCTTTGGACAAGAGGGCGACCTCTAAAATTTCCTATACTTAATGACCACGTTCGAAGGCAACCAAGTGAGGTGTACCCTAAGAGTGCGCATGTGCGAGTGTATTGTTTTTTCCGTTTTTTATCTTTGTACATGTTAATGGTGAGCTACTGTTGATTTTAGGTTAGAGATTTGATCTTGTCATGCATTCCCTATTTATCAAACATCTAACAGTTTATATTGAGCAGAAATTAAATTGCAGAAAGTTAAATCTAAGCTATTACAAGGCGTCGGGTATTTACATCGCCAAAGACAAACCCTTTTAAAATTAAATTGCGAAAAGTAAATAAAAGCGATAAATAAATAAATAAAGTCCTAAGTTAAAAACTATTACATTCCCGAAGCAGTTACAATATTGAAATATGGATCAAAAATAATACGCGCGCGAGAAAATTAAATCGGAGTGTCTTAGGGTTTTGACCCTTTTTATTAAATAAAACATTTTTTTTGTTATTTTTTGAATTAAAAATTAGTCTAAGTTAATAATTGAATTAATTAATTAAATGAAAATATTTTTGGGTTTTTTATTTTAATTAAGGAAATAAAATAAGAATGGTTAAAAATATTAAAAACCTAATTCTAAATTAATTTTAATTTATTGCAAAATATGTTATTGTTAAACCTATTTAAACTAAATAAATTAATTAATTGTTTATTTACAAAAATAAATAATAAAATTAATGGAATTAATAAAAATATTATTTTTGTTGTTTCTGATTTTTTATGAAAAAAAATTAATGGGTTAGTAATTAATTAAATAAAATAAGTAAATAAATAAAAAGATATAGAAATTAAAAGAAATGCTCAGGGGGGTGTGGGCCTGAATTGGATGGGGAAATTGGCAATTTCCAGACCCAAAACGTCCAGCCTGTTTTGACCTTAGCCATTCCATGCATGTGCGTTGACTGGAGAGTATAGTGGATACTCAATTCTGGCCTCTGGATCTTGGCCTGAAGCCACTTGGCACGTTGATCTCTGCAAGCGCATGGTGGACTGCATCCTTGACGTTGCACAAGATTTCCTGAAAACAAAATTTATTAAAGTTTGGGGGGACCTGGGATTCGGACCCAGGTACCAATGGATTTTCCAATAGCACGCTCACCAATCCAACCAGCTTGTTCAATTGTTATTAGAATAAGAAGTAAATATTATATATAAAACAAAACGCTAAGCCTGAAAAAAAAAAGCGCCAATGATTTGAACTGGCCAATCACGCCCAACCACTTTATCATCTTCTTTAAATAACCCTGGTTATTTACCTGCGGATTTTTATCCGCAGGAAGATCCGTAGGGTATCTCAAAAACCTTCTCCAGGCCATATAAACGAAATCTAAGAGTACCATTGCGTTCGTCTCTTCCTCTTGGTCATCCCTATACCCACGATTAACATTGATTTTGCCTGTATCAAAAAGGCCTAAAAAACAAGAACAAGAACCCTAGGATCGGGCATCACAGTACAAGCCATGAAAATAAAATTAAATAATACAGAATTGTTAGACTTTGAATGTTAAGCATAATGGTACAAATAAATTGGCAAAAGGATGCGAGGAAAATGATTTACGATTTCATGTGCAGAGGCATATTCGTGATGACTTACAGCGAGTTTCAGATGGTCTCAAGGCCTGGTTTTGGTCGCTTTTGCTTCATAGGATGTCAGGAAAGGGAGTAGTGTTGAAATCTTGCTTTGAAAACGCCTCCAAACAAGAATTTGATCTCTCACTTTTCACCCTTTTTTTTTAATTCTGAGTTGGCTCTTTCTGCAACTCTTTTAACGTGTTCTTGGTCCTCCCCCCTTGTGTGCACATAAAGGAATGTATTTAGGTCAAAACTTGGGCCTTAGTCCATATGCATTAAAGATAGAGGATTTGATTTTGATCACCATTATCAAGTTTCCAAATATAGGCCAAATATGATTTTTTTATGCATGAATAAGCCTTGATACGAATTGAATTGATGAATCATGGCAATTGAAAGTTGTACCAATCACAAAGATATGATTTCATCAATTTTTAGATTTTATTTGATTTAATATTGATTAAAATGAATTAAATCAATAAAAATTTAATAAAATTGAAAAATAAATGAATGGCCATGAAATCAAATATGGGACATGTGTGTGGCATGACAAGACCATATCAAGTGGAAAAAAGTGGTCCCTTTTGTCAAATATTGGAGTTTTGAGGATAGTTGACTTTTGGCAAATTTGGAAAAATGCCAAACTTCAACAATGCATAACTTCTTCAATTTTGAACTTTTGGAAGTGTTCTTGGACTTTTTAGAAACCTTGAGATGTCCCCTAATCAACCCTTTTGGTATCATCTCATTTTTATGTTCCATGCTCAAGTTATAATCTTTGGAAAAAAAGGTGTTTTTGTTGACTTTCAAAAATGACCTATAATGTCCAAATTTGTAACTTTTTGTGAGAGCATTTCTTGATCTTGGGGTATGAAGATGGATTGTAGGAAATTGCATCCTCTTCAAAATGAGATTTGGATGGATCATTTATCATAAAGTATGAGAAAGTTATGCTTGGTCAAAGTTGAGTTGACTTTTCCTACAAAACCCTAATTTAGCAACTTTTGAATCTTGATGAATCTTGAACAATCCTTGATGAATCATGATCAAACCTTGATAAAATGATGAATTATCCTTCAAAATGATAATGTTGACAAAAAATCTTGAGGTTTGACTGTATTTGGGTCAGAATTGACTTTTGCCCTAGCATAGTCGATTTTTGGACTTCTTGAGCAATTGACTGACCAAACTTCCTCTGCAAGGCTTGAAATTTGTCATGGATGAACTTAAGAACATATTATGATATTGGGGAGCACTTGAGGTCATTTGTATATGAGGACCTTAATGTAACACAAAACCCTAATTTTGACTTTACTGCCTTAGGAGGTGATTTGACTGTCCAACCCTTGAGCCAACTTGAGCAACTTAAAGATTATTCTTGACATGTCTTGAGAAATATGGGAGGGCAAATTTTGGGGTAGAATACCTAAGAAGAGTATGAAGCTCTCATAGCTGGGATGAAATTAGCTAGAGAAGTTGGAGTCACCCATCTAAGGGTAAAAACTGATTCACAATTGATTGCAGGATAGATGAAGGAGGAGTACCAAACCAGGGACTTGGTGTTGTTAAAATACCTCCAAGTAGAATAGGGGCTATCGAAGACCTTCGCAGAATTTGAGATCAATCACATCCCAAGGGAAGAGAATGTACGGGCTGACATGTTAGCCCGACTCGCCAGCACTAAGGGGTCAGGGCTAAATAAAATAGTGATACATGAGATCTTGGAAATACCAAGCATTAAGCAAGAAGAAACCATGTCAATTGAGCATATCACTGGGTGGATGGCCTCAATAGTTCAATACCTGATGCAAGGGGTCCTACCCGAAGACGCCAACAATGCCAGGCATATAAAAAAGGTATCTACTCGTTATCTGATAATGTCTGGCAAGTTGTACAAGATGGGAAGATCCACGCCCATGTTGAGATGTGTGGCAAAAACAGAGGTCACCTTAGTAATGAATGAGGTTTTCGAAGGGGCATGCGGTAGTCACATCTGAGGAAAATCCCTGTCCGAGAAGATTCTTCGAGCCAGGTACTATTGGCCTCAGATTTTGCAAGATTGTTCCAAGTTCGTGAGTAAGTGTGACAAATGTCAGGTGTACTCGCCATTTATACATTCCCGACCGAGCTATTGCACTCCATCTTTTCTCTCTGGACATTTTATCAATGGGGAGCGAACATATTGGGGCCATTCCCCACAACGCCTGGGTAGTTGAAATTTTTTATTGTAGTTGTAGACTACTTCACAAAATGGGTAGAAGCAGAGGTTGTGGCACGCATCACCACTGAAAGAGTGCGGAATTTATATTATGAAAATATCATTAGCAGGTTCGATTTGCCTAGAGTCATAGTGTCCGACAATGGGACACAGTTTGCAAGCTCGACCGTGGTGGATTTCTGCAAAGACCTGGGTACCAAAATAAGTTAACAACAGTAAAGCATCCCCTAGCCAACGGACAAGCCGAAGCAGCCAATAAGATCATTCTAGCCAGAATGAAGAAAATGTTGGATGAAGCAAAGGGCCCGTGGGCCGATTACTTTCCAGAGATCCTTTGGTCGTACCATAGGACCCCTCACTCCACCACCAGAGAAACACATTTTTGGATGGTCACGAGGCTGACGTCGTGATATCAGTGGAGATTAACACCCTTACATAGAGAAGAGATCATTTTGATGAAGAATCTAACAAGGATGATTTGAATAGTTCGACCGATTTGGTGGACGAGATATGAGAAATATCCAAGACTAGAGAATTTGCAGCTAAGAATATGCTAGCCAAGAGGTTCAACCTAAAGGTCAGACATAAAGGTTTCTAATCAGTTCATCTAGTTCTCAAAAAGATTACTGACCCTAAGAATAAAGGAAATTTGTCTCTAAACTGGGAGGGTCCATACCGGGTCCTTCATAAGCTAAACAATGGAGCATACAAGTCAGAAACTCTGGATGGTGTAGAAATACCTAGGACATGGAATGTATCCAATATTATGTTTTACTTTAGTTAAACTATGTAATAATATCGTTAATAAATGTACAGGATACAATCTTTTCCCTTGCAAGGGTAAGGGTTTTTAATGAGGCACCCAAAGTGAAAATATTTGTAGCACTATTGTAAAAAGTGAGGCAACTCGGTCAACCTTGCCTTCTAGTAGAGAGGCTCTGATCTGGAAAAAAGTCGAAGTGCACTTAAAGCCTCTTGCAACTCGATCAACCTCGCCTTCGGGTAGAGAGGATCTGATCCGGCAAAAAGTCAAAGCGTACTTAAAGCCTCTCGCAACTCGGTCAACCTCAACTTTGTGTAGAGAGGCTCTGATCCGGTAAAAAGTCGAAGTGCACTCAAAGCCTCTCACAACTCGGTCAACCTCGCCTTTAGGTAGAGAGGCTCTAATCCAGAAAAACTTCGAAGTGCACTTAAATCCTCTCACAACTCGGTCAACCTCACCTTCAGGTAGAGAGGCTCTGATTCGGAAAAAAGTTGAAGCGCACTCAAAGCCTCTCGTAACTTGGTTAACCTCGAATTCAGGTAGAGAGGATCTGATTCGGCAAAAAGTCCAAGCGAACTCAAAGCCTCTGGAATTAAGTCGGATAAGCCTCCAGGCCTCTTTCAACATCCAATAACACTTCCCACATAAGGGTCGAGTTCCACTCCCAATATAAGGGTCGAGTTGTATGATTAAACACTCCTTGTATGAAAGGTAGAGCATTATTGACACTCCCCGTATGAGGGTCTGGTATTCTAAAAGCAAGGAGCTTCAAACCAAACGGATAGAGCCCAGTGAGACAATTCCAAAGATGTAGTAAGTTCGCTTAGGGCCCATCAACCCGGAGAATGAACAAGTGACTTCATAATCAAACATCGTGATCGCCTCGTGAACTGAAAGTTATATAAATCCAAGTAGTATATCAAGGATAAACCCAGGTTTGCAGCCCATTGGGGCAGAGATTCGCTCGAAGAAATCCAAACTAAAAATACATGAAGATTGTTAGGGCTTTTAAGCTTAAAATAAAACCCGACACTACATGATCGGACACATACAACCCAATAGACTTTATGTCTGAGGGGCTTATATATATGCACCTGATTATCTGAAAGCCAAAAATGCATAACCAAAAAATGCAAACAGACAACTAAGATAAGTAGAAAGCTACAGTCACATAAAGCCACAGAAGGGCAGCCAAAAGTACAAGAGCCCGGAGGCAATAGTTAAAGTAACAAAAAGGAAGGACAAACCATTCCCTCAACAAAAATTATATAATTGCATCCTTATCATATGAATAATAGAAACACAAGAAGTATCATGCATTTGGAACCTCTTTCCTGTCACCACCGTTGTTGATGTTCTCCCCGGTAGAAGGATCTTCAAGATTTGGCTAATGAGAGGGAGTCTTCTCTGCACCATCGAGATCTATAACGAGGCCATCCTACATCACCTTAAAGTAGTCCATCTCCGATACAGTCAAACTGGGATGAAGACACAGTATCTGATCCCTGTCCCTCTTAAAAGCCTCATCACCGACAGAAAGGATGTCCACTTGAGACTTCCTAAGATCCTCCCTCAACTCATCAATAGTAACCTTCAACTCATCATTTGTGTCCTTCTCCACCTTCAGCCGCTCATTAAGTTGGGTAAGAGAGGTATTTCTATCAGACTCCAGCGTCTCCTTGTGCTCTTTCTCCTTAGCCAAGCTTTTCTCCACACCAGACAGTTTCTCGGACTGGGCCTTATGAACCTCTTTCAACTGGGTGATTTCTTCCTTCAGCTTCAGCTCCGTCTTCTCAAAATCATCACTTGACTCAAAAATACCATGAGTTAGAACCGCACACCTCATGAGGTAAAAACTGAGATTTTGGGTCATCTTCTATCGGCCTATGCTCTTGACCTTGTTTACGTCCTCAGTAGCATTAAGATGATCATAAAGAAAACGGATCCCGTCAAAATTGTCATACCACAACTTGAACTCCCAAGTGGCCTGACTATCCTAGGGTTCACCCATCAGAGAATTTATCTCTAGATTAGCCCGACAAACCTCATCTCTCATTAGGGTTTTTAGCTTCTTTAAAGTTCCCTGTTGAACCTTCTCCTGGACGGTGGGGGCAGATACTTGGGGCTCAACCACACTTGAGGCAGCCTTAGAGACAACCCCCTTACGCTTCTTCGAATCTTGGATTTCTAACCCGGATGGATCCGACTTAATCGCAGAGGCCCCACCGACTCCTCTCTGGGTAGCCCTTGCCTCCAACATCAACTTCTTCTGCTTAACTATCGAGAGATCTGTCATCTTATCTGCAATGAAATAAAAAGTCAGTATGAGTATTATATATAAGTGTATGTGATTTCTAAAACCAAAAATAAAATATATTATCAAGGATGTCAGGAATATGTTTGTTGGTTAGGGACAAAAGATCTTTAACCTTCATCATTCAGAAGGAGTCGAGTACAGTCAGGGCCTGGACTTCCAATTCACTCAGCTTTTCAAAAGTAAAACCGAATATGGGGGAGGGATCCTGGGTCTAGTAGAAAGGAAAATGGGGATGTCTGCCCAGGGTTTATAGAATTTGGGGGCATCTCGGCTCACATTTTACCTTCAGGAACCGCTCCTTGAAACTCTTATAGTTGGAGGTATACACTTGAAGAAAACTCCTATGAGGAAGACCATTAACTTGGATCAAGGAAAGCTTCTCGACCCCTTTTACCTCATAAAAGGATAAGAATAGACCCACCGTGGGAATGATTTTCATAGCCTCACAAACTATCTCAAAGGCCTTTATGAATCCCTAGCTATTAGGACGAAGTTACGAAGGTGCGACGTTTATGGCCTTCAGTACGTCGGCCTTAAAATCGATAGACAATATACAGATTATGAAATCCTCCAAAACCCCGACATAAAAGTAAGATAAATATTCATCAGTGGTCTTCCGACAAAGTATACACGCATGTTCTCCCAAGACACATGACTCTAGGATAACATCACCTTCTTCCTCATTCGAGGAGACCCTTATCAATGACCAAAGTTTGGTGATCTCTATATTGTCAAGCACGATATTCTTTTAACCCATGACTTCAAGGTCGAAGGGAGCAGATGCTTCCATCAGAAATTCTACAGAATCTGAGGAGGAAGAATCACAATCAAAATCACTCAAAAAGCGAGGGTAAAACTATAGACTTCCCTTGTGATCCGATTGAACTCCTCTTGACCAAAAGCGACATTCACCTCTCGCAAGCATTGGTCCCATAACTCCTTCCTATCTTCGGTATTATAGGGTCTTACAATATTTCCCTCATCATTACACACTATTAGGGTAACCATAATCTAAAAGGAGAATTGTCACTGTCCTTAGTAGTAAGTGTTGTCACACTTCCAGAAGGTGTTTGTCTGATCGTACATGATTCGTTGCTGGAATTCATGTCCAATGCCCCAAGTGATTCAGATGGAGTTCTGCCCCTGACTATTTGGCATTTTTTAGAGATTCCTTGAACCTTGACTTGACTGCCCCAGATCAGCTGGACACTATGCTATGCCCCTTGATTATGAATGGCCTATCACCAGAATGTCTTTCCATATGAGGTGATTCTATCCACTGAGAAGATTTATGTTCATCGAATATCCGTCGTGCGAATTTCTCTGTTGTTGAACAAATAGTCATATGCAAATAATGGTATTTTAAGAATGCAAAGCTTATGTCTGTCTTGAAGTTTGAAAATTCATTTTTTAGTAAAAAACAAATTTTGTAAAAGTTTGATGTCAACTCAGGATTTATAGCGAACCCTACAGGAGTCAGGATACCTTTTGTAACAGTATTCTTTCGAACTAACCCATGCTTCAACTAGGACTTTTAAGGGTTATAACTTGGCCTGGTTCATGGTTTAAGAAACAAAGGGCAAAGGCTCAAAGTTTATTTGTACCCACCCGTTCTTCGTGATGTTCTTCGATCCTATGCTCAATTAATTACGCGTTCAGATCCCAATTGAGTCTGGCATCTTGTCCTTGATGTTTTGGTGATGGTTCAGATACTGAAAGTTTATTTTGAAGAGGCAGTCATTTTTGTAATCTTCTTTTTATTGAGGATTTGTAGCGACCTCTTTTTTTTATTATCCCTGCTTTTTCCTGAACTGGTTCTTTTATGATTATAGTCAGCGGGATGCCCCCGTTTTTTCTTAAGTTTCCTTCATAGGTTTTGACTTAGCGGGCTTTTATTTTGAGAGATAATGACTGCCGACTTTAATAATTATGCGGAACCATCACCATCTTTTGATTTGGAAGGACGTCTTTGATGCCATTCATTATGCACAAAACGGAAAATTGCGACTGAATGCACGTATGAATTGACTGAGAAATTACCTTGCCCCAAGTTATAATTAAGGGTTTTAATTTATGTGAAAAGAAAAACTCATACTTCTTTGGCTCAAAGGGGTTTACTAGGGATTATCTTCCTTATAACTCCACTGTTTAGGATTTGAAACAATGCTTGTACATCATTAGAGGGGTCTGTTCAAAAGCATATTGTAGAGATTGTGGTATAATTTTAGTCATCCTCCCTCTAAAGGCTCAGAGCTTTTGATCAAGAGTTGAATATCAGAAAAAGGAAAGCAGTTTAAATATAGTGAATACGAATGAATTAATTCAAAATAGACACATGAGATGCATTGATAAAGTAACAAAGTTTGACATGAATAAATGTTCGAACAATCAAAAGAAAATTACATTGAAAATTCTAATGAACAAAAGCTTCTTCATCTGATCTTGTCACTTCGGATGGCGTGCCTTGGAGGGATGGCATAAGAACTCAGCCTGACCATCTTGTGTAAACTCCAACACTCTTTCATCAATCAAGTTTTGAATTTTATATTTCAACATCCAATAATCGTCAGTATCATGCCCCAGACTGTTGGAGTGATATGCACACCTTGCATCAGGATTGTAGTTAGGGGAAGAAGTCTTGGGATTCGGAGGAGGCCCTATCAACGTAACCAGATTAATCCTCAACATGTGTTGTAAATCTTGAGACATCGACATGTTGAGTTTGGTAAACTGCCTCTTGGGTGTATCCGGCTTACTCTGATTAACCCGTTGTTTTTGGCGAGGTTGTTATTGGACCCGTGATGTAATAGAAATTTTAAAAGGTCCACTCTTTACCAAACCAACCTCTTGTCTTCTTGGAGATTGATCAATGACTTGGTCCCCAACCTTGACTGTTTGCTTCACGCGGTTGCATCCGTCTAGATGAAGCTTATTGACAATGCCTCTCAGCTCTTCTCTTACCCGGGCCAGGCCTTGGATAAGAGCCATATGACCCAACATATGGGTTCTCATTTATTCAACCTCAGGTTGCAGTTGTTCCAACCGTTCGTCCTTATTGTCTTCAGGAGTTTTCTTGGCTAGGTTCCCAGCGAGGAGTGCTTTCAACTCTTCCTGCCCCTTGGATAGGTTTAGGAACATTTCCATGAACTGAGCCTCTTGAATTTGGAGATCTATGTTGTCTTGTTTGAGAGTCATTGCTAAAATAAACAGCGAGAACATGAAAGACCTGTTATGAAACCTGCTTATGCAATGATATGTATGATATATGTATGCAATGTTTTCAAGGATTTCTAAGACTTAAAATTGCTTAAACAGAAAGAGAACAAACGTTAATTGGATTAAGAAGTTTTATCGATCACAACGATGCCTCTTGGGATTACAAAGGAGATAACAAAGCAAAAATAACTCTCTAAGGAAAGAGACTCAAGCTTCCCACCGGCGCATCCTCTTTGGTGCAATGTAAGCGTTTATACTATTCTCCTCGTGAAGTAACCTGGTGAGCTCTAAAACCTTCTTCTCGCTGGCGTAGAGTTGGGCTTCGAAAGTATCCCGTTCTTCTTTAAGTTGGATCCAGGATTTCCGTAGCTCCTCAAAATCAGTTGGCATGTGAGGATGAAACATAATGTAAGGAGTGTCTCCCACAACAATTGGCTCCATAATCACAGGTAATATGGCGGGGTAAGGCATCATAATACATTGAGCACGAGTTCACACCCATTTGAGTTAAGGCTCAAGAGGAGTGGAATTCTTGTGCCCCAGTGTCTTGCTGTCAACTCTATTTATCATGCCCCAAGATCGAATGAACCTCTTACGATAACCCTGGACATCATTCTCATAGTCAAATGTGATTCCTTCGATGAGTGTGTCGTGAGGACCATCCCTTCTATCATAACCAAATTTTCGCAACACCAGACAAGGATTATAAGTGATTCCTCCCCTAATGCCTAAGAGAGGGACATTAGGGAATTCCCCACAGCGATCAATGATAGTGATACTCTCCAAGGATCGGGAACACCAATGAATATCCGAATGTGTAAGGGACATCAACCTATGAGACCATCTAATACCCAACTCATTTCTCAAAACCGACCGAGGTAGGTGAAAAATAAACCACCTAGCCAATAGAGGAGTGCAACATAGAAGGGCCCCTCTTCTCTTTAGAGTGCGAGTATGCAAAGAGTGTAGAATATCCCCAAGTAATGTAGGTATCGGATTATATGACAGAAAAACCTTAACCGCATTCATATCTATGGGTTGGTCCGTGTTAGGGAATATTACCATCCCATAGATGAGAAGGGCCAGCACCTCTTCAAAAGCTTGTAAATCCAGGTTATCCCAAAAATAGTGAGCTTTCTCAAATATAAACTTAGCTGGAAATCCTTTGACACCTCTTCCGGTTTCCCAATTTGCCATTATATCAGACCGTTGTAAAGATAGAGCTTGAGCAATCTCTTCAGACTTTGGGTCTCTTTTCGTACCGTTGAATGGTAGCTGATTAAGGATAGGTACCCCCAATAACTGAGAAAAATCCTCCATAGTAGGCACTAACTGGTAATCAGGGAAGGTGAAGCAGTGGTGTAACAGATCAAAGAACTGAAATAACACCTTTAACATTTCTTCATCAGGGTTTGAAGTGACCAAGTTGAGAAGTCGACCATGTTTTTCAGTGAAGGGAGAGCTTTTAGGAATCCTTAATGCTAAGTCCTTGAGTTGAGGATGTACTTTCACAAGATTGACTTGGATAGTGTTCCTGCGAGCGGATGTCATATCCTACAAAACAAGACAAAGATAAGCCCTAGAAAATCCTTGAAATAATTAGTATGATATGCCATGTTATGATGTCACGATTATGCTAAGAAATCACATATATAACAAGCACAAGAAAATCACACAAAGACCTTAGGTTTAAGGCTTGCATGGGTTTTAAGGTCATACCCTCTTGAAGTTGGATTGCTTCAACCTGTACTATAAATAATAACCGGGTTATAAGGGATCTCAATACCACTGATCTTTCCCACAAGTTTCATTCTGATAGGCGACTGACTCGCAATCAAACAAAACTTTGGAGTCAAATCTCAATGAGTGTAGCATCGAGTATCTGCCGACTTTGGGAATACACCAAAGACGGCCATCTCACTACGTTCTAAGGGTCAAGTTGTTCATTTAAAGGTTCTAAGGTCAATTGACGCTTCATGACACCATGCAGCGGCCCCGTATTCTCCTTGATTAACTCAAGGGATATCGATACCAACCAAAGTGTCGCATCAATGTAGCCATCGCTTCAACTGTGTCGGTTTACCTCGCACAATTTCCATGATCTATTGCTACTTACCTAACAGGTTCCCCTAGATCCAGGTGTAGGATCTATAGCAACCTAAACAATCCCTTAAAATTAAAGAAAACCAACAAGCAAAAAATTTAGAAATGAGCTAGACCCTAAGGTAAACCCCACTTTATAATAAATCCCCATCAGAGTCGTCAGTTATGTGATACGTTGGCGGAATTGACTATCTAATACTAGTTTTGTGTTTTTTGTTCGCAAATGTCGTGGTAAGCAAGAGTCGCCACCGACTTTTCTTTTATCCAACAAAGGAAAGGGTGAAAAGAATAGAAAAAGACCTTTTTCGAGATTTTCTGAGTAAGGGTGGTAGATTATGGAAAGGGAAGGTATTATCATCTTTTCCATCCGTGGTTTTCCACGGGCTCTTAGGTACTTGCTCATTTTTTGGAAACTATTTGTGTTTGTGTGTTTTGAAAGATTTTTGTTTGCTTTATGGTAACTTTTGTATCAGTCCTCAAGAGTGTGATAAAGCGTTTTTGAAAATAGTTTTTGAAGAGTGTGTAAGTGTGAAAAATTCATATTTGAGCAAGTATCTAATAGTTATCTACCTACTCGAAAAAGGATGTTCTTTTTCTCCTTTCCTTTAGATAGTGTTATCCTACTATTGTGAGTAGGTAACCCTATCGTCAGATGTTGAGGGACTATCAAAAGGGACATTATGGTCATTGAAGTCAACATGTAAGGATATCTTAGCATTTCGAAGGGACTGTCATCATATAGGCAATGTCGAGGGGCAAGATCATTTTCTCATAGGAAACTCGAGGGGCGTTAAGGGACCATGATCTTTATGATAACTTTTATACTGAGGGTCTTTGCTAAGATATCCCTACGTTCGAGGGACATGACCATTTCTGAGGCAACCAAATGGGGAGTACCCTAAGGGTGCAAGTGTGAGAAGTGTTTTTTTTCAATTATATTATCTCGAGGTTAGTGATCTAACGGTTAATTAATTAATCTTGTCATGCACGCCTAATTTACTAGCAGTAATATATATAGAAAAATAAAATGCGGAAAGTATTAATCTAGACTATTACATGGCTTTGGGGAGGGGGATTTACATTCCAAAGCAAATGGGGAAAAGAAAATAAAGCAATAAAAAGAGTCTACTTATCATCTATTACATCCCATACAACAATTACAATAATATAAGCAATGTGAAAGGAAATAAACGCGCGAAAAGGTTGAAAGTTCGTCTAAAATCTAATAAGAAAAATCTTTTTTTGTTGTTTTTGATTTAAATGAAAATACTAAATTAAATTAAACTTAAACTTAATTAATTAAAACAAAGGAAAGTTATTGATCAAAATTAAATTCTAAACAAAAATCTACCATATTTTGGTATTTTTTTAAGAAAATATTTGAATGAAATAACCTAAGTCTAATTAATTTTAAAGTTAATAAAATAAAATTAAAATAATTAAATAATTAATTAAAATATTTTTAGAAAGAAAATAAACCTATTTATTATTTTTGATTTTTTTAATGATTTGTTTAAAAAAGGTTTAGAAAATAATAAACAAATTAAAGTAAAAAAAGAAAACAAATAAAGCAAATGGGCCTGGCATCAAAACAAAAATGGGGGGAGGGGGTAGTTATCAAAAAATGTTTGGCCCAAAAGTTAAAGCCCAGATTGACTTTGGATCCTACGTAGGCACGCTTGGAGAGTCCATGATGGGGACTACTTGTTGGAAGCACTGTGTGATACGGTGGGAAGAACTGACTGTTTTTTGGAATGCTGGTTTGCGTTTTACGTTTGTTTTTGCAAAGTGTCGCGGTAAGCAAGAGTCGCCACCGACTTTTATTTTATCCAACAAGGAAAGGAAAAAAGCACAGAAAAATTCCTTTTTCGAGATATTTCTCGGGTTCAGGGGGTAGATTATAGAAAGGGAAGGTGTTAGCACCCTTTCTATCTGTGGTTATCCACGGGCTCTTAGGTACTTGCTCAATTGTTTTCAAAATTGTTTTCTTTTTGCTTGTGGGTTTGAAAAAGTTTTTTATTTGAAATTTCGATTTAACTCTTGCTTCTGTCCTCAAGAGCGTATGAAGTGTTTTTGAAAACTTTGTTCAAAAAGGAGTGTAAGTGTGAAAAAGGTTTTGTTTTTTGAAAGAGCAAGTATCTAAGAACCATCTACCTACTCGAAAAAGGAATCGTTCTATGCTAATGTCCTTTAGACAATGCTATCCCACTATTAATGAGTAGGTAGCACTGTCGTTGGAGTTTAAGGGTCAATTCGAATAAGGGACATACGGTCACTAAATCAATGTTAGGATGGCTTAGCGGTAACCCTAATGTCTTAGATCAATTGTTTTGAGGCAACAATATCTGAGGCAACCGTTTCGAGGCGACTATGATCTTTTAGACAAGAGGACAACCTCTAAAATGACCTATACTTAATGACCGTGTACAGAGGCAACCAAGTGGGGTGTACCCTAAGAGTGCGCATGTGCGAGTGTGTCATTTTCAGTTTATTTTTATCTTTGTACATGTTAATGGTGATCTAAGTTGATTTTAGGTTAAAACATTCGGTCTTGTCATGCCATCCTATTATCAAACATCTAACAGTTATATTTCGCAGGAAATAAATTGCGGAATTTAAATTACAAGGCGTCGGGTATTTACATCGCCAAAGACAAACCCTTTAAAAATAAATAAAGCGATAAAAAATAAATAAAGGTCCTACTAAGATATTACAATCCGGAATCAGATACATAAATGGATAAAAGAAAGTAAATCGTATACGGGAAATTAAATCGAGCGCAAAGTAGGGTTTTGACCCTTTTGGATTAAAGAAAAGATTTTTTGTTGTTTTTATTTTAAGAAAGAAACTATCCTAAATTAATTATTAAATTAAATTGAATAAACTAATTAATGAAAATAATTATTTTTGGGTTTTTGATTACTTAAAGAAAGAAAAATAAAATAATTAAGTTAGTAATTAAAACCTAATTATGTCTAGTTAATTTTAATTATTTACAAAATGTTAAAGTTATTCTAATTAAGAACCTAAATTAATTTAATTAGTATTTATTAATAAAAATTAAAATTAAGATTTGATTTTACAAAGACAATATTTTTTGTGGTTTTATTTTATAAAGAAAAGGATTTTAATTGGTTAGTAATTAAAAAAAAACAATTAAGTAAAACAAAATAAGTAAATATAAGAGAAAAGAGGTATGGGCCTGAAATTTGGGTGTGATTAGCAATCCTGAGGCCCATTTGGATCTGACCTTGTTTGACTTTTTTTTATTCCATATGCATGTGTTGACTGGGCTCCACATAGACCTTCAGCGCTTGGCCATCAGATTTGGCCTTCAGGCCATCTGGCTGTTGGATAGATGAGGGCGCATGGTCCGCCATATGCTTGGATGTGCACTTGATTACCTGAAGAATAAAATCAAATAGAAATTGGGAGGGTAAATTTTGGGGTACAACAGCTGCCCCTGTTCAATCTTCTTAAACCTGAGGATGTAGATTGGCTTTCGTGTCTTTCGTGATCCGAAGGTGGAAGATGATTAAACACTAGAGTGCCCAGAAATTTGCACTCGCATGAAGTGGTATCAGCCTTGTGATGTCGGGAATGGGCTTAAAGATGCCATTTGGAGGTTTCTGGCGGGAGGATGGGCTTAAAGATGCCATCTGCATGAGTGTCGATTGCATAAGAGATTCCTTAGCAAGAGCTTGCATACTTGTTGTTGTAGAAGATTCCGCTGGGGGAAGCCTTTTCAGACTGCACTGGGAGAAATTCAAACTCCACTAGGGATATATTGTATTCTGCTGGGGAATATTCTTATACTCCGCTGGGGAATATTAAGACTGTCGGGGATATTAAGCCTTTTCAGTGTTGATGGTAGATCAACTCTGCTTGGGGAGAATATTACTGATTCATTCACAGTTGCGAGTCTCAGCTGGGGAGAGCTATCATTACTGTCTTTTCTTTTACTTTCCGGGGAGTGAATGTTACTGGGATGCGTGCTGAGGATATGACGATGGCTTTGCATCGAGACTTTTTTTGCCCCTGTTTCTGCGGGAGAAGGTGCCTGCGGAGGCCTTGTGGATCGAGTATTATCCCAACCTATGAGGTGCTTAGTAACTTTCAATTGAAGTGACAAGTCTTCTTCTGGTAGGCAAGTGACGAGATGATGGGACATAATCGTACGCTTTGATCCCTAATTTTTGTCTAGACCGCCCTTTCGGATTTTCAGTCCACCGGGATACCCTTTTTTGCCCAAGCCTCCTTTTCAGGTTTTCGACTTGCCGGGTGTACAAATTTTTTCATTTTCATCCCTTATTTTTGCTCGAACCCTTTTGGTTCGCCGGGAAGCCCTTATTTGCCTAGGCCAGTCAACCTAGCGAGTCTTTGATTATGCGTAGTACTTTTTTGAATATGTCCACGCTCTCAGAGTCTAGGGAGTTGTCACTGTCAGTAGTGTCGTGTTGCCATACTACCAGATGATGTTTGATCATGCAAGATTCGTTGCTGGAATTCATTTACAAGGCCCCAATTGATTCAGATGGAGATTTGCCCCTGGCTATCTGGCATTTTGAGAGATTCCTTGAATCTTGACTTGACTGTCCCAGATGATTGGACAATGATCATGCCGTGCCCCTTGATTGGAAGTGTTTTTCCACTTGAGGTGATCCTTTTTATTGAGAAGGTTTTTGTTTACTAGATATTCTTCGTGCAAACTTCTCTGCTGTTTGAACAAATAGTCATATGCAAACAATGTTATTTTAAGAATGCAAAGCTTATGTCCGTCTTGAAATTTTTGAAAATGCATTTTTTTTAGTTAAACAAGTTTTTTGTAAAATGTGATGTCAACTCAGGATTTACAGCAAGTCCTACAGGAGTCAGGATACCTTTTGTAACAGTATGCTTTCGAACTAACCCATGCTTCAGCTAGGACTTTTAAGGGTTATAACGTGGCCTGGTTCACGGTTTAAGAAATAAAGGATAAATCCTCAAGTTTTATTTGTACCCACCCGTCCTTCGTGATGTTCTTCGATCCTAAACTCAGCTAATTATGCATTTAGATCCCATTTGAGTCTTTGCTCTGATATTCCAGTGGTGGTTCAGATACTGACAGTTATTTTTGTTGAGAGTTTGCATGACCTCTTTCTTTTTGATTTCGTTATCCCTGTCTTTTTGCCTAAACTGTTTCTTTTGTGATTACAGTCAGCGGGATGCCCCATTTTTTTTCTTAAGTCTCCTTCACAGGTTTTGACTTAATGGGCTTTTATTTTTGAGAGATAATGACTGCCTGTCCTTACGATTATGCGGAACCATCACCGTCTTTTGTTTCGGGAGGACTTCTTTGATGCCATTCATTGTGCACCTGGATCAACTGAGAAAACTACCCTGCCCCAGGTTATAATTAAGGGTTTTAATTTGTGAAAAGAAAAGCTTCCACTTCTTTGGCTCAAAGGGGTTGACTAGGGATTATCTTCCTTATAACTCCACTGTTTAGGATTTGAAACAATGCATGTACCTCGTCAGCAGGGTCTGTTCAAAAGCGTACTGTAGAGATTTTTGATATCATTTTCGTCATCCTCCCTCTAAAGGCTTAGAATTTTTTAATCGAGAGTTGATCATCACAAAAAATTAAAGCAATTTGAATATAGTGAAATACGAATGGATTGATTCAAAATAGACATATGCAATGCATTGATAAAGTAATAAAGTTTGTCATGAATAAATGTTCGAACAATCAAAAGAAAATTATAACTTGAAAATTCTAATAAACAAAAAGTCTTCTCGTCTCAGTACTTGTCACTTCAAATGGTGAACCTTGGGGGGATGGCAAAAGAATTCAATCTGACCGTCTTGTGTGAGTTCCAATGCTCCTTCATCAATCAGGTCTTGAATTTTGTTGCTTAACGCCCAACAGATGTTAGTATCATGCCCCGGGCTGTTGGAGTGATATGCACACCTTGCATCAGGATTGTACCTTGGGGAGGCTATGTTGGGATTCTTAGGAGGGTCCCTTAACGTCGCCAAATTCAATCTCAATAGGTGTTGTAAAGCCTGAGACATCGACATGTTGAGCTTGGTAAATTGCCTCTTGGGCATATTTGGCTTACTCTGATCAACCCGTTGTTTATGGCAAGGTTGTTGTTGGACCCGTGAGGTAGTAGCAACTTGGAGAGGTCTATTCTTCATCAAACCAAACCTTTGACTTCTCGGAGGTTGAATAATGACTTGGTCCCCGGCCTTGACTGTTTGCTTCATGTTGTTGTATCTGTCTTGATGAAGCTGGTTGATAATGGTTCTCAGCTCTTCTTGTTCCCGAGCTAAGCCTTGGATAAGAGCCATTTGCCCCAGCATCTGGGTTTTCATGGCACTGAACTCAGCTTGCAGTTGTTCTATCCGTTCGTCCTTATTGTCTTCGGGACTTTTTTTGACCAAGTTCCCCACGAGGAGTGTTTTCAACTCTTCCTGCCCCTTAGATAGGTTTAGGAATACATCCCTGAACTGAGCTTCTCGAGTTTGAAGATCTTGGTTGTCTGGTTGGAAAGCCATTGCTGAAATAAACAGCGAGAACATGAGAGACCTGTATTGGGAGACCTGTTATGCAGTGATATGTATGATATATGTATGCAATGTTTTTCAAGGATCTCGTGGGGTAAACAAGAAACTTGTTAGAATTTGAATTTCGCAGCTTTGATTGAAGAAACTTCGTGTTGTTAAGAG
This sequence comes from Vicia faba, assembly GCA_948472305.1. NCBI lineage: Eukaryota > Viridiplantae > Streptophyta > Magnoliopsida > Fabales > Fabaceae > Vicia > Vicia faba. The sequence goes on along the minus strand of OX451735.1, from coordinate 748,464,750 downwards.
TCCTTCTTCAAGAGTCAAGCTCACCATATCGAGTGGGTCATAGCCACTGACTCAAGTTATCGTGTTTTGATCTCTAGACGGCATTGGCTAGAGGAAAATAAATCCCCTTTGTCCCTTGCTAGACATTTGATTTACCATGACCTGCATCATAAACCTTTGAGATCCTTGAAATGGTTAAGGAAATGTTAAGGCATGATGTTATGATGTGTATGCTATGCGTTTAAGAAAAAATGTGAGGTGATGTAAGTAAACCCTGCAATAAATCCAAATTATTGGATAAGGACTGTAAATAAAACCTGCAAGGAACTCATGTTGTTAGATAACAAGAATGTGCAAGTAGTTCAAGTTTGAAAGCACACAAGTCACACAATAGCCCTTAAATTTCAGGCTGGCATGGAGCTTAGGTATTACCCTCTTTCAGTTCAGTTGGTTCAAACCTGTCCTAGAAATAGTAACCGGGTTCTAGAGGATCTCAATATCACTGACTACCCTCAATCGGTCATAATTCCAGTTTAGCAACCTTTTCTTGCAGCCGAAATCATCACGAGAGTTTGGTCTCAATGAGTGTAGCATACTACTACTGTTCTATGGCCGAGTTGGTCAATTATAGGTTCTAAGGTCAATTGGTGCTTAATGACCCCTTAGAAGACCCGTATTCTCCTCGTTGCGCCACAAGGGATACCGGTACAAACTAAAGTTCCACACCAACATAGCTACTGCTTCAACCGTATCGGTCTATGTCGTACAGTTCCCTCACAGTTTATTGCTACTTACCTAAAGGGTATCCCCCAGATCCGGGTTAGGATCTATAGTAACTCTGATACAAGCCCACAAAGATAAATCATACAAATCAAGCAATTGAAAACATCATGAACTATTCCTAAGGTACACCCCACTTATTAAGCGTCCCCAGCAGAGTCGCCAGTTCTGTGATACGGTGGGAAGAACTGACTGTTTTTTGGAATGCTGGTTTGCGTTTGCGTTTGTTTTTGCAAAATGTCGCGGTAAGCAAGAGTCGCCACCGACTTTTATTTTATCCGACAAAGAAAGGAAAAAGCACAGAAAAATTCCTTTTTCGAGATATTTCTCGGGTTCAGGGGGTAGATTATAGAAAGGGAAGGTGTTAGCACCCTTTCTATCTGTGGTTATCCATGGGCTCTTAGGTACTTGCGCAATTGTTTTCAAAATTGTTTTCTTTGTGCTTGTGGGTTTGAAAAAGTTTTTTATTTGAAATTTAGATTTAACTCTTGCTTCTGTCCTCAAGAGCGTATGAAGTGTTTTTGAAAACTTTGTTCGAAAAGGAGTGTAAGTGTGAAAAAGGTTTTGTTTTTTTAAAGAGAAAGTATCTAAGAACCATCTACCTACTCGAAAAAGGAACCGTTCTATGCTAATGTCCTTTAGACAATGCTATCCCACTATTAATGAGTAGGTAGCACTGTCGTTGGAGTTTAAGGGTCAATTTGAATGAGGGACATATGGTCACTAAAGCAATGTTATGATGCCTTAGCGGTAACCCTAATGTCTTAGATCATTTGTTTTGAGGCAACAATATCCGAGGCAACCGTTTCGAGGCGACTATGATCTTTTAGACAAGAGGACAACCTCTAAAACGACCTATACTTAATGACAGTGTACAAAGGCAACCAAGTGGGGTGTACCCTAAGAGTGCGCATGTGCGAGTGTGTCATTTTCAGTTTATTTTTATCTTTGTACATGTTAATGGTGATCTAAGTTGATTTTAGGTTAAAACATTCAGTCTTGTCATGCCATCCTATTATCAAACATCTAACAGTTATATTTTGCGGGAAATAAATTGCGGAATTTAAATTACAAGGCGTCGGGTATTTACATCGCCAAAGACAAACCCTTTAAAAATAAATAAAGCGATAAAAAATAAATAAAGGTCCTATTAAGCTATTACAATCCGGAATCAAACACATAAATGGATAAAAGAAAGTAAATCGCATGCGGGAAATTAAATCGAGCGCAAAGTAGGGTTTTGACCCTTTTGGATTAAAGAAAAGATTTTTTGTTGTTTTTATTTTAAGAAAGAAACTATCCTAAATTAATTATTAAATTAAATTGAATAAACTAATTAATGAAAATAAGTTATTTTTGGGTTTTTGATTATTTAAAGAAAGAAAAATAAAATTATTAAGTTAGTAATTAAAACCTAATTATGTCTAGTTAATTTTAATTATTTATAAAAATGTTAAAGTTATTCTAATTAAGAACCTAAATTAATTTAATTAGTATTTGTTAATAAAAATTAAAATTAAAATTTTATTTTACAAAGAAAATATTTTTTGTGGTTTTATTTTATAAAGAAAAGGATTTTAATTGGTTAGTAATTAAAAATAAATAAAACAATTAAGTAAAACAAAATAAGTAAATATAAGAGAAAAGAGGTATGGGCCTGAGATTTGGGTGTGATTAGCAATCCTGAGGCCCATTTGGATCTGACCTTGTTTGACTTTTTTTTATTCCATATGCATGTGTTGACTGGGCTCCACATAGACCTTCAGCGCTTGGCCATCAGATTTGGCCTTCAGGCCATCTGGCTGTTGGATAGATGAGGGCGCATGGTACGCCATATGCTTGGATGTGCACTTGATTACCTGAAGAATAAAATCAAATAGAAATTGGGAGGGAAAATTTTAGGGTACAACACACTGGATAAAAGTTGGGTATCATCTGGTGGTGTTGATGGTATGGTGTATGGTGAACCCCTGGCTAAGGCGTGCATCCAATATGCGTGTGAAAATTGGTAGAAAAATAATATGTTAGACTTGGGACTCGAACCCAGGTCCTTTCCTTTACCAACGCGCTTCCCTGCCAACTGAACTAACATGTCATTGTTTATTATAATGAAACTATAACATTATATTAAAAAACAAGTCCTTATCTAGAAAATTAAAAAAAACACGCGCCAATGTTTGAATGGGCCAATCAGAGGCTGATACGCTTCATCTTCTACCTCCCTCCGTCGTCTTAGGTAGAAATACCTATAGTGACAGATTTTTGTCCGTCACTATAAAACCTGCACGTGAAACAAGCACAAAACGCAAAATAAATTCACTTTTAGGCCATGGGTTGATTGCTCTCAACCTCCTGAGTAAGATGGCATCCTTGATTTTGGCTAATTTTAGCCAATACAGAAAACCCCAAATTGGAGGTTCAAACCCTAGCTGTGGCAAACTGTTATTCCTGCACTCAAACTTCAATCCAACTATGCAAAAAGCTTGCAAACACTTCAACAATCAGTAATACATGATCAAAACGCATTTAAATTACATGAATCAAGCAGAATTAATTTAAATAGAAACACAAACCGTGCAAACTGGTTGGTACGTTTGGCAATGTTTTGAAGCTTGGTAATGGTTGAAAATGCTTCAGGAGACCTCCAGGGGTGTGTTTTGATCTTTGTTTGGGACTAAAATGGGCTGGAGATGGGAATTCGAATTTTTCAATTTTAATGTTTTTTTTGCAAAAATTTCAGGGGTTCCCCAGGCTATGTCTCCCCCTTTGATGCTTGCCAATGGCTTGTTTATATAGAGAATGATGAGGAGACACAAAATGTAATGCTTGTAACAGCCATAGACAAGCATTTGAGTGCCATGAATGTCCATTTGTAACCTTTGCCAAAGTTAAGGTATTTTGTCAATTTTTGAAATCTGAATGAGTGCAAGCATATTGGCCTTGTTGTAAACGAAAATGGGGACCCCTCCATGCATTAAAACAAGCCTTAATCATATTTTTTTGTGATAATCTTGATTTATTTGATTCTTAATTAATAAAATTAATATAAAATGAAAATAAAGTCAAGACTATTCAAAAATGATTTTAGGAGTACTCTATACTCTTAGGAAGATGTTTTAATTCCAAGAAATTAAACCCTTGCCTTAAAACTTCCAATTTGCTCAATGCATTATTCTTGAAAATTCCCAAAATTTCCCAACTTGGGCAAGCCATAACTTGCTCAATTTTTATCTCATGATGATGATCTTGGACTTTTTGAAAAGCCCAAGATGTCTACTTCAATCCATCTTTTGTTCAATTTTGCATTTGGAGATGTTATCTTAATGTAAAAGGTCTTGGAAAAAAGTGGCTTTTGTTGACTTTCTAAAAATGACTTGTAATGTATGAACTTGTATCTTTCAAATGGTTCATTTATTGAACTTGAGGGATGAAGAGAAGTTATAGGGAATTGGATTCTCTTCAAAATTATATTTTGTTGGAAAATTTCTGATAAAGTATGAGAAAGTTATGCTTGGTCAAAGTTTAGTTGACTTTTCCTATAGAAACCCTAATTTGCCATTTTTGACTTTTGATGATTTAGGAGTATTTCTTGAGGAATCATGATCAACCCTTGATAAAATGATGGATATCACTTCAAAATGTTGATGTTGACCAAAAATATTGAAGTTTGACTGTACATGGGCCACAGTTGACTTTTGACCTAACACAGTTGATTTTCCAATACTTGAGCAATTGATTGAGCAAACTTATTGTGCAAGGCATGCATTTGGCATGGATAATATTGAAAACATATTAGGATAATGGAGAACATTTTGGATCCTTGGAGCTCAACCATCTTGATGAAAATTGAAACCCTAGTTGGGGGTTCATTGTCTTAGGAGGAGAATTGTCTGGTCAATTCTTAGTCAACCTTGAGAATTGAGGACCTCTAGGAGTATGTCTTGAATAAAACGAGAGTGAAAATTTTGGGGTACAACACTGACCAAGAATGATTTTGGTCCTTCTTTACAAAAGTAGCTTTCATAGTCTGCTCTACCTCTCTTTCATAGGTTCTCTCAGCCAGACGCAACTTTTGTGCCTTTAGATTACTTTGTAGCTCTTCAATTCTCATGGTTATCATATTCTTAGAATTTTAAATTGCTAAAACAATGTAATAAAATTAAGGAGTAAGATGTATGTTGTACCCTAAAATTTTCCCTCTCTTTTCTCAAGACATTTCTCACAAAGATCTTCAAAAGTTCAAGCTTGCACAAGTATTGACTAGGTCAAGCCATATCCTCCACACTGATACCTCAAATTAGGGTTTAAGTTTTCAAAAGGACAATTGGACTCAATAATTCAAATGACTTTCATGGATCATTATGGACCCTCAAGATTGCTCATATCAAGTTTCAAGTCTTGGATCACAAAATTTCTCAGTCAATTAATCCGATGACCTAAAATCAGCTATATTAGGTAAAAAGTCAACTATGGTCAACCTACAGTCAAACTTCAAGATTTTGGACCAATATCAACATTTTGAAGTCATGTGTATCAATTGATCAAGTTTGGATCACAATTCCCCAAGAAAATTATTCAAATCACCAAAAGGGCAAAATGGTCAAAATTAGGGTTTTGACTGTATTTGAATGATCAAGGGTTTTTAACCTAATACACGATCCAATGGTTTGAAGCCAATATCAAGGATTAAAATACAACATATTTAACTAATTTCATGGCTCAAGACATTTCTCAAGACCATTTGATTGATAGTTGAAATTCAGTCAACTGATACACCAAAAGTCAAACATTGTCTTTTTGATCAAAATTGAGTTTTAAAGATAACATTTCATCAAGACATTCAAAAACATGAAACTTGATCATCAAGAAATCAAGAAAGTCAAAATTCATTTTGAAAAGTCAAAGTTTTCAAGACTTAGAAATTTTTTAAAGTGTTTTAAGTCTTACTTTTTCATGACTTCATGCCAACTTTTCACCAAGATGCAAGATGATTCAAAGAAATTTTTCAACATGAAAGTTGTAGATCTTGATGAGATCTACAACTTTTCTTTACTGATAAAGTTCTATAAGTGCTTAAATTTTTAGTTATAAATTCACAAAGTCATGCACTTTGTATAAAAACACTTAAAGAAAATTTGACCTAGTTAGGCAGATTTTTGGTACCAACTTCAGGGTAATTTTTCACATAGTTTCAATTGGATTATTCAAAAGTGAAAAACATAAAGGTTGTATAGAATTTTCCAAGCTTTCCAAAATGTCAAAGAACTCAATGATATCATTCTTGAGCTAACATAATCGAAGAGATGAAGTTAGGGTTTTAAACTTAAATTACAAGTCAAATTTGTGATGAACACTCGATCAAATCTCAAACCATGATGCACCAATATTTCTTTGCGGGCTTCTAACTTGCTAATAACTCCATAATTTAATGCTTACACAATTGTTAAAGCTTTGATCCAAGCATTTGAACCATTTTCCAAGAGATTCATCCATTTTTGGCACCAAGTAACATTGATATTCTTGTAAAGTGACTTTAATCACAAAGTCCACTCTCCTTGAGCTTTGCACTTGTTCCTTGTGCACACACTCCATATACAAGCCAACAGAATTTTTTTTAAAGCTTCTAACCACTCTAGATAGCCTTGTACCATGTCTTGGAAAGATGTTTGTCAACTTTGCTTCAAAATCAAGTAACCTAGCCATACCATGTGATTCTTTGAATTTGATTGTTTGAACATCCAAAACCTCTTTCCTATAAGTAGAAGCATTATTTGTAAGCCATAACACGAATACACAAACCCTAAAGCATCCCAAAACTCTCACAAACTTAGATTACATATAAACTGCCATTGTTGTATAGAATCTGGCCAAAAACTTCCATCTTCAAATCCACTCGTGCGTTTCTTGGCCAAACCATTTCAAAAGCTTCCTTACCTCAAATATAAGTCATCCCAATACCTATTACACTTCTGTAACACCTCCATAACCATTTTCCATTTTCAAAAATAGAGGTCTGCACTTGGACTTCTCTAGAATAGTTCAAGCACTCTCAGCTCAAACTAACTATTGGAATAGCTTCCTGGAGGTTCAAGGAAGCTAACCAGATCATTAAAACACCTTGAAGTGAGCTCTAACTCAAAACAAAATTTCCAGTTTTGAGGTAAGTTTTCTGATTTTCAATCTCTTCATATAGGCATTGTTAGCTTTCCATTTTCAAAGATAAAATGTAGACATCATTGCCATGAAACTAACCATGTCCTTAGAATTCATTTATATTGCTTGAGTAGTGAGAATTTTAAGCTTGAACTTTCTGAAAAAATTAGGTTAGATTTGGTACAATTCAAAATTCGTGCTCATCTTTGAGCCATTGTTTAAATTATTTACATTTCTGGAATCATGGTGAAATTTCTAACAAGTTTGATGTTCATACTTTTGAGAATGGTTGAGAAATGAATGAGTTGCAGAGGATATAGCTGGCGTGAGGAAGGAGATGAAGTTTATCATTAGAACTGGTTTTGTAATATATATTTATGGTTTGATATAAGACATCGGATGTATAGTCACCCCAGTGGTAGAGAATATGTGCGTTATTGCCAAGGGCCTGGGTACGAGCCCCAGCGCTGCCCTTTTCCTAACATTTTCTTTGTTTTCTTTTTTGTTATAGCGCGCGCCTGGGCCTAAGATCATTGGGACTTTCCTTTTTACTCAGCAACACCCCTCCTTCACTTACAACACGCATCCCAGTTTTTTATTTTATTTTCTTTCTGATTACGAAAAAAACCACAATGGGCCTAACACTTAAACAAATCTGTGTTTTTCTACTAAACCACCCAATTCAGTTTTACACCCTTCTGACTTTTATTTTATTTTTCTATTTTATTTTTCTTTTCTTTATTTTTATTATTTGTAATATTATTATAATCATTATTTTTATTAATAAAAAAAAACCCAAAAAAAATATCTTTATTTATTATTTATATATTAATATACTTGTATTTTATTTCTTTTAGGACAAAAGACCAAAAATATTTTCCTAACAAATTTAATTTATTTTTCTAATTAAAATACTATTAGATTCAGATTTATTTTATTTTCTTTTTTTTAATTTCTTTTCTAATTAAAATTAATTTAGAACTTAGGATTTTTAATAATTAACTTTTTTTTACTAGTTTAATTAAGATAAAACCATTTCATAAAAACCCTAAAAATTGCTTTCTTGATTAATTCAATTTCTTTTCTCAGAATAACTTAGGTTTAATTTTCTTAAATTAACTTAGACTAATTATTTATTTTTCCTTTTAATTTAATTAAGTTAAACCCTCTTTAAAAAACTCAAACAAAAACAATTTCATTTTTCCTTTCATATTGCCTTTACATTCTTGTACATATAATTGACATCATTCAATATGGTTGTAATAGTAATTAGATGTAATTTCTATTGTCTCCCTATTTGTAAATTTGCACCCCCATCCTCAAATGATGTAATAGCGTATAACTTTACATTTTCGCAATTTATCGCTTTCAATATAAATACTAGTAATTATGATTTGTATGGCAAGACGTAAATTGCACATAGCAAAACCTAATTAAAGATTAAATACTTGAAACCAAAACACTTTGCACACTTGCACCTCTAGGGTTAACCTCACTTGTTGCCTTGAGAATAAGTAGTCTTGTCCCTCGAATGTGGGATACTTTAGTAAAGACAATCAAATACAAGATTGTAGTCCCTCGATGATCCTTCAATGTTGCCTTCGATAGACGATCTTAGACCCTTACGACAAATTGCCAAGGTATCATACAATGTTGCTTTCTATGACTACACGATGACCCACGCCCGTCCCTACACATCCAATGATAGGGCTTCTTGTCAATCAATGGTAAGATAGCAATATCTAAAGGAGGAGGAAAAGAATTAAGACTTTTTGAGTAGGTAGAACATTCATAGTTGCTTGCTCACAACCATTTTCAAAACATCTCTCAAAATACACCAACACTTTCAAATGAAATATTTTCAAAAGTTAACACTTTGTATGCATTCTTATAGAGACGAGAATCATTACAAAGTTATCCTAAACGAAGAAACTTTCAAAAGTACTTTCAAAACCATCACAAACATATTTTTAAACAAAGCATTTCAAAGTGAGCTAGCAACTAAGAGCCCGTAGATAGCTACAGATGAAAAGGGTGCTAACACCTTCCCTTTTCATAACCTATCCCCCGAACTCAAGAAAATTCTCAAAATGTCTTTCATATTCTTTTTACCCTTTCCTTTATTGGATAAAAGAAAATTCAGTGGCGACTCTTGCTATCCGCAACAGTTACGATAAAACACAAAACACCCAAGTCAGTTCTCCCACCGTATTACAGAACTGGAGACTCTGCTGGGGAATGTAAAGTGGGGTTACCTTAGAGACTAGATCACCTTTAAATGCTTTTATTGTTTGACATGTTTGCTTTACATTTTGGGTCCTTGTTTGGGTTTTGTATTGATCCTCTACCCGGATATGGGAACATTATTAGGTAACTAGCAAAGATTGTGGAGATTGTACATTGTAGACTGATATTGTTCAAGCAATAACTACGTTAGTGTGACACATTTATGGGTACCGATATCCTTTGTATTGAATCAAGGAGAATAAGGGGCCACTGGGTGGTGTCATGAAGCACTAGATGACCTTAGAACCTTTAATTGAAAAACTAGGCTATTAGGAAGTAGTGAGATAGCCGGTTTCGGTGGAAAGCTGAAAATTGGTTGATACTCGATACTACGCTCATTGAGATTGGAATTTTTGGATATTTCGACCGCAAGAAAAGATTGATTATGCTGAGACAATTCCCAATGAAGAAAGATCAGTGATAATGATATTCCCTAGAACCCGATTACTTTTTAGGACAGATTGAACCAACTAAACTTCAAGAGGGTACTTACCTATGAAACTTCATGCAAGCCTAAACATAAGAACTTGTTTGATTTGTTTGTATATGCTTATTTGTATATAACATCATGACATCATACCATAGTATTTACACTAACCATTTCAAGGACCTAGGGATTCATCTTGGTCTGTTTTGTAGGACATGGATTCTGTTCGTAGAAAGACTATCTGAATTGGCTTTGTGAAAGTGCCTCCTCAACTAAAGGAGTTAGCATCAAGGGTTCCCCATGATTCTTCGTTCACCAAGAAGTATGTTTGTCTCATCAATTTGGCTACCTCAAATTTTGAAGAACAAATGATGGGGGTACTCTTTCAATTCTTTAACCCTAAACACCATTACTTTACATTTCCTGATTACCAATTGGTGCCTACCATGGAGGAGTTTTCTCAACTCTTGGGAATGCCTATTCTTGATCAATTAACCTTCACCGATATTGAGAAAGACCCAAGACCTGAGGAGATTTCTCTAGCTTTACATTTGCAACGGTACGACATTGTGGAAAATTGGGAAGTAAGAAGTGGTGTTAAAGGTTTTCTAGCCAAGTTTCTGTTTGAGAAGGCTCAACAATTTTGGGATGCTTTGGATTTGTAAGATTTTGAAGAGGTTTGGGCCCTTCTAATATATGGTATGGTATTATTTACTAACCCGGACCAACTCATAGATGTGAATGTGGTCAAAAAAATTCTATCTCGTAACCGGTGCCTACCCTACTTGGAGACATTTTGCACTCTCTTCACACTCACACCATGAAGAGAAGGGGAATTATTATGTGTTACACTCCTTTGTTGGCTAGGTGGTTTATTTCACACCTTCCTCGATCTATTTTGAAGAACGAACAAGGTATGAGTTGGTCTCAAAGGTTGATGTCACTCTCGCATTCGAATATCCACTGGTGCTCTCGATCTTTGGAGGATGTCACCATCATTGATCATTGTGAGGAATCCCCTAATGTCCCTCTTTTTGGCATTAGGGGAGGTATCACCTATAATCCTTATTTGGCTCTACGACAATTTGGGTATGCTCGGAGGGATGGTCCTCATGACTCACATGTTCAAGGAATTGTATTTGACTATTAGAATGATGTCCAAGGTTATCGTCAAAGAGTTATACGAGCTTAGGGCATGGTGAACAAAGTTAATAGAAAAAATTTGGGGCATAAGAACTCCATTACTTTGGAGCCTTATCTCAAGTGGGTGCGATCTCGTGCCCAAAGCCTCATGATGTCGTATCCTGCCATCTTACCTATCATCATAGAGTCTATTACAGAAGGAGATGTTCGCTACACTATTCTTCATCCTGACATGCCTACTACTCTTGAGGAATTTCAAAGGTCATCGATTCAACTAAAGGGGGAGAGAGACACCTTTTAAGCCCAATTCTACTCAAGCGAGAAGAAGGTTTTAGAGCTCACAAAATAGCTTCATGAAGAGAAAAGTTTGAACGCCTACATTTCACCAAAGAGGATGCGCTCATGGGAAACTTGAGTCCTTTTTGTTTTAGGAGTTTATTTTGTATTATTCCATTGTAAGTCTGAGAGGCACGTTTTATAACCATTTGAACTTATTAATGCAATTAATGTTTGATCCTTTTTTATTTAAACAAATTTAAATCTTAAAGGTCCTTGAAAACATTTGCATTCACGTTACATGCATAATAACATAAGCAGGTTTTTCGACACAGGTTTCCTCATCTTTCTACTGTTTATTTCAGTAAGATGGATCTCGAGCAGACTGTGAAGGACTTGCAGACGCAAAGTTCTCAATTTCAAGAAACCTTGATCAACTTGGCCAAAGGGCAACAAGAATTGATATCACTTTTGGTTGCAAAGAAAAAGACCAAGAAGAAGGCTTTGATCAACATGGGGAAGAGATTCAAGGGTCCTGTTCGACGAGTGCAAGTGGTAGAATAGTCATCCGAGGAGGATGAGAATCAGGATAAAGATGTAAGGAGCACCCATGCTAGGGGTGGTAACAATCCACTCTTTGAGGATGACGACTTTTTTGATGAACAATATCCACCGTCTAAAGACAAGTATAAGCAACTGGAGGACATATTGAAGGCTATGGAAGTTCAAGCTGTGTCTGGTCTAGATTTTGGTGATTTGGGTTTGGTTCTTGGGGTGGCAGTCCCCCACATATTCAATATTTCAATCTTTGCCAAGTACGATGGTGTTTCGTGCCCGAAGCTTCACTTGAGATCTTACGTCTGTAAAATTCAACTACATACCACTTATAAGAAGTTGTGGGTGCACTTCTTTCAAGAGAGTATATCTAGGACTCAATTGGAGTGGTTTTACCAGTTAGAGAGTTCCAACATTCATACCTGGGAGGACTTGTGCACTACCTTCTACCGTCAATATCAGTATAATGCCGATCTGGTTCCAACTAGAGTGCAGTTACAAGGAATGACCATGGGTTCCAACGAAGGTTTCAAAGAATATGCACAAAACTGGAGAGACCTGGTAGGTAGGGTGAAACCATCATTGACTGATAGGGAGTTGGTAGATATGTTAATGGAAACATTGACTGGACAATTTTTCAATTTGCTAATTGGGAGCTCATCATCTGGTTTCACTGAGTTAATCTTGACTGGTGAAAGGGTCGAGAGCGGGATTAAAATTGGAAAGATTCCCATGGCCTTTGCCTCTACATCAAATATTGTGAAGAAACCTTTAACCGATAAAAAAAGTAATGTCGTGTATGGCTCAAGGGGCCATATCAAGAAATACCATCGTCAATATGTAAATGTAGTTCTAATCTCCAATCCGACCTCTACTCAAAGACCACAACAACAAGCTGGATACCAAAGACATGATATTCCAAGAAGACAATTTACAAAGATCAACACGTCACTATCTCAAGCCCTATAACACCTGTTTAAGGCTAATTTGGTAACATTGCATGACCCCCCCTTCAAATCCCAATGTTTCATCTCCAAAGTATAACCCGAACACCAAATGTGTTTACCACTCCAATAGTCCCGGACATGACACTGATCATTGTTGGGCATTAAAATGCAAGATCTAAGACCTCATTGACAACAAGACCATTGAATTTGATCCTCCTCCATCTCCAAATGTAATCACCGCACCTATGCCAAACCATGGAAAAGGTGTTAACGCTATTGAAGATAATGCTTTTGTTTCCTCTGTTAATGACTTAACCACTCCACTAAAGTTTGTCAAAAACAATTTGTTGAAAGTTGGGGTTTTCCTTGGTTGCCTTGAAGATTGTTATTATTATTCTGTGCAAATCAATGGTTGTGAATTACTGAAAAGAGGTGTCCAACACCTAATGGACATCCATGAGATCCTATTCGAAAGAACTCCATCCTTAAAAAGTTTGACCAAAGTTGTACTTCAAGAAATTGAAGACATATCCATTATCACTATCTCTAACTTGGCTATTAGGATCACTTCAAAGGGTCCTATTAGGATTACCAATGAACCAAAGATAGCTCCATTAATAATTACTACTTACAGACCAGTCCCTTATTCTTCCGATAAAGCGGTGTCCTGGAATTATGGCGCTGAAGTATACTAACATGGTATTAGACAAGACTCCTGGATTAATGAAGACAAGAATGATGATATTACCAACATTGCTGGCTCTAGCAAGGTGACAAGGACAGGGAGAGTCTTCTCTCCTAACATTTCACCTCCAACCACCACAACTACACTTGTTCGCATTACTACTGATAAACCTAGTACTGATGCTAAGGGCAAAGAAAAGATGGTTGAGCCTTCCAGGATGGAGGCACCCGCCAAAGACATTACAACTGAGGAACCCTCCACCCAAGATATGGAAGAAATTTTGAAGATCATAAGGAAAAGTGATTATAAGATAGTAGAGCAGTTGGGGAAAACCCCCTCTAAGATTTATATGTTATTTTTATTACTTTGTTATGATGCGCATGCTCAAGCCTTGATAAAATTTCCGAAGAAATCTCATGTTCCTCAAGAGACTATAGCCGATCAATTTGAAATTTGTGTGGTGAGTTTGACTGTCGATAATGGTTTGGGATTCTCCGATACTGATTTAACTCCAGTCAGAAGAAGTCACAATAAAGCTTTGCATGTCTCCATTGAATGAAAAGGAACCACTCTAGCCCATTTATTGGTGGATACTGGTTCCTCTCTAAACGTCTTACCCAAAGGTTCCCTAGATCAGTTGGATTGTGAAGGTTTGGTGTTGAAGACAAGTGACATAGTGGTAACGATTTTCGATGGGTCAAAGAGGATGGTACATGGAGAGGTTGACCTCCCTATCAAAGTTGGTTCTCAAACTTTCAACTCGACTTTCTATGTGATGGACATCCGTCCTGCCTAATCTTGCTTACTCGAACGCCCTCAGATACATGGGGCAGGAGCAGTGACATCCACTCTTCATCAAAAATTGAAATATCCAGTCAAAGGAAAGATCGTTACTGTCTATGGTAAAGAAGAGTTTATGGTTAGCCACCTGAATTCATTTAAGTATGTTGAGATGGATGGTGAGTTCATAGACACTCCTTGTCAAGCCTTTGAAGTGGTTTCTCTCATGGTTGTTGCTGCCAAGGCTACTCTTGATGTTCCAAAAGCTGTTAAAGATGTGCCTAGGATGGCTTCCCTCAAAGATGATCGTGTTGTGATTGAAGATGGAGGTTATACCATTTGGGGACAACCCCCTGACATTCCTTTCAAATTAGATAAAAGTGGTTTGGGTTTCATTGCCAAAGCTCAAAAGGAGTTCAGACGTTCTCGCAAAGCCAACCCTTCGCATCAGTAATCATGAAGTGAATGCTCTTGAAGACTCCGACAATGACTGTGATTTTGATGACTGGATCTTCCCAACTGCCAGTGAAGGACTCGACAACTTGCGTGCCAAGGACTTCATTCTAATATCCTTCAACAAGGAGTAATTACCATTTACTGTTTTATTAATTTAAGAAATATGTTTGTAATTTTATTGAAATAATGACTTTAAGCCATGTGCCATACCTGGGGCACCTTGGTCCATTTGTTAAGGGTTTCTTCATTTTCGTGTGCCATATGATCATTTAATGAAAAAACATTGGACTCTTTTGCATTCAAAATTTGCGCTTATTGTCTTTCTTTTACTTTATTGCATTTTCAAAATAGCCATGTATCTTACACACACACACACACATACACGCATTTACAGGTCCTCATCCACTCCGGATCTCGTTGACAACGATTCCGCTATTGCCATCTATGACTTTGAACATCCAATCTACCAAGCCGAAGACGAAGGCGAAGAAGATTGTGAAATACCTAGTAAATTAACCAGACTTCTAATGCAAGAGGAGAAGGCCATTCAACCACATGAAGAGCCAGTTGAAGTGATCAACCTAGGTACTGAGGAAGATAAGAAAGAGGTCAAGATCGGTGCTAACTTGGAAGATGGTATCAAAGACAGATTGATCCAGATGTTGCATGACTACGTTAAGGTGTTTTCTTGGTCATATGAAGATATGTCGGGGCTTGATACTGACATTGTGGTTCATCGTCTACCAACAAAGGAAGATTGTCTTCCAGTTAAGCAAAAAGTTCGTCGTATGCGGCCAGACATGTCTGAAAAGATAAAAGCTGAGGTAATGAAGCAATTCAATGCAAGTTTTCTAGCAGTGACATCATATCCCCAATGGGTGGAATTTGTGGTCCCCGTGCCAAAGAAGGATGGAAAGGTCCATATGTGTGTAGACTATAGAGATTTGAATAGGGCAAGCCCCAAAGATGATTTCCCACTACCGCATATTGACGTCTTGGTTGACAACACTGCTCAACATAAAGTCTTTTCCTTCATGGATGGTTTTTCTAGCTATAATCAAATCAAAATGGCTCCCGAAGACATGGATAAAACCACTTTTGTTACACAGTGGGGCACTTTTTGTTACAAGGTCATGCCTTTCGGTTTGAAGAACGCAGGGGCAACCTATCAACGAGCTATGGTAGCCCTATTCCATGACAACATCCATCATGAAATAGAAGTGTAAGTTGATGATATGATTGCAAGGTCATAAACTGGGGAACAACACCTTGATCATCTTCACGAGCTATTTGAAAGATTGAAGAAATATAAGCTAAGGCTGAATCCCAGTAAATGCACCTTCGGGGTAAGATCTGGAAAAGTCTTAGGGTTCGTTGGTGGAAAAGGTATTGAGGTCGACCCTGCAAAAGTCAAAGCCATACAAGAAATGCTATCTCCCTGTACTGAGAAAGAAGTCAGGGGTTTCATAGGTCGACTCAAGTACATTGCTCGATTCATATCTCACTTGACTGCTACTTGTGAGCCAATCTTCAAACTCTTGAAGAAAGATCAAGTAGTCAGATGGAACAACGACTTTCAAGTAGCCTTTGACAAGATCAACGAATATTTACAAGAACCTCTCATCCCAATGCCTCCAGTTGAAGGAAGACTTCTGATTATGTATTTGACTGTATTAAAGAATTCAATGGGGTGTGTGTTGGACCAACATGGCGAGTCTGGCCGAAAAGAGTATGCAATATACTACCTGAGCAAAAAGTTTACCGACTGTGAAACAAGATATTCACTACTCAAGAAAACTTGTTACGCTCTGGCATGGGCTGCTCGCCGACTAAGACAATATATGTTCACTCACACCACTTTGATGATTTCTAAGATGGACCCTATTAAGTACATCTTCGAGAAACCAGCTCTCTTAGGATGAATAGCTAGATGGAAAATGTTCATGACTGAATATGATATCTAATATACTACACAAAAGGCCATCAAAGGAAGTGTGCTGGAAGATCATTTCGCCCATTAAGCTATTAATGACTACCAATCCATGAACTTTGAATTCCCAATCCTGGACCGTATGACGGACCTGAACAAGGATCCCGATGGACTATGGTTTTTGATGGGGCTTCCAATGCTTTAGGTAATGGAGTTGGTGCTGTGATTATTTCTCCCGAAGGTTTCCATACACCTTTCACTGCCAGACTATGCTTCGACTGTACAAACAACATGGCTGAATATGAGGCATGCATCTTGGGTCTTAGGAATGCCATTGACCCGAGAATCAAATTCTTAAGCGTATATGGAGATTCAGCTTTAGTAATCAGTCAATTTAAAGAAGAGTGGGATACCAAACATCCTAATATGATCCCCTATAAAGAGCTTGTGCTAACCTTGATCCCATACTTTAAGGAGGTTACCTTCGAACACTTTCCAAGAGAAGAAAATGAGTTGGAGGATGCCTTAGAAACAATGTCATCCATGTTCAAAGTCAAGTGGGACAACGAGGCTCCTAGAATTACAATTGAAATATTTGACGAACCTGCACACTGTTGTAAGATCGACACTGACGAGGAGAAACCATGGTATCATGAAGTGCGATATCTTGAAGCACAAGAGTATTCTGAAGGAGCTTCCATTAATGATAAGAAATTCTTTTGGAGGTTCTCAGCCAAGTTCTTTCTAAGTAATGGGATCTTGTACAAGCACAACCATGATTTTACTCTACTCCGGTGTATGGACAAGAAGGAGGCAAAGAAAATCATGGAGGATATACATGATGGTATCTTTGGAACTCACTCTAGTGGGAACACTATAGCCAAAAAGATTCTGAGGGCTAGTTAATATTGGTCAACAATGGAAACTGATTGTCACCATCATTGGAGGACTTACCATAAGTGTCAAATCTATGCCGACAAGGTTCATGTGTCTCCAATTCCTTTGAATGTCATGACTGGTTCGTGGCCATTTGCAATGTGGGGCTTAAACATGATTGGAGAAATAAAGCCCACTACTTCCAATTGACACTGCTTCATCCTTGTTGCCATTGACTACTTCACCAAATGGGTTGAAGCTGCTTTATTTTCCTCAGTAACCAAGAACGTTGTAGCCCGGTTTATCCAGCATAATATCATATGTTGTTACGGTATCCATGAAAGGATCATCACTAAAAACAGAACCAATCTCAACAATGCTATGGTTACGGAGCTCTGCACTCAATTCAAAATCAAGCATCACAATTATTCTCTGTACAGACCTAAGATGAATGGCAGAGTGGAAGTTGCCAATAAAAACATACATAAGATTATGCAAAAGATGGTGGTGACCTACAAAGACTCGCATGAGATGCTATTGTTTTCTCTCCATGGCTACAATACTTCAACTCGAACATTAACTGGGGCAACCCTATTTTCCTTAGTCTATGGCATGGAAGTTGTTTTGCCTGTAGAAGTTCAGATTCCTTCCTTAAGGAATATGAAAGAAGAGGATTTAGGCGAAGACGAATGGATTCAGACTAGGTTGGATCAGTTAAACTTGATTGACGAGAAGAGACTAGCTGTTGTTTGTCATGTTCAAATGTATCAAAAGCATATGATCAAGGATTTCAATAAAAAGATCAAACCCCGAGTGTATCAGGCTGGAGACTTGGTAATAAAACACATCATTCTTACACAAGGCAATCCCAGGGGCAAATGGAATCCCACTTACGATGGGCCATTTGTTGTTAAGAAAGTATTCTCTGGCGGTGCCGTGATGCTAACTACTATGGACGACGAAGATTTTCCGTATCCTGTAAACACGGACATAGTCAAAAAACACTAGGCATAAAAATGACCTGCTAGGTTGACATAACTAGGAAAAAACAAGGGCATCCTGGCGAACCAAAGAGGTTCAGGCAAAAATTAGGGATATATACAAAAGATTGTATACCCGGCAAGTCAAAAACCCGAAAGGACGGTTTGGGAAAAAAAAGGGTATCCTGGTGAGCTGAAAACCCAAAAGGGCGGTCCAGGAAAAAGTTAAGGATGAAAGCATATGACTATGTCCCGTACAACCAGTTTTATTACCAAGGTCCAAGTTCTTGGGTGTAAGATCAATTCAATCAACTTCTTTCAATGGCAAGGGATGATGTTCGAAGACATAGGGGCAATAACGGAGTTGGAATACAATGAGATCACTTCCACATGGCTATTATTTTTGTTCACTTAGTATTCTTTCAAAGATTTCCTCTTACTAGGATCTTTGTCTCCTTGTACAAAAACGCCTATTTATAGGAAAAACATCAATACAAATATACTTTAAAATGCAAACTTTTTATTTTCCTGTTTTGAGTGCAAAAACGTCCAATGACTAAAATTGAATGAACATATGCATATGACCATGATTAGTTGTTAACAAATGTATGTTTAAAAACAGTAATAAACATTTTCTTAAAATATTTCGGGATATTCCCCACGGAGTTACTTCAAAAAGATTATCCCCACAAATTTGAATTCATGCAGTATCCATCCGGAGTTCCAATCTCCTGACAATCGTTTTCCCGACTAAGTTGGTCCTAAACTACAAGATAAACCTTATAGAGTTCATCTCCAAAAAGAATTCACCCCCCCCAATAGGGTGTTCAAAATGCTTTCCTCAATAGGGTTTATTTCCCCAACAAACTACCAATTTCCCCAGTACAAGTCTTCCTCTCATACCATTACAAATCAAACGGATAAAACCCCTTTGTCCCAAACAAAGTCATTACAATCCCCAACGGAGTCGTTACTATCCACAGAAAGTTAATGCAAAGCCTGGAATTCTACCAGATACCAGTTAACTTTCATTCTCCCCAGTCAAGTTATAATTCCTCAGTAGAGTAATGGATAACCAAGGTTCCTGAACTCTATTCTCCAAACAGAAATCAACATTCCCTGTAGGATTTCCTCAAATAACAAAACCTGGATCCACTGCAGAAACATTCTAAACAAAGTTGAAGGTACACATACTCTGCATCTCCAACGGTAGTCCGGGATTCAACTTTCCAATACTCCCCAATAATTTGTCAAGGATTTATTTTCCAGACAAAGATGCACTTCAATGTTTCACATTCATACATCATAGAACATACATGGAAAATGCATATAACATAATCTCATTTATTTTGAGAACATCATTACTCCATGCATACATCTGCATGTAATTAACCCTCTTCCTTTCAGGAAAAATCAAATGAAGACCTCTTCTGGTTTAGATTTATTTCTTCCAGATTAAAGACATGCGAACAAAGACCTCTTCTGGTTTAGATTTATTTTCATCCATATTAAAGACATGCAAACAAAGACCTCTTCTGGTTTATATTTATTTCTTCTATATTAAAGAAAGGCGAACGAAGACCTCTTCTGGGTAGATTTATTTCTTGCAGATTAAAGACAGGCAGACAAAGACTGTAACACCCTAATTCTACCCGATAATATAAATGTAAATCAGAGTTATAAAAATTATACAACTGAATCAGGATGCCACAAATTCAACTTAAAAACCATTTCATTCAACACGGATACATAACACTTTAAAACTTTGGATGAACCAGCAGCAAAATGAATTAATCTTTTAAATCAACAACTTGAACAACTACACAGCGGAATCATAATAACATCTTTATCCAACATGAAAGAAACTTCTGAATAACAAGTATTTAACAACAATCAACTTAAAGTTCAGCCACCTGAAATAACAAATACTAAAGCAACAAGCGTTCACCCCCCCCCCCCCGATTGTTACGTATCAGAGAAATGACACCGACTCGAACTACTGAAGGTCAATCGCCTTCACTCTGGATTACCTGCATGTTACCAACATAAAGGTAACATTCCAAGAGAAGGGGTGAGATATCAAACACTATAATAGAACGTATGATAAATATTATATTAGAATCAGTTCATGAAAAAATCACCACTTCACAACTTATAAACAACAACAATCACAATAGGCTATCAACAAAATACAATAATTAATTCATCAACCCAACAACTCAATCATACTACTTGAAATGCGACTCAATACTATGCGAATGCATGTGGTATCATTGGAACAAAACTCCCATCTTAAAAACAGAGCAGAACTCCCATCTTATAAATTGCCAATTAATAGAGGAATCAACAAGGCATAAGCCTTCTTCGCTGTTTTCCAATCCAGGCCATCACAGAGTATATAAATGTATGTGACTCAACGAATACATAATCACATACTCAAAACAATCATCATCCATCATAAGGCATAAGCTCACATCACCATTATTACCAGTAAATAGAGGTAATTCATCATCATGTAAATTCCCTGCAACTTCGCATTATCAACAAGAATTCACAACATTACAACAACTCAACATAAATCAACATTGGCCATAAGCCTATCACATCAATCAATGATTAAATCATTAGCATAATTAAACAACAACTTAAAATAATTCACACAACCCAGTTAACGACCAAAAATGCAGCCTGTGCAGGCAAAAGGGATAGGGAACTACGTGCCCCTCGACATGCATAACAACTAGGACAGCCTAACAAATAATCCATACTCCTTGACACGAACAGGGGAAAGCAGGGCAACGACCGCCTATGCTCCTCGACACGTCCTGCAACCTAATTCTGCTCGAAAATCCAACACATCATTCCCTGACACGCCTTGCAGCCAAAAAAGCCTCTCGGTACCTACTACTTCAGTATCCTCCCCGACCATTAATTCAGCCTACAACACAGTCATGATATAACGTCTTAACGACCACACCACTATAATTCATAACTTCTGGCCAACCGCTTGGAATAACACAGTAACGGGAAACTGTATTCCTATTGATAGATTCGTTCATTATACAAGACCGACCACAACAATAATTCCTTTACGTCCTACCAACTGCTCGAACCACTACAACATCGTAATGACCATACCATCATAGCGACCACAACAACCTAACGACCACAACAACAGGAAAAAATCTACACTAACCTACTCATCGAATATATCGAGAATTCATGCAGATAACGCAAAACATCTACAACATAAAGGGACGGGCATCTTCCCTTAACAGGTTCAACAGCATCACGGACAATAATCACAATTACGACCAATTCCC
Source organism: Vicia faba (assembly GCA_948472305.1). NCBI lineage: Eukaryota > Viridiplantae > Streptophyta > Magnoliopsida > Fabales > Fabaceae > Vicia > Vicia faba. The sequence goes on along the minus strand of OX451735.1, from coordinate 748,443,174 downwards.
ACATAATACGCATCATAAATACTATTATAAGGTCAGAACCCCATCCTTACCTGGATTAAAGGTCGCTCAACCAAAGCATCAGTCGTGATCCTTGATTCGCTCTTCTCGACACCGATCATCTTGCTCCTCGTCCGCGCAGCTCTATCGATCAATGTACAGAAATCCTTGTTCTCCAACTAAACAAATTCTTGTGTTAGCTTCTCCTTATATATCAATCCTCTTGGGTCTAACCTACACCCCACTTTACAATTTCCAACCAATAACATAAGTCCAACATTGTTTCATATATTCCTTTTAATTCCACATTATAATTTTTATTAATCAACTAATTAATTAGTTAATAATAATCCAACAACTCACACCGATAATTCTTAACATCTCGCAACTTCACAAATAATCCAAAAATAATTTAATTAAATAAATAATTAATTAAATTACGGGCGTTACAACTCTGCCCCACTTAGAATATTTTTATCCTCGAAAATTTACCTCATTCGAACAACTCAGGATAGGAGTCCCACATCTTGCTTTCCAACTCCCAAGTCATGCTTTCTCCGGCAGCTCCTAACCAAACTACTTTAACCAAAGCAATCTCCTTTCCTCTAAGAGTCTTCATTTCACTATCCACGATCCGTACATGCATCGTCTCAACAGTAAGATTATCCCGCACTTGTACATCATCCATATGAATCACATAAGATGGATCTGAAATATACTTCCGGAGTTATGACACATGAAACACATCATGCAAATTCGAAAGATTAGGCGGTAAATCCACTCTATAAGCAACATTCCCAACTCTTTCTGAAATATGATATGGACCAATAAATTGAGAAGTGAGGTTCTTAGACTTCAAAGCTCGCCCCACACCAGTTACAAGTGTAACTCTCAAACACATAGTCACCTGGTTGAAATTATAAGTCCTTCCTTCGCTTGTCATGATAGCTCTTCTGTCTACTTTGGGAAGTTTTCATCTTTTCCCGAATCAACTTCACCTTCTCAGTAGTCTCACGAACAAGTTCAGGTCTAAGTACTACACTTTCTCCAGACTCATGCCAACATAAAGGAATTCTATATCTCCGACCATAGAACGCTTCAAAAGGTGCCATCCCAATACTAGAATGGTAAATGTTATTATAAGTGAACTTTATCAATGGAAGATAAGTATCCCATGAACCTCCTTCTCAAGAACACCTGCTCTCAACAAATCTTCCAACGATTAAATAGTCCTTTTTGTCTGACCATCCGTCTGAGGATAATATGCCGAACTCAACCTCAACTTAGAACCCAACTCTTCTTTCAAACAGTTCCAAAAATCAGAAGTAAACTTCGGATCTCTATCTGACACAATGCACAAAGGAACACCATACATCTTCACAATTACACTAGTGTAAATCTCTTCCAACTTCGACACTGGAAAACTGATGTTAATAGGAATAAAATGAGCCGACTTCGTAATCCTATTAACAATCACCCAAATCGAATCATGTCCTCTTAGAGTATTAGGTAACCCCATCACAAAATCCATCGAAATGCTATCCCATTTCCATTTTGGAACTTCTAACGGTTGCATCAACCCTGCAGGCTTCTGATGTTCAACTTTCGACTTCTGACAAGTCAAACATGCATACACAAATCGAGCCACATCACTCTTCATCCCAGGCCACCAAAACAAATTCTTCAAATCCTGATACATCTTTGTAGCTCCTGGATGAATACTCAACTTGCTTCTATGACTCTTTTCAAGGATCACTTTCTTCATCTCTGCATCATCAGGAATACAAATCCGATTAGGAAATCTCAATACACCTTGTGCATCTAACTTAAAATCACTATTCTCAGATTGATCGATCCCAACCATCAAATTTACCAGCTTCACATCTAACTTTTGAGCTTCTCTAATACTCTCTAGAAATTCATTATTAATCTTCAACATTCCCAACATAACACTCCGCGGTGTCACTTTGCAAACTAAGCTCATATCTCTAAAATGTTCAATTAATTCTAACTCTTTAACCATCATTGCTGACATATGTAAAGTCTTTCAACTTAACACATCAGCCACCACATTCGCTTTTCCTGGATGATAACTCAAACTGAAATCATAATCCTTTAACAACTCCAACCATCTTCGTTGTCTCATATTCAATTCCTTCTGATCAAATAAATACTTTAAGCTCTTATGGTCACTAAACACTTCAAATCTAGAACCATAAAGATAATGCCTCCAAATTTTCAACACAAAAACAACTGCAGTAAGTTTTAAATCATGCGTAGGATAGTTCTTCTCATGAGTCCTTAACTGCCTTGACGCATAAGCAACAACCTTCTCATTCTGCATAAGAAAACCTCCTAAACCCATCTTAGAAGCATCATAATATACTACAAAAGGTTCTCCTGGATTAGTCAATCTCAAAATCGGAGCCGAAGTCAATCTCTTCTTTAATTCCGTAAAACTTTCTTCATAATGGACATCCCATACAAAAGCTCTACCTTTACAAGTCAACTTAGTCAACAGAAGTGCTAACTTAGAAAAACCTTTGATAAACCTCCTATAATAACCAGTTAATCCCAAAAAGCTTCTAATCTCGATAACCGACTTCGGAGTTTCCCATTGCAACACAACATCTACTTTTGATGGGTCTACAGTAATGCCACTACCTGAGATTACATGACCAAGAAAACTAACCTCCTTTAACCAAAATTCACACTTAGACAGCTTTGCATACAACTTCTTCTTTTTCAAGACTTGCAATACTATTCTTATGTGTTCTACATGCTTTTCTTCTGACTTAGAGTAAATCAAAATGTCATCAATGAACTCCACCACAAATAAATACAAATAAGTATGAAAGATGGGATTCATGTATATCATGAATACTCCTGGCACGCTGGTAACACCGAAAGGCATCACCAAATACTCATAATGTCCATAACGCGTTCTGAAAGCCATCTTCTGGATATCTTCATCCTTCACTTTAATATGATGATATCCCGACCTCAAATAAATCTTACTAAACACACGAGCATCCACCAATTGATCCATCAAGTCATCTTTTCTTGGAAGTGGATACTTGTTCTTAATCGTCACTTTATTTAACTGCCTATAATCAACACAAAGCCTCATACTTCCATATTTCTTCTTTACTAGCAACACTGGAGCTCCCCACGACGATACACTTGGTTTCACAAACTTCTTTTCAAGCAACTCTTCCAATTGCTTCTTTAATTCTGACAATTCAGATGCAGACATCATGTATGGTGCCATAGAAACAGGTCTGGTACCAGGTACAAGATCAATAGAAAATTCAACTTCTATCTACGACGGTACATCAAGAATTTCATCAGGGAAAACTTCAGGAAATTCACGCACCACCTGTAATTCCTCAATTATAGCTTGATTCTCGACAGATAGAGACGCCATCAACGAAAACATTTGTGCTTCTTATTGCATCAACTTCCTCAACTGTTTAGCAGACAATAGACTATCTTCTTCTTCTTCAGGAGTAGAAAACCTCACAGACTTGTTATAACAGTTAATGTGAACATATTTATGCTCTAACCAGTTCATACCCAGAATCACATCCAACCCTCTTAAAGGAAAACAAACCAAATCAACAACAAAGTCTCTATCAAAGATCGACAAAGGACACTTTAAACACACAAAATAAGTAGTCACTGACCCCTTGGCTGGAGTGTCGACGACCATCTCTCTATTCATAAAAGATAACATAAGACCCAATCTTTCAACACAATCAGCAGCAATAAAGTAATTAGTATCATCAGTATCAATAATAGTAATTAAATAAGTACTATTAATGAAACATGTACCTCTGATAAGTCTGTCCTTACTAACTGTGTGACTCTCAACCAAAGCGAACACTTTTCCATTGGTTTGCGCCTTCTTCGGTTTTTAGCACTGACTACCAATGTGTCCTTCTTCACCATAATTGAAACAAATCACCTCCTTATGCTTGAACTCAGATACAACATGTCCAGTCTTACCACAACGGAAACACCTCTTCACTTCGGCAGCACACACATTACTCTTATGCCCAGTTTTTCCATATTTGAAACAAACCACATCAGCAGGAGCATCTCCCCCACTAGTCCTCTGACCCTGAGCAGCTTTCTGTTTACCTTTACCAGCTAGGGCATCATAAGGCTTACCACGATTCTGTTGGTGCTTACCCCTCTTTTCACTGATAATCTTGTAATGAGCATTATTATCCTCTTCATAAATCTTGCAACTATCAATCAAATCAGCAAATACATGGATCTTCTGGTATCCAACTGCCTTTTTGATCTCTGGGCGCAACTCGTTCTCAAACTTGATGCACTTTGAAAACTCAACATTTGCCCCACTATAGTGCGGATAAAACTTATCCAACTCAACAAACTTTGTAACATACTCTACAACTGACATACTCCCTTGCTTTAGCTCAAGGAATTCAATTTCCTTCTTACCACGAACGTCTTCAGGAAAATACTTCCTCATAAATTCTCTATGGAACACAGCCCAAGTAACATTTTCACCTGCAACTTCCAACCTCTGACATGTCTCTAGCCACCAGTCATCAGCCTCTACTACTAGCATATGATTACCATACCGAACCTTCTGCGCAGGAGTGTAGTCCATCATACGGAAGATCCTCTCAATCTCCTTCAACCAATCCAATGCCCAGTCAGGATCATACTTACCCTTGAACGTAGGTGGATTCTCCCTCTGGAAATTCGCTAAACTACAAGATCCAGCATTCCCGTCAGCGTTCGGCTGATTCTCCATAGCATACGCCATTGCTTCTAAAGCAGAAGAAAGTGCAACATCATTCCTTCCAGTCATCTCAACTTATCACTACAACATAAACAACGGTTAGAACTCAAATTAACAATACTCGATTGTTAAACAACCTACGACTCAACAACTTGGTCGGACGGACCAACTTTGCTCTGATACCAATTTTGTAACACCCTAATTTTACCCGACAATATAAATGTAAATCAGAGTTATAAAAAATTATACAACTAAATCAGGATGCCACAAATTCAACTTAAAAACCATTGCATTCAACATGGATACATAACACTTTAAAACTTCGGATGAACCAACAACAAAATGAAATAATCTTTTAAATCAACAACTTAAAAAACTATGCAGAAGAATCATAATAACATATTTATCCAACATGAAAGCAACTTCTAAATAACAAGTACTTAACAACAATCAACTTAAAGTTCAGACTGAAATAACAAATACTAAAGCAACAAACGTTCATCCCCCTGAGTGTTACGTATGAGAGCAATGACACCAACTCGAACTACTGAAGATCATCCGTCTTCACTCTGGATTACCTGTACGTTACCAACATAAGGGTAAAATTCAAACAGAAGGGGAGAGATATCGAACATTATAATAGAACGTATGATAAATATTATATTAGAATCATTTCATGCAAAAATCACCACTTCACAACTTATAAACAACAACAATCACAACGGGCTATCAACATAATACAACAATTAATTCATTAACACAACAGCTCAATCATACTACTTGGAATGCGACTCAATACTATACAAATGCATGTGGTACCATTGGAGCATAACTCCCATCTTAGAAATTTCCAATTAATAGAGGCATCAATAAGGCATAAGCCTTCTTCATAGTTTGCCAATCCAGAACATCACAGAGTATGCAAATGCATGTGACTCAATGAATGCACTATCACATACTCACAATAATCATCATCCATCGTAAGGCATAAGCCCACATCACAATTATTACCAGTAAATAGAGGTAATTCATCATCATATAAATTCCATGCAACTTCGCATTATCAACGAGAATTCACAACAACGATCACAACATCACAATAACTCAACATAAATCAATATTGGCCATAAGCCTAACACATCAATCAATGATTAAGTCATTAACATAATTAAACAACAACTTAACATAATTCACACAGCACGATTAACGACCAAAAATGCAGCATGTACGGGCAAAAGGGATAGGGAACTACGTGCCCCTCGACATGTATAATAACTTGGATAGCCTAACAAATAATCCATACTCCTTGACACACATAGGGGAAAACAGGGCAACGACCGACCTATGCTCCTCGACACGTCTTGGAGCCTAATTCTGCTCAAAAATCCAACACATCATTCCCCGACACGACTCGTAGCCAAAAACTCCTCTCGGTACCTACTACTTCAGTATCCTCCCCGACCATTAATTCGGCCTACAACACAGTCACGATATAATGTATTAACGACCACACCACTATAATTTATAACTTCTGGCCAACCGCTTGAAATAACACAGTAACGGGCAACTATATTCCTATCGATAGATTTGTTCATTATACAAGACTGACCATAACAATAATTCCTTTATGTCCTACCAACTGCTCGAACCACTACAACATCGTAACGACCATACCATCATACCGACCACAACAACCTAACGACCACAACAACATGCAAAAATCTACACTAACCTACCCATCGACTCTATCTGACAGCCATGCAGACAACGCGAAACATCCACAACATAACGGGACGGGCATCTTCCCTTAACAGGTTCAGTAACATCACAGATAACAATCACAATTACGACCAATTCCCATATAATACGCATCATAAAACCCATTATAAGGTCAGAACCCCACCCTTACCTGGATTGAAGTTCGCTCAACCAAAGCTTCGACCGTAATCCTTGATTCGCTCTGCTCAACACCATGCAGCTTGCTCGTCGTCCGCGCGGCTCTATCAGTCAGCGTACATAAATCCTTATTCTCCAACTAAAACAAATTCTTGTGTTAGCTTCTCCTTATATATCAATCCTCTTGGGCCTAACCTACACCCTCACTTTACTATTTCCAACCAATAACAAAAGTCCAGCATTATTTCATATATTCCTTTTAATTCCACATTATAATTATTATTAATCAACTAACTAATTAGTTAATAATAATCCAACAACTCACACCGATAATTCTTAACATCTCACAACTTCACAAATAATCCAAAAATAACTTAATTAAATAATTAATTAATTAATTAAATTACGGGCGTTAAAAAGACCTCTTTTGGTTTAGATTTATTTCTTACAGATTAAAGAACGGTGAACGAATACCTCTTCTGGGTAGATTTATTTCTTCCAGATTAAAGACAGGCGAACAAAGACCTCTTCTGGTTTAGATTTATTTTCTTCCAGATTAAAGACAGGCGAATGAAGACCTCTTCTGGTTTAGATTTTTTTCTTCCAGATTAAAGACAGGCGAACAAAGACCTCTTCTAGTTTAGATTTATTTCTTCCAGATTAAAGACATGCAAATGAAGACCTCTTATGGTTAGATTTATTTCTTATAGATTAAAGACAGGCGAACAAAGACCTCTTATGGTTAGATTTATTCCTTCCAGATTAAAGACAAGCAGACGAAGACCTCTTTTGGTTAGATTCACTTCTTCCAATTAAAAATAGGCAATCAACAAACCTCTTATGGTTGTGATTACTTCCCCAGTGAATTCGCCAAAAAAATACCTCTTCTGGCTTAGATTTATTTCTTCCAGTTGAAAACAGGCAAAAGACATCTGCTGTTTCAGTATAAATCGACCAAAGATTTATTCTGAAACTTCTCCTAGTTTCTATCAACGATCACTCTGGATGGCATCTAAAAGCCCATCTCCGACAAACTCTTCATCACTTATCCAAATGGCATCTTTAAGCCCATTCCCGACAGAATCAACTAACACATAGTCAAATGAAAATTTCTGGTCACTTTAGTGTTCAATCATCTTCCACCTTCAAGTCACGAATGGCGGACTCACCAATATAACTCTTCAGGTTTAAGAAGATTGAACAGGGGCAGCTGTTGTACCCCAAAAATTTCCCTCTCTTTTCTCAAGACATTTCTTACAAAGATCTTCAAAATTTCAAGCTTGCACAAGGACAATTGGACTCAAAATACTAAAAATGACTTTCATGGATCATTATGGACCCTCAAGATTTCTCATATCAAGTTTCTAGTCTTGGATCACAAAATTGCTCAGTCAATTGATCAGATGACCTAAAATCAACTGTATTAGGTAAAAAGTCAACTATGGTCAACCTATAGTCGAACTTCAAGATTTTGGACCCAATATCAACATTTTTAAGTCATATGTATCAATTGATCAAGTTTGGATCACAATTCCCCAAGAAAATCGTTCAAATCACCAAAAGGGTAAAATGGTCAAAATTAGTGTTTTGACTGTATTTGACTGATCAAGGGTTTTTGACCTAATACATGATCCAATGGTTTGAAGCACAATCTCAAGGATTCAAATACAACATATTGACCTAATTTCATGGCTAACGATATTTCTCGAGATCATTTGATTGATAGTTGAAATTCAGTCAACTGATGAAAAGTCAATATATACACCAAAAGTCAAACTTTGACTTTTTCATCAAAATTGAGTTTCAAAGATCACATTTCATCAATATATTCAAAAAAATGAAACTTGATCATCAAGAAATCAATAAAGTCAAAAGTCATTTTTAAAAGTCAAAGTTTTCAAGACTTAACAAATTTTCTAAGTGTTTTAAGTCTTACTTTTTCATGACTTCATGCCAACTTTTCACCAAGATGCAAGATGATTCAAAGAAAATTTTCAACATGAAAGTTGTAGATATTTATGAGATATATAAATTTTATTTACTAATAAAGTTCTAGAAGTGCTTAAATTTTGAGTTATGAATTCACAAAGTCATGCACTTTGTATAAAAACACTTAGAGAAAATTTTACCTAGTTAGGCAGATTTTTGGTACCAACTTCATGGTAATTTCTCACATAGTTCCAATTGGATTCTTCAAAAGTGAAAAACACGGAGGTTGGAGAGGATGTTCCAATATTTCCAAAATATCCAGTAACTCAATGATATGATTCTTGAGCTAGAAGAATCGAAGAGATGAAGTTAGGGTTTCAAACATAAATTACAAGTCAAATTTGTGATGAACACTTGATCAAATCTCAAACCATGTTGCACCAATCTTTCTTTGCAGGCTTATAACTTTCTAATCACTCAATAATTTGATGTTTACACAACTGTTAGAGCTTTGATCCAAGCATTTGAACCATTGTCCAAGAGATTCATCCATTTTTGGCACAAAGTAACATTGCTATTCTTGTAAAGTGACTTTAATCACAAAGTCCATTCTCCTTGAGCTTTGCATTTGTTACTTCTGCACACACTCCATCTACAAGCTAGAAGAAACATGTTTAAATCTTTTAACCACTCTAGATAGCCTTGTACCATGTCTTGGAAATATGTTTGTCAACTTTGCTTCAAAATCAAGTAACCTAGCCATAACATGTGATTCTTTGAATTTGATTGTTTGAACATCCAAAACTTATTGCCTATAAATAGAAGCACTATTTGTAAGCCATAACACGAATACACAAGCCCTCAAGCATCCCAAAACTCTCAGAAACTCAGATTACATACAATTTGTCATTGTTGTGCAGAATCTGGTCAAAAACTTCCATCTTCAAATCCACTCGTGCGTTTCTTGGCCAAACCATTTCAAAAGCTTCCTTAAGTCAAATATAAGTCATCCCAATACCTGTTACACTTATGTAACACCTCCATCACCATATTCCATTTTCAAAAATAGAGGTCTGCACTTGGACTTCTGTAGAATAGTTCAAGCACTCTCAGCTCAAAGCAACTATTGGAGTAGCTTCCTGGAGGTTCAAGGAAGCTAACCAGATCATTAAAACACCTTGAAGTAAGCTCTAACTCAAAACACGATTTCCAATTTTGAGGTAAATTTTCTTATTTTCAATCTCTTCATATAGGCATTGTTAGCTTTTCATTTTCAAAGATAAAATGTAGACATCATTGCCCTAAAACTGACAATGTCCTTAGAATTCATTTATATTGCTTGAGTAGTGAGAATTTTAAGCTTGAACTTTCTGAAAAAATTATTTTAGATTTGCTACTATTCAAAATCCGTGCTCATCTTTGAGTAATTGTTTAAGTTATTTAGATTTCTGGAATCGTGGTGAAATTTCTAACAAGTTTGATGTTCATACTTTTGAGAATGGTTGAGAAATGAATGAGTTGCAGAGGCTCTGGCTGGCGAGAGGAAGAAGATGAAGTTTATCATTAGAACTTGTTTTGTAATATATATATATATATATATATATATATATATATATATATATATATATATATATATATATATATATATATATATATATATATATATAGTTTTGATATAAGACACCGGATGTATTGCCACCCCAGTGGTAGAGAGCGCGCGCGTTATTGCCAAGGGTCTGGGTTCGAGCCCCAGCGCTGCCCTTTTTCCTAACATTTTCTTTGTTTTCTTTTTTGTTACAGTGCGCGCCTGGACCTAAGATCATTGGGATTTACCTTTTTACTAAGCAACACCCCTCCTTCACTTACAACATGCAGCCCAGATTTTTATTTTATTTTATTTCTGATTACAAAAAAACCACAATAGGCCTAACTCTCAAACAAATCTGCGTTTTTCTACTAAACCGCCCAATTCAATTGTACACCCTCCTGACTTTTATTTTATTTTCTTTACTTTATTTTTTATTATTTGTAATATTATCATCATCATTATTTTTATTAATAAAAAAACCCAAAAATATATATATCTTTATTTATTATTTATATATTAACATACTTGTATTTTCTTTCTTTTAGGACAAAAGACCAAAAATATTTTCCTAACAAATTTAATTTCTTTTTCTAATTAAGATAATATTAGATTGAGATTTTTTATTTTTTTATTTTTTAATTTCCTTTCTAATTAAAATTAATTTAGAATTTAGAATTTTTAATTAATTAACTTTTTTTATACTAGTTTAATTAAGATAAAACCATTTCATAAAATCTCTAAAAAATTATTTTCTTGATTAATTCAATTTTCTTTCTCAAAATATCTTAGGTTTAATTTTCTTAAATTAACTTATACTAATTAGTTATTTTTCCTTTTAATTTAATTAAGTTAAACCCTCTTTAAAAAACTGAAACAAAATTAATTTCATTTTTCCTTTCATATTGCCTTTACATTCTTGTAAAGATATTTGATATCATTCAATATGGTTATAATAGTAATTAGGTGTAATTTCTCTTGTCTCCCTATTTGTAAATTTGTACCCCCATCCCCAAATGATGAAATGGCGTAAAATTTTACATTTCCGCAATTTATCGCTTTCAATATAAATGCTTGTAATTAGGGTTTGTATGGCAAGACGTAAATTACACATAGCAAAACCTAATTCAAGATAAAATAATTGAAATCAAAACACTTTGCACACTTGCACCTCTAAGGTTAACCTTACTTGTTGTATTGAGAATAAGTAATCATGTCCCTCGAACGTGGGATACTTTATCAAAGACAATCAAATACAAGATCGTAGTCCCTCGATGACCCTTCAATGTTGTCTTCGATAAACAATCTTAGATCTTTACAAAAAATTGCTAAGGTATCCTACAATGTTTCTTTCTACGACTATACGATGACCCACTCACGTCCCTACACATCCAATGATAGGGCTTCTTAACAATCAATGGTAAGATAGAAATATCTAAAGGAGGAGGAAAAGAATTAAGACTTTTTGAGTAGGTAGGACGTTCATAATTTCTTGCTCACACCATTTTTAAAACATCTCTCAAAATACACCAACACTTTCAAATGAAATATTTTCAAAATTAAACACTTTGTATGCATTCTTATAGAGACGAGAATCATTACAAAGTTTGCCTAAACGAAGGCACTTTCAAAAATACTTTCAAAACCATCACTAACACATTTTCAAATAAAGCATTTCAAAGTGAACTAGAAACTAAGAGCCCGTAGATAACTACAGATGAAAAGGGTTCTAACACCTTCTTTTTTCATAACCTATCCCCCGAACTCAAGAAAATTCTAAAAAGGTTTTTCCCGTTCTTTTCACCCTTTCCTTTATTGGATAAAAGAAAAGTCGGTGGCAACTCTTGTTATCCGCAACAATTGCGATAAAACGTAAAACATCTCAGTCAGTTCTCCCACCGTATTACAATATCTTAAATACCTTCTCAATGATTACTTGTTCATAAATACTTTCTCCACTCAATTTCATCTCATTTGTGATCAAAAATACTCTAGAGATTTAATCTGGTACATTCTCATTGTTATTCATATTGAGATTCTCATACGGCTTACGTAGAGACTGAAGTTTCACCTTCTTCACTGATGAATCATCGTCGTAGCATCGTCTTAGTATATCCCACGCAACCTTCGTCGGTGTTGAATCAACGATTTTCTCAAACACATTTGTATCCACACACTGATGAATGTAGAATAACATTTATTGATCTTTCTTCCTCGTATCTCTTTGTGCATTTTTGTGTTCCTCCGTGGCATCTACAACAACCGTAACGTAACCTTCGGTGACGAGATCAAGAACGTTTTGAGCACCGAACAACACACGCATCTGAATCATCCACTTATTCTAATTCTTTCCATCAAACAATGGAAGCTTTGCATTTAAACTATTTTCGTTGTTCATCTTCGTTCTTATGCACTGAAAACTAACTCAGATCTCATATCTCACCAAACACTTGTGTTTCCCGATCCTGTAAAATTAAGAAATACAATTATGTTATGATTATGATCGTGAATTCAACGTGAATTCAAGAAAAAGAAAATCAATCACACACGCCTTACGTACACTCGTGTTTTCATGTGAATCGAATCGGAGCTCTAGATACTAATTGTTGGAGTACAAGGTTGAAGATGCAGATGGAGATGGAAGAAGAGAGAGAAAGAGAAGAGAGATAAAGAGAAGAGAGCGAAAGACAAGAGAGAGATAAAGAGAAGAGAGAGAAATCGATTATAATAAAATTTTGAAAAGAAAGAAACTCTATTGTGAAAAACTTGTTAAATTCACGTTCTTCTTGAAGACTAGTTACGCCAAGGTGTTTGTTTATATACACCAATAAAACCTGCCACGTAGGTAAAATTAAAATGTCAAACAAAGTTAATTTTCACGTAGTCATAACAAGCTATTACTACTATCTAGAAGTTAAACACCACTTATGAAACAATCACCTCAGAAGCTTCTGCTTCTAACTAACAATACTTCTGAATATGACATACTTCTAACAAAATTTGATATGAGGAAAAAATTCATCTACATCTTTTTGTGATGAAGAAATGATTAATGGAATTCCCATGCACAGTATGTTTTTCTTTTAGTAAAGTTCTGTTCATCTTTTATTTCCATGTTGAAGAGTTATAAGGCCAAGACGAATGGTAAGACATAAAGCTCCAAAAAGGACCAAGAACATAGATCCTTGAAGGGCATAGTCATGAACATGGACCGATGCATGTAGAGGTATGGTGTGGCTAAACATAATATTTGTTTTTATATATCACCACCTTGGTAATAAAATTACTTAATTGCAGCATAAATGTATATACCACCACTTTGGTAATATAATTACGCTTAGAAGAAGCTAGACAACATAAGATTCATCTTTTTCATAAGAAGTTACTCTCTTAATAATATACATATCACAACGTATCACATATGCCATAATAATCAATAAATTATTCTCTCAATTTCGTAACAGTTACAACATTTGAATGGAAAACTAAATAAGTAATAATTACATATTATGGTCATAAAATTCACAATTTCTCAACAAAGACATGTGACTATGATTATCATATAATTATTATCCATAAATTATATTAGAATATTTGCTTATATATATATATATATATATATATATATATATATATATATATATATATATATATATATATATATATATATATATATATATATATATATATATATATATATATATATATATATATATATATATATATATATATATATATATATATATATATATATATATATATATATATATATATATATATATATATATATATATATATATATATATTAAAGGTAGAGAAAACACAAGAAATGAGGAGTTTGAATTTAGATTTTAGAAAACATTCATCTTTAGAAATTTTGAACACTCAAATGATAATAACGATAAAGACAGTGAAAAATAAAGGACACAAAGATTTATTCAGGTTCATCTTAAACAAGGTTAATCCTGTCCACCTCCTTAAAGGATGATTTTGCCTTCAACAAGGACATTATCCATTATAACCAAACTAATTACAGATGCACAGACAACAACCAGTGACTAACACACAATGACACGTTCAGAGATCCAACTGGATATAACGTTCATTGACCCAGTAGAATCAGATCCCTCAAGATCATCTACCAAAATTTCATAATGACCAACAACCACTGTCATCTTGAGATTAGACCTTCACTAAGACACTTAAAGAACCTTCAATGATATGTTCAGTGATCCGATTTAATAAATATAACAATTATTGACACAATAGAATCAGATCTCTCAAGATCATCAATTAGGATTTCCTACAATGACCAGTAGCCATTGTCTTCTTGAGATCAGACCTTCACTTAGTCTCTAAAGGAAACAATCAACAATAGTTGATAAGATTCTTCTGTTTACATGATTGCTTCTTTTAAGCATATTACACAAGTGTTTTAAGCACATATTATTTAACACATTTTCGAGCAACAACTCTAGTGTTAAAATAATTTACATGAAGAGATTTGAACTGAAACACAATGTGAGCATCAAATCTTGTGTTCATTACAATATTATATCAAGATGTATATGATCAGAAGTTGAGTAGCATCTTGTAGTATTCTTCTTCTTCATCTTCTTGTTGAGCAAGTTATGAACAATAAATTTTTGCTTCTTATGAGATCCACCAAGATGTATTTGATCAGAAATTGAATAGCATGTTGTAGTCTTCTTCTTTATTTTTCTTTCTTTTCTCTCATTTTTATGTAGGGATATTCATAATGTTTAGCATTGTAGCTTTTACATATTCAGCATCCACAATGTTTAAGCTTAATGGCAAACGACACTTGGCTTTGAATCTTTGATCTTCTTTTATAATCTTCAGAGAAAGACGTTGTGAGGATAGAAAAGTCTTTTCCTACATCAACGGTTAGTTTCAGTGGATAAAATAAGGTGTAAGAGTTAGATAGTACTCCCTCCGTTTCTTTTTAAGTGTCGTTTTAGAAGTTTTTTTTTTGTTCCTATTTAAGTGTCGTTTTGATGTTTTAAGGTTAAAATTTACCAATTATACCCTTACTTTTTAAATAAGTCCACTTTATATTTTATAAAATTTTCCTTTCTTAATATATGTAATAACTCACTTCACATTTTCCATAAAATTCTCTTTCTTAATACGTATTCCTATTCCCATGAAAATTTAATATATGTAATAACTCACTTCACACTCACTTCAAATTATATTCCAATATTACATAGAAAAATGTTTAGCATTAAATTTTGTCAAAGGAACAAATTTTTCAATTGAAGACTAATAATTCTATAAAAAGGATTAGTACCATTGTTTAAATTATCCCGTACAAAACAAAAGAGCTGTGGTGGAACAACAAAAGACTCCATGGATCTTCAAAAAGAAGAAAGAGTGGAAGAGTCATTGGAGCAAGAAGAAGGGGAAATCGTGGAAGACTCTTTTGACAAGATTCAAGAACAAGATGACAACGAAGAAGAAGAAGTATTATCAAGAGTTGTACTGGATTTTAATTTAAATGAAGAGGCAGATTATGAATTTGATTTGAACAAATTTCCTGAAGAAGACGAAGAAGAAGAAGGAGAAAAAAACGGAGAAGAATCTTCCCACCATACTGAGTTTCGACCTGTGATAAAAAAGATGATAAAAAAACTTCTTCCAAAATTTTACTGAAAAATATTTGTGGACTAAGTATGGAGTATCTCATTTTAGATTTGGCTTAAGTGCATAAGTTGTAGGAGTTGTTATTTAATAAGTCCTTATTATTGGTATTTTTTTTTATAAAATAAGTATGGAGAAGAATTCCTTGTTATTTCTACAATTTAGGAATGCATTTCTTAAGTTCATTCTTATTGTTTTTTTATTGATACATTAAAAAAAAACATGGCAAAAGTTTAGGAAGTTACGTGCAGGAGATTTGCTAAAGTTTAGGAAGTTACTGTAACTTTTTATGGCAAAAGTTTAGGAAAATATAAACTTAATTCTCACGCACAATACATATGATAAAAGTGACTACATCCATAAACTATATTTATGGCAAAAGTTACTGTAACTAAATTTGTTACTCCATAAACTAAATTTTAGGAGTACAATCCATAAACTTAAAAAAAAACTCTATTTGAAAATCTCAAATGTGACTACATCCTACTTACAATAAGTGTTACTCCATGTTTAAGTAATTCTTGACTTCTTGTATTAATATTGGATCACACTTAATTTGAATTGGTAGTTGTCCTATTCTTTCTAGCCTTTCCTTATTTATATGAGGAATTTTATATTTATTGGAACCTGTCACTTTCATGATCTCTACCATGCATAATTGCAATGATACAAATATACGATTGGACATAATTGAAGGAAAATTTTCAAATGACTTCACCACTACATCGATAAGTTGATCAATAGTTTTTGGTGCTTCCTTATATTGCAATGATTGTATAGCCGAGAAAACCCCAAGATCTAAGATATTTAAATCTGGAGAGTTTGCAGGCTGACACATTAAACGAATATCAAACCCATCCTTGGTAGCAGCCTCACAGAACAAAGGATCATTATGGTTTATATGTGTCCTTGCATTATCCTGCTGAATAAATATTGTTGACTTCAAGTCATCTCTTGGCCATTTTTCTCTTATAGCCGGTAGGACTTTGTCAATAAGGAATGATCTTACCACATCTCTCTTAACCGAAGTTATTGCTTTTGTTACCATTGTTCCTGCAACTCTGTTAATACTTGACCTTTGAGCCGGTTCATGGGTAACAAACGGGAAAACACCAATTTTACCCGAAAAAGTTTCATTTTCTCCTGCGTCAAATCGTGGCCGAGTTTGAGCAACTAAGAACATAACTTTGGCAATGAAATTTTTGCTCTTACATGTTCGATATGGCTCATCTTCATCTGGGAGCAAATAATACTTCTAGGATTTTTTAGTCATATAAAACCATTTTTCATCAATATGAATAATATTGTGCATGCTTTTAAACATTGGATCATGTGGTGTACCTTCAAGCATTGATAAACAAAATTCCAGCCTAGATATTTTGTTTTCTTCTTTCAATAATGGTTTTATGGCATTTGAATTACGCCGTATAAGCCCTGATTTTATAAGCCTGAACACCGATGTTGGATTGGTTTTCAACCCAAAAGCTAAAGATCGAATGTTTGTTCTTTGACTGAAAGAAAGTTCACGAATTTGATTCTCATCAATTGAAATTCTCTTACGTCCATAATTTTTTATCTTCCTATGAGAGACATCACGCGTTTCACTTTCTTTTGCTCTTTTCCAAATACGTTGAACAGTTCTTATAGGAACCGAATTTGATGAAGCCACCTCATTTGTAGCTCCTTTATGTAATTGTCCATCAACGCTTTTTTGTAGTAGCTCATGATAAATAGACACGCGTTCTTCATTGCTTAAGACTCTTAATTTCTTTCTTTCTCTAGATTCTGCTTCAAAATTTTCTGCAACATACACTATAATTTTTTTTTAAAAAATAACAAAATTACTAGAAACAACCACATAAAAAATAAACACACATGAAATATCACTGTGAATTTAAGTATAGAAACCACCACATAAAAAACAAACACACATGAAATAAAAAATATACCAATGTCATTGTTTCCTTCAACCTCCTCTTGTAAATTATCTTCATAGGACTCATCAATGTCATTAGTTGCTTCAACCTCCTCTAAAGCCATATTTGATGAGATGTAAATATTTTGAACTTATAATATGAAACCATATTATATATACTACTCCTTTTATTATTGGTTCAACCTCATCATTGGTTTTAATTTTATGGTGGGAAACTTACGTTTTTATTAAAATAATTGGAGGAAATAAGTATTTTTACGGTGGGAAACTTAAGTTTTCCTTTAGCCATTCATTGAAACAATAAGCAATAAATATTTTTATAGTAAAAGTAAATATTTAATGAAACAACAGTACATATTCTTATAGCATGCAAGATTAATTCCAAAAATTTAGGAGTAGTTACGGAAGAGAGAGAGTTGTGTGCCCCAAAATATGGAATTAATTATTTGAATTAAATAATTTAATGAGTTTTATTTGGAAAGAGAATGAGGGTAGAATGGGAAAAAAATTATAGCAATTCATGTATCTTGGTTGGAGAGCTTTTGGCTAAAACGTCAATTAAAAAGGAACGGAGGGAGTATAAAATAATAATTTTTATATCCTGTCACTGTTCAATGATAGCTTTCCACCTTTTCTCTGAATAATGTTTTTATAATAAGCTTGTAAATAGAGATCCGTTGAGTAAAGAAAGATATTTGGAAATCCAGTTGTTTGTTCCCAACGATCACAATAAGAGTGGTGAACAATATAGTACGAAATGATTGTCCTTACTCCACCCTAGAGAGTAGAGGTCACAGACACTTTATGTACCTTTTGTACACCATCACACATTAAGCATTTTGAACTTCTTCTTATCTTCAGAGGCTTCAGATAATTTGAATGTTGAAGCTTGTTGTAGAAGAATCACTCTTTAAGTCCTAGAACCTAAGTCTTGGAGTCTTCACAACTTGTCCTATCAGAACCTTGTCTTCAGAGTCTTCAGCACTTGGTCGTAAGAACTTGTTTGTCTTCAGATCATCAAAAATTATTTAGCAAAACCCTGTCTTCATAATCTTCATAACTTTGTAACACACTGAAGTAAAGCTTTAGAAGGCCTCAAAATCTTAACCATAAAGTCAAAATAATAACCTCTTGTACTAACGTTCCTAAGACACGTTGCAGAAGACGTATTCAGAATCTTGACTTCAACAGTAACATATAACCACATATTTCCTTCCAGTAGTGTATGTTCAGAACCTGATGACATCACACGCCTTGATACCATAGTCAGAATATTATAGAAGCAGCTATACACTAGAACAAACCATTATAGTATATAATTGTTCTTAAAGATAATATGTAAAGTTATCATCAAGATGTTAAGGCCAAATATAGAAACACTTCTTGTTTTTAGAATCTCTCCCTTTTTGATGATGACAAAACCATGTACTTTGATAGAACAATTTATACAGGGTAATCACCGTAACTGACAAATTCAAAGTTAAGCTCATAAATCCCCCTGAATTTGTTAATCTCAAAATTTCATTTAAGCTTGTTCAGAGTATCCCCCTGAGCCCAAGACTCACAAAATAAATTTTGAGTTATCAGAACATAGAAAAAAGAGAAGTAACACTTCCCTACAACAATTCATCAGAGTCTGACTAGAGCACCTGGTCATCATCTTATAACCTAGATACTGTAAGCACTTAATGAAGAATCAAAACTTGATTTTCAACCTAATTGAATAATACCATGCATTATGTATCAGCACTTCTATTTTATGATTATGATATCACAACCAAAACACTATACTACTGGAGAAGTTCACTACTTTTTAAGTATCATCATTTGAATTGATACTTTCCAGTATATCAATCATTCAGACAGTTCACAAATTTTGAATAGAGTGTATGTTGCGGAAGCACACGTATTAGATCACATCTTTTTAGTGGCATCTCTGTATGAGAGCATGCATCAGAATGTTGACTTGTCTTCCTTTCAGGAGAGCACCGCTTCTGGAGCTCTAAGTCTGAATTCCATACTTTCAGAAAGTTAACAACTTCTCAACACTATGATACCAAGCAAAATTACCACACTTTCAGTAAGTTTATAACTTTTGAGTTGTGTTTGGTACATCTGTTTGAATATTCATATATTCATAGAGTGCACAACTTCTTATATATGAAACCAGAGTTGATTTCATCCATAAGGTTTTCAACCTTAGCATCAGGATCTTCATCTTCAACCTATCTTAGAATACTCAGCGAACCTATTTAGAGTTCCTGGATTGAAACATCAAACAAACGGTTAGTAGCAACAATATTTTATATGTTTGATTTTAAGATTCTAAGAATAAATAATATCAAAATCATTTTACTTTCTCCCCCTTTGTCAGAAATCAAAAAGGTGATAAGGAGAAGGAAAGGTAAAAAGAGTATAAATCAGTTTCTATGGATAGAATAGACAAACTAGAATTTATTGAAAGCAAAGAGAGAATATAAATCACACAGATTAAACAGAGAGCAATCAGAAGATAACACATATTACTTTTAAGAAACTATAGTTTACAAAAGAAAGACACACATACAATACCCAGAAGATATTAAAAATACATAATTGAATTATCAACTAATTGAACCACTGATCATCAATCATTTCACACTCATCTTATTCTAAAACATCACTTGGACCATCTTGCATTCTACACGATTCTTACAATTTCACCTTGAATGAAGACTTCTGACAAGATTCTTCCATAGAGAATAAAAGACTTGTTCAAAAATATAGATGAGGATATAGAATCTTTAAGATGTTTAAAAATAGTTTGAGGAAGGTTAATTTGGATGTAATTGATCAAGCAGTAAATCATAATCTTATCATTATTAATCAGAAAATTTTTGTTGACACCACGAGGATAGATATTTGACAAGATAAAGCAAAACCAGTCTTTGGCAGCAGGCTTAAGATTTTCAGGGTTTAAATAATCGAACTCAAAAGAGGCGTCAAATATAGAGATTATTTTTGAATCAGGGATATTGTTAAGATAAACACAACTACATGTGAAACCCCTTCGAGGACAGTTGATTGAATCAGTAATGCATTCAGCAGTTAGAGAAACATCCCAGCCATAGATGTTTGAAGTGATCCATAAGCCATTGAGATTGACCGAAGCATTTTTCCAAAAGGTTTTTACAAGGTTTGGATAAATGGGTCCTTTTAGAAGAGAGAGATAATTATTTCATTTTTGGGAGAGAATGCCAGAGTGAAAATTTAGACTAGCACCAAAAAGTTTTGGGAGAGCATATTTAATGATTAGTTATTTTCTGGAATTGATTTTAGTAAGATCACATAATTAATTTACACAACATAATTTTTCATTCATTCATGGATAAAGTACAAACATAATTTAGACAAACAAGACAACACACAAATTACCCAAGAAACCCTTATAACCTACTTCTGATAGATGGAGACTATGCACATACTAGACCTCAAGAACTTCACATCTTTCTTCCTCAAGAGCACCGTCAGGTCCATCACGATGGACTGTTTCAACAATTTCCTCCTTAAAGAAGAGAGCATAGAGACTCTTCCAAAAGGGACAAAGGAATGGTGATGATTTCTGGAGGCAACAATCGAGTTCCTGAGAAAGTTGAAGATGGTTTGGGGCAGATTTATCCTAACGTGATGAATGAGACAATAAATCAGAATTCTATCTTTATGAGATAAAATATGCAGATTTATTCCTCTAGGCCATAAATTTGTCACAAGAAGTTGAAACCACGTGGCAGCGGTGGGAAGGAGATTTTTAGGATTGTTTGGTTCATACATCTCAAAGGGATCATGAATGGATCTGAGACTTTATTGGAGAGATAGACAGAGTGTGTGTGTTTTTAATTGCTTCAATAGTGATACCTGCTTGAGTACACTCTATTGTAGCGGCAATTGATGTTGGAGTGATGGTGATAGGTTTGCTAAAAATAGTTGAGGATATAGATACATCATCAATATAAGCATACAACCAAAACGGATGGATCAGATAAGGGTAGATGGGTCCATGCAGCATGGCGATGTAGCGAGACCATCCTTCGAGGGTGAGGTTTTCAGTGAGACCAAAGTCAACCCTACTGAGTCGAGGACGAAGTTCACATATGACTTCCATAAGTTTTTCGAAACCTTGAAAGGTTTTTATGGCCATTGGAAGAGGGATAGAGATTTTGTATGAAGGAGACAGAGAGAGAGAGATAGAGAGAGAGAGAGAGAGAAAGAATGAGATAGGTAGGGATTTAAGTAGATAAGAAGGAAGTGTAATTGACTGGCTAAAAGATATTGAAACAGTCATCCCAATAAAGGAGACTTAGAGTGATGGGTATAAAGAACGGGTTCCTAGACACGAAAAGACACTAGGAATAAGAAAGGGTATAGCAAGCTAACATTCCTTGTTTAAAAAAAATAGTTATCCTAATATGTTAGATTAAAGTAAATAAATAACAGTTTATTAGGATATAAAGAAGATATTAAAGGAAGACAAAAAAATACTTGAACAACTAAGTGAAATATTAAACAATATATGATGTAAATTCAAAATTGGGCTAAGAGAAGGTTAATTAAAATTAAAAAATATTTTTCCCAAACATGCAACTCTTTTAAAAAGAAATTCATTTAAGATTAAAATAAGACATGAGACTGGTTGAAATTTTAAAGAAATTTACATGACAAACCTGGTGTCTTTACTGGAGATTTATATTTAGATGAATTATCAAGAGATACCTTTTGGATGAGATGGTTTCTTCCTGGGGTTTTTCATAAGAGCTTAAACAGAAGAAACTTCTGGTTAAGCATCTTCTGATTTCATCACTTTGTGTTCTATAGTAGTGGCTTTATTACTTTTCAAAATCTGAAAGTAGTCTCCACATATTTCAGAGTTATTCTGATTTGTTATGCTCCTTGGTGGATGGAGTTTTTATCCTCTTGACTGTTAATCTTTCTGGATTTTGAAGAGTATATCTTGAGAAGTTTTGGTTTGATTCTTTACAGCTTGTAGAGGTTGTCATTTGGATGACATGCCTCGGTTGATGAGTTGGGAAGCTGATTGTTGACCTTTTCTTCTGATAGAGAGCTTCTAATGTTGAGAAGATAAATTCCCCTTCTGTCGGGTATTTGATCCTTCAGAATCCTGAGAACTTGATTCCACAGAGTTTCTTTTCATATTTCTGATTCTTGCCCAGAGTTTTGATTCCTCTACAGAACATGTTTTGAATCAGAAAAGCTTTCTATCATTTGAGTAGTAGACAACCATTAAACTTTCTCTTACTGGACCACTCTACACGGTTAAGTGTTTGATTCTTGAATCAATAACAGAGTAGGGCTCTGATACTAATTAAAGGTAGAGAAAACACAAGAAAGGGGGGGTTTGAATTGGGTTTTTAGAAAACATTCCCCTTTAGAAAATTCTGAGCACTCAAATGATAATAGTGATAAAGACAATGAAGAATAAAGAACACAAGAATTTATCCAAGCTCACCTTAAACAAGTATAATCATTACCACCCCCTTAAGGATGATTTCTCCTTCAACAAGGACTTAATCCACTATAACCAAACTGATTACAAATGCACAGGAAATGGTGGTGACTAACACATAATGACACATTAAGGGATCTAACTGGATATAACATTCATTGACCCAATAGAATGAGATCCCTCAAGATCATCTACTAGGATTTCATAATGACCAGCATCCATTGCCATCTTGAGATTAAACCTTCACTCATTCACTCAAGGAACCTTCAATGATATGTTCAGTGATCTGATTTGATGAATATAACAATCATTGGCCCAATAGAATTAGATCTGTCAAGATCATCTATTAGGATTTCCTACAATGACCATCAGCCATTAACTTCTTGAGATCAGACATTCACTCAATCTCTCAAGGAAACAATCAACAACAGTTGATGAGGTTCTTGTGTTTACACGATTTCTTCTTCTAAGCAGATTACACAAGTGTTTTAAGCATATATTGGTTAACAGATTTTTGAGCAACAACTCTAGTGTTAAAACAATTTACATGAAGAGATTCAAACTGAAAAACAATACGAGCAACAACTCTTGTATTCATTACAATTTTATATCAAGATGTATATGATCAGAAGTTGAGTAGCATCTTTTAGTGGTCTTCTTCTTCATCTTCTTTTTGAGCAAGTTACGAGCAAAAAAACTTGCTTCTTATGAGATCTATCCAGATGTATTTGATCAGAAGTTAAATATCATCTTGTAGTCTTCTTCTTTATCTTTCTTTATTTTTCTCATTTTTGTATAGTGGTCTTTAGAATGTTTAGCATTACAGCTTTTACATCTCCAGCATCCATAATGTTTAAGCTTAATGACCAACGACACTTGGCTTTCAATCTTTTATCTTCTTTTATAGCTTTCAGAGAGAGACGTTGTGAGGATAGAAAAGTCTTTTCTTGCACTAACGTTTAGTTCCAACGGATAGAATAAGGTGTAAGAGTTAGTAAGTATAAAATAATAGTTTTTGTATCTTGTCACTGCTCAATGATAGCTTTCCACCTTTTCTCTGAATAATGTTTTTATAATAAGCTTGTAAACAGAGATCCGTTGAGTAAAGAAAGATAGTTGGAAATCCAATTGTTTGTTCCCAGCGGTCAAAATGAGAGTGGTTAATAATATAGTATGAAAGGATTGTCCTTACGCCACCCTATAGGTTAGATGTCACAGACATTTTATGTACCTTTTGTACACCATCACACGTTAACCATTTTGAACTTCTTCTTATCTTCAGAGGCTTCAGATAATTTGAATGTTGAAGCTTGTGTTAGAAGAATTACTCTTTAAGTCTTAGAACCTAAGTCTTGGAGTCTTCAAAACTTGTCCTATAAGAACCTTGTCTTTAGAGTCTTCAACACTTGGTCGTAAGAACTTGCTTGTCTTCATATCATCAGAACTTGTTCAGCAAAACCTCGTCTTCATAATCTTCAGAACTTTGTAACACATCGAAGTAAAGCTTTAGAAAGCCTCAAAAGCTTAACCATACAATCACAATCAGAACCTCTTGTACTAACGTTCCTAAGACACGTTACAGAAGATGCATTCAAAATCTTGACTTCAATAGTAACATGTAACCATATGTTTTCTTCCAGTGAGTATGTTCAGAATCTGATGACGACACACACCTTCATACCCGAGTCAGATTATTACAGCGGAATCTACACACTAGAACAAACCATTAGAGTATACAATTGTTCTTAAAGATAACATTTAAAGTTATCATCAAAATCTTAAGGCCAGATGTAGAAACACTTCTTGTTCTTACACACACACACACACACACACACACACACACACAAACACACACACACACACACACACACACACACACACACACACACACACACACACACACACATATATATATATATATATATATATATATATATATATATATATATATATATATATATATATATATATATATATATATATATATATATATATATATGACATTTCTCTCCTTCAACCTCATGTGAGCGTATCACATTTCTCTCTCCCTCTCATATTCCTCTTCATCTCCGGCTAACCCTCTTCATCTGTGAGGTAAGTTTGGTGGTTTGAGAATTTTAATCTACAATGAGAATATATCTGCTTATTATGTTCATTGTTTCACCCATCAACTTCAATTGTCACTTGTTGAATGTGGTAAAACTCACAAATATGTTAGTTGTTGTTGTATATGCAAAGACTCATTTGTTTAGTGTCTTAGATTTGTAGTTGCATGAGCTCAATGTTTATTTTGATGAAAAGAATGTTAAACTTTTACAATGTGTTTCATGTTTGAGTCCCTCGACTTCCTTTGCATCTTTTGATGTGAAAAAATTATTGAGGATAGTTGAACTTTATCCAAATGATTTTGTAGATGTGTTATAAGTGGTGGTGCGACATCAGCTTCAGAATTATGTTAGAAATGTTTGATGCGACCAAAGATTTTCAAAGTCAAAAGGAATTTTAGATATTTGTGAAAACAAATAACTGTAACACATTTGATATGGTTTATAAGCTTATGAAGTTGGCTTTAGGCTTTCCAGTTGCAACTGTAAGTGTGGAACATATTTTTCAGCTATAAAGTTTGTGAAGATTCAGTTATGTGACAAAATGAGTGAGCAATGGTTAAATGGTCTTCTTGTAACTTTTATTGAAATAAATGTTTTTGGAATAATTAAAAATGATGTTATTTTAGCTCAATTTCCAGAAATATGTGATATAGGATTTTGATTGTAAATGTATTGCATTAAACAATATTATTTCTTGTTTTCAGTATAATTTAGTTCATAGTTTCTTTCATGTTTAGTCACACCATTATGTAATGTCGGGATTTGCCCCTGGTCACGAATCTAGATGATTTTGACGCTTAATTGGATCCAAAGTTCACCAGTGATGATGATAAGTATGAGGAAGTGTTGTTCCTAGAGCCAAGAAGGAAGGTCAAAGGCAGGAGCCCAACAAAGGGAAGGAAAAAGTACTACTGAGAGTCGACCCTAGAAAGAAAATTAAGACTCGTGTCAATTTACCAGAAGAGATGAAAGGTTAACTCACATAGTGTCTTTGGAAAAACATGGATTTATTGCTTTGACTGCTACAAAGATGTCTAGCCTCGACCCTGAGGTATCATTCCATTTCATATACATCCAAAAGAACTCCTTTAACGTGGCTTTGGAAGCCATCGCCTAAGAAGGACGAAGCCGCCAAGAAGGAGGCACATGACTTCTTAAAGGGTGACATTTGTAACACCCTAAACCCCGCACGTGAAATATTGCATAACTTAATTATAAATGCAACCACATAGGGTGTCACACACATCAAAAAAACACATCCTGCTCCATAACACGGGTTTCAACATAATAGTTTCAAAAACACACATTTGTAATTGGGATGTGTACACGACATCCAACTCATCTGAAGCTTACTTGGAATGTTTACACAACATCCAACTCATTTGATTGGTATCATATATTCATATGATAAGACATTTCATAACCTATCATCGCACACTCACTTCCATTTTAAAGTATCATCGTAGCAGAATTATCATTAACAATTATGGAAGATAAGTAAGTAACGACGTTTAGTTTCTACCTTCAACTTTAATAACAAAATAAGAGAGTTGTAATCAATCAACTCAACAACTTAAGAATGCTCAAAACAAAATTAGTATTATGACTTCAACATAACAAACATGAGGAATATAACAAGTGCACTCACCCTGATGTTACATAATCAGAGCAAGACGCTACTAAATAAAAGGATAAACTAAGAAGAAACTACATGGGTTGGCTTCCACTTACTTTCATGAGATCTACTTCTAAGTATCTACATGATGCCCATGTAAAGGCAACATTCAAACATAAGGGGTAAGAATACAATTTAATAATTAATGGTGAAATACAATTGGAGTAGATTAACTAACAACATCACACACCAATTACAACAACATAAACATATTAAGTATTCTCATCCACATATCATAACACCAAAATAATCACCAATGCAACACAGTGCAACACAACATAACACATAACATAACACCAAAATAATCACCAATGCAACATAACATAACACCAAAATAATCACCAATGCAACATAATTAAAATGTACATAACTACTTACTCAACATGCATGTGGTACCAAAACATGAATACTCGGGTTTATTTCACTCAATGATCCCCAACCTAGGATTGATTCTCCCTTGGAACCGGAGCACACCAAATTTCCACCATCGCCATAGGTAACGCTTCACTAGTTTCCCATAAGAGGAATTAGATACTCGCACCTGATCCATCACCATAGGATTGAGGATCACCAAAAGAACTGAAGTTCTGACAACATGAATGCATGGACTCTCATCATGAAACAATAACACATACACATTGGCCCCTCTTCTGGCCATGTATGCCATCGACAACTTAATCACCATCAACATAACATGTATATAATTGAACATGCAACATGATTAACAATATCATCATAATAACATTATCAACATTATCATCATAAAAATATCATCATAACAACATCGATATAACAACATCATCATCATTGGCACCATAACAACTTCATCAAACTCCGTCATCATAACAATGTCATTATAACATAATATCATACATCATACACAAACATCAATCAATATTATTATAACCAATAATAACATCAACTTCAGCAACTCAACATATGCACATTAATAAACATATAATCATATTATTTTACCAATTATAGCTAACATTCTCACATCATAACATCATCACAACATAACATCAACAAATATGCACAATTCTCATCAATTATTCATGTTATCATGACACATTCAACACCTAAAACTAATTCCATTAGATGGTAAATTGCGTTAGCTTTCCAACATTTCGAACGGGGCGATATTTGGGCTTATGGATCAAAAGTTATGGCCAAAACAGTTTAGGCCCAAAAACAAGAACAACAACTTCCGCACTGAGCGCGGCCGCGACAGGCTGAATGCTGAATTTTCTGCATTTGTCATCGCTTGAGGCTTTCTGAACCTCCGATTTGGATCCGTAAAAACAAAAATGCTCATAAAATTTCAACCTACGCAATACCCTAGAACATCTAATTCACACTATTTTCATCATAATTCAATTGGTTTTGGATACCACAACGACACATCAATACACCTGAACATGATCCATATTATAGCATATAAAAGCTGTATTATCATCACAAATTGAAAGAAAATTGAAATACTACTCTACCCTTTCATCACACCCCTATTATTGAACCAAATTTCAACCCTTACCTGAATTCCAGAAGAAAAAAATCCAAGCTTTAGGTTATGGTTTCTCCTTCCTAGAGCTCTCCTTAGGTTTCCCTTGCTTTTCTCTACTCTTACCTCTTTTCCTCTAATTCCAAAAGTTTCATGTACTGTGAACATTTTCCCTCACCTCTCTCATTATAAATCAAAAACCTAATTTTATCTTTCTAATATTCCACTAAGGCTCATCTTATTACTAACTTACATTATTTATTTTAATTCTCCATAATTCATACTTTCTACCCTAAACTCATTATTTTCTATTTAATTAAAATAAATTAAATAATTTAATATCATTCAATTATTATTAAATTAATTCTAGTTAATCCTAAATAGTCTCCATTCTCTCTAAAACCTAAATCTCAAAGTCATGCACCGTTATGACCCACTGTTTACCGTGAAATTTGGTAAACAACCGTTGGTCTTCCAAATCGAAGAAAAGATTGGTGGCTTACAAGATCGACCAGATTAATCCTAAGGACATGTGTTCTTATTCAAACTTTTGATCTTGAAAACAAATAATACTTTTAACAACATTCTTAATCTTTTAAACAATATTTTTTTCAATTGTTACTTCGAATGTAGTAATGTAATGCTTTAAAGAAAAGTCTAGTATGTAAAAGGCTTTCGACTTAAACTTAAAAGGAATGTATAAAACTTCAATTAAAGTTGAATGTAAATAAATGTAAAATTGGTACATCATACGTACATTCTCACAACTCGTTTCTCGAACACTGGTACTTTGAGTAATTTAGAGTGATTTGTACAAAGATGTGAACACACAAATCCTATTGCTAAGACCCCTATTTATACTAATTTGACCCTAACATTCAAATACTAAGACAATGCCACGTTCATTATTGCATGTTCTTTGAATCTCTTAAGACTTCCACGCGTCTCTTTGGATAAGATAAAACTTTCAAATCCAAACACCTTCTTGTCTTCGAAGAGGAAAATAATATAGAAATGATGGTCTAAGCATCTATTATGATAATACTTCAAATAAACAAGTTCCAATGGTTCATAAAATGAACCTTATGCCAACACTTAGCGAAATGAAACTCTTATTAGCTTTTCCTTTATCGAAATCTTCATAATACCTCCTCCACACCTCCTTTCAAACCAAATTTATTCTAGGATGGTAATTTCAACTCAACATTCACATAGTCAAAATTCTCAGTTAACAAATTGCCCCCCATAAATATGTATTTCGATATACTTGGAGAAATATCCATTCTTTACAATACATCTGTATTTCGACGGACAAATTCCCTTCATGAACAATAAATGCCATGACGCCAAAAACAATCATGATTCCCTTTTTCAAAATGTCTGCGTGATGCAGTTTCATCATTGATACTAAAAGTAGGTTCCCAATGTGGCTTTTCAATAGGCAACCTTCTTTATTAACTTATTAAAAACCACCACGTGTCCCATTAACTCAAAAATTTGAAAATGTAAACTGAATAAATTCCAGCTATAAATACCTTTCTTCTTCCTCAAAAACACTTTTTCCAACTTCTTGACTTCTGGGTTTTCAAAAAACTTTATGCTATTTTCAGTTATATTTCTCAAAAACCTTTAGTCGTCCAACAATCTGATCTTTCAACCATGGCACCAACCAAGAAAATTAGCAAATCCAACAAGAACATGAAGAATAAAGAAGTGAAGAACACTGATGATATTGCATTTCAACCAATTCATCATATCACCAAACCGCTTCTTGTTGGAAATCAAGAACTTGTTCCAACTCCTCATGTTTCTGCAGAACAAAAAGTTATCTATGCTTCCCAGGTAATAACCCCTTTCACCCTTGCTGATAAAACCCTAGGATATTAGGTCCTATGTTATCTTATGGATGTTTAGAACAAATTAGGGAAATTCTCCTAGTTTATCATGATACCAAACCCATTGTTAGTAAGGTTGAACCTCCCAAAAAGAAGAACAGTAATCCTGATAAAAATCTAGCGGAATCGTCTGTAGAAAAGATTCAGAAAGAAACTTCCTCAGTTCCCATAATTGAGAGAAAACCCTTTCAATTTGACTATGTGACTAAGAACTTTAGACCTTTTAGGTCTTGTTCCATAGAAGATAAACAATATCTTGCTTGGTTAGGCAAAGTCGAAAAGAAAAAATCCCAAGCTTGGAAAGACTTAGGTATTTTCGACTTGATTCAAATGTCGAAAATAGTTTTAGTTACTACCAACCTATGTTGGTGGCTCTATTATATTTTGGGATAATACTTATAAATTTTTCCATCTTCCTTGTGGAATGATAACTCTCACTTTCTTCGATGTGGGTTCCATTACTTGAATCCTACCAACTGGAAAAACTTTTGATCCTTACCAACAAGAAGAAAACACTATCTACTTCAAAATCGAAAATGCTGCCTTCACCAAATACATAAGTCTTTACCATGCTCAAGGAGAAGAAGTGTATGATGTCGAGCATATAAATTTTCTTGCTCTCTAGATATCCAGGTGCATCTTCTGCTACAAATCTCTGAAAGTTGCCAAAAGATTCCTCACCTTAGCAAATCAACTTCATTATGGCCGAAGAATATGCCTTAGTGAGTTAATTATCATTAGGTTATATGAAAGCCTTGGATCTGCCACCTCCAAACTCAAAGGGTACAAATTAGGCACAAACCTACTGTTGGCTGGACCATATTGGGTTCTCTAATTATGGATCAATGCAATGATCGAACCATCTCTCACTACTTCTGGAACAGTAGATGACAAAGATCTTGACATTCTGAATTGAACCGTTGAAGGAACTAGACTGCTTCAACTGACTTCTGATGATGATGTAAAGAACTTTGGGAAGTTCTTTATGATAAGTGTAAAAGTGTAGTTATTTTGTATATACTTTTTGTTGCACTTATCGATTCTTTGTTGTTAATATCAGTTGAATAACCCCTTTTTTTGTTGTAAATACGTTTAGTTGCATTTTAAGTACATATTGTATAGGTTGATTAGTTTTGTATATGTTTTTTAGGGATTTGAGCATTGTTGGAGCAAGAGAAATAAAGCTCCAAGATGCATTTTTGGATCAATAAAGGAATAAGGCTAATATTGGAGGCCATTGGAAGTTATGCAGAGAAAGCAATAAAAGTTGCTTTCCTGTCATGCGTCGTCGGGAAAAAGGGATCGTCGCCAGGCGAAATTTTGAAGACTAATTTTGATGAAGTCTCTGCCTAGTGTCGCTAGGCGAAAAATAAGGAGAGTCGTTGGGTGATGAATTATGGTCGCCAGATGACGGTTAATATTTGTTTCAGTTGAGGACGTGGTTTATTTTGGGCCAAGTGTATAAGGATCGTCTATAGCAGTAGAAATGTTGAGATTAAGCCATTGGATTGACTTAACTCGCACAGATCAAAATAAAAATTGCCATCGCGCTTTATTGTTTTAAGAGGAGTGGGAAAAGAGCGAATAGCCCAAAATAGGGGTAGAGAATATAAGTTCGTGGGTTGGTTATGCAAAGGGGGGGTATTAGCACCCTAAACATCTACGGTATTCCGCAGGAACCTCTTTGAAAATTTGTGTATTTTGGATATAAGAGTTGTATACAAAAATAGATTGTGGGATGAGAAAATAAGTATTTTTTACAATTTTTGCACCCGCCGTGGTTGCGAACCTTTAGTGCCTACATACCAGCTTTCGTGCAATAGGGGGTCAGGGTACTCGTAGTTCACCTTTAAAAAATTTAAAATACATGTGTGTTGGTTAATTTTAAGAGACGATACATTATCGTCTTATCCGAGTGGAAGAACATACTTACTACTCGCGATTATGAGAAAGGAGAATTTGCGTCATCTCAAAGTGAAGAATATGGCTTGGATTTTAAAATCAACAAAGCCTCACTCAACATCCAAGTGGAAAATATCTCACTTCACTACATATCACAAAAGTATAGTAGCTCACATCACTACAAGGATTGACAAGAGTCTAATCTTTTGAGGAAGTTTTAAAGTAAAAATCCAAAATGGCAAAATGGTTTGAATGAGATTGATTGACTTTTAGTATTCTCACAAAAATGTCAAGGTATTATTAAGTTGTTTAAAGTTTGATTAAGAAAATATTTTGAAAATGCATGGACGTAAGCCCAAATTTATTGTGAAAGCAGATCGAGTTAGAAAACAAGAAGAGTTTTCAAAAGGAGGGAGAAGATTTTTGAAATTAAAGAAGATGGGAGGAGATAAAGGGACTATCCTAAAGCATAAGGTAAAAGCTAAGGAAAAGAAACGTATAACCAACAAGAAGCCAACACTTGACACAATGAGTCAATGTAGAATTCTCATCCTTTTGATTGAAACCAAGCAAGCAAAGATAATAAACCTCTTAAGAATACCAAGCTTCAAATGCATTAAGTCTTCCCAAAAATTGGGCAGAGTAACGATTGTATACAGATGAATTCCCAATTATGGACAAAGCATATAATCAGAATAACCCGCACACAAAGAAAAACAAATAACCCAATGTCTCGGAGTAAACCCCAAGAACTCCAGACAAAATAATAATAGAATTCACAAGGTCCCAAGGTAGGTCAAAGTCTCTGCTCCTTTGTCCAAGAAGTCCATAACTCCAAAATGCCAAGGATAGTAACCAAATAGTCCAAGTGCCATTAAATATTTTTTATTGTTCAAGTTGATTATTAGGTATCTTCAAAAAGAAAATGAAAGCTCAAGTGAGAAAAATAAAAAGACATAAAGATAAATGCTCAAGTGAGCAAAGATGAAAATAGCATGAAATGTAAATGCTAAAATAAATGGTGCGTAAAAGTAAAGGCGTAAAGTAAAAGCATAAAAATAAAAGTCAATTGTTAATGAGTTAGAAATTAGAGGTTAGTTGAATAACCATCTTGAATCTTGCATTTAAAAACTCATTAGAAGACTGATAAAATCAAAGTCTCTCAACAACAAGTTTCATTTGCTTTTTGTCAAGTATATCATTCATTTCAAAATCTCAAGGCAACAATAAATGATCAATGATGTTTAAATGATTCACTTAGTCCAAAATTTATGATGATTCATTAGAGGATTAATAAGACCAAAGCCTCCTAACAATGAACCTCAAGGTTATTAGATCAAAGGTTTCAAATTAGACATACTTGGGCTTGCAAATATAGGTTTGAACCATGAATGATTATTTCTCGAATCGGGACAAAATTTAGCGCTATGTTAAGCAATCATAAGTGGACTTATGTAGAAGTCGCACCTATTTTGAGGTTGGTTAATAGCAATCTATGTGCCATATGTTTGGAGTGATGATATGTAAAGCATCCTCTAACACATGGAGCATAAAAGAGGAAGGGATAAGATGAAGAGGGAGGGGATATATTTGAATCAAAATTTAATCAAACTATCATTAAAATCATCCATTCATTTTAGTGGAGTTAAACTCAACACTCAAGATCCAATGATGTTAATGAAGTTCATGATCAACAAACACATAGCCTGAATATATTAAAAAAATAAATTGTATTTAATGAATAAAATAAAAAAGAAAAATGACTTTTAAATTGTTTTTAAATGAAAATAAAAGGTAAAATAGCAAACAATAGTATCAATGGAAAATTGAAAGAGACTATAGAAAAAATAAAAAAATGACCTTAAATATTTTTATAAATTTTTTTGGTAATTTTTTAAAACAAAAAAGTATTTTTAAACTAATTAAAATCATTCAAATAAGTGAAAAAAGGATCAAAAATATTAGAAGTCAAAATAAAATTCAAATTTTTTTCAGAAGGTCAAAAATAAGGAAAATGATTTTCATAAAAAAAATTTAGAATTTAAAAAATATCAAAAAGTAATTTTAAATAATTAAAACAAGTTAAAACAAAGGAAAAAATATAAAAAATATCAAATATGAAAATAAAATCATGAAAAAATAAAAATCAGAAAGAGAATATTTGAAAATATTTTTGTGAATTTTTTCATAATTTTTGGGTCAAAATGGATTTTCTATGATTTTTTGAAGTTTAAATCAATTAAAATATAAAAATCAGAAAATAAAAATAAAACAAAAAAGATATAGACCATTGGATGAATGTCAAAATGCGTTAGTAATCAGATCCAAGGGACATGGCATGCTGTGCATATCATGATCCTTAGTGAACAAAATATTAGATCAATTATTAAATCAGATTTTTGAGAAAAAACAAGTGGCGTGTTATCATTGGTTGAGAGATGACACATTGGTCATCTTCAACCTCCAGCCACGCGAATTGCAGGTCTCTCATACTATAAAATCAGGAGCTCATACTTATGTCATTCGCTTCGTCTCATAAAGACGAAAACAACCATACCCTCGCGAAAAATTTATTTAAGGTGTAGCTGAGTCGATTTACAAAAAAACCAGAAGGAAAATTTTGAATAGAGATTTGAAAATTCATGGCCAAAACTCACTTCCAGTTGAAAAAAAATTTTGTGAATAGTATCAGAATGATGAGAGCTTCATTGTAGTAATAAATTTTGAGAGAATTGATGAAGGAATCTACCTATTGAAGTTCTAATTCAGAGCTCTGAAACTTGACTTGGCTAGCAGGATTTAGGATGCTTTAGGGTTTGGTTCTTCTTCTGTTAGCTTCAGTGAAGTTCAAGGATGAAGAATTGACAAAGAAAATGGATTGAGGAAGTCTGTAAAACCAAATTTGAAGTTGCAGAAAAGTGGGTTGAGAGAGTTTGGCAGGGTGATTCTGGTTGTTCAAACTTGAGCAAATGAATGCAATATGTTCCTCTATTTATAGGAGAGTGAATGGTGAAAAGAATTAGAAATAAAAGTGAAGTTTTAAGGGAAAACAAAGGAAGCTCAAAAATGAGAAAAGTGTGACTTGATTTTGTTCAAAACTCGGTTAATTCTTGCGTTTTGATCCTTAATTCAACTTTGGAAAATTCGTTAAGCATGTTTAAATAAAAAACGCCTGCTAATTTGGTGTTTAGAAGCCACATTATGAATTTCAAATTTTGACTTTGGAGAAGATTTCAGTTTCAAGGTACCATCTTTGAATCCATGGTGTTCATAGCTCCAGGGGTCTTAGGGCATGATTCTTGAAGCTTTTGAAAGATAAGGTCACAACCTTTGCAATGTTCCAAGAGTGAGATCAAATGGATGCTTGAGCCAGAATTTGTGATGAGTCAAATTTGAGAAAAAGATGCTGTCTTTTTGTACTTAGAAATATTCTATGTTTTTTCTTTGAAAGTGACCTATAATGTTTTGATTCCAAACAAGGTCTTCCTCCAAAATTGAACTTTGGTCAATGATGCTGGCTTTAAGTAGACTTCCCAAAGAGCATTATGAAACTTGAATCACTAAAAAATACCAAGTATTGAAAAATTTATGGCCTTGTAAAATTGGAAAAAATGCATGAGAGGACCCATAATCTTTTGGGTTCTTAGGGCATCTTCCACTTAATTTCAATCTTTTCACATAAAATAAGTGTTAAATTTAACAACCTTAAGATCATTGTGGAAAATGAATGGGCTCAAGGAGATAAAAATCGACCAAGTTATGGTCTTTTCAAATTACATAAGGAAATTTGATGGCCTATCTAGAAGACTTATAATCTTTCTCCATCATTAGGCATCTTCCACACCAAATTTTATTTAAACTCTTGAAGTGATTAGTTTATAACCCTCTAAAGAGAAGCATGTATTTGGAATAACTCAAAATATCAAAATATGAGCAAGATATAGCCCTTAGAAGTTCAAAACCCTAGCTCCTAGAGCACCAAAATGACTTGGAAACCCTTTTTAATTTTGACAAACTTTCTTACACAATAACTTTTTCCATGTGAATAGAGGTTGTTTTGGATGATAATAAGAACCCATAGCAACAAAAACCACCTCCAGGTATTAAATATTGGGAGATTTATGTACTTGTGATCAAAGAATCAAGAATTTGCCCAATTAGGTCAAACTTCTTCAATCAATCCTTGCATTTTTTGAATTTATTTGATAAATTGAGGGATTATGAATCATAGTAGACCTTGTCATGATATTACTTTAAATAATATTCAATGGTGAAGCTTGAATCTCAATGAAGCTTTGTTGAAGAAGGCATGGAAATAAACTCATGAATCGATAGATCAACCTGATGAAGTGTGTTGTGCTTTCACCTATAGCATCATCAATTAGAGAAAAAATTCATAGTATTTATTATTTAAAATTTAATCAATACTGTTGTACCCCAAAATTTGCCCTCTCATATTTCTCAAAACATTGCAAGAAAAATCTCCAAGTTGCTCAAGATTACTCAAGAGTTGGACAGTCAAGCTATCTCCTAAGGCAGTCAACCTCAAATTAGGGTTTTGTGTTGCATCAAGGTCCTTGCATACAAATGACCTCAAGTGATTCCCGATGTCCTAATATGTTCTCAAGTTCGTCCATGTAAAATTTCAAGCCTTGTAGAGGAAGTTTGGTCAGTCAATTGCTCAAAGGGTCCAAAAATCGACTGTGTTAGGGCAAAAGTCAACTGTGACCTATAAACAGTCAAACTTCAAGATTTTTTGTCAACATTCTAATTTTGAAGGATATTTCATCATTTTATCAAGGGTTGGTCATGATTCATCAAGGATTGCTCAAAATTCATCAAGACTCAAAAGTTGCTAAATTAGGATTTTGTAGGAAAAGTCAACTCAACTTTGACCAAGCATAACTTTCTCATACTT
The DNA here is from genome assembly GCA_948472305.1 of Vicia faba. Lineage (NCBI taxonomy): Eukaryota > Viridiplantae > Streptophyta > Magnoliopsida > Fabales > Fabaceae > Vicia > Vicia faba. The sequence continues at coordinate 748,405,891 of OX451735.1, read as the reverse complement.
TATGATAAATGACCCATCCAAAGCTCATTTTGAAGAGGATGCAATTTCCTACAATCCATATTCACAACCCAAGATCAAGAAATGCACTCACAATAAGTTACAAATTTGGACATTATAGGTCATTTTTGAAAGTCAACAAAAACACATTTTTTTCCAAAGCTTATAACTTGATAATGGAATATAAAACTGAGATGATACAAAATGAGTAGGTTAGATGACATCTCAAGCTTTCTAAAAAGTCCAAGAACACTTCCAAAAGTTCAAAATTGAAGAAGTTATGCATTATTGAAGTTGGATATTTTTGCAAAATTGCCAAAAGTCAACTATCCCCAAAACTTCAAATTTTGTCAAATGGGCCCATTCTTTTCCACTTGATTTGATCTTGTCACACTCCACACGTGTCCTAGCTTCAGCCTCATGACCATTTATCAATTTTATTATTTTATTTTATTTTTTAATGAATTATTTCATTTTTAATCAATTTAAATCAAATAAAATCCAAGTATTAATTATTTGATCTCTTTTTGGCTATTTCAGAACCTAATAATCATCATCAATGGGATCAAATTCGAATCAAGCCATATCATGAACAAAATATTGGATTTTGGACAAAATTGGAAGCTTTTTAATGGAGGATCAAATCATATCTTCAAACATCAATGCATAAGGGTTCAGCCCAAGAAAGTTAACCCAATTCACTCCATGTTACATATACAATTCAAAGAGGCATGAATAAGAGGTTAGAGGCTGCAAAATCACAAGAACCAAACTTGAGAAAAACTTGAAAAAGCTTGAAACTGAAATCCTTCTTGGAGGCCAATTCAGAACCAAAACTCAACGTGGATCAATTGCTGGACATTCACTGAGTTAGTAGCAATCAAGAGCAAGCTCCCAGACCCTCTCAAACGCACTGTAAGTGATGCACGACCTCCCTCTGAACTTGCTTTCATGTTTCAATATTTACGCATCATTATAAGAAACTAATGGCATATTTGCAATCACCAAACAATTTCCATGCTTTCTATATTATTTGATTGCATTTATCTGTTCTATAATCAAAAATGCCATTGTAGGGTTTCCTAGGTTTGTTTTAGGGGTTTTTGATGCAGGTGAAATTAGGCTTATTAATGGACATGGTTGAGACCGGGATGAAGAGACGAGTTCATCCATGGCATCACCTTTCATTTATATGGCCTTAGAAGGATTATTGAATCAACCTACGCCTTTTGTTGCGGATTCAAATCCGCATGTAATCTCTGTATAAATCCAAGGACAGGGACGACAACGTGTCCCCATCCAATTGCTCCATTCAAATTTTAGCGCTTTGTTTTTTTATTCCAGCATAATTACGCGTTTTTGTATATTATCTTTAATGTGTATTCTATTAACAATTGAGAGGCAGTGGTGTAGTGGCAAGGGCGTTGTTCAAAATCCAATAGGACCTGGGTTTGAATCCCAGGTCCCCAACATATTTGTTGTATTTTTCTTCCAGGTATTCCAATGCAAAGCCAGGTGTGTGGTTTACCATGCATCATCATCCAATCATCTGCCAGATGGCCCCAGGCCCGATCTGGTGGTCCAGAATGAAAGACCATCATACACTCAAGTCAACGTGCGCATGGAGAATCAGAAAAGTCCACCAGGCCTGCGTGTAAATGGGCCATCAAATTGCCAGTCTCACCTCCTTTTGGGCCCAGAACCCCCTGAGTATTTCTATTTCTATTTCCTATTTCTTTTATTTAATTATTTTGTATTATTATTTTTATTATTCAATCACTAACCAATTAATCTTTTTTCTCATAAAATCAAAAACCAAAAAAATATATTTTATTTATTAAAATTAAATTCAGCATTTTATTTTTGTAAATAAATACTAACTTAATTAATTTAGTTTAATTAGGGAATAACTTTTAATATTTTTGCAATAATTAAAATTGATTTAGATAATTAGGTTTTTACTAACATTGATTGATTTATTTTTATTCCTTTAATTACTCAAAAATCCAAAAATATATTTTTATTAATTAATTAATTAATTTATTTAATTGTTAACTTAATTTAACTTCTTTTAATCCAAAAATAACCAAAAAAAATCACTTTCTTTCAAAAAACAAAAGGGTCAAAACCCTAAAATTTTTTGCATTCGATTTAATTTTCCGCACGCGATCCATTTTACCATATTGATGTAATTGTTTCCGGAATGTAATAGTTTAAATATGACTTTAATTATTTCATCGCTTTATTTATTTTTCGCATTTTAATTTCAAGGGTTGCTTTTGGCGATGTAAATACCCGACGCCTTGTAATAGTTAGATTTAATTTCTGCAACTTATAAACTGTTAGATGTTTGATAATAGGGAATGCATGACAAGATCCAATGTTTGAACCTAAAATCAACATAGATAACCATTGACATGTACAAAGATAAAATAACTGAAAACAACACACTCGCACATGCGCACTCTTAGGGTACACCTCACTTGGTTGCCTTCGAAAGTGGTCATTGAGTATAGGAAGTTTTAGAGGTCGCCCTCTTGTCCAAAGATCATAGTTGCCTCGAAACAGTTGCCTCGAAAAAATGATCTAAGACATTAGGGTTACCACTAAGGCATCTTAACATTGCTTTAGTGACCGCACGTCTCTTAATCGAATTGACCCTTAAACTCCAACGACGATGCTACCTACTCACCAATAGTGGGATAGCATTGTCTAAAGGACATTAGTACATATTGATTCCTTTTTCCGAGTAGGTAAATGGTTCTTAAGTACTTTCTCCTTTCAAAACAAAATAAAACTTTTCGCACTTACACCTTTCAAACAAAAACTTCTTTCAAAACCCACAAACACAAAGAGAAGCAAATTTTGAAAACACTTTGAGCAAGTACCTAAGAGCCCGTGGATAACCACGGATAGAAAGGGTGCTAACACCTTCCCTTTCTATAATCTACCCCCCGGACCCGAGAAACATCTCGAAAAAGGAATTTTTCTGTGCTTTTTTCCTTTCCTTGTTGGATAAAATAAAAGTCGGTGGCGACTCTTGCTTACCGCGACATTTTATGAAAACAAATGCAAAATGCGAACCAGCATTCCAAAACAGTCAGTTCTTTCCCACCGCATCACAGAACTGGTGACTCTGCTGGGGAATATTATATAAGTGGGGTGTACCTTAGGATTAGATCATTGTGTTTTCAATTGTTTGCTTTGTATGATTTATATTTGTGGGCTTGTATCAGAGTTTCTATGGATCCTAACCCGGATCTGGGGGTACCCTTTAGGTAAGTAGCAATAAATTGTGAGGGAAATGTACGACATAGACCGATACGGTTGAAGCAGTAGCTACGTTGGTGTCGCACTTTAGATTGTACCGATATCCCTTGTGTTGGAACGAGGAGAATATGGATCATTTAAGGGGTCCTTAAGCACCAACTGACCTTAGAACCTTTAAATTGACCAACTTGGCCATAGAACAGTAGCAGTATGCTACACTCATTGAGGCTAAACTCTCGCGATCATTCTGGCCGCAAGAAAAGGTTGCTAAACTGGAATTATGACCGATCGAGGGTAGTCAGTGGTATTGAGATCCTCTAAAACCCGGTTACTATTTTTAGGATAGGTTTAAACCAACTGAACTAAAAGAGGGTAGTACCTGAGCTCCTTGCCAGCCTGAAATCTAAGGGCTCTCTGTGTGACTTGTGTGCCTTTACCATGTTTGCTATTTGTGGATACTTGTGGTGTGCTTACTATCATGACATCATGACATCATAACATTGCATACATCTTGCATTGGACTAACCTATTTCAAAGACAGGAGGGATTCATCTTTGTTCTATTTTGTAGGTCATGATGCCTATGCGTAGGAATACCATCCGGATCAACTTTGTCCAGGTTCCCACTGTGCTTAAGGATTTGATTGCAAAGATTCCTGATACTACCTCCTTCCTCAGAAGACATGGTTATCTTCTCAGTTTGGTCACCTCCAAATTGGACGAGCAGATGATGAGTGTTTTGGTCCAATTCTATGATCCGCTGTACCATTGCTTTACTTTCCAGGACTACCAGCTGGTTCCCACCTTAGAAGAATTATCTGAGCTGCTCGGTACCTCTATTCTGGAGCAGACCCCGTTTACTGGTTGGGAGAAAATTCTGAGACACGAAGAGATTGCTGCAGCCCTTCATTTGACCAAGGAGGAGGTAATAGCTAATTGGGAGACTAGAAGTGGAGCAAAGGGCTTTCTGACTAAATTCTTGGTTGGTAAGACTAACTATTTCTGGGATAGTCTAGACTTCAAGGCGTTCGAAGATATTCTGGATCTTCTGATATATGGCTTAGTATTGTTTCCGAACTCTGACTCCTTTGTTGATGTGAATGCGATGAAAATCTTCATCTCTCGTAATCCTGTACCCACTCTCTTGGGTGACATTCTTCATCAGCTTTATGCTCGTACGAACCGAAAGCGGGGAACCTTGATGTGCTGTGCTCCATTATTGGCGAGGTGGTTTATTTCGCACCTCCCCAAATCAGTGCTGAAGAACAAACAAGGTATGGGCTGAGCTTATATGGTTATGTCTCTCTCGCATAATGACATCATCTGAACTCTCAAGGGTATGGACAAAGTGGCCATTATTGATCGCTGTGGGGAATATCCCAATGTTCCACTGATAGGAACCAATGGAGGAACTTCTTACAACCCGTGCTTGGCTATACGTCAGTTTGGGAGAGCCAGAAGAGAAGGACCTCATGAGCTGTTAATGCCTAGTATCATCTTTGATTTTCAAGGGGATAGCTACGAGCAACGCCGCAGATTCATAAGGGCTTAGGATAGAGTTCACAGATCTGATCCACATGAGCTGGGCCCAAAGACTTCTCTTCCAATGGAGCTATATCTCAGATGGGTCCGAATCCGTGCCCAAAAGCTGGGTATGCCATATGAAGCCGTCCGGCCTATCATTGTTGAAGTTGCTAAGGAAGAAGGGGTTCTTCCAACCATCCTCCATCCTCATATGCCCACTGACATTGGGACACTGAAAAGGTCTTGGATGCAGCTGAGAGAGGAACAAGATTCTTACCGAGAGAAGTTCAACGAGCAAGAGCAAAAGATCCAGAGGTTGACTAGGAAGTTGGAGAACGAGCGGATTCTCAATGACTATGTCCGCACCGACAAGAAGAGGCCATGGGAGCACTGATTGTCCTTTGATTATTTCCTTTCCTGTTTTAATTTACCTTTCAGTATTTCCTTTCTTGTAACGCTTTAAGGGCAATTTGTTGAACAATTTGAATTACAAAGTTTATCTAATAAAGTGTGTTTCCTTTCTGGTTTACAAATTTGAATCTCCCGGTTGTCTTTGAAATCATAGCATACGCATTTCATCCCATGCACTTCATAACAGGTACCCATTACATGTCACTTATCTTCTTCGCTGTTTATTTTAGCACTCATCATGTCTGCTGAACCTTCGACTGAGCAAGCCATTAAGGCCCTCCAGGCCCAGAATGCCCAATTCCAAGAGTTGTTCATGAATCTAGCTAAGGGTCAGCAAGATCTGAAGACCCTGATTCTGAAAGAGAAGAAGAAGAAGAAGAAGAGGATAATCCTGTTTAACACAGGTCACCGGTTTGGAAACAGGCTTCAGAATGAAGTTAATTTGACCACCTCATCTGGAGGGAAAGATAGTCAGGAGGAAAGGAGGGCTCCTAGCCCCGTGGTCTCCGACAACGAGACAGACTTCGATGAAGACCAGTATCCTCCAGCTGAGGATAGATACAAACAACTGGAAGACCGGTTGAGTGCTATGGAAGTTCAGAAAGTGCCTGGTCTAGACTTTGGTGATCTGGGTCTATCGTCTGGGGTGGTGATTCCCCACAAATTCAAGGCACCAACCTTTGCTAAGTATGACAGAGTTTCTTGTCTGAAGCTCTGGTCATATGTGAGGAAGATTCAGCCGTACACCGCTGATAAGAACCTATGGATCCATTTTTTTCAAGACAGTCTCTCAGGGACTCAGCTTGAGTGGTTCTACCAGTTGGACAGAGCCAGTATTCGCAGTTGGGAAGATTTGGCTACTGCTTTCTACAGGCAGTACCAGTACAACTCTGACCTCGCTCCCACGCGTACCCAACTCTAGGGTATGTCAATGGGAACGGGTGAAGGTTTCAAAGATTATGCTCAGAAGTGGAGGGACCTCGCCGAAAGAGTGCAAACACCCTTGGCTGATCGGGAGCTTGTGGATATGTTTCTGGGGACCCTGTCTGGTCCATTTTTCAACCATCTGATTGGAAGCTCTTCGTCTGGGTTTACAGAGCTAATTATGACTGGTGAGAGGATTGAGGCTGGTATTAAGGCTGGTAAGATCCAAAAAGGTGCTTCATCAAGCACCGAGAAGAAGCCCTTTAAGAAAGAGTCCAGTGCTGTCTACAGTTCGAAAAGACAGAATAGACCTGAACACCGCCAAGTTATTAACGCGATTGTTATTTCAAAACCTGCTGGTGCTCCTCAGCACAACAATCAATAGAAAGACGAGAGACCTCGAAGGCAATTCACCCATCTCAACATGACCTTATCTCAGATTCTACCACAGTTGCTGAAGACTAATCTGGTGATTCCAAGGGAAGCCCCGAAGAATCCAAATACAACATCACTGAAGTATAACCCTAATTCCTGTTGTGCTTATCACTCTGATAGCCTGGGGCATAATACAGATGATTGTTGGACTTTGAAAAACAAAGTACAGGACTTGATCGATGCGAAGGAGATTGAGTTCGGAGCACCAAAAAAGCCTAAACATGATGCAGGGGTGAATGCTATTGGGGACGACGATGATGAAGAGTTTGATATTGACAGTTGGATCTACCCGACTTCCAATGGTGGATTAAGAAACTGGACAACAAAGGATTCTATGCCCGTTTCTGTTATCACCCAGTAATGAAACTTTTTTGAATATGTAACATACAATGTTTTAAACTTTATGGCCCTGTGTCTTACCCGGGGCACCGTGGCTTCATTTGTGAGGGCTTTATGTGTGTCATTTTCATATATCATTAATAAAAGCATTGGACGTTTCTTGCATTTCAAATCTTGCGCTCCTTGTTTTTCTTTATTATATATTGCAAAACAACTATTTTACACACACTCACATATACAGGTCTACATCCACTCTGGATCTCACTGGTAACGACTCTGCTACTTCCAGTTATGACTTCGAAAATCTGATCAACTTAGCCGTAGATGAAGGTGAAGATGATTGCGAAGTGCCTGGTGAACTTGCAAGACTGTTACTCCAAGAGGAGAGGGTTATTCAGCCACATGAAGAGCCGGTTGAATCAGTGAATCTGGGTACAGAGACAGACAAGAAGGAAGTAAAGATCGGTGCAAATCTGGAGCTTAGTGTAAAGCAACGGTTGATTCGGATGCTGCATGACTATGTTGAGATCTTTGCATGGTCTTACGAAGATATGCCTGGGTTGGATACCGATATTGTGGTTCACCGCCTGCCTACCAAGGAAGACTGTCCTCTAGTGAAACAGAAGGTCTGCCGAATGCGCCCAGAGATGTCTGAGAAGATCAAGGCAGAAGTTATGAAACAGTTTGACGCTAGTTTTCTAGCAGTTACTTCTTACCCTCAGTGGGTGGCCAATGTGGTTCCTGTGCCAAAGAAGGATGGTAAGGTTCGAATGTGCGTTGACTATAGGGATCTGAACAGGGCAAGCCCCAAGGATGACTTCCCTCTACCTCATATCGACGTTCTAGTTGACAACACTGCTCAGCATAAGGTCTTCTCCTTTATGGATGGTTTCTCCGGTTATAATCAGATTAAAATGGCTCCCGAAGACATGGAGAAGACAACCTTTGTTACTCAGTGGGGTACCTTTTGCTACAAGGTCATGCCCTTTGGATTGAAGAATGTTGGGGCAACGTATCAGCGTGCCATGGTTGCTTTGTTTCATGACATGATCCATCATGATATTGAGGTATACGTCGACGACATGATTGCAAGGTCCTAAACTGAGGAAGAACATCTTGACCACCTGAAGAAGCTGTTTGACAGGTTGAGGTTGTACAAGATGAGGTTAAACCCGAACAAGTGCACCTTCGGGGTGAGGTCTGGTAAGCTATTGGGTTTCGTTGTAAGTGATAAATGTATTCAAGTGGATCCTTCAAAAGTGAAGGCCATACAAGAGATGCCAGCTCCCAAAACAGAGAAAGAAGTCAGAGGCTTCCTGGGACGTCTGAATTACATTGCCCGATTCATCTCACACCTGACTACTACTTGTGAGACAATCTTCAAGCTACTGAAGAAAGATCAAGTAGTATGTTGGAACGATGAATGTCAGGCCGCTTTTGAAAGGATCAAAGATTATCTCCAAGAGCCACCTATTCTGATGCCACCAGTTGAAGGGAGACCTTTGATTTTATACTTGACAGTACTCGATAACTCAATGGGGGTGTGTGCTGGGTCAGCATGACGAGTCTGGCCGAAAAGAGCATGCTATTTATTACCTTAGCAAAAAGTTTACCGACTGTGAGACCCGATACTCACTGCTCGAGAAAACTTGTAGCGCTTTGGCATGGGCTGCTCGCCGGCTGAGACAGTATATGTTGACTCACACTACTCTGTTGATATCAAAGATGGATCCAATCAAGTATATCTTCGAAAAGCCCGCCTTGTCCGGAAGAATAGCGAGATGGCAGATGATCTTGACTGAGTATGACATCCAGTATACGACCCAAAAGGCAATTAAGGGAAGTGTGTTGGCAGACCATTTGGCACATCAGGTAGTGGATGATTACCAGTCTATGAACTTTGAATTCCCGGACGAGAATATCATGCTAATAACTGATTGTGAGGCACCTGGACCGGATGAAGGACCTGAGGAAGGATCCCGATGGTCTATGTACTTTGATGGAGCTTCGAACGCTTTGTGTAATGGCATTGGCGCTGTGATCATATCTCCTAAAGGCTCTCATACTCCGTTTACCGCCCGACTATGTTTCAACTGCACCAATAATATGGCGGAGTATGAAGCATTCATCATGGGTCTTCGAGCAGCAATTGACCTAAGGATTAAGTTTCTGAGTGTCTTTGGAGATTCCGCTCTCGTGATCAGTCAGATGAAAGGCGAGTGGGATACGAAACACCCAAATCTTATTCCTTACAAAGAGTATGTGTTGACATTGCTTCCCCATTTCAAGGAGATAACCTTTGAACACTTCCCTACAGAGGAGAATCAGTTGGCGGACGCGCTAGCTACGATGTCTTCTATGTTCAAAGTCAATTGGGACAACGAGGCTCCCTGGATCATCATCGAAAGACTGGACGAACCTGCACATTGCTGTGATATTGAGACTGAAGAGGTAACAGAAAATCCCTGGTTTCATGAGGTGAAAAGGTATCTTGAGGCTCAGGAATACCCCGAGGGTGCATCTATTAATGATAATAAGTTTCTGAGGAGGTTCGCGGCGAAGTTCTTCATCAGTAATGGCATCCTTTACAAGCGTAACCATGATTCGACCTTACTGCGATGTGTGGATAAGAATGAAGTAGAAAGGATCATGATAGAGTTACATGAAGGTACTTTCGGAACTTATTCCAGTGGACATACCATGGCAAAGAAAATCCTTTGGGCAGGATATTATTGGTCCACAATGGAAGCCGACTGTTATCAACATTCTCGGACGTGTCACAAGTGCCAAGTCTATGCTGATAAGGTGCACATACCTCCAGTTCCTCTAAACTTCTTGACGGCACCTTGGCCTTTTGCAATGTGGGGCATTGATATGATCGGCGAGATTATACCTACAGCATCCAACGGGCATCGTTTCATCCTGGTAGCAATTGATTACTTTACGAAGTGGGTTGAAGCAGCTTCCTTTGCTACTGTAACCAAGAACGTCGTGGCACGGTTCATTCGGCATAATCTAATTTGTCGATACGGTGTACCAGAAAGGATCATTATGACAACAAGATGATCACCGAGCTCTGCGAGCAATTCAAGATACAACATCATAACTCTTCTCCCTACCGGCCAAAGATGAATGGGGTTGTTGAAGAGGCTAATAAGAACATTAAGAAGATTGTGTAGAAGATGACAGTGACATACAAAGACTGGCACGAGATGTTACCATTTGCTCTCCATGGGTACCGTACCTCAGCACGGACGTCAACAGGGGCAACACCCTGTTCCTTGGTATATGATATGGAGGAAGTCTTGCCCATTGAAGTTTAGATACCCTCTCTTCGAATCATGAAGGATGAAGGTTTGAGTGAAGATGACTGGATCCAGACCTGGCTTGATCAGCTGAATTTAATCAACAAAAAGAGACTTACTGCTATTTGTCATGGTCAGGCATACCAAAAGCGGATGATCAAGGCATTTAACAAGAAAGTTAGACGACAAGAATATCAAGTTGGGGATCTGGTAATCAAGCGCATTATCTTACCTCAAGGTGATCCCAGGGGCAAATGGACCCCTACTTACGAAGGGTCATTTGTGGTTAAGAACATTTTCTCAGGAGGAGCCATGACTCTAACCACCATGGATGGTGACGACCTTCCTGACCCCGTCAATACAGACATAATGAAAAGATACTACGCATAATCAAAGACTCGCTAGGTTGACTGGCCTAGGAAAAAATAAGGGCTTCCCGGCGAACCAAAAGGGTTCGGGAAAAAATAAGGGATGAAAATGAAAAAATCTGTACACCCGGCAAGTCGAAAACCTGAAAAGGCGACTTGGGCAAAAAAGGGTATCCCGGTGGACAGAAAACCTGAAAGGGCGGTCCAGGTAAAAATTAGGGATCAAAGCGTAACACTATGTCTCATTGGATCACCTGGAATCCAGACTTCGATATCCACTATCAAGCTCGGACGACACTAATCAATCTGATCTACCTTCAACCAAGTAGCAAAGTGATGAGATGCTCGAGGACATAAAGGCAATAGCAGAGTTGGAACCCAGTGGGATTATTCACATAACTGTTTTGTTTTCTTTTCGCAAATTGTATAAATTCTATTTGTTCAGCGGCGTTCTCTTACTAGGACGTCAGCCTCTTGTACAAAAATGCCTATTTACAGGCCAAACTTCCAAATCAATACAATTCATTTTCAAAAAATTTCAAACTGTTTTTTCTTTATCTGTTTTGTTTTGCAAAGAACGTCCAATGTTCATTTTTGATATATGCATTTGACATTAATTACTGCTCATGAATATTTACATGCGAAACAAAAGACGAATTACTGGTAACATCAGAAACAGGGGCAATAGAATTGTCCAAGCTGTATAGTTGCTCTGTCCATCAGGTACAAGGTAAATTCAGCTAAAGAATATGGCTAAGATGCCTTCACTCCCCGCAGAGTAAGACATTAACGTTAGCTCTCCCAGCTGAGACTTGCAACTGCGAACAAATCAGCAATGCTTTCCCCAAGCAGAGTTGATCTACCATCAGCACTAGAAAGACTTGATATCCCCGACAGACTTAATATTCCCAAATGGAGTATATGAATGTTCCCCGACAGAATACAAGATACCCCCAATGGAGTCAATATTTCCCCAGCGCAGTCTGAAAAAGCTTCCCTAACGGAGTTGAATCATCATCCCCAGTAGACTCTGGAAGTTTATCCCCAGCGGAGTACAAAATAACTCTCACAAGCCAAGTTCAAAGGATCATTCCCAGTATAATTCAGAGGATTATCCCCACAAGAGTCTAACAGGGTTTATCCCTAGCAAGTTGCAACTTAAAGATCATCCCAGCGAAGTTCTTTCCTTTCATAGATAGGAATTCAATCCTCAACAGACTCAGTATCACCAGCAACATTAGTCCATCCCCAGCGGAGTTTATCAATGGAATCCTCAGCAGAGAATCTCCACCCCACAGAGTAACCTCCTCATCAGTATATTCCCCAACAGAGTTTCTCTTCTCCTTCAGGTTTATTCTCGCAATCACCTTCGTTCACCATCCCCAACGGAAACGAAGAATTCAACTCTGTCTCCAGCAGCTATCCGGGATTTATTTTCCTCAGCTAAAACATTACATTTCCATACATCATGATACGTGCATATACGCATCATACCATACAATCTCATTTATGTTGAGAACATCATTTCTTGATCCATCTCATGCATTGCATATGAATGACCTTTAGCTTTCAGGAAAGATGCAGTTAAGTTCTCAGCTATGTCAAAGACCTTCTTTGGTCCAGTTAAATCGATTCCTAAAGATTTTTCTGATGTCGATCCAGTTGAAGTTATTTCAAAGACCTTGTCTCGTCCAGTTAAATCGATTCCTAAAGATTTTTCTGATGCTGATCCAGTCAAAGTTCATCCAAGACCTTCTCCGGTCCAATTAAATCGATTCCTAAAGATTTTTCTGATGTCGATCCAGTTGAAGTTATTCCAAGACCTTGTCTGGTCCAGTTAAATCGATTCCTAAAGATTTTTCTGATGCCGATCCAGTCAAAGTTCATCCAAGACCTTATCTGGTCCAGTTAAATCGATTCCTAAAGGTTTTTCTGATGCCGATCCAGTTGAAGTTATTCAAAGACCTTGTCTGGTCCAGTTAAATCGATTCCTAAAGATTTTTCTGATGCCGATCCAGTCAAAGTTAATCCAAGACCTTCTCTGGTCCAGTTAAATCGATTCGTAAAGATTTTTCTGATGCCGATCCAGTCAAAGTTAATCCAAGACCTTCTCTGGTCCAATTAAATCAATTCCTAAAGATTTTGCTGATGCCGATCCAGTTGAAGTTATTCCAAGACCTTCTCTGGTCCAGTTAAATCGATTCCTAAATATTTTTCTGATGTCGATCCAGTTGAAGTTATTCGAAGACCTTCTCTGGTCCAGTTAAATCGATTCCTAAAGATTTTTCTGATGCTGATCCAGTTGAAGTTCATCCAAGACCTTCTCTGGTCCAGTTAAATCAATTCCTAAAGATTTTTCTGATGCCGATCCAGTTGAAGTTATTCAAAGACCTTGTCTGGTCCAGTTAAATCGGTTCCTAAAGATTTTTCTGATGCCGATCCAGTCAAAGTTAATCCAAGACCTTCTCTGGTCCAGTTAAATCGATTCCTAAAGATTTTTCTGATTCCGATCCAGTTGAAGTTATTCAAAGACCTTGTTTGGTCCAGTTAAATCGATTCCTAAAGATTTTTCTGATGTCGATCCAGTCAAAGTTAATCCAAGACCTTCTCTGGTCCAGTTAAATCGATTTCTAAAGATTTTGCTGATGCCGATCCAGTTGAAGTTATTCCAAGACCTTGTCTGGTCCAGTTAAATCGATTCCTAAATATTTTGCTGATGGCGATCCAATTGAAGTTATTCCAAGACCTTGTCTGGTCCAGTTAAATCGATTCCTAAAGATTTTTCTGATGCAGATCCAGTCAAAGTTAATCCAAGACCTCATCTGGTTCAGTTAGATTGCCGATAAGATCTCCCTGGTTCGTATTCTAGTTGAAGTTCAGACCATCTATCAACAGTCTCCAAATGTCATCTGTAAGCCCATTCCCGACATCACAATGCTGATACCAATTCATGCGAGTGCAAATTTCTGGGCACTATAGTGTTCAAACATCTTCCACCTTCGGATCACGAAAGGCCCGAAAGCCAATCTATATCCTCAGGTTTAAGAAAATTGAACAGGGGCAGCTGTTGTACCCCAAAATTTTCCCTCTCATATTTCTCAAAACATTTCAAGAAAAATCTCCAAGTTGCTCAAGATTGCTCAAGAGTTGGACAATCAAGCTATCTCCTAAGGCAGTCAACCTCAAATTAGGGTTTTGTGTTGCATCAAGTTCCTTGCATCCAAATGACCTCAAGTGATTCCCAATGTCCTAATATGTTCTCAAGTTCATCCATGTCAAATTTCAAGCCTTGCAGAGGAAGTTTTGTCAGTCAATTGCTCAAAGGGTCCAAAAATCGACTATGCTAGGGCAAAAGTCAACTGTGACCTATAAACAGTCAAACTTCAAGAATTTTTGTCAAAATTCTCATTTTGAATGATATTTCATCATTTGATCAAGGGTTGATCATGATTCATCAAGGATTTCTCAAAATTCATCAAGACTCAAAAGTTGCTAAATTAGGGTTTTGTAGGAAAAGTCAACTCAACTTTGACCAAGCATAACTTTCTCATAATTTATGAGAAATGACCCATCCAAAGCTCATTTTGAATAGGATTCAATTTCCTACAATCCATCTTCACACCTCAAGTTCAAGAAATGCACTCACAAGAAGTTACAAATTTGGACATTATAAGTCATTTTTGAAAGTCAACAAAAACACCTTTTTTGCCAAAGCTTATAACTTGAGAATGGAATATCAAAATGGTATGAGACCAAAAGGGTTAGTTAGAGGACATCTCAAGATTTCTTAAACGTCAAATAACACTTCCAAAAGTTCAAAATTGAAGAAGTTATGCATTGTTGAAGTTTGGCATTTTTGCAAAATTGCCAAAAGTCAACTATCCCCAAAACTTCAAATTTTGTCAAATGGGCCCATTCTTTTCCACTTGATTTGATCTTGTCACACTCCGCACGTTTCCTAGCTTCAGCCTCATGACCATTTATCAATTTTATTATTTAATTTGATTTTTTAATGAATTATTTCATTTTTAATCAATTTAAATCAAATAAAATCCAAGTATTAATTATTTGATCTCTTTTTGGCTATTTCAGAACCTAATAATCATCATCAATGGGATCAAATTCAAATCAAGCCATATCATGAACAAAATATTGGATTTTGGAAAAAATTGGAAGCTTTTTAATGGAGGATCAAATCATATCTTCAAACATCAATGCATCAGGGTTCAACCCAAGAAAGTTAACCTAATTCACTCCATGTTACATATACAATGCAAAGAGGAACGAATCAGAGGTTAGAGGATGCAAAATCACAAGAACCAAACTTGAGAAAAACTTGAAAAAGCTTGAAACTGAAACCCTTCTTGGAGGCCAATTCAGAACCAAAACTCAACATGGATCAATTGCTGGACATTCACTAAGTTAGTAGCAATCAAAAGCAACTCCCAGACCCTCTCATAAACGTTGTAAGTGATACACGACCTCCCTCTGAACTTGCTTTCATGTTTCAAGATTTATGCATCATTACAAGAAACTAATGGCATATTTGCAATCACCAAACAATTTCCATGCTTTCTATATTATTTGATTGCATTTATCTCTTCTATAATCCAAAACGCCATTGTAGGGTTTCCTAGGTTTGTTTTAGGGGTTTTTGATGCAGGTGAAATTAGGCTTATTAATGGACATGGTTGAGACCGGGATGAAGAGACGAGTTCATCCATGGCATCACCTTTCATTTATATGGCCTGAGAAGGATTATTGAATCAACCTACGCCTTTTGCTGCGGATACAAATCTGCAGGTAATATCTGTATAAATCCAAGGACAGGGACGACAACGCGTCCCCATCCAATTGCTCCATTCAAATTTTCGTGCTTTGTTTTTTTTATTCCAGCATAGTTACGTGTTTTTGTATATTATCTTTAATGTGTATTCTATTAACAATTGAGAGGCAGTGGTGTAGTGGCAAGGGCGTTGTTCAAAATCCAATAGGACCTGGGTTTGAATCCCAGGTCCTCAACATATTTGTTGTATTTTTCTTCCAGGTATTCCAATGCAAAGCCAGACGTGTGGTTTACCATGCATCATCATCCAATCATCTGCCAGATGGCCCCAGGCCCAATCTGGTGGTCCAGAATGAAAGACCATCATACACTCAAGTCAACGTGCGCATGGAGAATCAGAAAAGTCCACCAGGCCTGCGTGTAAATGGGCCATCAAATTGCCAGTCTCACCTCCTTTTGGGCCCAGAACCCGCTGAGTATTTCTATTTCTATTTCCTATTTCTTTTATTTAATTAGTTTGTATTATTATTTTTATTATTCAATCACTAACCAATTAATCTTTTTTCTCATAAAATCAAAACACCAAAAAAATATATTTTATTTATTAAAATTAAATTCAGCATTTTATTTTTGTAAATAAATACTAACTTAATTAATTTAGTTTAATTATGGAAAAACTTTTAATATTTTTGCAATAATTAAAATTGATTTAGATAATTAGGTTTTTACTAACATTGATTGATTTATTTTTATTCCTTTAAATGCTCAAAAATCCAAAAAAATATTTTTATTAATTAATTAATTAATTTATTTAATTGTTAACTTAATTTAACTTCTTTTAATCCAAAAATAACCAAAAAAAATCACTTTCTTTCAAAAAACAAAAGGGTCAAAACCCTAAAAAATTTCGCATTCGATTTAATTTTCCGCACGCGATATATTTTACCATATTGATGTAATTGTTTCTGGAATGTAATAGTTTAAATAGGACTTTAATTATTTCATCGCTTTATTTATTTTTCGCATTTTAATTTCAAGGCTTGCTTTTGGTGATGTAAATACCCGACGCCTTGTAATAGTTAGATTTAATTTCCGCAATTTAATTTCCGCAACTTATAAACGGTTAGATGTTTGATAATAGGGAATGCAAGACAAGATCCAATGTTTGAACCTAAAATCACCATAGATAACCATTGACATGTACAAAGATAAAATAACTAAAAACAACACACTCACACATGCGCACTCTTAGGGTACACCTCACTTGGTTGCCTTTGAAAAGTGGTCATTGAGTATAGGAAGTTTTAGAGGTTGCCCTCTTGTCCAAAGATCATAGTTGCCTCGAAACGGTTGCCTCGAAAAAATGATCTAAGACATTAGGGTTACCGCTAAGGCATCCTAACATTGCTTTAGTAACCGCACCTCCCTTAATCGAATTGACCCTTAAACTCCAACAACGATACTACCTACTAATCAATAGTGGGATAGCATTGTCTAAAGGACATTAGTACAAATTGATTCCTTTTTCGAGTAGGTAGATGGTTCTTAAGTACTTGCTCCTTTAAAAAAAATAAAACTTTTCGCACTTACACCTTTCAAACAAAAACTTCTTTCAAAACCCACAAACACAAAGAGAAGCAAATTTTGAAAACACTTTGAGCAAGTATCTAAGAGCCCATGGATAACCACGGATAGAAAGGGTGCTAACACCTTCCCTTTCTATAATCTACCCCCCGGACCCGAGAAACATCTCGAAAAAGGAGTTTTTCTGTGCTTTTTTCCTTTCCTTGTTGGATAAAATAAAATTCGGTGGCGACTCTTGCTTACCGCAACATTTTGCAAAAACAAACGCAAAACGCGAACCAGCATTCCAAAACAGTCAGTTCTTTTCCACCGTATCACAAATACAAAACATAGATGATCACAATATACAAATCAAAGTGCTTGGTGATTCCTCATGAGCAAACCTAGAGATAGGGAAAAGAACCAAACCCTAGTGTGATCTTATTGTGATTGAGTTAATATGAGATGATAGAGGAATCTTAAGGGAAAAATTGAGGTACAACACCGTCATCGGGCAACACTTTTATGTCACTGGGCGACGGTTGTGGATCTCAATTTTGCTTATATTTTCATTTCTAGTCTTTTTGGAGAGTTATGGTTTTCGGGGTGAGTTTTTGTTCTTCCAACTCTATCAACCTCATTTTTATAGTGGATTATCTTAGATAACAACACTATGGCTTTGCTTATGGATGATTGGAGGTGGATTTCTCATTGACCGGAGCTGACAAACTGGAAGATTTATGGTTTATCTCTTCTCCTCTCTATGTATTTCTCTTTTGTTGGGTTTTGTATGTATTTTACTTTGAACTTATGTATATTTATCGCCCGTGGCGTTATATAAAACTTGCTTTACAAATCTTTGTTGATTGTTGTCCTGGAATTTTGCTCTATGCTAGGGATTTGAGTTGTTATAGACATATACTGCTTAGATTCTTATCTAGGATGATTATCTGTTAGTTTCTAAACTCTAGAGATAGATTTAGAGCTGACATCTACTTGGGTATCAGAGCTTAATTCCTCTGTATGGTTGTTTTGTACTGAGAGATCGTCAGTGCAATTACATAGTTATCTTCTGTGTTGTTGAGGAGGTAGAGAGATCATTTCCTTAGTGATACAGTCGGTCTCTCAATTTTGGTTAGAAATGACTTAGGTTATGAGTGATACATAGTGACATTGATGAGTATTGTTAGGTTGAATCTAACTGGTTGGTAGATTTAAGTCTATGATGAGTAGATTATATGTAAGCTTGATAAGTTCTTCCTTAGTTTTTACTTTTGTTTACATTTATTTTAAGTTGATAACATTTTCTTTACAAACCAATTCAAACCAAAATCATAAATGCGAGAATTTATCGAACGGAAATTCAATAACCAATATATGTAGACAGGATACAATATAAACTATATCACCCGGTAAAAATAATACTTTACTTTTTGCTCGCCGCTATATACCGCAGCAACAAAATGGCATCGTTGTCGGGGATTGGTTCTATTGTTTTTGCATTGCGATAATTCTTTTCTTTTTGAGTTTTGTAGATATCGTATATATTGTCTATTTTTACTTGTGTATATTGATACTTGTATATGTTTACTATACTTATAAATTTGTTATATCATTGTTTCCTTTCAAGTTTCCTTGTGTGTTGGTTAGGAATAACCAGGTGGAAGCAACTTTGAAGAACATTCTTAAATAACAGGCGTCGTGCTTACGACGTAAAACAAACATGTTTTATAGTTTTCCATTTTATTAGTTTAGGTAGTCTATTGATTGTTGTTTAAACAAGTTGAAATTGGACTTGTTCTAAATTCTTATATCTTCACTTTTCAACTTGTTTATTTCACTTTCATTTGTTTGTTTTTGTTGTTGTTGTTGTTTGAACTCGAACTTTGGTTCAATAGCTTGATGATATTGAGGTGATTTATCAAGTTTGATCATTTTGACTTGCGAATGCGTGGTAATGATTTTTGTTAAAGTTTTCTACACGTTCGAGGTACGTGTTTATCGCTTTCTATACTTTAGCATATTCATGATACTTAGACTTTTTACAATTTTTATGCCATTCATTCTTTTGTGTACTTGTTCATTTATGAATCACTTTAGTTCCTGCCCTTTTTGTGAGGTAGTTTTCCATTGTTCACATATATTGGAGGCTATAATTCTTGTTTTAACTGAATTTTATTATGCTTAATCTTTTGTTTTGTGTTGATAGTATGAATACAAGAAAAGGATCAAGGTATTTTTGTTTCATTTTGAGTACAACTACCTATCCAAATAGTCAATTCACCTTGTGAGTGTATGATCATTAGTAACCCCTTTGAGCTTTTTATCGATATCCATGTTGTATTTGCTAAATGCTTGTCTATGAGTGTTTAGTTCCCCTTTTTGCATGGATGTTGATTCGTTGTTTCCTTGAATCCTCAACCATTATTTTGGTTTGAATTTTTAGCTTGCCTTAGAAAGTAGGGAGTATTCACTAAGATGTTGGTTGAATTCAAGTTGGGGAGAAAATGATTGTGTACTCATTGGTTGATTGCGATGAGGTTATGAAAGAAAAAATAAAAAGAGAAAAAAAAGTGAAAAAAAAGTGATAGAAAAAGAAAAAAAATAGAAAATCTTTGAAAAAGAAAAACAAAAATAGTATGGAATAATGTTGTGTTAATAAGTGATGTGTGTTGGTGTGAAACTTGTGGTAAAGAAGAAGTTTGATTGAAATTCTATTGTTTGAAACTTTGTGGAAGTAATTAATCCCTTAGGTTTAGGCAAGTTTTTGTTTCGATTAGCTTTAAGACTTATCACCTGTTTGTTTACCCGACCATATTACAACCTTGAAAAGCCCTTGAGATTCTTGCTTTTATATTTTCAATGTAAATATTTGGATGAATGCATTATTTAGTCTATTGTTTGCAAGAATGTTGGATGGGTGAAAACACCCCATTTGGTATGATTTTTGAATTTAGCATTTGTTTCGTGTTTATGTTATTGTTGTAGTTTTGTGGTAAGTGTTTACTTTGTGTGTACTGATTTTCATTTGAACCATTGCATTTGTTTTCTGTTTTTTAAAATTTATTGATTTGTGATTCTTTGAGTATCATTCTTTGTTTCTTTGAGTTTTTTTGACTATGTTTGAGGACAAACAATGATTCAAGTTGGGGAAAGTTTGATAAGTGCAAAAGTGTAGTTATTTTGTATATACTTTTTGTTGCACTTATCAATTCTTTGTTGTTTATATCAGTTCAATAACCCCTCTTTTGTTGTAAATACGTTTAGTTGCATTTTGAGTACATATTATATCGGTTGATTAGTTTTGTATATGTTTTGTAGGTATTTGAGCATTGTTGGAGCAAGAGGAATAAAGCTCCAAGATGCATTTTTAGACCAATAAAGGAATAATGCCAAGATTGAAGGCCATTGGAAGTTATGCAGAGAAAGCAACAAAAGTTACTTTCCTATCATGCATCGCAGGGCGAAAGGGAGCGTCGCTGGGCGAAATTTTAAAGACCAATTTTGATGAAGTCTCTGCCTTGTTTCGCGTCTACGTCGCCAGGTGAAAATAAGGAGAGTCACCGGGCCATGAACTATGGTCGCCAGGCGACGGTAGATATTTTTTTCAGTTGAGGACATGGCTTATTTTGGGCCAAGTGTATAAGGATCGTCGTCGGACGATGCTTTTATGTCGTCGGGCGATGGTTACGGACCATAATTTTTCTTATATTTTCATTTCTTGTCATTTTGGTGAGTTATGGTTTTAGGGGTGAGTTTTTGTTCTCCCAACTCCATCAACCTCATTTTTTAGTGGATTAGCTTAGATAACAACACCAGGGCTTTGCTTATGGATGATTGGAGGTGGATTTCTCATTGACCGGAGCTGACAAACCAGAAGATTTATGATTTATCTCTTCTCCTCTCTATGTATTTATCTTTTGTTGGGTTTTGTATGTATTTTACTTTGAACTTATGTATATTTGTTGCCCATGGTATTATATAAAACTTTCTTTTCAAATCTTTGTTGATTATTGTCCTGGATTTTTGCTCTGTGCATTTGAGTTGTTATAGACATATACTACTTAGATTCTTATCTAGGATGATTAGCTGTTAGTTTCTGAACTCTAGAGATAGATTTAGAGCTGACATCTACTTGGGTATCAGAGCTTAATGCATCTATGTGGTTGTGTTGTACTGAGAGATCGTCAATGCGATTTCATAGTTATATTTTATGTTGTTGAGGAGGTAGAGAGATCATTTCCTTGGTGATACAATCGGTCTCTCAATTTGGGTTAGAAATGACTTAGGTTGTGAGTGATACGTAGTGACGTTGATGAGTATTGTTAGGTTGAATGTAATTGGTCGGTAGATTTAAGTCTGTGATGATTAGATTATACGCAGGCTTGATAAGTTCTTCCTTATTTTTTACTTTTGTTTACATTTATTTTATGTTGATAACATTTTCTTTACAAACCAATTCAAACCAAACTCATAAACGCGAGAATTTGTCGAAAGGAAATTCAATAACCAATCTTTGTGGACACGATACGATATAACCTATATCACCCGATAAAAATAATACTTTACTTTTTGCTTGCCGCTATATACCACAACAACACTTTACCAAGTATGTCATGATGTTTCCTAAACAGCATCTCTTTAGTCCTTCGATGGATCCTTTTTCCAATAGGACTCATGGTCTTGAGTGGTTCACCAGATCCCTCTTCGACATTTCACCTAAAGATACATATATTGTTGACATATGGAGATCCTTTTTACTCCCTAGGCTGATTGTTTTGAGGATCATGCTTGTGAAGAGCGACGTTTTCTTGCTTGCCTACCAACCAAATTTTGTGTCTCGATAATTTAGACTTTTTCAACTGATTCCTGAACATATCTTTCGAAGGAAATGTGAACTTTGCACAACGGGAATGAAGTTCTTTTTCCTAGACTTGGAAAAACATATGGCTTATCATGAAGTTATCTTTTCCATTTATTCAACATTCCTGGTTAGGTTATGTTTTGATCATTTATTTCTCTGGTTTAGGTTCGGTTTTGATCAGTTCCTTTTCTCTAGTTTATCCATTTGGATCGGGTTTACCTTCTGTTAGCATAGCTAACATTTTAGGTTAGGTTATGTTTTGATCATCTTCTTCCCTTGTTTACGTTCTATTTTGATCAGTTCCTTTTCTCTGGTTTATCCGTTTGGATCGGGTTTACCTTCAGTTAGCTTAGCTAATATTTCTGGTTAGGTTATGCTTTGATCATCTCCTTTCCTTGTTTAGGTTCTGCTTTGATCAGTTCCTTATCTCTGGTTTATCTGTTTGGATTGGGTATATCATCTATTAGCTTAGCTAACGCCTCCGATTAGGTTATGTTTTAATCATCTCCTTTCCTTGTTTAGGTTCTGTTTTGATCAATTCCTTATCTCTGGTTTATTCGTTTGGATCGGGTTTACCATCTGTTAGCTTAGTTAACGCCTCCAGTTAGGTTATGTTTTGATAATCTCCTTTCCTTGTTTAGGTTGTGTTTTGATAAGTTCCTTATCTCTGGTTTTTCCGTTTGGATCAGATCTATCATTTGTTAGCTTAGCTAACGCCTGCAGTTAGGTTATGGTTTAATCACTTCTTTTCCTTGTTTAGGTTCTGTTTTGATTAATTCCTTATCTCTGGTTTATTTGTTTTGATCGGGTCTACCATCCATTAGCTTAGCTAATGCCTCCGATTAGGTTATGTTTTGATCATCTCCTTTCCTTGTTTAGGTTCTGTTTTGATCAGTTCCTTCTCTCTGTTTTATCCGTTTGGATTGGGTTTACCATTTGTTAGCTTAGCTAACACTTCCGGTTAGGTTATATTTTGATCATCTCCTTCCTCTGTCAGAGTCTGTTTTGAACGATCTCTCTCTCTCTCTTTCTCTCTCTCTCTCTTATATGTACCCAATATCTTTCTTGTGTTTGCTACCAAATCCGAATATATATTCGGTATTTCCGATAGAGTCCTTTCTTCCGGTATCTTTTTTGTTATATATTCACTACTGACCCCGAACATGTAGTTTCGATATCTTTCTTCGTATGTGTTCTCTACCAACTCTGAACATATATTTGTGATATCTATGTAAAGAGTCCTATCTTCCAGTCGCTTTCTTGTTATATGTTCGCTACCGACCCCAGACATGTATTTTCGATATCATTCTTCGTATATGTTTGCTACCAACTCCGAACATATATTCATGATATCTTTGTAAAAAATCCTTTCTTCCGGTCCCTTTATTGTTATATGTCTGCTACCAGCTCCAGACATATAGTTGTGATATCTTTGGTTATATGTCCTTTCATCCAGATGTATATTCCTGATATCCTTGGGATATAGTCCTTTTCTCTGACTTCTCTCCTGTTTTATGTCTACTACTAAATCCAAACATGTATACACGATATCTTCTGTTAAAATCGTTGTGTTATATTTCTTCCTTCTTTGATATCTTTGGTTGAAATCATTGTGTTAGATTTCTTCCTTCATTGATATCTGGTCGAGATCTCTTTGTTATATCTCTTCCATCTTTGATATCTTCAGTTGAGTTCGTTGTGTTATGTCTCTTCCTTCTTTGTTACCTTTGGTCGAAATCATTGTGTTAGATTTCTTTCCTCCTTATCTTTGGTCGAAATCACTGTGATAGATTTCCTCCCTCCTTGATATCTTTTTAGAATCACTTTGTTATATCCCTTCCATTTCTTTCATTTTCATTTGAATTCTCTTTGTTAGGTATCATCCATCTCTGTTAACTTTGAGTGAAATCACCGTGAGATCCCATCTTTTCCCGACATCTTCGATTGGGTCCTCTTTGTTAGGTCCTTTCTTGTTAGATATCTTTGTTGGAGTCCTCTATGGTGGATATTTTTCTTGAGTATCTGATCTTTTCCTTGTAGGTCTAACATTGACTTGTCATCCAAGAGATTTACCCAGATAATCACTGTAACCCCAAAAAGCAAAATAAAAATAAAAATAGAAAGCCAAAAAATATAATAATACCCGACTGGCTTCAGAGTGCAAATTTCAGGATTCTTTTAGTATTTAAACTTCTTCCACCTTAACATTTCGAAAGGCTGGCGTCAATCTCAGCTTCAGGTTTAAGACGATTAAATAGGGGCAGCTGTTGCACCCCAAAATTTTCCCTCCTAATTGTACTTTTATCTGGCTTAGGATTTTGCATTCATCTGCATATTCCACTAGGTCATTAACATGCATATTACATTCAATAAAGTACCATGAGGTTCAATGTTCGGTGATTTAGAAATATCAGGGTTTCACACTGTTTGGTTGTATATATTCAATAAAGGCTTATTTCTTCTGGTTATTTTTCTTCAAGCAACAAAGTGTGGAATTATGGCTGTGATCCATGATTATTGTGGATCCTTTATTCATCAGGTTACAAGGACTTTTCTTCCCCAACATTCACCAAAGTCTTAACTCATAGTTTATTTCTCTGTATTTTTCACGGGGGCCAGGGTTTCTACTCATTGTGCTTAAGCATTGGCGATGGTTCTTCAGCAAAGGATCATTTTATTGAGGTGACTCATGTAGACTTCTTGAAGTGCAAGTTCTAGGAATTAAAGGCATTATTATTCTTTCAAATATTTGCAAAGCAATTTATTTGTGTTTGGAGCATTTGAAGTCAGGAGTTTCATGGAGTTAAATATTATTTGAAGGTGCATCCAAAATGTCATGGAGTACAAATTGGGTTCAAGTTGGTATTCTATTTATGAGAACATATCATTCAAGGAAAAATCATTCATCATCATTTAAAGTCCCTCTTGATTCAAGTTTCTTTCCAAAATTGATTTGTATCAGCAAGATTGGAAGATTTGTGACGGATTTCGTGGATTCAAGGATTATTCGAGTTCATTCAAATTTCATTCACGATTTGGTTTGGAATTTCATTTGAATGTTCTTCATCCATATATTCATTCAAGTTCCAGTTCAATTATCAAACATCAAGGTTCATCATAAATCATTCAAAACCATCATTACAATGTTTCATACAAGTCCATAAAGGCATGTTTCCATTACGAAATATTATCATAAATCTCATGTTACAAATTTCCCAAAAACATTACATCATACAAAAAATAATACACAAATGAGTCAAAGTCGATGAATCAATTGCCAAGCCTAAACTCCATGCCCAAACCTCTCGTGCGATATTCTCAATTTTCCTTGAATTAATACAAACTATGCTCAAATTATCAAGCTTGATCCCTCATATTTTTATGCTTCATGTTCCCTAACATTTCGCAAGTGTAGCCTTTAGATAACCCTGCATTCAATAAGAATCAGCTGCATAAAGCAGTTCTTAGTATCAATACAGCCTTTCCTTGTATGACCCAAACAGAAAAAATGAAATCAATGATTACCATTAAAAACCATAATTGAAGTTGCACTTCTAGCCGAAATCAATATAAACAACGACCATGCATCAATATCAGCTCATGACTATTCGATTCACCCAAACCAGTTCACAATTCCATTATCCAGAAAATCAGAGAAGAAAAGTATTGAATAAAAATAATATTCAACATCAAAATAGGACATCTCAGCAATACAAGAAAAAATCAGAGAAAATCAGAAGAGGAAAAATATATCAGTTCAGCCGCATTTGTTCAATAAGAAAGTCAGAAAATATAAAGAGATAAACTGTGAGAAATGGAAAGAAGATTTATCAGAAAATATCAGAACAATTTCCAACTCATTGGATAAAACAAGTTTGACAGAAAGTTATATAATTCACGACTAATTTCATCTTGAATTAATCCTACCCATCCAATTTTCTAACAGATTTTTAGATCTAACAGCTCAGATTTGCTTAATCTCTAACAAACTTTGCTAACTGATAACAGAGGCATAAAACAGAAAACTTACCAGATATCAATTCATTCTCCTCTGAGGCACAAATTTTGCTAACTTAACAGAGGCATAAACAGAAAACTTTGCAAAAGCTATCATTTCGCACCAGTCGTTCAGATTTGAAGTCTCCTTTGACTCAGTAAATGTCAAGATTACAAAGCGTATCTTCTGAAGCAACAAGTCCATATTTAAGACTAGTCTCCTAAACATGGAAATTTCAAATTACATTTGCATTCTCATTAGTAATCTTTATTTTTTTGGTTCAGTACTTTCTTGTATGCAAAACTCGCTTATTTTTTAATACTAACCATAATGCATTGGATATGTTTGTCTTGAATTATTACAGTCGTATTAACTCTTAAATGGTTTTTTTTTGCTTTTTGATACTTAACTCTTGTTAAATAAAGCAACATACCTCTGGAGGGAGGATGATGAGAAATATACCTATAATCTCAAACGGTATGCTTTTGAGTAGAACCCTGCTGACGATGTGAAAGCCTTGTTTCAAATCCCCAAACACCGAAGATATAAGGGAGATAAACCCTCGCCAACCTCTCAGAGCCTTCGAAGTAGGAGTTTCTTTTCTGTTTGGAAAAACCCTCACATTTAACCCAGGGCAGGGTAGTGTTCAGTTAATCCGATCAAGTGTTCATAACTCATCAGGAGTGTACATCTAAGGATACAACAATGGTTATCCATTAAAAGGATGAGGAAAGTCAAAACCGCAATGGCTAACCTGCATTTATCAAGAGTGTGCGTCAATTGATGATACCATAATGATTACCTCTCGCACATCAGGAGGTCAATAGATGACGATATCACAATGGTTATCCCTCATTTACCAAGGACTCCAGCAGTCACAATCACTTCCATTAAATCGAAGACGACATGAAGATCAACGACTTGTTCAAAAGGAAAGAAAAGGAAATGATAAAAGAAATAGACCAAAATCCCCACTAAGTCGAAACTTGAAAAACAAGTCGCTTGGGCAAAAGTCAGGGCATCCCGCTGGACTTCAGAGTCCAATTCAAAAGGAATTTTTCCAGGCAAAATTTAGGGAAATCGAAAAGCGAAATAGGATTACCAAATAAAAATCCTCAGCAAGGAATCAAGTCATGTGATCAGAAACCAAGAAAGAAAGAGGTGAGTGACTGCCATACCCAAAAAAAACCTTGTTTGACTCCTCAACTATCACAAACCCTTTTGGGAGATGAGTGTTCATATCGAGTTAACTGAACATAGAAATGGAGAACATCATGGAGAATGGGTGGGAACCAAATATTTTGAGCCTTAAATCCTTTTTTCTTAAACCGTGAACCAGGTCACGTTATAACCCTTGAAAGTATTAACTGAAGAATGGGTTAATTCGAAAATGCACTATAACGAGAGAACGGTAACCTGACTCCTAGGAGGCTTGCTAAAACTTTTAAGTTGGTATCACTCTATCTTTTTCCTTTCTTTCGCACAATTTTATTTTAATGTTTAATCTTTTCAATAAAAGTTTTTTAAACTTCAAGGCAAACACGAGCTTTGCATTATAATTAGAATTCTTAGAATAAACATTCTTTGCATATGAATAAGTGCTTAAACGTGAGCTTGCATAATGAGCATCAGATGGAAGTTTGATTATCTCGAGGGAAAAATTGCTTCAGGACATCATTGAAAGGTAATCCATTTTTTAAAAATGACCTTAATCTAGGGTAGACCTTCTATTGACTCCGTTGAGTAAAAGAATACCAGTTTGAGAAATAATCTGAAACAGATTGCAAAAGTTGATTGCCTGGAGTCTATGTCGAACAGCGGTGCATTACTTTTAGTTGGTCCCAAGGGACATATTGATTCAAGTATTTGCTTAAACATGAGGCAGTTCAAGTTGAGAAGTACAGTTGTGAAGTAGCCTACTTTCAAGACGCAAGCCAACCACCCTAAGGTTGTGTTGTTTTCATAACTCTGCGAGCTTCTCATTTCTCCGTGAGCATGAGATGAAGAAAAGGTTTGTCAAGACTCTGTTGAGTAGGGGAAAGCATGTTAAATACTATGTTGAGTAAGTGTTCAACCAATCTGAGGCACTCAATTTTGGATTTGATCCCTCAAAGTACAGTCAAATTGGGGCAGGTATGTCGAGATTTGATAAATTTCTCCGAGGATCCGTTGATTAGAGGAGATCTTTTCAGAATCTGAAGATGCATGGGCATCCACTCAAGCATGGTTGAAACTGTTTCCAACTCTGGTCAGTCAGGGGCAGTGTTTTGAAGTTCATAACACTGAGGAAGATTATCTTTATGGTACAAATATCATGAAGTCCTCTCGAGGAAATTTTCTTCCAAAGGCCCTATAGACCGGGGAAAGAAATTATGCAGGGGCATTTCCTCATCTTCAAGGGTTGATCAGATCAAGTCCATGTGCAGGCCAAACAATTTGTGAATTTGAAAAGCATGTCGGGAAGTCAGGATTGTTATCCTCAGCTCATGAGAGATTTAGGTCCGTTTATTGAGGTTCCTCCATTAGAAGTTGGGATCATTATCTCCAATTGAAGTTTAGATTGTTATCCTCAGCAGGATACGAGCTGGAACGCAAAGATCATGTAAGGTTGTTACCCATACAAGGTTTATGTCAGAAAAGTTGTTTCCTAAAAGGACTCTTTTTCCCAGTAAAGGATTTGTTGCTACTTGACAAGAGTCTATCTACCAAGGGGTTTCTCTTCCGAGATCTTTATTCCCCAGTGAAGCATCCTAATTTCTATGCAGGAGGAGAATGGTTCTTCTCCCCAAAAATTTAGAAGTTGTTTGAAGTTAAGATGATTTCTTTTCAGTGGACTGCAATTTATTTTTGCAGTATCCTCTCCAAAGTCCACTTTTCAGTGGCATTCCTCCTCGGAGTTGACATGATGAAGTTGTAATCTTGCATCGCAATTTTTATCCAATGGTCGGTAGTTCAAATTATTTATTCATCAACAGAGGTTATCATTCCACACATGGGGCATATTGCCATAATTTCTCTTTTTGCAAATATTGTTGGTCTTTTATGACAAGAATCATGCCAACAAATGAATCAAGTGTCTGTATGCGACCAACATGAGGACTTATGTAGAATAAGATCCAATTTCCCCAGTAAAGGCATACTCTCGTCCAGACATAATCCCTTATATTTAGTGAAAGAATATCCCATGTGTAATCCACACTAAAGTCAACACTCTTGATAAGAGTTTGTCCTTCCCAGAGGGCTTATCTTAGAAGAAGTGCATTTCAACATGTTTCTATACAATCTTCTTCTTCAGCACAGTCTACTCTTTTCGAAGAACACGGAAAGGATCGTTTCATTGGACTGGATACCTTTGTTATATCCCCTTGAAGTCGATACCCTACATCTCTGTGGTTGGTATTTATCTCCCTAGTGAGGTTGTCGTTCATCGTCCCCATGAATTTCAGATACTTTCTACCCAGGGTAGTTTACCCCTATCAGGTTCTCTTGAAGAGATATTTGATCATCATGCTTATTATGCCCCAGTGGAGCAAGTCTTCTGTTTTTATGGAGAGGTGTACATGGATGAATGTCGTTTAAGGCTCTTTTATCCCCAGTGATAGAGTATGACTCAAATATTTCCTCAGTGGAGTTCTGAACCTCAAGCTTATGGTTTGAAGATGCCCTCCTCTTCCCCAAGTGAATATTTGTACTCCCTAGCGGTAGTATCCCCAGTGTGGTCTGGGTAAAATTATTTTATTTAAGAATTTCTATGATTTCCCAGCCGAAGTCACTTTCATTAAGGACTTACATCAGAAGGCCCCAGTTCCCAGCAAGGTTCTCTTTCTCCTTGGAAAGAGATGTTGGATCTTTTCCTCAAGAAGTTGAGAGTTGGATCAGAGTTAGAAATTTTCTCTAAACTGCAATTTATTTTTTGTAGTATTTCCCCAGTAAAGGCGTACTCTCTCCCGAATATTTCTCCTTCTCAGTGTAGTCTGTCTCTTGCCAGGTTTTATCGGAAGAATCGCTTTATTCACCAACCAAATATTCTTGATATGCTCCCCTTGAAGTCGACATTATGCAGCTTCCCCAGTGAGGTTCGCATTTGTTCTCCCTATGAAGTATGCATTCTCCTCCTTAGTGAAGTTTGCACCCTTCCTCCCTGGTGTGGTTTGTCCCATATCAAAGTTTCTTGAAGAGATTCCTGATTATCTATGGTATATTTCAGTTTGTATCCTCATGAGGACGACTATTATCCTCAATGAAGTGATTTATGCTCCCCGGTACAAAATCCTTGCTGGCTTGAATTTTGCGAAAATGGTTATTCCAAGTGCAGCTGATATTGTTCATATTACCATCTAAAGTTGTTTTGGCTCCTCAGTGGAAGAGATAGCTTTATCCCCAGTCGAAGTCAAATTTCAAAGACCTGTCGGAGTAACTTGTCTATTATTCCTTAGTGGAGCAAGTTTTCTTTGCCTAGTGGAGCAAGTGTCTTGTCTCCCTAGTGTGGTGTGTGTTGTACCCCAAAATTTTCCCTCCCACATTTCTTAATACATTTCAAGTGAGATCCTCAATTTGCTCAAGGAAGTCCAAGGGTTAACCAGACAAACTCTCGCCTAAGGCAGTCTACCTCAAATTAGGGTTTCATGTTGAATCAAGACACTTGAGTCCAAAGGGTCCCAAATGCTCACCATTGTCCTAATATGCTCTCAAGATCATCCATGTCAAGTTTCAAGCCTTGTAGAGGAAGTTTGCTCAGTCAATTTCTCAAAGGCCTGAAAATCGACTGTGCTAGGGCAAAAGTCAACTATGGCCCACATACAGTCAAACTTCAAGATTTTTGGTCAAAATTCTCATTTTGAAATATTATTCATCATTTTATCAAGGGTTGATCATGATTCATCAAGGATTTCTCACAATTAATCAAAACCCAAAAGTTGCTAAATTAGGGTTTTGTAGGAAAAGTCAACTCAACTTTGATCAAGCATAAATTTCTCATACTTTATTATAAATGACCCATCCAAAGCTAATTTTTAAGAGGATGAAATTCCCTACAATTAATCTTCAGCTCCCAAGTTCAAAATATGCACTCACAAGAAGTTATGAATTTGGACATTATAGGTCACTTTGAAAAGTCAACAAAAACACCTTTTTTGTCAAAGCTTCATACATGAACATGGAAGACTAAATTGAGATGAGAAAAAAAGGGTTGCTTATAGGACATCTCAAGATTTCTAAAAAGTCAAATAACACTCTCATAGAGTCAAAATTGAAGGAGTTATGCATTGGTGAAGTTGACCTTTTTTGCAAAATTGCCAAAAGTCAAAAGTGCCTCAAATTGCAATTTTGGTCAAATGGGCCCAACTTTTTGTACTTGTCTTGAGTTTGTAACATGGTCCACGACCCATGATCCTTCCCACTTGCCTTTATTTTATTTTTGCCATTTATTTTGATTTTTATTTCAATTAAATAAAATTAAATCAAAATAAAATAATGGAAATATCAAAATCATTTAAACCTTGAAATTTTGTGCATATTTCAGGTCTCTTATACAGCTAGCAATGAAATCAAATCGTGCAAGGCATGTTTGTACATAAAAAGATTGGTTTTTGGCTTGTTTTGGAAAGATTTACAAAAGTATCAAATCTTGATTAATCACCTTAATTGAAGAAGATTTGAAACAAATTTATAAACCTAATTCAATCAAGACTACATATGGAACATTTGCAGACCAAATGCACAAGGGTTAGAGGCGTGTAGAGTGAAGAAGAACTTTCAAAAAATCAAGAAAAAGTGGTAATCTGATTTCATAGTTCCAGGCATTTTCAAGACTTCCAAGCACTCTCATTCGCTTCCTGGGTGTGTAAGGAGTCTATACCAATCACCAACAAGAGTTTTCGTGCCCATAATCCACCTCCATAACCCCCACGGTTTGTCATTCTTTTCAAAATCGAATCTCTTTATCCTTGCATCTTTATCATGTTTCAATGACATATTTGTAATCCTTATCATGTTTGCAAGCTAATGGTAACAATTAATTGCATTTTTGTTAGCTATACTGAGATCCACCATTGTTAGGGTTTAGGTTTTGTTTTTAGGGTTTTCTTATGCAGGTGAAATTGGCCCAAAAGAGAGGTACCATGATGTTCACAAGGCCAAGACGAATTGGTTTGTAGCATTAGATTTCATGTATGGTGCGTGTATGGGATTTTGGAAAATTGCAGGGGTTATAGCTACAGACTTATGTCTGTAGGTAAAAGTCCTTGACTTTTACCAATGGAGAGGGGAAGAAGAAGGTGGCATGGCAACGCCCCATTCGCCCATTCAAAATTCACGCGTTTCTTTATGAGCTTATTTACTTTTCCAATATAATAATTGCTTGTTTTTCTTTGTACAACAAGATATGCCAGCTCAGTTGGTCAGTGGGATAGAGGAAAAGCTAAAGGGTCTGGGTTCGATCCCCAGGTCCCCTTGGTCTTCAATATTATTTTTCTATACATGTTTCCATGCGCAGGCTTCTAGGATGTCCACTATACATCCTCAATGCACAACCAACCAGATGTCCACAGGCCAGATCTAAAGGCCATCATTTGAGAGTCCATGATGCATCCTGGTCAACGTACAACATGGAATCTGAAAGTCAAACGTGGGCCAATGGATTTTGGGCTCAGAATTTGCTATGGAGACCCCCTCAATTGCTAGCATACTAGGCCCAATTCTCTCTTTCTTTTCTTTTTATATTTCTTTTATTTAATTATTTTGATTATTTTCTAACACGAAAATTAATTCTTTTTTTATCAAAAATTCATAAAATCAATTTTAATAAAATTAGATTTAGGTTTTATTTTTTATCAAAAAATTAATTTAATTAGTTTATTTTTATTTTAGGGAAATTTTAACCTTTTGTAAATAAATTAAAACAAATTAGAAATTAGGGTTTTGTTTAATTTAATTTTTATTTTCTTTTCTTAAAAATAACCAAAGTACAAAAATAGGTCAAAATTAATCATTTTTCTTAATTTAATTTAATTAGTGATTAGGTTGGTACACATTTAATTTAAAACATTATTCTTTCTCAAAATAATCAAAAAGAAAAAAAAAATGATTTTTCTTTCAATTAGGTTTAGACGGGGTCAAAACCCTAATTTTCTCTCGTTCTCGTTTCATCGCGCGCGTTTATTTATTTTTACAATATTGATGTAACTGCTCATGGGATGTAATAGTTTAATTAGGACTTTTCGTTTATTTATCCTTTTACGGGTTTTTGGCTATGTAATTAATCCCCCTCCCTGAAGCCTTGTAATAGCGTACTTTTATTTCTCGCATTTTAATTTTCGCAAATATTAAATGTTAGATATATGATAATAGGATTTCATGACAAGAATGTATGTTAATTTTAAAACGGTTAGCAAACCCTAAATGTGCAAAGATAATAACTTGAAATCAAATCACTCGCACATGCGCACTCCTAGGGTATACTCTCACTTCGGTTTCCTTCGGTAAACGATCATTAAGTATAGGGTGTTTTAGTGGTCGCCCTCTTGTCTAAACAAAGATCAAATGTCCCGTTCTGAAATGTTGCTTAAAAAAGGTTGCCTCGGAAATGTTGCCTCAAATATGATCTTAAGACATTAGGGTTATTACTAAGACGTCCTAACATTGCTTTAGTGATCGTACGTCCCTTTCAAATTGACCCTTACAACTCCAAAGATGGTGCTACCTACTCACTAATAGTGGGATAGTGCTGTCTAAAGGAAATAAGAACAGAAACATTCTTTTTTTCGAGTAGGTAGATAACTGTTAGGTACTTGCTTAGAAATCAAATTTTCCCACACTTACACTCTTTTCAAACAAAGTTTTCAAAAACACTTCATAACACTCTTGAGGATTGATACAAGGGTTAAAACGAAGTAAAACAAAACTTTTCAAAAAAAAAACACACACAAGCAATTTTAAAAGATGAGCAAGTACCTAAGAGCCCGTAGAAAACTACAGATAGAAAGAGTGCTAATACCTTCCCTTTCTATAATATACCCCCGTACTCAGAATCTCGAAAAAGGAATTTTTCTATGCTTTTTTCCTTTCCAGTTTGATAAAATAAAAGTCGGTGGCGACTCTTGCTTACCGCGAAATTTTGAGAACACAAACGCAAAACGCCAAACCAGCATTTTCCTAAAACAATCCAGTTTTGCCACCGTATCACAGAACTGGCGACTCTGCTGGGAATTAATAAGTGGGGTATACCTTAGGATTAGTTCATCATATTTGCTTCTATTGTTTTATTTAATTGCTTTACTTTTGAGGGTTTTGTATTGGGAGTTACTATAGATCCTAACCCGGATCTGGGGGACACCTTTTAGGTAAGTAGCAATAAACTGTGAGGGAACTGTACGGCGTAGACCGATACGGTTGAAGCAGTAGCTACATTGATGTGGCACATTGGTTGGTACCGGTATCCCTTGTGGAGAAATGAGGAGAATACGGGGCTGCTATGTGTGTCATTAAGTATCAACTGACCTTAGAACCTATAATTGACCAACTTAGCCAGTAGGAAGTAGTGAGATAGTCGGCCTCAGTGTAAAGCTGAGAACTGGTTGATACTCGATGCTACACTCATTGAGACCATACTCTCGAGATATTTCCGGCCGTAAGAAAAGATTGCGTGAGCTGAAACCATGACCGATGGAGGATGGTCAGTGATATTGAGAACCTCTAGAGTCTGGTTACTATTATTAGGGCAGGTTGAAACCAACTGAACTTCAAGAGGGTAGTACCTAGACCCCATGCAAGCCTGAAACTTAAGGTCTCTTGTGTGACTTGTTTTCCTTTACCGTGTCTATTACCTGCTATACCTGTTGTGTGTTTTATCATGACATCATGCATCATAACATAGCATGCATACTTCATTATGCTAACCATTTCAAAGACCAAGGGGATTTATCTTTGTTCTGTTTTGCAGATTATGGCTTCTATGCGCAGAAACACCATCCGAGTTAACTTTGTGCAAATACCTGCTCAACTCAAAGATTTAGCCTAGAGAGTCTCTAATACTTCTACATTCATTAGGAGACATGGTCAACTTCTTATATTGGTTACCTCAAAGTTTGATGAGCAGACGATGAGTGTGCTTTTCCAGTTCTTCGATCCGATGCATCATTGTTTCACTTTCCCGGATTATCAGCTAGTTCCCACTATGGAAGAGTTTTCTCACTTATTGGGCATATCCATCCTTGAGCAGACACCCTTCATAGGTTTGGAAGAGACTCCTAGGCCAGAGGACATTGTTTCAGCTTTACATTTGAAAAGGGCTGATGTGGTATCCAACTGGGAGACACGAAGCGGAGTTGAAGGTTTCTTAGCCAAGTTTCTAATGAATCAAGCTCAACTATTCTGGGATAACTTGGACTTTCAGGCTTTTGAAGACATCTTGGCTCTCCTTATCTACGGTTTGGTTCTTTTCCCAAATCCAGATTCCTTCATAGATGTGAATGCAGTTAAGATCTTCCTGTCTCGCAATCATGTGCCTACTCTACTGGGTGATATCCTGCATGCCCTCTATACTCGTACTATGCGTAGAAGAAGGACTCTCATATGTTGCATGCCGCTGCTGGTGAGGTGGTTTATTTTGCACCTCCCCAAGTCCGTATTGAAGAATGAGGAAGGTTTAGGATGGTCTTACAGGATAATGTCTCTTGCCCATACAGACATTCTTTGGATTTCTAAGGCTATGGAAAGTGTTGATGTCATTGATCGATGTGGTGGATACCCTAATGTCCCATTGTTCGGAATCAGAGGGGGAATAACCTACAGTCCTTGCTTGGATTTATGATAGTTTGGTCGTGCACGGAGAGACGGACCTCATGAGCTACTTCTTAAAGATATTGTCTTTGACTATAAGGGGGACGTTGACGAGCATCGCCGAAGGTTTATACGAGCCTGGGGAATGGTGAACAGGTCTGACCCTCAAGAGCTAGGACCAAAGACTTCTCTCCCTATGCAACCTTATCTCCAGTGGGTCCGAGCTCGTGCTCAGAAGCTTTGGATGCCTTATGAAGCTGTGTTGCCAGTGATTGTGGAGCCCACCAATGAAGAGGGCATTCCTTATACGGTCCTTTATCCCTACATGCCCACTGATCTTGGGGCATTGAAGAGATCCTGGATTCAGTTGAAATAGGAAAGGTGTTGTACCCCAAAATTTTCCCTCCCATACTCCTCAAGATTTGTCAAGAATGATCCTCAAATTGCTCAAAATGGCTCAAGGGTTGTACAGTCAAGTCACCTCCTAAGACAGCTGAAATTAGGGTTTTAGTTCTTTCAAGGAATTTTGGGTTCTCAATGGTTCAATCAAATCTCATAGGCCTATATACATTCTCAAGCACCTACATGCCAAGTTTCAAGACTCACAGTGCTAATTTGCACAGTCAAAAGCTCCATTTGACCTACAGTCAACTGCAAGGGCAAAATGGTCATTTTGCAGTCAAAAGTCAGAATTTTTGGTCAACATCTTATTTTGAGGTCACAATCATCATTTGATTAAGTCTTGATCATGATTCCACAAGAATGGCTCAAAAATCATCAAAGATGCAAAAGTTACTATTTTTGGATAGTGGAAAAGTCAACTGTATCTTGACCAGGGCATAACTTTTTCATGGTTTGTCAGAAAAATTCTATCCAATGCTAATTTTGAAGAGGATGTAAATTCCTACAATCCATCTTCACACTCCAAGTTCAAGAAATGCACTCACAAGAAGTTACCAATTTTTACATTATAGGTCAATTTCAAAAGTCAACAAAAATACACTTTGAGTCAAAGGCCATAACTTGATATTGGTAAATCCAAATGACACGGGACCAAAGGCATCGGTTAGAGGACTTCAAGAGCTTTCCAAAATGTCCAAGAACATGGTCATATGATCAAAATTGAGCAAGTTGTGCATTGGAGAAGTTGGGAAATTTTCATGAATTTGCAAAAGTCAACATTGCTCAAAACACCTTCTTTTTGCTAATGGGCCTCAAATATCTTCTTGAAACTTCATCCATGCCCTGTGCACGACCCACCAAGCTTAATTGCATTTATTTTCTTATTTTTATTGATTAATTGGATTTTTAATTAATATTAATTCATTTAATTAATTGAAATTGTAGGAAAATAGAAGATTTGATTTTTTAAATCAATTTGTGAAGCAAATCTGATCAAGACATGATGGCAAATTCGTGCACAAGGTCAAAGATACAAAAAATCCAAAATTGGCAACTTTGTTCAATCATGAAAATCAAGAATATTTGATTTTTCAATCAAGGATTCAATCATCAATGCATATGGATTTTTGCCCAGCTTTTGACCTAATTCAATTGCCTTATATATATGCAAGCAAACCCTAACCTAATGGATGTGAAAAAGCTGCAGAAACCACCATAGCACATTCAAGAATTTCCAAGAAAACTGAAAATCTGTTCTTGCATTCTAGGACGATTCAAGGCATTTTATTGCTCCAAATACATTGCAGGAGGTCCCAGGAAGGATTTACAATCAAATTCAGGCCTTAAAGCTCAAATAATCGTCATAGACAGTTTCACGGTTTGCACATGTTATTCAAAATTGTATTGCTTAATTCATGCGCATTTAACATGTTTTCTTGATTGTTTTGCATTGCTAGAAATCATATGAAGCTGATGGAGTGATTTAATTAAACTGAAACGCCCTGAATCGAAAGATGCCATGAACAAAATTCTAGGGTTATTGAACTTTAAATTGGGGCTTTCTGAACCAGGCAAAATTAGGACTCATAAGGCACATGGTTGAAATCGTTAGACCCAGACGAACCAAATCCATACCTCGCGAAATATTTATATCCACTGTGCTTCTAATCGCTATTTTCTATTGCAGGAATTAGTGGGGGTTAAAAACCCCCGCTATTTGATATTATATATACAGAAAAAAGAAGAAGACGATGATGTGTTATCATATGGTTGGACAATTTCAAAGAGCGCGCGTTATTTTTCTTTTTACAGCATATTGAGTTGATTTCCAATATAATAATTGCTTATCATTATAATAATAAAAGGACGCAGGTGGTTGAGTGGTAAACGTGTTGATCTGGAAGCATTGGGACCTGGGTTCGAATCCCAGGTCCCCCAAAACATTGTAGCTTTTATTTTTCAGGTGTTCAGGTGCGAGATTCAAAGTGAGGTCAACCATACACCTCAAACCTCAGTGTGCCAGATGTCTCCAGACATGAATCCAATGGTCATGGGTGAAAGATCACCATACGCCCTAGTCAATGAGTATGCAGGGAGTTGCAAAAGTCAACGTGGCTGAAAGATTAATGGGCTTCAGAATTGCTGATGCACTCCAGAATTTGGCCCACACCCCCCTTCAAGTTTATTCCTTTTCTTTTCTATTTTTATTTCTTTCATCTAATTATTTTTTATAATTATTATTTTAACTAACAAATTAATATTTATTTTCATAATAAAAATTAGAAAACATAAAAAATATAATATTTTTATTTATTAACTTTAATTAGTTTATTTTTGTAAATAAATACTAACATAATTAATTTAGTTTTAATTAGGTTAATTTTAACTTTTTTCAATAATTTAAAATCAACATAGAATTAGGGTTTCTTGACAATTTTGACCATCTTTTATTTATTTCCTTGAAACATTAAAAAAAAGCTCAAAAAATATCTTTCTTTTATTTAATTAATTAATTAGTCTAGGTTTATTTTAATTAAATGCAAAATAATAAAAACTTCCTTCTTTCTCAAAAAAGGGTCAAAACCCTAAAAAACTCTCTGATCCAATTTTTCTCGCTCGTGATTATTCTTGATTTATTTTTGATCATATAATTGTGATTGCTCCGAGGATGTAATAGCTTTAATTAGGACTTTTTATCGCTTTTCTTTATTTTCCGCAATTTACTTTTCAAGGGTTTGTTTTTGGCGATGTAAATACCCGACGCCTTGTAATAGCGTAGATTTATTTTCCGCAAACTATTAATTGCTAAATGTATGCTAATAGGCTATGCATGACAAGACTTGTCTTAAATTAAAATCAATCGTAGCTCACCATAACATGTACAAAGATAACATAACTGAAACCTGACACACTCGCACATGCCACTCCTAGGGTACGCCTCACTTGGTTGCCTCGACGTGGTCATTGAGTATAGGGTGTTTTAGAGGTCGCCCTCCTGTCTAAAGATCAAAGTTGCCTCGGAACAGTTGCCTCGGATAAAACGATCTAAGACATTAGGGTTACCGCTAAGGCGTCCTACCATTGCTTTAGTGACCACATGTCCCTATAATCGAATTGACCCGAAACTCCAACGACAGTGCTACCTACTTCTCAATAGTGGGATAGCGCTGTCTAAAGGACATTTACACAACTTAATTTCTTTTGAGTAGGTAGAGGTTCTCAGGTACTTGCTCTTTCAAAACAAAAACACTTTTCGCACTTACACTTTTCAAACAAAAGTTTTCAAACAAACACTTCATACACTCTTGAGGACATATATAAGAGTTGAATCGAAGTTTTCAAACAAAACTTTTTCAAAACCCACAAACACAAAGAAAAGCAAAATCTTTTGAAAACATAGTGAGCAAGTACCTAAGAGCCCGTGGATAACCATAGATAGAAAGGGTGCTAACACCTTCCCTTTCTATAATCTACCTCCCGAACCCGAGAAACATCTTGAAAAGGAATTTTGTTGTGCTTTTGTCCTTTCCTGGTTGGAGAAAATAAAAGACGGTGGCGACTCTTGCTTACCGCGACATTTCGCGAACCAGCATTCCAAAACAGTCAGTTCTATTTCCACCGATCACAGAACTGGCGACTCTATTGGGGACATTATAAGTGAGGTGTACCTTAGGATTAGATCACTTGTGTTTTCAATTGTATGCTTTGTATGCTTTAATTTTGTGGGCTTGTATCGGAGTTCTATAGATCCTAACCCGGATCTGAGGGTACCCTTTTTTAGGTAAGTAGCAATAAACTGTGAGGGATCTGTCTGGCGTAGACCGACACGGATGAAGCAGTAGCTACGTTGGTGTGACACCTTGGTCTGTACCGATATCCCTTGTGTTGGAACGAGGAGAATATGGGTCTTCTGAGGAGTCATTAAGCACCAACTGACCTTAGAACCTTAAATTGACCAACTTGGCCATAGAACAGTAGCAGTATGCTACACTCATTGAGACTAAACTCTCTCGATGATTCCGGCTGCAAGAAAAGGTTGCTAAACTGGAATTATGACCGATTGAGGGTAGTCAATGATATTGAGATCCTCTAGAACCCGATTACTATTTTTTAGGACAGGTTTAAACCAACTGAAACTGAAGGAGGGCAGTACCTAAGCTTCATGCCAGCCTGAAATCTAAGGGCTCTTTTGTGTGACTTGTGTGCCTTCAAATCTGAACTACTTGCACATTCTTGTTATCTGACAACAGGAGTTCCTTGCAGGTTTTTGTTTACAGTCCTTATCCAATATTTTGGATTTATTGCAGGGCCTACTTATATCACCTCACACTTTTGCTTAAACGCATAGCATACACATCATAACATCATACCTTAACATTTCCTTAACCATTTCAAGGATCTCAAAGGTTTGTGATGCAGGTCATGATGAACCAAATGTCTAGAAAGGGGCAAAGGGGATTTGTTTTCCTCTAGCCAAGGTTGTTTGGAGATCAAAACATGATAACTCGAGTCAGGGGCTATGACCCACTCGATATGGTGAGCCTGACTCTTGAAGAAGGACTCTCAGCAACATGAAGTTCCTTCAATCAAGCTGCGAAATTCAAATTCTAACAAGTTTCTTTGTTTACCCCACGAGATCCTTGAAAACATTGCATACATATATCATACATATCATTGCATTACAGGTACCATTACAGGTCTCTTATCTTCTTCGCTGTTTATTTCAGCAATCATCATGTCTACCGAACCTTCCACTGAGTAAGCTATCAAGGCCCTCCAGGCCCAGAATGCCCAGTTTCAAGAGTTGGTCATGAGCCTAGCTAAGGGTCATCAGGACCTGAAGACCCTGATTCTGAAAGAGAGGAAGAAGAAGAAGAAGAAGAGGACTGTCCTGTTCAACACCGGACGCAGGTTTGGAAACGGGCTGCAAAATGAAGTTGATCTAACCACCTCATCTGGAGGGAAGGATAGCCCACAAGAAAGGAGGGATCCTAGCCCTATGGTCTCTGACAACGAGATTGACTGTGATGAAGAACAGTATCCTCCTGCTGAGTATAAGTACAAACAGCTGGAAGACCGTTTGAGCGCTGTGGAAATACAGAAGGTGCCCAGCCTGGACTTTGGAGATCTGGGTCTATCATCTGGGGTGGTGATTCCCCATAAGTTTAAGGCACCTTACTTTGCTAAGTATGACGGAGCTTCCTGTCCAAAGCTGCACCTCCGGTCATATGTGAGGAGGATCCAACCTTACACTGCTGACAAGAACTTATGGATCCATTTCTTTCAAGACAGTCTTTCAGGGACTCAGCTTGAGTGGTTCTATCAGTTGGATGGAGCCAGTATCCGCAACTGGGAAGATTTGGCTACTGCGTTCTATAGGCAGTACTAGTATAACTCCGACCTTGCTCCTACGCGTACCCAACTCCAGGGTATGTCAATAGGGACGAGTGAAGGATTTAAAGAGTATGCTCAGAAATGGAGAGACCTTGTCGGAAGGGTGCAACCACCTTTGGCTGATCGTGAACTTGTCGATATGTTTCTGGGGACCCTGTCTGGTCCATTCTCTAATCATCTGATTGGAAGCTCTTCAGTCGGATTTACAGACCTTATCTTGACTGGTGAGAGAATTGAAGCCGACATCAAAAGTGGGAAGATTCAAGAAGCTACACCTTCTGATGCTCAGAAAAAGCCTTACAGTGGGAAGAAAGAGTCCAATGTTGTGTACAGTCAAAAGAGTCGTCGTGACCAACACGTAGGGGCAGTCTTGATCTCTGGTTCTGCATCACACCGACAACAGCAAAAGGGAAATCAACGAAGGCCGGACGAGCCTAAAAGACAGTTCACCAACATCAACATGCCATTGTCACAAGCAGTGCAACACATGTTGAAGATGAATCTGATTACGGTGATAAACCCTCCTCCGAACCCTAAGACTTCTTCTCCTAACTACAACCCATATGCAAGGTGCGCTTATCATTCCGGTAGCCCGGGGCACGATACTGACGATTGTTGGGCGCTGAAATACAAGATTCAGAATATGATTGACGCTAAGGAGATCAAATTCGAGCCTCCTGAGACTCCCAATATGATCACTGCTCCCTTGCCAAAACACGGCTAGGATTGAAAGCACTTTTGTTCATTTGAATTCTGAAGTTGTATTTTTCTTTGCTTATTCAAACAATTATCATGTCAAACTCTTTTATTTCATTAATGCATTACACGTGTCTGTTTTGAATTAATTGTTTTCACTATGCTTAAAATTGCTTTCAGTTTTGTGATGTTCAACTCTCGATTAAAAAATTCTAAGCCTTTAGAGGGAGGATGACGAAAACGATACCACGTTCTTTACAGTATGCTCTTGAACATACCCCGCTGATGAAGTACAGGCATTGTTTCAAATCCTAAACAGTGGAGTTATAAGGAAGATAATCCCTAGTCAACCCCTTTGAGCCAAGGAAGTTGGAGTTTTTATTTTCACAAATTAAAACCCTTAATTATAACCTGGGGCAGGGTAGTTTTCTCAGTTGATCCAGGTGCACAATGAATGGCATCAAAGAAGTCCTTCCGAGACAAAAAGACAGTGATGGTTCCCTATAATAGTCAGGACAGGCAGTTGTTATCTTTCAAAACAAAAGCCCAATAAGTCAAAACCTATGAAGGAGACTTACAAAACAGGGGCATCCCGCTGACTGTAATCACAAAAGAAACAGTTCAGGCAAAAAGACAGAGATAATAAAATCAAAAAGAAAGAGGTCCTGCAAACTCTTATAAAAATGACTGCCTGTTCAAAATAAATTGTCAATATCCGAACCATCACCGGAATATCAGAGCAAAGATTCAAACAGGATCTAAAGGCACGATTAGCTGAGTTTAGGTTTGAAGAACATCACGAAGAGCGGGTGGGTACAAATATACTTTGAGCCTTTATCCTTTGTTTCTTAAACTGTGAACCAGACCACGTTATAACCCTTAAAAAGTCCTAGCTGAAGCATGGGTTAGTTCGAAAGCATATTGTTACAAAAGTATCCTGACTCCTGTAGGGCTTGCTGTAAAATCCTGAGTTGACATCACATTTTACAAAAATTCACTTGTTTTATTGAAAACTGCATTTTCAAAAAAAAACTTCAAGACAGACATAAGCTTTGCATTCTTAAAATAACATTGTTTGCATATGACTATTTGTTCAACAGCAGAGAAATTCGCACGACAAATATCTAGTGAACAAAAACCTTTTCAATAAAAAGGATCATCTCAAGTGGAAGAAACACTTCCAACCAAGGGGCAGACGTAATCATTGTCCATAATCTGGGGCAGTCAAGTCAAGATTCAAGGAATCTCTCAAAATGCCGAATAGCCAGGGGCAAATCTCCATCTGAATCACTTGGGGCATTAGACATGGATTCCCGCAACGAATCTTGCATGATCAGACGAAGATCTTCTAGTAGTATGGCAACACTACACTACTGACAGTGACATCTCCTTACGTCCTGAGAGTGTGCACATGGTCAAAAAATACTACGCATAATCAAAGACCCGCTAGGTTGACTGGCCTAGGCAAAAATAAGGGCTTCCCGGCGAACCAAAAGGGTTCGGGCAAAAATAAGGGATGAAAATGAAAAAATCAGTACACCCGGAAAGTCGAAAACCTGAAAAGGAGGCTTGGGCAAAAAAGGGTATCCCGATGGACTGAAAACCCGAAAGGGCGGTCCAGGCAAAATTAGGGATCAAAGCGTACGACTATGTCCCGTCATCTCGTCACTTGCCTACCAGAAGAAGATTTGTCACTTCAATCGGCAATGACCAAGCAGCTCATAGGTTGGGATAATACTCGATCCACAGGGCCTCCACAGGCACCTTCTCCCGCAAAAACAGGGGCAAAT
This sequence comes from Vicia faba, assembly GCA_948472305.1. NCBI lineage: Eukaryota > Viridiplantae > Streptophyta > Magnoliopsida > Fabales > Fabaceae > Vicia > Vicia faba. The sequence goes on along the minus strand of OX451735.1, from coordinate 748,362,050 downwards.
ATGAATCGTCCGAACTGTACAAGTTACTATGTCCACCAGGTACCAAGGTATATATTCAGCTGAAGAATAGGGCTAAGATACTTTCACTCCCCGCAGAGTAAGACAATATTGGTAGCTCTCCCCACTGAGACTTGCAACTACGAACGAATCAGCAATGCTCTCCCCAAGCAGAGTTAATCTATCATCGGCCCTAAAAAGGCTTGGTATCCTTAGAAGGTCTTAATATTCCCCAGAGGAGTATAAAGATATTCCCCAGCAAGCGTAAAGAGCATCCCCGACAGTCTTAATATTCCTCAACGAAATATAAGAATGTTCCCCGGCGGAATACAAGATACCCCCAGTGGAGTCATTTCCCCAGCGCAGTCTAAAAAGGGGCTTCCCCAATAGAGAATTGAATCATCTTACCCAGTAGATTCTGGAAGCTTATCCCCTGCAGAATACAAATGCATCTCCTCAGCCAAATTCAGAGGTTATCCCCACAAGAGTCTAACTGGGTTATCCTCAGCAAGTTGCAACTGAAAGATCATCCCCAGCGAAGTTATTTCTATCCCCAGCGGAGTTCATCATCAAAATCCCCAACAGAGCTTATCAACAGAATCCCCAGCAGAGTTTATCATTAAAATCTCAGCGAAGTATCCTTCCCCACAGAGTAATCTCTTCACCAGTTTATTCCCCAACGGAGTTATTCCCTCCTGCAAGGTTATTCTCCCAATCATCTTCGGACGTTATCTCCAGCGAGTGAAACTCTTTATTCTCCAACAACAGTCAGGGATTTATTGTCCCAAACTCGGACGTACCACAATAGCATTTCATGTTCATACATCATGACGTACACATACATATTGCATACAGCATAACCTCATTTATTTTGAGAACATCATCATACAATGCATGTCATGCATCATATACGATTAATCATGTACCTTTTCAGGAAAGATGGTTATCATCAACAACTTCCAGCAAGTTCAAGATTTACTCCGAAAACTAAACAGAATAATTTTCTACACGATCAAATTCAGCTTTACACGGGTTCGTCATGAAGAAATCTTACACGGGTTTCTCCTAAATGCATCTTCACACGGGTTTATCCTGAAAAATCCTACACGGGTCCTTTCTCATGCATTTCTGAATGAAGTTTTACACGAACTTATCACAGTAACCTTACCCTGGTTCATTCTGAAGTTTTACACGAACTTATCACAAAGTAACCTTACCCGGGTTCCTCCTGAAGTTTTACACGAACTCATCCCAAAGTAACCTTACCCCGGTTCATCCATAAGTTTCACACGAACTTATCACAAAGTAACCTTACCCGGGTTCCTGCTGAAGTTTTACACAAACTTATCCCGAAGCAACCCTACACCGGTTCCTTCTCTTTCCAAGATGTAGTTTTACACGGACTCATCATCAGGCAACCCTACACCGGTTCCTTCTCAATTCCAGATGTAGTTTTACACGGACTCATCATGAAGCAACCCTAAACCGGTTCCTTCTCAATTCCAGATGCAGTTTTACACGGACTCATCATGAAGCAACCCTACACCGGTTCCTTCTCAATTCTAGATGCAGTTTTACACGGACTCATCATAAAGCAACCCTACACCGGTTCCTTCTCAATTCCAGATGTAGTTTTACACAGACTCATCATGAAGAAACCCTACACCGGTTCCTTCCTTTTAGATGAAGTTTTACACGGACTCATCATCAGGCAACCCTACACAGGTTCCTTCCCTTCAGATGTAGTTTTACACTGACTCATCATAAAGCAACCCTACACCGGTTCCTTCTCAACTTCAGATGTAGTTTTACACGGACTCATCATAAAGCAACCCTATACAGGTTCCTTCCCTCCAATAGGAAGTTTTACACTGACTCATCATCAGGCGACCCTACACCGGCTCCTTCTCGTTCCAAGATGCAGTTTCACACGAACTCTTCGTCAAAGTAACCTTACTCAGGTTCCTCCAGAAGTATTACACGGACTTATCACAAAGTAACCTTACCCAGGTTCCTCTTTACAATTTCCCGACGTAGTTTTATCCAAACTCCTTGCAAAGCAACCCTACACGGGTTCCTTCCTTCTGAGATGCAGTTTCACACAGGCTCATCGTGAAGCAACCCTACACAGGTTCCTTCTTTCAACTTACAAGGTTACAATTCAAGAAACAATCTCCAGATGGCATCTATAAGCCCATCCTCCTATCCATCATCTCTCCAAATGGCATCTGTAAGCCCATTCCCGACATCACATTGCTGATACTACACCATGCGAGTGCGAATTTCTGGGCACTTTAGTGTTCAATCATCTTCCACCTTCGGATCACGAAAGGCACGCAAGCCAATCTACATCCTCAGGTTTAAGAAGATTGAACAGGGGAAACTGTTGTACCCCAAAATTTTCCCTCCCATACTCCTCAAGATTTGTCAAGAATGATCCTCAAATTGCTCAAAATGGCTCAAGGGTTGTACAGTCAAGTCACCTCCTAAGACAACTGAAATTAGGGTTTTGGTTCTTTCAAGGAATTTGGGGTTCTCAATGGTTCAATCAAATATCATAGACCTATATACATTCTCAAGCACCTACGTGCCATGTTTCAAGACTCACAGTGCCAATTTGCACAGTCAAAAGCTCCATTTGACCTACAGTCAACTGCAAGGGCAAAATGGTCATTTTGCAGTCAAAAGTCAGAATTTTTGGTCAACATCTTATTTTGAGGTCACAATCATCATTTGATCAAGTCTTGATCATGATTCCACAAGAATGGCTCAAAAATCATCAAAGATGCAAAAGTTACTATTTTTGGATAGTAGAAAAGTCAATTGTATCTTGACCAGGGCATAACTTTTTCATGGTTTGTCAGAAAAATTCCATCCAATGCTCATTTTGAAGAGGATGTAAATTCCTACAATCCATCTTCACATTCCAAGTTCAATAAATGCACTCACAAGAAGTTACCAATTTTTACATTATAGGTCAATTTCAAAAGTCAACAAAAATACACTTTGAGTCAAAGGCCATAACTTGAGATTGGTAAATCCAAATGACATGGGACCAAAGGCATTGGTTAGAGGACTTCAAGAGATTTCCAAAATGTCCAAGAACATGGTCATATGATCAAAATTGAGCAAGTTGTGCATTGGATAAGTTGGGAAATTTTCATGAATTTGCAAAAGTCAACTTTGCTCAAAACACCTTCTTTTTGCTAATGGGCCTCAAATCTCTTCTTGAAACTTCATCCATGACCTATGCACGACCCACCAAGCTTAATTGAATTTATTTTCTTATTTTTATTGATTAATTGTATTTTTAATTAATATTAATTCATTTAATTAATTTAAATTGTAGGAAAATAGAAGATTTGATTTTTTAAATCAATTTGTGAAGCAAATCTGATCAAGACATGATGGCAAATTCGTGCACAAGGTCAAAGATACAAAAAATCCAAAATTGGCAACTTTGTTCAATCATGAAAATCAAGAATATTTGATTTTTCAATCAAGGATTCAATCATCAATGCATATGGATTTTTGGCCAGCTTTTGACCTAATTCAATTGCCTTATATATATGCAAGAAAACCCTAACCTAATGGATGTGAAAAAGCTGCAGAAACCACCATAGCACATTCAAGAATTTCCAAGAAAACTGAAAATCTGTTCTTGCATTCTAGGACTATTCAAGGCATTTTATTGATCCAAATACATTGCAGGAGGTCCCAGGAAGGATTTACAATCAAATTCAGGCCTTAAAGCTCAAAGAATCATCATAGACAGTTTCACGGTTTGCACATGTTATTCAAAATCGTATTGCTTAATTCATGCGCATTTAACATGTTTTCTTGATTGTTTTGCATTGCTAGAAATCATATGAAGTTGATGGAGTGATTTAATTGAACTGAAACGCCCTGAATCGAAAGATGCCATGAACAAAATTCTAGGGTTCTTGAACTTTAAATTGGGGCTTTCTGAACCAGGCAAAATTAGGACTCATAAGGCACATGGTTGAAATCGTTAGACCCAGACGAACCAAATCCATACCTCGCGAAATATTTATATCCAATGTGCTTCTAATCGCTATTTTCTATTGCAGGAATTAGTGGGGGTTAAAACCCCCCGCTATTTGATATTATATATACAGAAAAACGAAGAAGACGATGATGTGTTATCATATGGTTGGACAATTTGAAAGCGCGCGCGTTATTTTTCTTTTTACAGCATATTGAGTTGATTGCCAATATAATAATTACTTATCATTATAATAATAAAAGGACGCAGGTGGTTGAGTGGTAAACGTGTTGATCTGGAAGCATTGGGACCTGGGTTCGAATCCCAGGTCCCCCAATATATTGTTGCTTTTATTTTTCAGGTGTTCACGTGCAAGATTCAAAGTGAGGTCCACCATACACCTCAAATCTCAGTGTGCCAGATGTCTCCAGACATGAATCCAATGGTCATGGGTGAAAGATCACCATACGCCCTAGTCAATGAGTATGCAGGGAGTTGCAAAAGTCAACATGGCTGGAAGATTAATGGGCTTCAGAATTGCTGATGCACTCCAGAATTTGGCCCACACCCCCCTTCAAGTTTATTCCTTTTCTTTTCTATTTTTATTTCTTTCATCTAATTATTTTTTATAATTATTATTTTAACTAACAAATTAATATTTATTTTCATAATAAAAATCAGAAAACATAAAAAATATAATATTTTTATTTATTAACTTTAATTAGCTTATTGTTGTAAATAAATAATAACATAATTAATTTAGTTTTAATTAGGTTAATTTTAACTTTTTTCAATAATTTAAAATCAACATAGAATTAGGGTTTCTTGACAATTTTGACCATCTTTTATTTATTTCCTTGAAACATTAAAAAAAAGCTCGAAAAATATCTTTCTTTTATTTAATTAATTAATTAGTCTAGGTTTAATTTAATTAAATGCAAAATAATAAAAACTTCCTTCTTTCTCAAAAAAGGGTCAAAACCCTAAAAAACTCTCCGATCCAATTTTTCTCGCGCGTGATTATTCTTGATTTATTTTTGATCATATAATTGTGATTGCTCTGAGGATGTAATAGCTTTAATTAGGACTTTTTATCGCTTTTCTTTATTTTCCGCAATTTACTTTTCAAGGGTTTGTTTTTGGCAATGTAAATACCTGACGCCTTGTAATAGTGTAGATTTATTTTCCGCAAACTATTAATTGCTAGATGTATGCTAATAGGCTATGCATGACAAGACTTGTCTTAAATTAAAATCAATCGTAGCTCACCATAACATGTACAAAGATAACATAACTGAAACCTGACACACTCGCACATGCCACTCCTAGGGTACGCCTCACTTGGTTTCCTCGACGTGGTCATTGAGTATAAGGTGTTTTAGAGGTCGCCCTCCTGTCTAAAGATCAAAGTTTCCTCGGAACGGTTGCCTCGAATAAAACGATCTAAGACATTAGGGTTACCGCTAAGGCGTCCTACCATTGCTTTAGTGACCACATGTCCCTATAATCGAATTGACCCGAAACTCCAACGACGGTGCTACCTACTTCTCAATAGTGGGATAGCGCTGTCTAAAGGACATTTACACAGCTTAATTTCTTTTGAGTAGGTAGAGGTTCTCAGGTACTTTCTCTTTCAAAACAAAAACACTTTTCGCACTTACACTTTTCAAACAAAAGTTTTCAAAACCCACAAACACAAAGAAAAGCAAAATCTTTTGAAAACATAGTGAGCAAGTACCTAAGAGCCCGTGGATAACCACGGATAGAAAGGGTGCTAACACCTTCCCTTTCTATAATCTACCTCCCGAACCCGAGAAACATCTCGAAAAGGAATTTTGCTGTGCTTTTGTCCTTTCCTGGTTGGAGAAAATAAAAGATGGTGGCGACTCTTGCTTACCGCGACATTTCGCGAACCAGCATTCCAAAACAGTCAGTTCTATTTCTACCAATCACAAAAGGGATATCTACCGGGAGAAGTACCATGAGCAAGAAAGGAAGATCTTGAAGCTCACCAGGCAACTCAAGAATGAAAGGATGATTAATGACTACGTCAGCACGAAGGGGAAGCGACCATGGGATTTCTGATTTTTTTTGCTTTTTTCCTAGTTTAGATTTGCTTTTCAGTTACCTCTTTATAACGCCTTGAAGGCATTGTTAAACATTTTTACAAGTTTAATCTAATAAAGGTTGTTTATTTCTTGGTTGACAAATTTAAATCTCCCAAAGTCTTTGAAATCATTACATACGCATACCATTATCATGCACATCATTACAGGTACCATTACAGGTTTCTCATCTTCTTCGCTGTTTATTTCAGCACAGAATGTCTTCTGAAATACCTATCGATCAAGCCATCAAAGCTCTTCAGGCACAAAATTCCCAATTCCAAGAGATGTTCTTGAACTTGGCTAAAGGGCAAGAGGATTTAAAGACTCTCATCCTGAAGGAGAAGAAGAAGAAAAAGAAGAAGGTGGTTCTTCTGAATATGGGTCACAAATTTGGGAATAGGTTGTGACAGGAAGCTGATCTGTCTCTTTCATCCAAAGGAGGAGAGAACCAAGAGGAAGAAAAGGGTCCCAGTCATGTGGTCTCTGATAATGATACCGACTTTTATGAGGAACAATATCCTCCTACTGAGGATAGGTACAAGAAGTTAGAAGACCGTCTGGGTTCTATGGAGATTCAGAAGATCTCTGGTTTGGACTTCAGAGATTTGGGACTGGCATCGGGAGTGGTGATCCCTCACAAGTTTAAAGTTCTGGTTTTTGCTAAGTATGATGGAGTATCCTGTCCAAAGCTCCATCTCCGCTCGTACGTCAGAAAAATTCAACCTTACACTGCTGATAGAAATTTGTGGGTGCATTTCTTTCAAGATAGTCTGTTAGGGACTCAGCGTAAATGGTTTTATCAATTGGAAGGAGCTAATGTCCGAAACTGGGAGGGCCTTGCTGCTGCTTTCTACAGGTAATACCAATATAATGTCGACCTTGCTCCCACTCGTACTCAGCTTCAGGGTATGTCGATGGGTGCAAGTGAAGGTTTTAAGGACTATGCTCAGAAGTGGAGAGATTTGGTTGGAAGATTCCAACCCCCTCTGTCTGATAAGGAGTTGGTTGACATGTTTCTTGGGACGTTGTCTGGTCCATTTTTCAATCATCTGATCGACAGTTCATCATCTGGGTTTACGGAATTGATTTTGACTGGGGAGAGGGTACAAGATGGTATCCGAAGTGGCAAGATACAAAAAGGTGCTTCATCAAGTGTAGAAAAGAAGTCTTTCACCGGTAAGAAAGAAGCTAGGGCAGTCTACGGCTCGAGGAGCCAAAGCAGACCTGAACACCGTCAAGCAGTAAATGCGGTAGTGATATCAAGACCCAACGTTTCCCCACAATGCAACAATCAACAAAGAATGGAGAGACCATAGAGACATTACACTCAGCTTAATATGACCTTGTCTCAAATTCTACCACAATTATTGAAGACCAACCTGGTAACTCTGAGGGAAGCCATGAAGAATACCAACACCACATCTCTGCTATATAATCTGAATGCCCGCTGGGCCTATCACTCCGATAGCCCAGGTCATGATACAAACAAATGTTGGGCCTTGAAGAATAAAGTACAAGATTTGATCGAAGCTAAAGAAATTGAGTTTGACGCTCCGGAGAAACCCAACGTCATAACTGCTCCTATGCCCAAGCATGGTCATCGAGTAAATGTTGTGGATGATGATTTATTTGTGACCTCCGTGGAAGAAATTTCTACCCCTTTGACGACAGTTAAGAGGAATCTATTGTTGGCCAGTTTATTTCCTGCCTGTTGGTTGCTATTTATTGAAGTCAAGTGTTCAACGCCTAATGGATAACAAAGATATCATGTTCGAGAAGACTTTGATTCCGTTAGTTCCGATTGAGAATGTTGCCATCATAAACATTTCCGCCAATCCTTCCAAGGCTTCCTCGAGAAAGCCTGTTAGGATTACATCTGTTCCAAGAATCGCTCCGTTAATCATTACTATTCATGGTCCTATTCCATACACTTCGGATAAGGCTGTCTCTTGGAACTATGGGGCCGATGTGTATTACCATGGAGTTAAGCAAGACTTAAAGGTTGAAGAAGCTAATGCTGATATCATCAATATTTTCAGGGCTAGCAAGGTCACCAGAAGTGGAAGACTCTTCTCTCCTGAGATTTCCCCTTCGACTGTTCACAAACCTGTTGTTATCCCATTTGCTAGTACATTAGCTACTGTTCCAATTCTTACTCAAGTTATCACTCCTGTCGCCGAGTCATCTGACACTCGGGGAAAAGAAGTTACATGTGGGCCTTCCCGAATGGAGGCGCCTAAGAAGATCATTGTAGAAACCTCTAAGCAGGAGATTGAGGAAATTTTGAAGATTATCAAGAAGAGCGACTACAACGTAGTCGAGCAGCTGGGGCAGACCCCATCAAAAATCTCCATGTTATCCTTGTTATTGTGCTCGGAAGCCCATGCAAAGGCTTTAATTGCTTTCCTCAAAACTGCACATGTGCCACATGAGACTTCTGCCGATCAATTCAAAGACTGTGTACCTAGTTTGACTGCCGACAACGGGTTGGGTTTCTCAGATGCAGATCTGACTGCTAAAGGAAGAAATCACAATGATGCTTTGCACGTCTCAATCAAGTGCATGGGCACTACTTTGGCCCATGTACTGGTGGATACTGGGTCCTCATTAAATGTTTTGCCAAAGAAAGCATTAGACCGTCTTGATTGTGAAGGTTTGGTTCTGAAGCCGAGTAATATTGTGGTCAGGGCTTTCGACGGTTCAAAAAGGATGGTGCACGGGGAGGTGGACGTCCCTGTTAAAGTTGGCTCTCAGACTTTTGCATCTACTTTCTATGTGATGGATATCCGACCATCTTATTCTTGCTTGCTGGGTCGCCCTTGGATTCACAAGGCTGGGGTAGTGACTTCTACGCTCCATCAGATGTTGAAATATCCGGTGAAGGGGGAGATTGTTACAGTGCGAGGAGAAGAGGAGTACATGGTGAGTCATCTTAACTCCTTTTGGTATGTGCAGATGGATGGAGAGTTCATCGAAACCCCGTGTCAGAACTTTGAAGAGGTTCCCCAGACTTTGGCATCGACTGAAGTTACTGCTGACGAACCTCCGATGAAGATGGCTTCCCTCAAGGATGCCAGGGCTGTAATTGAAAAAGAGGCTCAAAGGGCTGTTCGGCGCACGCGGATTTGAAGACCTCCTCTGCACATCAGTAATCAGGGAGTGAATGCAATTAAGGATGATGAAGAAGAGTAAGATATCGACAACTGGATTTACCCGACTACCAACGGTGGATTGAACAACTGGACGGCGAAGGACTTCGTGCCCGTTTCTTTTATTACACAATAATAGACTTTTGTTTTGAGATTTATAATAGACAGTTTGAAAATTTATGGCCCGATGCCTTTCCCGAGGCACTTTGGCTTTGTTTGTGAGGGCTTATTATTTGTCATTTTCATATATCATCAATAAAGCATTGGACGTTTTCTTGCATTACAAATTTTGCACTCCTTATTTTTCCTTTCTATCTCGCACTTTACCAAAACAGGTATTATCTTACACACACTCACATATCATAATGCAGATCCATATCCACTATGGATCCCATTGATAACAACTCTGCTACTGCCAGTTATGACTTCGAAAATCTGATCAACCAAGTAGAGGACGAGGGTGAGGATGATTGTGAAGTGCCTGGGGAACTTGCTAGACTGTTACTATAGGAAGAGAGGGCCATACAGCCTCATGAAGAGCCAGTGGAATCAGTGAACTTGGGTACAGAGGAAGACAAGAAAGAGGTCAAGATAGGTGCAAATCTGGAGCCTAGTGTCAAGAAACGGTTGATACAAATGCTACGCGACTATGTTGAGATCTTCGCCTGGTCTTATGAATATATGCCTGGTTTAGACACTGATATTGTGGTACACCGCCTGCCAACTAAAGAAGACTGTCCTCCGGTAAAGTAGAAGGTTCTCCGTATGCGCCCTGAGATGTCTGAGAAAATCAAGGCTGAGGTCATGAAACAGTTTGACGCCGGATTTCTAGCTGTTACTTCTTACCCACAGTGGGTTACCAACGTGGTTCCGGTGCCGAAGAAGGATGGTAAGGTACAGATGTGTGTAGACTATATGGATCTGAATGGGGCGAGCCCCAAGGATGATTTCTCGCTTCCTCACATCGATGTTCTGGTCGACAACACCGCGCAACATACGATCTTCTCCTTTATGGATGGTTTTTCTGGTTACAATCAGATTAAGATGGCTCCCAAGGACATGGAGAAGACAACTTTTGTTACACAATGGGGCACCTTCTGTTACAAGGTAATGCCTTTCGGGTTGAAGAATGTTGGGGCAACGTATCAGCACGCCATGGTCGCTTTGTTCCACGACATGATTCACCATGAGATTGAGGTTTACGTTGATGGCATGATTGCAAGGTCCCAAACTGAGGAAGAACACCTTGACCATCTCCAGAAACTGTTCGATAGGTTGAAGATGTACAAGCTGAGGTTAAACCCGAACAAGTGTACCTTCGGGGTAAGGTACGGTAAGCTTTTGGGTTTCGTCGTTAGTGATAAAGGTGTTCAAGTGGATCCCACAAAGGTGAAGGCTATACAGGAGATGCCAACTCCCTGAACAGAAAAGGAAGTTAGAGGCTTTTTGGGACGTCTGAATTACATTGCCAGATTCATTTCACATATGACTGCTACTTGTGATCCAATCTTCAAGCTGCTGAAGAAAGATCAAGTGGTAAGTGGAATGATGAATGTCTGACCACATTCGAAAGGATCAAAGAATTTCTTCAAGAACCGCCAATCCTGATGCCTCCAGTTGAAGGGAGACCTTTGATCTTATACTTGACTGTACTGGATAATTAAATGGGGTGTGTGCTGGGGCGGCATGACGAGTCTGGCCGAAAAGAGCACGCTATTTACTACCTTAGCAAAAAGTTTACCGACTGCGAGACCCGATACTCGTTGCTCGAGAAAACTTGTTACGCTTTGGCATGGGCTGCTCGCCGGCTGAGACAGTATATGATGACTCACACTACCCTATTGATATCAAAGATGGATCCAATCAAGTATATCTTCGAAAAGCCTGCCTTGTCAGGAAGAATAGCAAGATGGCAGATGATCTTAACTGAGTATGATATCCAACACACAAACCAAAAAGCAATCAAGGGGAGTGTGTTGGCGGATCATTTGGCGCATCAGGCCGTGGATGATTACCAATCCATGAATTTCGAGTTCCCGGACGAGAACATCATGTTGGTGACCGACTCTGAAGAACCTGGACTAGATGAAGGACCCGAGGAGGGGTCCCGATGGTCTATGTATTTTGAAGGAGCCTCAAATGCATTGGGTAATGGCATTGGAGTTGTGATTATATCTCCTGAGGGCTGTCATACTCCGTTCACCACCCAATTATATTTTAAATGCACCAACAACATGGCGGAGTATGAAGCGTGTATTATGGGCCTTCGAGCAGCTATTGACCTAAGAATTAAGTTCTTGAGTGTATTCGGAGATTCCGCTCTCGTGATCAGTCAGATCAAAGACGAGTGGGATACGAAGCACCCAAATCTTATTCCTTACAAAGAGTATGTGCTAACATTGCTCCCACACTTTGAGGAGATAACCTTTGAACACTTCCCAAGAGAGGAGAATCAGCTAGTGGACGCGCTAGCCACCATGTCTTCTATGTTCAAAGTCAGGTGGGACAATGAAGCTCCCCAGATTACCATCGAGAGGTTGGACGAACCCTCACATTGTTGTGACATTGAGACGGAAGAGGTAGCAGATAAACCCTGGTTTCACGAGGTAAAGAGGTATCTTGAGGCTCGAGAGTACCCCGAGGGTGAATCTGTTAATGATAAGAAGTTCTTGAGAAGGTTCGCTGCAAATTTCTTCATCAATAATGGGATTCTTTATAAGCGTAACCATGATTCAACCTTACTGCGATGTGTGGACAAGAACGAGGCAGAAAGGATTATGGCAGAGTTACATGAAGGTACTTTCGGAACTCATTCCAGTGGACATACCATGGCAAAGAAAATCCTACGGGAAGGATATTATTGGTCTACTATTGAAGCCGATTGTTATCAGCATTCTCGGACTTGTCACAAGTGCCAAGTCTATGCTGATAAGGTGCATGTACCTCCGGTTCCTTTAAATGTTTTGATGGCTCCTTGGCCTTTCTCAATGTGGGGTATCAATATGATTGGCGAGATCAGACCTACTGTTTCCAACGGGCATTGTTTCATTCTGGTAGCTATTGATTACTTTACGAAGTGGGTTGAGGCAGCTTCCTTTGCTACAGTAACAAAGAACGTCGTGGCACTGTTTATCCGATACAACCTGATCTGTCGATACGGTGTACCAGAGAGGATCATTATGGACAATGGTACGAATCTCAACAATACAATGATCACCGAGCTCTGCAAACAATTTAAGATACAGCATCACAACTCTTCTCCCTACCGGCCGAAGATGAATGGGGCTGTTGAAGCGGATAATAAGAACATCAAGAAGATTGTGAAGAAGATGACGGTGACATACAAAGACTTGCATGAGATGTTACCATTCTCTCTTCATGGGTACCGTACCTCAACACGGACATCGACATAGGAAACACCCTACTCTTTGGTGTATGGCATAGAGGCAGTCTTACCCATTGAGGTCCATATACCCTCTCTCCGGATTATGAAGGATGCAGGTTTGAGTGAGGATGATTGGATACAGACCCGGCTTGATTAGCTGAACTTAATCGACGAGAAGAGACTTACTTCTATTTGTCATGGTCAGACGTATCAAAAGCAGATGATCAAGGCATTTAATAAGAAGGTTAGACGACAAGAGTATCAAGTTGGGGATCTGGTGATCAAATGCATCATACTGCTACAAGGTGATCCCAGGGGCAAGTGGACCCCTACGTACGAAGGTCCATTTGTGGTTAAGAACATTTTCTAGGGAGGAGCTATGATTCTAACCACCATGGATGGTGACGACCTTCCTCACCCCGTCAATGCAGACATAGTGAAAAAATACTACGCATAATCAAAGACCCGCTAGGTTGACTAGCCTAGGAAAAAATAAGGGCTTCTCGGCGAACCAAAAGGGTTTGGGCAAAAGTAAGGGATGAAAATGAAAAAAATATGTACACCTGGCAAGTCGAAAACTTGAAAAGGCGGCTTGGGCAAAAAAGGGTATCCCGGTGGACTGAAAACCCGAAAGGGCGGTCCAGGAAAAAGTTAGGGATCAAAGCATAACACTATGTCTCGTTGGATCATCTTGCAACCAGACTTCGGTATCGACTATCAAGCTCGGACGACGCCAATCAATCTGATCTACCTTCAACCAAGTAGCAAAGTGATGAGACGCTTGAAGATATAAAGGCAATAGCAGAGTTGGAACCCAGTGGGATTGTTCACATAGCTGTTTTTCTTTGATTTTCATAAATTGTATAATTTCTATCTTTCGACGGTGTTTTCTTAGTAGGACGTCAGCCTCTTGTACAAAACACCTGTTATAGGCTAACGTCAAAAATCAATACAATCCATTTTAGAACAAATTTCAAAATTGTTTTTCTTTTTCTGTTTTGTTTTGCAAGAACGTCCAATGATTCATTTTTGATATATGCATTTGAAAATAATTGCTGCTCATAAATATTTACATGCGAAACAAAAGACGATTACTCGTAATTTCAGGAACAGGGGCAAACAAAAAATGTCCAAACCTTACAGTTGCTCTACCCACCAGGTATAGGGATAGACCCAGCTTGAGAAAATGACTAAAAGTGCATACACCCTCCGCAGAGTAGGAAATTCCCGAAAACAGTGGTGTTAATTCTCCCCAAGCAGAGTTTATCTGTCACCAGCAATGGAAGACTATCCCCAATAGAGTTTATTTCTTCCGCATGCAGAAACTCAATCCCCAGTCGGGTTCATTATCGCCAGCAATGGTAATTCATCCCCAGCCGGGGTTATTTCTCCAAATCAGTAGATCTTCTAACAAAATCTCTCTTCCCCACAGAGTCATTCTCTCGCCAGTTTATTCTCCAGCAGTGTTATTCTCCCGCCAATTTATTCTCAAATCATCTTCGATCGTTATCCTCGGCGAGAACGAAGAATTCAACTCCTTGCACTCTCCAGCAACAGTCTGGGATTTATTTTCCCCAGTTAGGGAATATCATAAAAACATTGCATATCCATACATCATGACATGTGCATAAGCATCATACAACACAATCTCCTTTATTTTGAGAACATCATTGCTCAATACATTTCATACATCATGGCATTACATACGACTAACCCTTTACCTTTCAGGAAAAAAATACAATCAAATTCTCACAAAATTCAAGCTATGAAGCCCGGATCCGATCGAATAGTATCTTGATTTCTCCATCATATTGTGAAGCGCGGAGAACGACCAGATAACAGTATCAAATACCGCGTAGCCTAGAATCGACCAGATAGTGGTTTATCTTAAATTTAAGCTATGAAGCCCGGATCCGACCGGATAATAGTTTAATCCCCAACAAGTTATTGTGAAGGCTGGATTATGAACAAATAGCAGTACAAGGACACCACGAAGCCTGGATTCGACCAGATAGTGGTATACCATAAACACAAGTCGTGAAGCCCAGAAATCAACCAGATAACAACTCAACAAGTTATTGTGAAGCCTGGATTACGACCAGATAGAAATACAAGACACCATGAAGCTTGGATTCGACCAGATAATGGTAGAAGACGTTGTGAAGCCTGGATTACGACCAGATAGCAGCCAAGAATACTACGAAGCCTGGAGTCGACCAGATAGTGGTATATCTTCAATGTAAGTTATGAAGCCCGAATTCGACCGGATAATATCTTGATTTCTCAGAACACCATGAAGCCTGGATTCGACCGAATAATGGTATAAGACATTGTGAAGTCTGGATCACGACCAGATAACGGTAAAGGAAACTGAAGCCTGGGATTACGACCAGATAACAGTAAGGGACACTATGAAGCTTGGATTTCGACCAAATAGCAGTCTACCCGACCAATTACTATGAAGCCCGGAGTCGACCAGATATTAGTAGGCCTAAAAATCAAATGGAAGCCCGAATGCGATTGGATAACCACTTAATTTCTTCTGAAGCCTGGATTTCGACCAGATAAGAAACAAGGTATTGTGAAGCCTGGAATCGACCAGATAGCAGTACAGGACACCATGAAGCCTGGATTCGACCAGATAATGGTATGAAACATCGTGAAGCCTGGATTACGACCATGTAATGGTAAAGGACACTGTGAAGCTTGGATTTCGACCAAATAGCAGTTTACCTGGACAACTACTAAGAAGCCCGGAGGCGACCGGATATTAGTGTGCACTAAATTCAAGTTAAAGCCCAGATGCGACCGGATAAGAACTTAATTCCTTCTAAAGCCTGAATTACGACCAGATAAGAATTGAGAAATTGCAAAGCCTAGATTATGACCAGATAGCAAGTTTAATCTCATCCCCCCAGTAAGTCATTGTGAAGCTTGGATCATGACCAGATAGCAGCCGACCTTATCACTATGAAGCCTGGATCACGACCAGATAGTAGTTCATTTTCACCTCTTCGACCGAGATACGATTCCCCAGTAGAATAACGGACGACTGAAGTTCCTAAAATTCAACTTTTCTCAAGACATAGAACAACATTCCCCAGCGAAATCTTCCTCAACAACAGGTATGCAAGCTCTCGTTAAGGAATCTCTTATGCGATCAACACTCCTTCAGATGGCATCTTTAAGCCCATCTCCGGCCATCAATCTCCAAATGGCATCTATAAGCCCATTCCCGACATCACAAGACCAGTGCCACTTCATGCGAGTGCAAATTCTTGGGCCCTCTAGTGTTCAATCATCTTCAACCTTCAAATAACGAAAGGCAGACAAGCCAATCTACATCCTCAAGTTTAAGAAGATTGAACAGGGGCAGCTGTTGTACCCCAAAATTTTCCCTCCCACATTTCTCAATACATTTCAAGTGAGATCCTCAAATTGCTCAAGGAAGTCCAAGGGTTAACCAGACAAACTCTCGCCTAAGGCAGTCTACCTCAAATTAGGGTTTCATGTTGAATCAAGACACTTGAGTCCAAAGGGTCCCAAATGCTCACCATTTTCCTAATATGCTCTCAAGATCATCCATGTCAAGTTTCAAGCCTTGCGGAGGAAGTTTGCTCAGTCAATTGCTCAAAGGCCTGAAAATCGACTGTGCTAGGGCAAAAGTCAACTATGGCCCACATACAGTCAAACTTCAATATTTTTGGTCAAAATTCTCATTTTGAAGTATTATTCATCATTTTATCAAGGGTTGATCATGATTCATCAAGGATTTCTCATAATTCATCAAAACCCAAAAGTTGCTAAATTAAGGTTTTGTAGGAAAAGTCAACTCAACTTTGATCAAGCATAAATTTCTCATACTTTATTCTAAATGACCCATCCAAAGCTCATTTTTAAGAGGAATCAATTCCTTACAATTCATCTTCAGCTCCCAAGTTCAAAATATGCACTCACAAGAAGTTATGAATTTGGACATTATAAGTAACTTTGAAAAGTCAACAAAACACCTTTTTTGTCAAAGCTTCATACATGAAAATGGAAGACTCAATTTAGATGATACCAACAGGGTTGCTTAGAGGACATCTCAAGCTTTCTAAAAAGTCAAAGAACACCCTCATAGAGTCAAAATTGAAGGAGTTATGCATTGGTGAAGTTGACCTTTTTTTGCAAAATTGCCAAAAGTCAAAAGTGCCTCAAATTGCAATTTTTGTCAAATGGGCCCAACTTTTTGTACTTGTCTTGAGTTTTTAACATGGTACACGACCCATGATCCTTCCCACTTGCCTTTATTTTATTTTTTCCATTTATTTTGATTTTTATTTCAATTAAATCAAATTAAATCAAAATAAAATCCTGGAAATATCAAAATCATTTAAACCTTGAGATTTTGTGCATATTTCAGGTCTCTTATACAGCTAGCAATGAAATCAAATCGTGCAAGGCATGTTTGTACACAAAAAGATTGGTTTTTTGCTTGTTTTGGAAAGATTTACAAGAGTATCAAATCTTGATCAATCACCTTAATTGAAGAAGATTTGAAACAAATTTATAAACCTAATTCATTCAAGACTACATATAGAACGTTTGCAGACCAAATGCACAAGGGTTAGAGGCGTGTAGAGTGAAGAAGAACTTTCAAAAAATCAAGAAAAAGTGGTAATCTGATTTCATAGTTCCAGGCATTTTCAAGACATCCAAGCTATCTCATTCGCTTCCTGGGTGTGTAAGGAGTCTATACCAATCACCAACAAGAGTTTTCGTGCCCAGAATCCGCCTCCATAACCCCCACGGTTTGTCATTCTTTTCAAAATCGAATCTCTTTATCCTTGCATCTTTATCATGTTTCAATGACATATTTGTAATCCTTATCATGTTTGCAAGCTAATGGTAACAATTAATTGCATTTTTGTTAGCTATACTGAGATCCACCATTGTTAGGGTTTAGGTTTTGTTTTTAGGGTTTTCTTATGCAGTTGAAATTGGCCCAAAAGAGAGGTACCACGATGTTCACAAGGCCAAGATGAATTGGTCCGTAGCATTAGATTTCATGTATGGTGCATGTATGGGATTTTGGAAAATTGCAGGGGTTATAGCTACGGACTTATGTCTGTAGGTAAAAGTCCTTGACTTTTACCAACGAAGAGGGGAAGAAGAAGGTGGCGTGGCAACGCCCCATTCGCCCATTCAAAATTCGCGCGTTTCTTTATGAGCTGATTTACTTTTCCAATATAATAATTTCTTGTTTTTCTTTGTACAACAAGATATGCCAGCTCAGTTGGTCAGTGGGAGAGAGGAAAAGCTAAAGGGCCTGGGTTCGATCCCCAAGTCCCCTTGGTCTTCAATATTATTTTTCTATACATGTTTCCATGCGTATGCTTCTAGGATGTCCACCATACATCCTCAATGCACAACCAACCAGATGTCCACAGGCCAGATCTAAAGGCCATCATTTGAGAGTCCATGATGCATCCGGGTCAATGTACAAAATGGAATCTGAAAGTCAAACGTGGGCCAATGGATTTTGGGCTCAGAATTTGCTATGGAGACCCCCTCAATTGCTAGCATACCAGGCCCAATTCTCTCTTTCTTTTCTTTTTATATTTTCTTTTATTTAATTATTTTGATTATTTTCTAACACAAAAATTAATTCTCTTTTAATCAAAAATTCATAAAATCAATTTTCATCAAATTAGATTTAGGTTTTATTTTTTATCAAAAAATTAATTTAATTAGTTTATTTTAATTTTAGGGCAATTTTAACCTTTTGTAAATAAATTAAAACAAATTAGAAATTAAGGTTTTGTTTAATTTAATTTTTATTTTCTTTTCTTAAAAATAACCAAAGTACAAAAATAGGTCAAAATTAATCATTTTTCTTAATTTAATTTAATTTAATTAGTGATTAGGTTGGTACACATTTAATTTAAAACCTTATTCTTTCTCAAAATAATCAAAAACAACAAAAAAATGATTTTTCTTTCAATTAGGTTTAGACGGGGTCAAAACCCTAATTTTCTCTCGTTTTCGTTTCATCGCGCGCGTTTATTTATTTTCACAATATGTATGTAACTGCTCATGGGATGTAATAGTTTAATTAGGACTTTTCGTTTATTTATCGTTTTACGGGTTTTTGGCTATGTAATTAATCCCCCTCCCCGAAGCCTTGTAATAGCGTACTTTTATTTCTCGCATTTTAATTTTCGCAAATATTAACTGTTAGATGTATGATAATAGGATTGCATGACAAGAATATATGTTAATTTTAAAACGGTTAGCAAACCCTAAATGTGCAAAGATAATAACTTGAAATCAAATCACTCGCACATGCGCAGTCCTAGGGTATACTCTCACTTCGGTTGCCTTCGGTAAATGATCATTAAGTATAGGGTGTTTTAGTGGCCGCCCTCTTGTCTAAACAAAGATCAAATGTCCTGTTCGAAAATGTTGCCTCGGAAATGTTGCCTCGAATATGATCTTAAGACATTAGGGTTATTACTAAGACGTCCTAAGATTGCTTTAGTGATCGTACGTCCCTTTCGAATTGACCCTTACAACTCCAATGATGGTGCTACCTACTCACTAATAGTGGAATAGCGTTGTCTAAAGGAAACAAGAACAAAAACATTCTTTTTTTCGAGTAGGTAGATAACTGTTAGGTACTTGCTCATAAATCAAATTTTCCCACACTTACACTCTTTTCAAACAAAGTTTTCAAAAACACTTCGTAACACTCTTGAGGACTGATACAAGGGTTAAAACAAAGTAAAACAAAACTTTTCAAAACAAACACACACAAGCAATTTTAAAAGATGAGCAAGTACCTAAGAGCCCGTAGAAAACTACGGATAGAAAGGGTGCTAATACCTTCCCTTTCTATAATCTACCCCCCGTACTCAAAATCTCGAAAAAGGAATTTTTCTGTGCTTTTTTCCTTTCCAGTTGGATAAAACAAAAGTCGTTGGCGACTCTTGGTTACCGCGACATTTTGCAAACACAAACGCAAAACGCGAAACCAGCATTTTCCTGTAACAGTCTGGTTCTGCCACCGTATCACAGTGTGCACAGAAATGCTAGTCACAACTCTTTCATCCCCGACAATAGAATATTTTTTTGGGATATCCCCATTGGATTTTCTGTCCCATGATGTTTGTTTCTCACCCAAGTGAAGATTTTTTACCCCCCGGCGGTGTTATTCCCATTATGGTATGAGTAGATTCCTTTTTATTTAAGATTTTCTATACTCCCCGATAAAAGTTATATTCGTTAAGAAATTCTACGCGAGAAAGTTTCCATCCCGAGCGAAGCTCTCCTCTTTCTAACAGAATATAAATAATTTTTCCCGAGGAAGTTGGGAGTTTGATCAGAATTCAAGATTTTCTCTGAGCTGCAATTTATTTTTGCAGTATTCCTCTCCGGGAAGTTACTTCCTCAGTGATATCGATCTTTAGAGGTTGGTGGTTCTGATACTCGGTTCCCCATTGAAGTTTGTTGTACCCCAAAATTTTCTCTCTCATTTCTCAAGACATTTCCCACAAGATCTTCAATAGTTCAAGCTTGCACCAGGATTGGCTAGGACAAGACACTTCCTCAACACTGATACCTCAAATTAGGGTTTGAGTTTTCACAAGGACATTGGACTTTTAATGCCTCATATTACTTTCATAGATCATTATGGACCTTCGAAATTTCTCATGTCAAGTTTCAAGTCTTGCAGTTCAAGTTTGCTTAGTCAATTGATCAAATGACCTAAAATCAACTATATTGGGTAAAAAGTCAATTATGGTCAACTTACAGTCAAACTTCAAGATTTTTGTCCCATATAAACATTTTGAACTCATATGTATCAATTGATCAATTTTGGATCACAATTCCCCAAGAAAATTGTTCAAATCACCAAAAAGGCAAAATGGTCAAAATTAGGGTTTTGACTGAGAAGGCTTGATTTTTGACTTTTTACCTAATACATGATCTAATGGCTCGGATTATAATCTCAAGGATTAAAATTCAATATGTTGACTTAATTTCATGGCTCAAAACATTTCTCAAGATCAATTGATTGATAGTTGAAATTCAGTCAATTGATGAAGAGTCAACTGATACACCAAAAGTCAAACTTTGACTTTTTTATTTATCAAATTTGAGTTTCAAAGATTACATTTCATCAAGACATTCAAAAATATGAAATTTTATCATCAATAAATAAATAAAGTCAAAATTCATTTTGAAAAGTCAAAGTTTCTATGACTTAGAAATTTTTCTAAGTGTTTTATACATGCTTTTCTTCATGACTTCATACCAATTTTTCACCATGATGCAATATGATTCAAAGAAAACTTTCAACATGAAATTTGTAAATCTTTATGAATTCTACAAACTCTTATTATAGGGCTCATGTCCAAAAAGGCTTATATTTTGAGTTATAAGGCCATAAAGTCATGAACATTTTCTTAAAACACTTAGTGAAAATTTGACCTAGTTATGCAGATTTTTGGTACCAACTTCATGATAACTTTTCACATAGTTCCAATTGGATTATTCAAACATGGAAAACATGAAGGTAGTAGATTATATTACAATCTTTCCAAAAAGTCCAAGAACTCATTGAGATCATTCTTGATCTAGGAGAAACGAAGAGATAAAGTTAGGGTTTTAAACTTGAATTATAAGTTAATTTTGTGATGAACACTTGACCAAATCCATAGCCATGCTGCATAATATTTGCTTTGAAGGACTCAAAATTGTGTTTTACTCCATAATTAATAGTTTACACAACTGATAGAGCCATTTTCCAAGAATTTGAGCCTTTATCTAATGCATCATTCCATTTTTGGAAGAAAGTAACCATTGTCATTCTTGAAAAGAAAGATTTATGAAAAGTCAACTTGTCTTAAGCATTGCACTTGTTCTTTCTGCACAAGCATCCTCTACACAATTAGAATAAGCATTTTTAAAGTTTCTAGCCACCCTACCTTGCCTTGAAATCATGTTTGTCCAAACTTGCTTCAAAAACAAGTCAAAATCCATAACATGTGATTTTGTACTTCTTGCTTCTACAAGCTTCCAAGCTCTTTTACTATAAAATAAACCTTCATTTGCAAGCATATACACGAATTAGAAAGCTCTTAAACTCACTCAAACTCTCACAAACTGAGATTACACACAAAACTTCATTTTTATGTAGAAACTGACCTTACACTCCCGATCATTATAGAACCTTGAAGCAAGATCATTTTCAAAACATGAAATCCATTTTCAAGGTAAGTTTTATGATTTTTGAACTCTTCATATAGGCATTGTTAGCTTTCCATTTTCAAAGATAAAATGTAGACATCATAGCCCTGAAGATGACCATGTCCTTAGAATTCATTTATATTGCCTGAGTAGTGAGAATTTTAAGTTTGAAATCTTTGAAAAAATTAGGTTAGAATTTGGTACCATTAGAAATTTGTGCTCATATTTGATTATTAGTTTAAGTTATTTACATTTCTGGAATCGTGGTGAAATTTTTAACAAGTTTGATGTTTACACTTTTGAGAATGGATGAGAAATGAATGAGTTGCAGGGATCCTGGCTCGAGGTTGAAGATGAAGTTCATCATTAGAATTGATTTTGTAATATATATTTATGGTTTTGTTTATAATACCAGATGTATAGTCACCCCAGTGGTAGAAGCGTGTGTCATTAACCTTTAGGACCTGGGTTCGAGCCCCATCATATGTTTTGTCATTTTTTTCAAATCTTTTTTCTTCTTTTTTGTTACAAACGGCCAGCGCTTGGGCCTCCCTACTGGGCCTTTCTCATTTTTACTTTCGCGCACCCCCTGTCTACTTGTAACAATGCAGCCCAACAAACATTTCTTTTTTATTTATTTTCTTATGATTATAAAAATCATATTGGGCCTAATACAAAACAAAACCTGTTTTTTTTTCTTTCAAACCCCATTTTCATTCTAAAACTCCACTGACTTTAATTTTATATTTTTATTTTCTTTTCTTTTCTCTATTATTATTTTTATTATTAGTAGTAGTATTTTTATTAATCAAAAATACCAAAAATAATTTTATATTTATTATTTAGATATTGAGTATATTTTTTATTTCATTTCTTTTAAGACAAAAAGACCAAAAATATTTTTCTTTAACAAATTTCTTTCTTAATTAAATTAATATTAGACTTAGTTTATTTTAATTAAATTAATTTAGAACTTAATATTTTAATTAATTAATTTCTTTCCATTCATTTTAGTTTTAATTAAATAGGTTAAAACCTTTTCTTAAAAATCCTAAAAAATATGTTTCTTAGTTAATTTCATTTCTTTTCTTAAAATTAACTTAGATTTAGTTTTCATTAAATCAATTTAAATTAACTTAGATTTAATTAATTATTTTCTTTTTAATTTAATTAGGTTAAATCCTTTCACAAAAATCCAACAACAAAAATTTTCTTTTCTTTTCATATTATCTCCATATTTTTGTACATTATGTTTCTCAAATTCAATATAGTTGTAATAGTAATTAGGTTTAATTTCTCTTATCTCACCATTTGTAAATTTGTATCCCCATCCCCAAATGATGTAATAGTGTAGAATTTTATATTTCCGCAGTTTATCGCTTCCAATATAAATGCTAGTAATTAGGGTTTATATGGCAAAACTAAAATCAACAAATAGCAAAATTTAATACAAGACAAACAATGCATGAAAAATAAACACTTTGCACACTTCTACCTCTAGGATTAACCCACACTTATTGCCTTGAGAATAAAATAGTCATGTCTCTCATGTGAGATACTTTAGGAAAAACAAACGAGTACAAGATCATAGTCCCTCGATGACGCTTCAAATGTTGCCTTTACAAATGATCTTAGACCCTTACAAAATTGCTAAGGTATTTCACAAACATTGCTTTCTAACTAATAGTAAGATAACATTGTCTAAAGGAGAAGAAAAAGAATAAAGACTTTCTTTTGAGTAGGTAGAACGTTCGTAGTTGCTTGCTCACAACCATTTTCAAAAACATCTTTCAAACACACCAACACTTTCAAATGAAATATTTTTCAAAAGTTAACACTTTGTATACATTCTTATAGAGATGAGAGTTATTACAAAGTTCTCCTAAACGAAGGCACTTTTCAAAAATACTTTCAAAAACCAATCACAAACACATTTTAAACAATGTATTTCAAAGTAAGCTAGCAACTAAGATCCCGTAGATAACTACGGATGGAAAGGGTGCTAACACCTTCCCTTTCCATAACCTACCCCCCGAACTCAAGAAAATATCTAAAAATGTCTTTCCTATTCTTTTCACCCTTTACTTTATTGGATAAAAGAAAAGTCAGTGGCGACTCTTGCTATCGGCAACAATTGCAATAAAACGCAAAATACCCAAGTCAGTTCTCCCACCGTATTACAGAACTGGCGCCTCTGCTGGGGATGAAGCTTAAAAGAGGGGTTACCTTAGATAATAGGCCACCTTTAAAAATTCTTTTATTGTTTGATTTGTTTGCTTTACATTTTGGGTCCTTGTTTGGGTTTTGTATTAATCCTCTACCCGAATCTGGGAACATCATTAGGTACGTAGCAATAGATCGTGGGGACTGTGTGGGGTATACCGACATGGTTGAAGCAATAGCTACATTAGTGTGATACATTTGTTGTTACCGGTATCCCTTGAGTCCATTCAAGGAGAATACAGGGCCGCTGTGTGGAGTCATGAAGCACTAACTGATAATGGAACCTTTAATTGAACAACTTGGCCAATAGCAAGTAGTGAGATAGTTGGCTTTGGTGAAGTCCAAATTTGGTTGATACTCGATAATACGCTCATTAAGATCGGACTTTCGGGATATTTTGGTCGCCAATTAAGATCCTTGTGCTGAAAAAATGCCCGATGAAGAAAGATCAGTGATATTGAGATTCCCTAGAACCCGATTACTTTCTAGGACAGGTTGAACCAACTAAACTTTAAAAGGGTACTTACCTATAAACCCCATGCAAGCCTGAACCTAAGGACTTGTTTGTGTGCTTGTTTGTACATAACATCATAACATCATACCATGGCATTTTCACTAACCATTTCAAGGACTTTGGGATTTATCTTTGTGCTATTTTGTAGGACATGGCTTCCACTCGCAGGAATACTATCAAAGTCAATATCGTAAGAGTGCCTCCTCAACTCAAAGAGTTAGCATAAAGGGTTCCTGAGAATTCTCCATTCACCAAGAGACATGGTCGACTTCTCAATCTGGTTACCTCAAGCCTTGATGAAGACATGATGGAAGTGCTCTTTCAATTCTTTGGCCCTTTACACCATTTCTTTACATTTCCTTATTACCAATTAGTGCCCACCATGGAGGAGTTTTCTCAACTTTTAGAAGTGCCTATTCTTGATCAATTACCCTTCACCGATGTTGAGAAAGAACCAAGACCTGAGGAGATTGATCGAGCCTTACATTTATAACGATCCGGCGTTGTGGCAAATTGGGAAACAAGAAGTGGTGTTAAAGGGTTTTTAGCCAAGTTTTTGTTTGAGAAGGCTCAACATTTTTGGGATACTCTAGTGCCTACCTTACTTGGAGACATTTTGCACTCTGTTCGCACTCGCACCATGAAGAGAATGGTAATTCTTATGTTTTTCACTCCTTTATTAGCTAGGTGGTTTATTTCACACCTTCCTCGATCTGTTTTGAAGAATGAGCAAGGCATGAGATGGTCTAATAGGTTGATGTCACTCACGTATTCAGATATTCATTGGTGTTCTCACTCTTTGGAGGACATTACCATTATTGACCGTTATGGTGAATCACCTAATGTCCCTCTTCTTGGAATTAGGGTAGGTATCACTTATAATCCCTACTTGGCTTTGCGATAGTTTGGGTATGCTAGGAGGGATGGTCCTCATGAAGCACTTATCCAAGGAATTACATTTGCCTATGAGAGCAATGTCCAAGGTTGTCGTCAAAGATTCATACGAGCTTGGGGAATGGTGAACAAAGTTGATAGCAAGACATTAGGGCATAAGAACTCCATTCCTTTGGAGCCTTATCTTAAGTGGGTGAGAGATCACGCTCAAAACCTCATGATTCCATATGAAGCCATCCTACCTATTGCCATAGAGCTTATTATCGAAGGAGACGTTCCTTACACTATTCTTCACCCTAACATGCCTGCTACTCTCAAGGAATTTCAGAGATCATGGATCCAACTCAAAGGGGAGTGTGACACCTTTGAAGCCCATGTCTACGCAAGCGAGAAGAAGGTTTTAGAGCTCACGAGACAACTTCATGAAGAGCGGAGTTTGAATTCCTACATTGCACCAAAGAGGATGCGCTCATGGGAAGCTTGAGTCCCTTTTGTTCTAGGAGTTTACTTTGTATTATTTTTGCTTCTTTCATTGTAAGCCTAAGAGGCACCTTTTGTAATCATTTGAACTTATTAATACAATTAATTTTTGTTCTTTCCTTGTTTAAACAAATTTAAATATTAAAGGTCCTTGAAATCATTTGCATACGCATTTCATGCATCATAACATGAGCAGGTTTTTCGACACGGGTTTCCTCATCTTTCTACTGTTTATTTCAGTAAGATGGATCTTGAGCAGACAGTGAAGGACTTGTAGACGCAGAATTCTCAATTCCAAGAAACCTTGCTCACCTTGGCCAAGGTACAACATGGGGAAAAGATTTAAAGGCCCTTCCCATCAAGTACAAGTGGTGGAAGAGTCGTTCGAGGAGGATGAGAACCAAGACGAATATGCAAGGAGCACCCGTGCTGGGGGTGCAAACAATCAAGCCTCTAAGAATGAGGACTTCTTTGACAAACAATATCCATCGGCTGAGGATAAGTACAAGCAACTGGAAGATAGGTTGAAAGCTGTGGAAATTCAAGCCGTGCTTGGCTTGGATTCTAGTGATTTGGGCTTGGTACCTGGGGTTTTTATCCCCCACTAGTTCAAAATTCTAATCTTTGCTAAGTACGACAGAGTTTCGTGCCCAAAGCTTCACTTAAGGTCCTACGTCCACAAAATACAACCATATACCACTGGCAAAGCTTTAGCTACACTTCTTTCAAGAGAGTCTGTCCGGGACTCAATTAAAATGGTTTTACCAGTTGGAGGGTTCCAACATTCATACTTGGGAAGATCTGGCCATCGCTTTCCACCGTCAATGCCATTACAATGCTGATTTGGCTCCGACTAGAGTATAGTTACAAGGAATGACCATAGGTTCCAATGAAGGCTTCAAAGAGTACGCGCAGAAATGGAGAGACTTGGCAGGTAGCGTGCAGCCACCATTGACTTATAGGGATTTGGTGGATATGTTCATGGGAACATTGACTGGACCATACTTTAACTTACTAATTGGAACCTCATCATCCGGTTTCACTGAGTTAATCCTGACTGGGGAAAGGGTTGAGAGTGGTATTAGAAGCGGAAAAATTCCCATGGCCTCTACCTCTACATCCAATACTAGGAAGAAACCTTTTACCAGCAAGAAGGAAACCAATGTCGTGTATGGGTCAAGGGGCCATGTCAAAAAAGACCACCGTCAATCTATCAATTTTGTTTTGATCTCCAATCCACCCTCTACTCAAAGACAATCACAACAAGCCAACCATCAAAGACCTGATATTTCAAGAAGACAATTTACAAGGATTAACATGGCACTATATCAAGCCTTGCAACACCTGTTGAAGGCTAACTTGGTAACATTGCATGATCCACCTTTAAACCTCAATGTTTCATCTCCGAAATATAACCCGAACACCAAATGCGCTTATCACTCCAATAGCCCCGGACATGACACTAATCAATGTTGGGCTTTGAAATGCAAGATTCAAGACCTCATCAACGACAAAACCATTAAGTTTGATCCTCCTCAAACTCTGAATGTAATCACTGCACCAATGCCATATCATGGCAAAGGTGTCAATGCAATTGAAGACACTGTTTTTGTTTCCTCTGTTGAAGACTTGACTACTCCACTGACCATTGTTAAAGAAAATTTATTAAGAGTTGGGATTTTCCCTGGTTGTTTAAAAGACTGTATTTTTAGTACTCTACAAAATAATGGATGTGAATGGATGAAAAAAGGTGTTCAACGCCTAATAGATAGTCATGAGATCCTGTTTGAAAGAACTCCGACCATAAAAAGTTTGACTGAAGAATTTAAAGACATATCAATCATCACCGTATCCAACAAACCTATTAGGATCTCTTCAAAAGGTCCTATTAGGATTTCCAATGAACCAAAGATTTCCCCCTTGATAATTACTGCACCAGGGCTAATTTCTAATTCTTCTGATAAGGCAACACCTTGGAATTATGGCGCCGAAGTATAATATCATGGAATTAAGCAAGACTACTGGATTGATGAAGACAAGACTGATGACATTACCAACATTATTGGCTCTAGCAAGTTGATAAGGACAGGGAGAATCTTCTCTCTTGACATTTAACTTCCAACCACTACAACTACACTTGTTCGAATTACTGTTGACAAACCTAGTAGTGACGCTAGGGGCAAAGAAAATATGATTTAGCCTGCCAGGATGGAGGCACCTTCCAAAGACATTACTGCTGAGGAATCCTCCACCCAAGAAATGGAGGAGATTTTGAAGATTATAAAGAAGAGTGATTTTAAGATAGTAGAGTAGTTGGGGCAAACCCCCTCCAATATCTTTATGCTGTCTTTATTGCTTTGTTCTGATGCACATGCTCAAGCATTGATCAGATTTTTTAAGAAAGCACATGTTCCTCAAGAGACCACATCCGATCAGTTCGAAAATTATGTGGCGAGTTTGACTGCCGATAATGGATTGGGATTCTCTGATGCTGATTTGACTCCAGTTGGAAGAAATCATAACAAGGCCTTGCATGTCTCCATTGAATGCAAAGGAACTAATTTGGCCCATGTATTGGTGGATATTGGGTCCTCTCTAAATGTTTTTCCCAAAGGTGCCTTAGATAAGTTAGATTGCGAAGGTCCTGTGTTAAATCCAAGTGACATAGTTTTAAGGGATTTTGATGGATCCAAGAGGATGGTGGTTAGATAAGTCGATCTCCCCATTAAAGTTGGTTCACAAATTTTCAATTCTACTTTTTATGTGATGGACATCCGTCCTGGTTACTCTTGTTTACTTGGACGCCCTTGGATACATGGGGCAGGAGCGGTGACATCCACTCTTCATAAAAAATTGAAGTATCCAATTAAAGGAAAGATCCTTATCGTCTATGGTGAAGAAGAGTTTATGTTTAGCCATCTAAATTTGTTTAAATATGTTGAGATGGACAAAGAGTTCATAGAAACTCCTTGCCAAGCCTTCAAAGTGTTTCTTCCCATGGTTTCCATGGCTACTCCTAATGTTCCAAAAACTGATGAAGTTGTGCCAAGAATGGTTTCACTCAAAGACGCCCGTGCAGTGGTTGATGATGGAAGCTGTACTATTTGGGGACAACTCCTTGACATTCCGTGTAAGTCAGATAAGTGTGGTTTGGGTTTCATTTCCAAAGCTCAAAAGGAGGTCAAACATGCTCGCATAGGAAAACCACATCTTCACATCAATAATCATGAAGTGAATTCTCTTGAAGACTCTGACAACGAATGTGATTTTAGTAACTGGATCTACCCAACTGCCGGTGAAGGACTCAACAATTGGCGTTCCAAAGATTTCATTCCCATCTTCTTCAACAATGAGTAATTACTATTTACTGTTTTTTGTCAATTAATGAACTTTTTTCTGTAATTTAATTCCAAATAATGACTTTAAGCCACATGCCTTGCATGGGGAACCATGGACCATTTATTAAGGGTTTGTTCATTTCATATGCCATATGATCATTTAATGAAAAACATTGGACTCTTTTGCATTCAAATTTTGCGCTCATTGTCTTTCTTTCACTTTGTTGCATTTTTCAAAATAGGCATGTATCTTACATGCACACACACACACACACACACACACACACACACACACACACACACACACACACACACACACACACACACACACTTGCGAATCCTCATCAACTCTGGATCTCATTGTCAATGACTCTGGTATTGCCAGATATGACTTTGAACATCCAATCAACCAAGCCGAAGACGAAGGCGATGAATATTGTGAAATACCTGGGAAATTAGCCAAACTTATGATTCAAGAGGAGAAGGCCATTCAACCACATGAAGAGCCAGTTAAAGTGATCAACCTAGGTATTGAGGAATACAATAAAAAGGTCAAGATCGGCGCCAACTTGGAAGACGGTATCAAAGGTAGATTGGTCCAGATGTTACATGACTACATTGAAGTGTTTGCTTGGTCGTATGAAGATATGACAGGGATGGATACTGACATAGTGGTTTATCGTCTACCAACAAAAGAATATTTCACTCTGATCAAACAACAAGTGTGTTGTATGCGGCCAGACATGTCTAAAATGATAAAAGCTGAGGTAATGAAGCAATTCGATGCGGGTTTCCTGGTTGTCACATCATATCCTTAATGGTTTGCCAATGTGGTCCTGGTGCCAAAGAAATATGGGAAGATCCGTATGTGCGTAGACTATAGGGATTTGAATAGGGTAATCCCCATATATGATTTCCTTCTACCACATATTGATGTCTTGGTCTACAACACTGCTCAACATAAAGTATTCTCCTCCATGGATGGCTTCTCCGGCTATAACAAAATCAAAATGGCTCCCGAAGACATGGAATAGACCACCTTTGTCACACAGTGGGGCACTTTCTTCTATAAGGTCACGCCTTTTGGTTTGAAGAATTCAGGGGCAACCTAACAACGAGCTATGGTAGCTCTATTTCATGATATGATCCATCATGAGATAGAAGTATAAGTTGATGATATGATTGCAAGGTTGTAAACAGAGGAATAACACCTTGATCATCTTCACAAGTTGTTTGAGAGGTTAAAGAAATACAAGCTAAGGTTGAATCCTAACAAATGCACCTTCGGCGTAAGGTCGGGAAAGCTTCTAGGTTTTATTGTCAGTGGAAAAGGTATCGAGGTCGACCCTGTGAAGGTCAAAGCTATTCAAGAAATTCCAGCTCCCCGTTCTGAGAAGGAAAGCTATTCAATAAATGCCAGCTCCCCATTCTGAGAAGGAGGTCAAAGGCTTCTTAGGTCGACTAAACTATATTTCCAGGTTCATATCTCACCTAACTACTACTTGTGAGCCAATCTTCAAACTGTTGAAGAAAGATCAAGTAGTCAGGTGGAACAACGACTGCCAAGAAGCCTTTGACAAAATTAAGGAATATCTGCAAGAACCTTGAAGAATGGAAAAACACGAGAAGGGGGTTGAATTGGGATCTTAAAACATAATGGAAAGAACACGTTGATTTTTATCCTGGTTCGTTTGAACTCAAACTACTCTAGTTCATCCGCCAAGGTGATATCACCTCTCTCCAATGAGGTATTAATCCACTAATCAATCTTGATTACAAATCTAATTTGAGAACTTCCAAAGTCTTCTTGAGTGTAAAACCACAACCCAGTTTTCTCAAGGAATTACAAAATAATATAATTGAGTGTGTACAAGTATGTTTTCTAAATAAAACAATATCACAATCGTGATGTATTACACAATTTAAGATTTCTAGGTAGAACTGGATAAATATGCTTTTCTTTTACGTGCACAGTAGTTAATCACTTGAATTATTCTTTTCGTCTTATTTATATAGGCCATGCAACAGTGACATAAGAAGATGCTTTTGGAATGTTCATAATGTAACACCCCAAATCTACCCCGCAGTTATATTAAAATCAGAGTGCCAAAATTTCTGCAAACATGGGGCATTACATTCTCATTCCAAAAAAAACAACAACATAAAAACTTATCATAATAGATACATAACACATATTGATCCAAAGAACTTATGACAATTTATTAGTCCTCAAAAGTATTTCAACTTGATTCCATAAATATGCAGCGGATTCATAACTTTAAAACTTCAAAGGAAACATAGCATCTTTTAAACAACTTAATTCACAGAAAACAACTTCTTAAAACAACAACTTGAATTAAACTTAAAACATCATAAAATCAAATAAGCGTTCATCCCCCCCCCCCCCCCGAGTGCTACGTATCAGAGCGACGACACCAACAAGCTACTAAGTCTCTACTCCTCGTCACCTGTATGTTACCAGTATAAAGGCAACAGCGAAACAAATAAAGGGGTGAGACATCGAATAATATAAATAAGAGTATGATAATTAATATATTAGACAAGAGCATTATAAACTTCACCGCTTCTCAACAACACACAAGAATCAATAAACATTCACAATTATCATTAGCGATTCAAAATGCAATTCGAATGCGACACAACTGTGCATATGCATGTGGTACCAATAGGGCTTCAGCCCTCTTCACTAATTGCCAATTAATAAAGGCACAAGGCATAAGCCTTCTTCACAAATCCGCCAATACAGGCCTTCACAAAATACAAATGTATGAGACTCATGTAACATACAACATCACAGATATATCATTCACCACAAACTTCATTACGAGGCATTCACCTACATCCTTGCATCACTGGCAATAAGCCTAACACTTCACATGTTCAATCACATCTCAATTATCTTAAACATCTCAATTAACAACATCTCATAACATCAAAATAATTTATTAAACATCATTTATTATCACAAAAATCGTCGAACACAACTTCATCAATAAAATCTCACTAATACTCAACTGTATAATAATAGAACAGTAACCCATCCTGTTATTCTTCTAATTTATATCGTTACTATCACTAATCCTACTGTCATAATTCTAACAGCAGCCTCTAACATCTCAAAATTCATCATTTTGTCCAAAATCCAGCGTAACTGTCATCTACGGGAATTAATTATAAATCCTAAATTAGTTACTGGGATTACACTTATTAATCATCATTTTAATCCTCTAGAATAGAGTTCATCGCGTTAGCTAATCAACGCTTCGAACGGCATATCAAACAGCATCCTACAACTCAAGTTACAGCAATTAAAAGTCAATTCTGTCAAAAATCCAGCATTATGTGTCGACACAAAACTCCTTGGATCGACACATCCTGCTTCAAATCACAGCATGTATCGACACATGCACTTACCGATCGACTCATCCTGACTTCAAAATGCAGCATGTAGCGACACATGCATCGCACCAGTCGACTCATCCTAAGTCTCACACACACATGTGTCGACACATCCTCTCTTCACGTCGACTCATCCTGAGTCTTATACTTAACATGCATCGACGCAAGCCCTCCATGCATCGACTCATCCAATTTGAGGTCGACGCTTCCTGCAATTTTCTGCATAATTTTCTGTGTTTTCTACTGTATTTTGCTACGGGAATCATGTTACAACCCTACAAACCTTATTATGATCATGATAACTCATCACCTAATCATTATACTCTATCACTACATTGATCAAACAACATAATTTATTCCACACAAAAATTCAACACAAAATTCAACACAGATAACGGATAATTAAACAACCCCAATCCTACATACTGACCATCATATTCCTAGTTATAAAATCCAAACCCCACCCTTACCTTTTGGTTCTTCGGTCGGTCGAATTCTCCGGTTGAAACTACAACTGGTTTGACAGCGAGTTCTCTAAATTTTCTTGCCTCCCACTTGGTCCCTCTAAACCCTTGCTTCTTCTACTGCTACGTGATAATTGTTTTTCTTTTGGTGGCTAACCTCTATATATTATAACCTAATATAATAATAGGTCTACTAGTAACTTTAATGGGCCTATTAATTCTATTCCTAATCTTGCTATTTCACACACCCCACTTGACTCAACTAATAAAATAATATTCTATTAAAATCAACATTAAATCCAATATTAATTTCTCTTAACTAAATTGACTAATTATTCCGATAATTCCTTCTTGGACTAAATTCCAACAATTTAAATCCTCAATAATTCATTTAAATAATTTAATGAATTTCCGGGCGTTATAACTCTCCCCCACTTAGAATATTTTTGTCCTCGAAAATTCATCCGACACCACTTCCCTTAACTTTGCCTCCACCTCTAGCCTTCCGATATAATCACAACTTACTATAATTAAAATCTAACGCACACGTGCAATTCTATTTCAACTCGTCCAACAACAATAATAATAACTAACGAAGTTCTATCGACGAAACACGTACCTCTGGTACCTCTGTCCTCGTTTCCCGTTGGAGTTTCCACTAACGCGAACACCTTTGCACCAGGCGCTTTCTTCAGTTTCTGACACTGAGTACTAATATGGCCTTCTTCACCATAATTGAAACAAACATCCGCCTTATGCTTACACTCAGGAGCTGCATGTCCAACCTTACCACAACGAAAACATCTTCTTACCTCAGTAGTAGTGCACACATTACTCTTGTGACCAAGTTTCCCACACTTGAAACAAGTCACACTAGTAGGAGCGTCTCCCCCACTAGTCCTCTGACCCTCAACAACTTCTTGTTTACCTCTACCAGCTGGAGCATCATATGACTTACCACGACTCTGATTCTTGCTCCGCTTCTCATTAGTTATCTTGTAATGAGCATTGTTATCCTCCTCATAAATTCTGCAGCTATCCACCAAATCAGAGAAAGCATGAATCTTTTGATATCCAATTTCCTTCTTGATCTCCGAGGGCAACCCGTTCTCAAACTTGATGCACTTCGAAAATTCGGCAGTCTCCATGCTATAATGTGGATAGAACTTAGCCAACTCCACAAACTTTGCAGCATACTCGGTAACAGACTTATTCCCTTGCTTCAACTCGAGGAATTCAATTTCCTTCTTACCCCGGACATCTTCAGGATAATACTTTCTCAAAAACTCCCTACGGAACACATCCCAAGTGATCTCTTCACCTACAGCTTCCAACCTCGGACGAGTCTCTAGCCACCAGTCATCGGCTTCGACTGCCATCATATGAGTACCATACCGAACCTTCTGTGCTTGAGTGCAGTCCATCACACAGAATATTTTCTCCATCTCCTTCAACCAACTCAAAGCCCCATCAGGATCATACTTACCCTTGAAGGTAGGCGGATTCTCTCTCTGGAAAGTCGCCAAGCTACGGGAGCCCACGTCCCCGCCAGCATTCAGCTGATTTTCCATAGCATGAGCTATTGCTTCCAAAGCAGCAGCAATCGCAGAATCGTTCATTCCTGCGATCTCAACTTATAACTACAACACAAAATGGCCAACAATAATTAACGATACTCGATTGTTAAAGACTCAACAACTTTGGTCGGACATACTGTCCTGCTCTTATACCACTAATGTAACACCCCAAATCTACCCCACAGTTATATTAAAATCAGAGTGCCAAAATTTCTGCAAACATGGGGCATTACATTCTCATTCCAAAAAAAACAACAACATAAAAACTTATCATAATAGATACATAGCATATATTGATCCAAAGCACTTATGACAATTTATTAGTCCTCAAAAGTATTTCAACTTGATTCCATAAATATACAGCAGATTCATAACTTTAAAACTTCAAAGGAAACATAGCATCTTTTAAACAACTTAATTCACAGAAAACAACTTCTTAAAACAACAACTTGAATTAAACTTAAAACATCATAAAATCAAATAAGCGTTCATCCCCCCCCCCCTCGAGTGCTACGTATCAGAGCGACGACACCAACAAGCTACTAAGTCTCTACTCCTCGTCACCTGCATGTTACTAGTATAAAGGCAACGGCAAAACAAATAAAGGGGTGAGACATCGAATAATATAAATAAGATTATGATAATTAATATATTAGACAAGAGCATTATAAACTTCACCGCTTCTCAACAACACACAACAATCAATAAACATTCACAATTATCATTAGCGATTCAAAATGCAATTCGAATGCGACACAACTGTGCATATGCATGTGGTACCAACAGGGCTTAAGCCCTCTTCACTAATTGCCAATTAATAAAGGCACAAGGCATAAGCCTTCTTCACAAATCCACCAATACAGGCCTTCACAAAATGCAAATGTATGAGACTCATGTAACATACAACGTCACAGATATATCATTCACCACAAACTTCATTACGAGGCATTCGCCTACATCCCTGCATCACTGGCAATAAGCCTAACACTTCATATATTCAATCACATCTCAATTATCTCAAACATCTCAATTAACAACATCTCATAACATCAAAATAATTTATTAAACATAATTTATTATCACAAAAATCGTCGAACACAACTTCATCAATAAAATCTCACTAATACTCAACTGTATAATAATAGTAAAATATCCCATCCTGTTATTCTTCTAATTTATATCGTTACTGTCACTAATCCTACTGTCATAATTCCAACAGCAGCCTCTAACATCTCAAAATTCATCATTCTGTCCAAAATCCAATGTAACAGTCATCTAAGGGAATTAATTCTAAATCCTAAATTAGTTACTGGGATTACACTTCTTAATCATCATTTTATTCCTATAGAATAGAGTTCATCGCGTTAGCTAATCAACGCTTCGAACGACATCTCAAACAGCATATTACAACTCAATTTACAGTAATTAAAAGTCAATTCTGTCGAAAATCCAGCATTATGTATCGACACAAAACTCCTTGGATCGACACATCCCGCTTCAAATCACAGCATGTATCGACACATGCACTTACCGATCGACTCATCCTGACTTCAAAACGTAGCATGTATCGACACATGCATCGCACCGGTCGACTCATCCTGAGTCTCACACACTCATGTGTCGACACATCCTCTCTTCCCGTCGACTCATCCTGAGTCTTATACTTAACATGCATCAACGTAAGCCCTCCATGCATCGACTCATCCAATTTGAGGTCGACGCATCCTGCGATTTTTTGCATAATGTTCTGCATTTTCTACTGTATTTTGCTACGGGAATCATGTTACAACCCTACAAACCTTATTATGATCATGATAATTCATCACCTAATCATTATACTCTATCACTCCATTGATCAAACAACATAATTTATTCCACACGAAAACTCAACACAAAATTCAACACAGATAACGGATAATTACACAACCCCAATCCTACATACTAACCATCATATTCCCGGTTATAAAATCCGAACCCCACCCTTACCTTTTGGTTCTTCGGTCGGTCGAATTCTCCAATTGAAACTGCAACTGGTTTGACGACGAGTTCTCTAAATTTGCTTGCCTCCCACTTGGTGCCTCCAAACCCTTGCTTCTTCTACTGCTACATGATAATTGTTTTGCTTTTGGTTGCTAACCTCTATATATTATAACCTAATATAATAATAGGTCTACTAGTAACTTTAATGGGCCTATTAATTTTATTCCTAATCTTGCTATTTCACACACCCCACTTGACTCAACTAATAAAATAATATTCTATTAAAATCAACATTAAATCCAATATTATTTTCTCTTTACTAAATTGACTAATTATTCTGATAATTCCTTCTTCGACTAAATTCCAACAATTTAAATCCTCAATAATTCATTTAAATAATTTAATGAATTTATGGGCGTTACACATAACACGAATTAATGATCTTTCCAAACCAAGAGATTCTTGTCTCTTTATAGTCGTTACTTTTGATATGCATTGATAAACTGTAAGGCTTCAGAACTTCTTACATCAGAGGATGAATGTTACCGTTGGTAGTCCCTTACGCTTGTATCAGAACTTTGCAGATCAGAGTATCAGAGATCCTGTTTCACAGGTTGGTGCATTCAGAAGTTGTAACATAACTTCTGCATATAAGCGTGTCACGCATATTTGCTTCTAAGAAGGATGCTTATGATTATATCATAATACTCTCGTCTTCTATGCTCGCATGCTCATAACTTCTAGTGATGTTCTAGCAGATCTTCTATGCTTCTTACATCAGAACATCTTTTTCACATCATAACTTCCCTACATATAAAGATACTTTTATTAGCGAGCATATTTTTTCTTTATATATATATATATATATATATATATATATATATATATATATATATATATATATATATATATATATATATATATATATATATATATATATATATATATATATATATATATATATATATATATATATATATATATATATATATATATATATATATATATATCATGTGTTTTTTATCATCAAAACTCTTACAGGAATGTAGAACCAAATTATGTTCTAACAATCTCCCCCTTTTTGATGATGACAAAAACTTGTATATTTTAATGGAAGATAAAGAACAAAGAAATAAAAAAAAATCCCCTGAGCAGAATACTCAGATAATGAGAAAATAAAATACTTCCCTAAAGATATTCTAATAGGAGTCAAAATATATTTCCTTCTCCCCCTTTTTGTCAATAATAAAAAAGTAGGAAAAACTCTATTTGTCTTGCTTTGATAGAAGTTGCTTGAGAGGGTGTGACATCCTCTTTTAGATTCACTTGAGATTTTTTAGAGAGCTTCTGATTTTGTATTCTCATTACCGTTCCCAATAGTTCCAAAGCCAATAACCTTTTGTATATGATTGCCCCTGAAACCTGCAAATCCTTTAAATTCCAGGCTTTGGAACATATGCTTTCTTCCCGTCATGTGTAGAGAGCATCCATAATCCAGGTGTTAAACTGGTGTTTCAATCTTGCTGTTAAAAATATCTGCAACATAAACGATTTTATCCTTTGGTACCCATATCTTTTTAGGTCCATGATTGTTAGAGTTTCCAAGATTCTGTTTGAATACTAGTTTAGTATAAAACGCCTTACTAGTATGTTTCATATAATGTGTTTGTTCATAAGTGAAGTGAGGATAAAGAGGAGTGTTTTTAATAACTAAATACTTAACTTTATTAGGTTGGGATACTTTACCTTTGTATCCTATACCTTTTCTGCCATTTCTGCTAACTCCATAGATCATTGAATCCATCTTGCTTCTATATATGTTTTTAGCGAGGAACTTCTGAAAGTTGTGATCATATTCCTTTATGATCTTATCAGGGTTACCAGAAACTTCTGATATAGTTTCCTTATGAGTATTTTGTAAATCATTTTCAAGTTTTGAAATTTTTTCTTCCAACTCAGAGTTTTCCAATCTCATATTCTTAGTTTCTTCAAAGTCAGAAACTAGATCCTTTTTCAGGTTCTTGTTTATGACTTGAAGCTTCTGATACCTTTATAGAATTTCTAACAGACTCTCTTCTAATTGAGATCTAGAAAAGTTAGAAAATACCTCTTCTGACTCTGAGTCTGATTCTGATTCTGATTCAGATTCAGAGGATTAGGAGACATCTAATAATTTGTCCGTTTGAGCTATATTGGCTCGTTCATCTTCTGATTTTATTCCATCTTCAGAGGATTTAGAGTCATCCCACGTTGCCATAAGACTTTTCTTCTTTTCCTTATAGAGCTTATTTTTTGGTTTCTCTATTTGAAGATTTGGACAGTTTCTACTGTAGTGGCCTTGTTCATTATTGTTGTACCTGAAAATTTTCCCTCTCATTTTACTCAACATATGCCCATTGAGATCCTCAAGCTGCTCAAGGATGACTAAGAATTGACCAGACAAATTCTCCTCCTAAGGAAAAAAACCTATAATGAGGGTTTCAATTTTCATCAAGATGTGTGAGCTCCAATGGTCTCAATTGTTTTCCATGGTCCTAATATGTCCTCAAGATCATCCGTGCCAAATTTCATGCCTGGCACAACAAGTTTGCTCAGTCAACTGCTCAAATGTTGAAAATTAACTATATTAGGTCAAAAGTCAATTGTGGCCTATATACAGTCAAACTTAAAGATTTTTGGTCAACATCAACATTTTGAAATGATATCCATCATTTGATCAAGGTTTGATCATGATTCCTCAAGAAATGCTCCTAATTCATCAAAAGTCAAGAATTGCTAATTAGGGTTTCTATAGGAAAAGTCAACCAAACTTTGATCAGGCATAACTTTCTCATACTTTATCATAAATTTTTCCACCAAATATAATTTTTAAGATAATCCAATTCCCTACAACTTCTCTTCAGCCCTCAAGTTCAAGAAATTCCCCAATTGAAAGATACAAGTTCATACATTATGTGTCCTTTTAAAAAGTCAACAAAAACACCTTTTGGGTCAAAGCTCCTTACATGAACATGGAAGATTCAATTGATATGAAACCAAACGGGTTGTTTAGAGGACATCCTAATCTCTCTAAAAAGTCCAAGAACACCCTCACAGGGTTAAAATTGAGAGAGATATGCATTGCTAAAGTTGACCAATTTTTGGAAAAGTGCATGAAGCAAATATTGAGCTAACATGGAATTTTTCCAAATGGGCCTATCTTTTTATGTTTAAAACTTATTCCTAACATGGTCCACGACCTCTAAGCCCACCCATGAAATATTCTATTATTTATGCTATTTATTTTGATATTTTATTCATTAAAATTCAAAAAAATAAATAAATAATGGAAATAATATAAGGTTTAATTTGAAATCTTTTTCCCATTAAATCATGGACAAATATGTTGATTATATCAAGGGAAAAACGTGCAAGCCAATAGGAGAAAGAATATCCAAAATGGGAAAGATTTTCAAGTGAATATTTGAAACAAATCATGTACTTAATGCAATGGATTCTTGCTCTTTTTGTTGACCTAATATGATATACTATATAAGCATAACAATATCAGACCTTAAAAGGAGGCGCAACTGCTTTAGAAATAACCCTAGCAAAGTTTCAAAATTATTCAAAGTGGTGCAACTCGAGATCTCCTTCTCCAGCCAGTTTCAATGACTTACAGCCATCCATTCACATTCCCGAGACCCCCAGTAAGCCAACCCATCTATCCTTGAAGGCCAAACGATCCCAGAACTCCCTCTCCAACAACTCACAGTTTTCCAAATTTTCATGTTTCAAACTTTTTATTCATGGCATGTAAATGATATCTCTGCATATATTTGTGTTTAATATCATGTTTGCAAGTGTTTAGAACCATTATACGCAAGCTTGGAAGTGTAAATAAAAAAGTTCCATTGTTAGGGCACGAAGGTCCTTCTTCTTCGTATCTGGACTTGCAGGCCGTTTCGGTCAAAAAGGATGCCACCATCGTGACGCAACCCTCGAAATAGGGGGTAGGGTACCTTTAACATCTTTATCTGGCGTGACTCGTAGGTTTGGGTTTTTGAGCAATCAAAGGGGATGACCGGAGCCACCGTCTAAGGTGGTTTGACCGGCCAGAGACCCTGTGTGGCATATTGGGTCCATTTGGTTGGTTCATTTAAAATACATGGACCCCATTATGCATGTGTGTCTTGCTGACTCAGCCATAGACCCGTTTTTATATTATATTGCTTTTTTATTATTATATATATGAATTAACAAGTGGCTCAGATGGAAAAGTCATAAACGTGTGAAGGAAAGGACCTGGGTTTGATTCCAGGTCCAGTAATTGTGCATTTTTCCAAAGTTTCTTGCAGGTTCCAGTACATAACATCTCAATATGTCCACCGTGTATCTCTAGATCTCATCCACTAAATCATCCACCATTCAGATCCAGTGCCCAGCAATCAATCCCCAAGGTGGACCATCAAAGACATTCCCCACTGGATCTCAGACAAGGCGTTAGGCTTGTGTTGACTTGGGCTTAGCACTTTCTCAATCAGCACCCCTAGACTGCTTTCACTATCAGGCTCACTCCCTCAATTTCTTTATTTTATTTTAATTGTTTCAAAAATCAGTTTTTTTTAAATTTTAATCATAAAGTAAAAAAAAAATCACAAAAAATAGAAATAGGTTTTTCTTCTTCATAATTTAAATTAATTTTGTAAATTAATATAATTTAATTAATTTGACTTGTTTTCCTTAAAATAAAATTAATTAGAACTTAGGATTAAATTTCAAATCTTTTTCTTTAAAAATACCAAAAAATATTAGTTTCATTAGAATTAATTGTAATTAATAATTTTTTCCTTTCCTTTTTTAACTTAGTTAATTCGGATATTATTATTATAACTTAATATTTTCATAAATAAATAAAAAAAAAAGATTTTCTTTTAAATATTTTTAGGGTTTAGACGCTCTTTCCATTCTTCACGCATTTATCTTTTTCCATTATTTCTTTTCCCATTTATTTAACTGTTTCCCGGTTTGTAATAGCTTTAATTAGGTTTAAAATTCCGCATTTTATTTTCTTGTGCTATTTATGTAATTACCCAAGGCCTTGTAATAGTTTAGGAATTTTATTTTTTGTAATTTACTTTCTGCACTGTTAACTGCTTAGATTAATAGGATTGCATGAAAAAGACTGAAATTAAAATGATTAGATAACCCTAAAGCGCAAGATAAATGAACTGAATCAACACACTTGCACATGCTCACCCCTAGAGTATCTCCCACTTCGGTTGCTATCGAAAACAGTCACAATTCTCGAAACGTGAGGATTTTTAGTGGTTGTCCTTTAGTTCAAGATATCACAAGTCCCTCAATGACCCTTTTGACTGTTGCTTCGGTTAAAAATTGATCTTAGAACTTTAGGAAAATTACTAAAAGTTCTTACCCAATTGCCTTAGTGACCGTAAACGTCCCTTCGATAGTCCCTCAACATCCAATGATAGGGCTACCTACTCACTAATAGTAGGATAACACTATCTAAAGGAAAAGAGGAAAAGACCATCATTTTTTGAGTAGGTAGATAACTGTTAGGTACTTGCTCAAAAATCAATTTTTCACACTTTCAAAAGTAATTGTTCAAATCACATGCTTTATTAACACTCTTGAGGATTGATGCAAGAGTTAAACGCAAAGCAAATCGCCGCATTAAGGCATTTTCAAAACATTTTCAAAACACACAAACACGAAAGCAATTTTCAAAAATGAGAAAGTATCTAAGAGCCCATAGAAAACTACGGATGGAAAGGGTGTTAACACCTTCCCTTTCCATAATCTACCCCCTTACTCAGAAACTCTCGAAAAAGGTCTTTTTCTGTTCTTTTCACCCTTTCCTTTGTTGGATAAAAGAAAAGTCGGTGGCGACTCTTTCTTACCATGCATTTGCGAATACAAAATGCAAAACCAGTATTAAACAGTCAGTTCTGCCATCGTATCATAGAACTGGAGACTCTGCTGGGGAATAAAAAAGTGGGGTTACCTTAGAGTTTTAGTTCACCATTTTAAATGCTTTATTGTGTGTTTGCTTGATTTATCTTTGAGGGTTTGTTGGGGTATTCTTGTAAAGATCCTACACCTGGATCTGGGGCACCTTATTAGGTAAGTAGCAATACATCATGGAGGTTGTATGGCGTAGACCGATACGGACGAAGTGGTGGCTACGTTAGCGCGATACTTTGGATTGTACTAATGTTACTTGAGTAAGTCAAGGAAAACATTAGGCTCCCTCATAGTGTCACTAAGCTCTAACTGACCTTTAGAACCTTTAATTGACTCATCCTAGCCATTAGGAAGTAGTGAGTTGGTCGACTTTGGTTCAGACCGAAGATTCGTTGATACTTGATACTACACTCATTGAGAATGGACTTTCGGGATTTTTTGGCTGCAATACTTTGTGCGTGAGCTGAAATAATTCCTGATGGGAAGGTCAATGATATTGAGACTCCTTAGGACCCGGTTACTACTAATAGGACAGGTTGAGCCAACTGAACATTCAAGAGGGTACTTACCTTAAAAACTCATGCAAGCCTTT
This sequence comes from Vicia faba, assembly GCA_948472305.1. Taxonomy (NCBI): domain Eukaryota; kingdom Viridiplantae; phylum Streptophyta; class Magnoliopsida; order Fabales; family Fabaceae; genus Vicia; species Vicia faba. Next base: position 748,318,722 of record OX451735.1, on the reverse strand, counting down.
GAACCTAAGGTCTATTGTGTGATTTTCTTGTGTTTATATGTGATTTAAGCATAATCATGATATCATAAACATCATGACATTCATATATACTAATCATTTCAAGGGCATGTTGGATTTGCCTCTTTGCTGTTTTGTAGGATATGAATTCAGGTCGCAGAAAAACCATCCGGATTAACTTCACAGAAATCCCTCCCAAGCTCAAGGAATTATTCTTGAAAGTTCCCGAGGACTCATCATTCAAAAAAATACATGGTCACTTGCTCAGCTTGGTTACTACCGGATTTGACGAAGTTTTGGTAAGTGTTATATTCCAATTCTTTAATCCCGAGCACCATTGCTTCATATTTCCCCATTATCAACTGGTACCTACACTGGAAGAATTCTCTAAGCTACTCGGTTTAACTATATTGGAGCGAGTACCTTTCACTAGTTTAGAACAAGATCCAGCTGCTGAAGATGTTGCCATAGCTTTGCACTTGAAGCCATCTGATATTGAATCCCATTGGGAAAGAAGAAGCGGAGTTAAAGGCCTTCTTGCAAAATTTCTAATGGAAAAAGCTCAGATTTTCCTAGATGCTATGAGTTACCATGCCTTCGAAGATGTCTTAGCTCTCTTGATCCATGGGTTGGTCCTGTTTCCTAATTCAGATCAATTTATAGATGTGAGTGCCATCAATTTCTTCCTTGCTCATAATCTGGTTCCTAAATTGCTCGGGGATATACTACATTCTCTCCATACTCGTACTCTGAAGAAGCGAGGAACTCTCATGTGTTGCACCCCTCTGCTATATAGGTGGTTTATTTCGCACCTTCCTCGGTCAACAATGCAGAATGATTTAGGCTTAAGGTGGAGTCAAAGATTAATGTCTATCTCTCCTTCTGACATCTGTTGGTGTCCTCGCTCTCAAGAAGACATCTCTTTTATTGATCGCTATGGAGAATTTCCTAATGTGCCACTCCTGGGAATTAGGGGAGGCATCACCTACAATCCTTCTTTAGCACTATGTTAGTTTGGCTATGCACAGAGAGATGGTCCACCGGATATGCTCATCCCGGATATTGTGTTCAACTACTCAAATGATTTGAAAAATATCGTTAGAGGTTCATCCACGCTTGGGGCATTATTAAGAAGACTGATAGTAAGACTTTGGGGCACAAGAACTCCATCCCTTTGGAACCTTACCTTAAATGGGTGCGAGTTTGAGCCCAGAGTCTTATGATGCCATACGATGCCATCTTACCGGTGATCTTGAACCTGTTGTTCAAGGGTGAGGGTCCTGCATTATTCTCCAACCTAATATGTCAACCAACTTCGAAGAGTTGCAAAAGTCTTGGATCTAGCTCAAGGAAGAATGGGATACTTTTGAGGCTTAATTCTATGTAAGTGAGAAGAAGGTGATGGAATTAACAAAGAAGCTTCACGAAGAGAGGAATCTCAACACCAAGAGTAAATGCCCATGGGAGACTTAGGAGTTTAGAATTTACTTTCAATGTTTATCCCTGTGTAGTCTTTTGTTTCTTTAAAAGCTTACTAATAAAGAGCTTTGTTTCCTGTTTTGTTTAAAAGAGATTAAATACAATAAGGTCCTTGAAAGCATTGCATAAGCATATCATGCATCTCATTGCATAAGCAGGTTGCAAAGCACGGTTCTTATCTACTTCGTTGTTTATTTCAGAAAGTAAAGAAATGGATCTTGAATAAAACATCAAGGATCTCCAGGCACAAAACGCCTAGTTCCAACAAATGTTCATGGCTCTAGATAAAGGGAAAGAAGATATGAAATCTATCATAATTAAGGGTGTTGTACCCCAAAATTTGCCCTCCCATATCTCTCAAAACATTTCAAGAAAGATCTCCAAGTTGCTCAAGGTAGTCCAAGGGTTGGCCAGACAAGCTCTCTCCTAAGGCAGTCTACCTAAATTTAGGGTTTCATGTTGCATCAAGATACTTGAGTCCAAGTGATCCCAAATGCTCACAAATGTCCTAATATGTTCTCAAGATCATCCATGTCAAGTTTCAAGCCTTGCAGAGGAAGTTTTCTCAGTCAATTGCTCAAAGGTAAAAAAATCGACTTTGCTAGGGCAAAAGTCAATTGTGGCCCACATACAGTCAAACTTTAAGATTTTTGGTCAACATTCTCATTTTGAAGTATATTTCATCATTTGATCAAGGGTTGATCATGATTCATCAAGGATTGCTCATAATTCATCAAGACTCAAAAGTTGCTAAATT